>RSEE01000036.1:0-644416 GCA_003971905.1 Moniliella sp. 'wahieum' | reverse complement strand
GAATAGCCCCAGGTCATCTCCTGGACTGGGACTACTGCTGTGGGAAGTGGGGGCTGGAACGGATGAGACCCCAAGTTGCATGGTCACATCCACCCTGGGTACTATCGGTAGGGCTACGCTAGGGTGCCACGCGACGCAAGACCAGGCGTCAGATCGGAGTGAGAGTGGGATCGTTGGAAAGCTACGGCCGGGGGCTTCAAAAAACTCACTCCCCCGGTCTGCCAGTCAAAAGTTGTCTCAACCCTGAATGGGTGGGGTGGCATGCCCTTGTATCAGGTCGTACCCCAGGTTCAACTCCACCTCGGTCCGTCAATTATGGTCCGACCGGAATGAAACTACCAGAGCCTCTAGACCTCGGTCAGGACTAGAGGCTGCAACGAAACAGATCTGGAATAGGTCGAGGTTTGAGCCCTGCAGGTCGAGTAGAGGGTGATGTCACCGGTCAGACTTTCCACGGATGGTACTCGGTCAGTATTGTCGGATCGAGATCCGGCCGGTGGCTATCGCTTCTCCTGACCCAGCTCTACACAAAGGTACTTCGATTCAGTCCAGGGGTCGGGGGGTGTGGTTGAAGGTGTGATGTTCACTCAACGATGTACGGTGACCGGTGATGCCTGTCACCCACGTCCCTCCTATGACAGGTACTAGATTCTACAAGGTGATCCTGGATCTGAATAGCCCCAGGTCATCTCCTGGACTGGGACTATGCTGTGGGAAGTGGGGGCTGGAACGGATGAGACCCCAAGTTGGCATGGTCACATCCACCCTGGGTTACTATCGGTAGGGCTACGCTAGGGTGCCCACGCGACGCAAGACCAGGCGTCAGATCGGAGTGAGAGTGGGATCGTTGGAAAGCTACGGCCTGGGGCTATTCAAAAAAACTCACTCCCCCGGTCTGCCAGTCAAAAGTTGTCTCAACCCTGAATGGGTGGGGTGGGCATGCCCTTGTAAGTATCAGGTCGTACCCCAGGTTCAACTCCACCTCGGTCCGTCAATATTGGTCCGACCGGAATGAAACTACCAGAGCCTCTAGACCTCGGTCAGGACTAGAGGCTGCACGAAACAGATCTGGAATAGGTCGAGGTTTGAGCCCTGCAGGTCGAGTAGAGGGTGATGTCACCGGTCAGACTTTCCACGGATGGTACTCGGTCAGTATTGGTCGGATCGAGATCCGGACCGGTGCTATCGCTTCTCCTGACCCAGCTCTACACACCAAGGTACTTCGATTCAGTCCAGGGGTCGGGGTTGAAGGGTGATGTTCACTCAACGATGTACGGTGACCGGTGATGCCTGTCACCCACGTCCCTCCTATGACAGGTACTAGATTCTACAAGGTGATCCTGGATCTGAATAGCCCCAGGTCATCTCCTGGACTGGGACTACTGCTGTGGGAAGTGGGGGCTGGAACGGATGAGACCCCAAGTTGGCATGGTCACATCCACCCTGGGTACTATCGGTAGGGCTACGCTAGGGTGCCCACGCGACGCAAGACCAGGCGTCAGATCGGAGTGAGAGTGGGATCGTTGGAAAGCTACGGCCTGGGGCTATTCAAAAAAACTCACTCCCCCGGTCTGCCAGTCAAAAGTTGTCTCAACCCTGAATGGGTGGGGTGGGCATGCCCTTGTAAGTATCAGGTCGTACCCCAGGTTCAACTCCACCTCGGTCCGTCAATATTGGTCCGACCGGAATGAAACTACCAGAGCCTCTAGACCTCGGTCAGGACTAGAGGCTGCACGAAACAGATCTGGAATAGGTCGAGGTTTGAGCCCTGCAGGTCGAGTAGAGGGTGATGTCACCGGTCAGACTTTCCACGGATGGTATCGGTCAGTATTGGTCGGATCGAGATCCGGACCGGTGCTATCGCTTCTCCTGACCCAGCTCTACACACCAAGGTACTTCGATTCAGTCCAGGGGTCGGGGTGGGTTGAAGGGTGATGTTCACTCAACGATGTACGGTGACCGGTGATGCCTGTCACCCACGTCCCTCCTATGACAGGTACTAGATTCTACAAGGTGATCCTGGATCTGAATAGCCCCAGGTCATCTCCTGGACTGGGACTACTGCTGTGGGAAGTGGGGGCTGGAACGGATGAGACCCCAAGTTGGCATGGTCACATCCACCCTGGGTACTATCGGTAGGGCTACGCTAGGGTGCCCACGCGACGCAAGACCAGGCGTCAGATCGGAGTGAGAGTGGGATCGTTGGAAAGCTACGGCCTGGGGCTATTCAAAAAAACTCACTCCCCCGGTCTGCCAGTCAAAGTTGTCTCAACCCTGAATGGGTGGGGTGGGCATGCCCTTGTAAGTATCAGGTCGTACCCCAGGTTCAACTCCACCTCGGTCCGTCAATATTGGTCCGACCGGAATGAAACTACCAGAGCCTCTAGACCTCGGTCAGGACTAGAGGCTGCACGAAACAGATCTGGAATAGGTCGAGGTTTGAGCCTGCAGGTCGTAGAGTGAGGTGATGTCACCGGTCAGACTTTCCACGGATGGTACTCGGTCAGTATTGGTCGGATCGAGATCCGGACCGGTGCTATCGCTTCTCCTGACCCAGCTCTACACACCAAGGTACTTCGATTCAGTCCAGGGGTCGGGGGAAGGGTGATGTTCACTCAACGATGTACGGTGACCGGTGATGCCTGTCACCCACGTCCCTCCTATGACAGGTACTAGATTCTACAAGGTGATCCTGGATCTGAATAGCCCCAGGTCATCTCCTGGACTGGGACTACTGCTGTGGGAAGTGGGGGCTGGAACGGATGAGACCCAAGTTGGCATGGTCACATCCACCTGGGTACTATCGGTAGGGCTACGCTAGGGTGCCCACGCGACGCAAGACCAGGCGTCAGATCGGAGTGAGAGTGGGATCGTTGGAAAGCTACGGCCTGGGGCTATTCAAAAAAACTCACTCCCCCGGTCTGCCAGTCAAAAGTTGTCTCAACCCTGAATGGGTGGGGTGGGCATGCCCTTGTAAGTATCAGGTCGTACCCCAGGTTCAACTCCACCTCGGTCCGTCAATATTGGTCCGACCGGAATGAAACTACCAGAGCCTCTAGACCTCGGTCAGGACTAGAGGCTGCACGAAACAGATCTGGAATAGGTCGAGGTTTGAGCCCTGCAGGTCGAGTAGAGGGTGATGTCACCGGTCAGACTTTCCACGGATGGTACTCGGTCAGTATTGGTCGGATCGAGATCCGGACCGGTGCTATCGCTTCTCCTGACCCAGCTCACACACCAAGGTACTTCGATTCAGTCCAGGGGTCGGGGTTGAAGGGTGATGTTCACTCAACGATGTACGGTGACCGGTGATGCCTGTCACCCACGTCCCTCCTATGACAGGTACTAGATTCTACAAGGTGATCCTGGATCTGAATAGCCCCAGGTCATCTCCTGGACTGGGACTACTGCTGTGGGAAGTGGGGGCTGGAACGGATGAGACCCCAAGTTGGCATGGTCACATCCACCCTGGGTACTATCGGTAGGGCTACGCTAGGGTGCCCACGCGACGCAAGACCAGGCGTCAGATCGGAGTGAGAGTGGGATCGTTGGAAAGCTACGGCCTGGGGCTATTCAAAAAAACTCACTCCCCCGGTCTGCCAGTCAAAAGTTGTCTCAACCCTGAATGGGTGGGGTGGGCATGCCCTTGTAAGTATCAGGTCGTACCCCAGGTTCAACTCCACCTCGGTCCGTCAATATTGGTCCGACCGGAATGAAACTACCAGAGCCTCTAGACCTCGGTCAGGACTAGAGGCTGCACGAAACAGATCTGGAATAGGTCGAGGTTTGAGCCCTGCAGGTCGAGTAGAGGGTGATGTCACCGGTCAGACTTTCCACGGATGGTACTCGGTCAGTATTGGTCGGATCGAGATCCGGACCGGTGCTATCGCTTCTCCTGACCCAGCTCTACACACCAAGGTACTTCGATTCAGTCCAGGGGTCGGGGTTGAAGGGTGATGTTCACTCAACGATGTACGGTGACCGGTGATGCCTGTCACCCACGTCCCTCCTATGACAGGTACTAGATTCTACAAGGTGATCCTGGATCTGAATAGCCCCAGGTCATCTTGGACTGGGACTACTGCTGTGGGAAGTGGGGGCTGGAACGGATGAGACCCCAAGTTGGCATGGTCACATCCACCCTGGGTACTATCGGTAGGGCTACGCTAGGGTGCCCACGCGACGCAAGACCAGGCGTCAGATCGGAGTGAGAGTGGGATCGTTGGAAAGCTACGGCCTGGGGCTATTCAAAAAAACTCACTCCCCCGGTCTGCCAGTCAAAAGTTGTCTCAACCCTGAATGGGTGGGGTGGGCATGCCCTTGTAAGTATCAGGTCGTACCCCAGGTTCAACTCCACCTCGGTCCGTCAATATTGGTCCGACCGGAATGAAACTACCAGAGCCTCTAGACCTCGGTCAGGACTAGAGGCTGCACGAAACAGATCTGGAATAGGTCGAGGTTTGAGCCCTGCAGGTCGAGAGGGTGATGTCACCGGTCAGACTTTCCACGGATGGTACTCGGTCAGTATTGGTCGGATCGAGATCCGGACCGGTGCTATCGCTTCTCCTGACCCAGCTCTACACACCAAGGTACTTCGATTCAGTCCAGGGGTCGGGGTTGAAGGGTGATGTTCACTCAACGATGTACGGTGACCGGTGATGCCTGTCACCCACGTCCCTCCTATGACAGGTACTAGATTCTACAAGGTGATCCTGGATCTGAATAGCCCCAGGTCATCTCCTGGACTGGGACTACTGCTGTGGGAAGTGGGGGCTGGAACGGATGAGACCCCAAGTTGGCATGGTCACATCCACCCTGGGTACTATCGGTAGGGCTACGCTAGGGTGCCCACGCGACGCAAGACCAGGCGTCAGATCGGAGTGAGAGTGGGATCGTTGGAAAGCTACGGCCTGGGGCTATTCAAAAAAACTCACTCCCCCGGTCTGCCAGTCAAAAGTTGTCTCAACCCTGAATGGGTGGGGTGGGCATGCCCTTGTAAGTATCAGGTCGTACCCCAGGTTCAACTCCACCTCGGTCCGTCAATATTGGTCCGACCGGAATGAAACTACCAGAGCCTCTAGACCTCGGTCAGGACTAGAGGCTGCACGAAACAGATCTGGAATAGGTCGAGGTTTGAGCCCTGCAGGTCGAGTAGAGGGTGATGTCACCGGTCAGACTTTCCACGGATGGTACTCGGTCAGTATTGGTCGGATCGAGATCCGGACCGGTGCTATCGCTTCTCCTGACCCAGCTCTACACACCAAGGTACTTCGATTCAGTCCAGGGGTCGGGGTTGAAGGGTGATGTTCACTCAACGATGTACGGTGACCGGTGATGCCTGTCACCCACGTCCCTCCTATGACAGGTACTAGATTCTACAAGGTGATCCTGGATCTGAATAGCCCCAGGTCATCTCCTGGACTGGGACTACTGCTGTGGGAAGTGGGGGCTGGAACGGATGAGACCCCAAGTTGGCATGGTCACATCCACCCTGGGTACTATCGGTAGGGCTACGCTAGGGTGCCCACGCGACGCAAGACCAGGCGTCAGATCGGAGTGAGAGTGGGATCGTTGGAAAGCTACGGCCTGGGGCTATTCAAAAAAACTCACTCCCCCGGTCTGCCAGTCAAAAGTTGTCTCAACCCTGAATGGGTGGGGTGGGCATGCCCTTGTAAGTATCAGGTCGTACCCCAGGTTCAACTCCACCTCGGTCCGTCAATATTGGTCCGACCGGAATGAAACTACCAGAGCCTCTAGACCTCGGTCAGGACTAGAGGCTGCACGAAACAGATCTGGAATAGGTCGAGGTTTGAGCCCTGCAGGTCGAGTAGAGGGTGATGTCACCGGTCAGACTTTCCACGGATGGTACTCGGTCAGTATTGGTCGGATCGAGATCCGGACCGGTGCTATCGCTTCTCCTGACCCAGCTCTACACACCAAGGTACTTCGATTCAGTCCAGGGGTCGGGGTTGAAGGGTGATGTTCACTCAACGATGTACGGTGACCGGTGATGCCTGTCACCCACGTCCCTCCTATGACAGGTACTAGATTCTACAAGGTGATCCTGGATCTGAATAGCCCCAGGTCATCTCCTGGACTGGGACTACTGCTGTGGGAAGTGGGGGCTGGAACGGATGAGACCCCAAGTTGGCATGGTCACATCCACCCTGGGTACTATCGGTAGGGCTACGCTAGGGTGCCCACGCGACGCAAGACCAGGCGTCAGATCGGAGTGAGAGTGGGATCGTTGGAAAGCTACGGCCTGGGGCTATTCAAAAAAACTCACTCCCCCGGTCTGCCAGTCAAAAGTTGTCTCAACCCTGAATGGGTGGGGTGGGCATGCCCTTGTAAGTATCAGGTCGTACCCCAGGTTCAACTCCACCTCGGTCCGTCAATATTGGTCCGACCGGAATGAAACTACCAGAGCCTCTAGACCTCGGTCAGGACTAGAGGCTGCACGAAACAGATCTGGAATAGGTCGAGGTTTGAGCCCTGCAGGTCGAGTAGAGGGTGATGTCACCGGTCAGACTTTCCACGGATGGTACTCGGTCAGTATTGGTCGGATCGAGATCCGGACCGGTGCTATCGCTTCTCCTGACCCAGCTCTACACACCAAGGTACTTCGATTCAGTCCAGGGGTCGGGGTTGAAGGGTGATGTTCACTCAACGATGTACGGTGACCGGTGATGCCTGTCACCCACGTCCCTCCTATGACAGGTACTAGATTCTACAAGGTGATCCTGGATCTGAATAGCCCCAGGTCATCTCCTGGACTGGGACTACTGCTGTGGGAAGTGGGGGCTGGAACGGATGAGACCCCAAGTTGGCATGGTCACATCCACCCTGGGTACTATCGGTAGGGCTACGCTAGGGTGCCCACGCGACGCAAGACCAGGCGTCAGATCGGAGTGAGAGTGGGATCGTTGGAAAGCTACGGCCTGGGGCTATTCAAAAAAACTCACTCCCCCGGTCTGCCAGTCAAAAGTTGTCTCAACCCTGAATGGGTGGGGTGGGCATGCCCTTGTAAGTATCAGGTCGTACCCCAGGTTCAACTCCACCTCGGTCCGTCAATATTGGTCCGACCGGAATGAAACTACCAGAGCCTCTAGACCTCGGTCAGGACTAGAGGCTGCACGAAACAGATCTGGAATAGGTCGAGGTTTGAGCCCTGCAGGTCGAGTAGAGGGTGATGTCACCGGTCAGACTTTCCACGGATGGTACTCGGTCAGTATTGGTCGGATCGAGATCCGGACCGGTGCTATCGCTTCTCCTGACCCAGCTCTACACACCAAGGTACTTCGATTCAGTCCAGGGGTCGGGGTTGAAGGGTGATGTTCACTCAACGATGTACGGTGACCGGTGATGCCTGTCACCCACGTCCCTCCTATGACAGGTACTAGATTCTACAAGGTGATCCTGGATCTGAATAGCCCCAGGTCATCTCCTGGACTGGGACTACTGCTGTGGGAAGTGGGGGCTGGAACGGATGAGACCCCAAGTTGGCATGGTCACATCCACCCTGGGTACTATCGGTAGGGCTACGCTAGGGTGCCCACGCGACGCAAGACCAGGCGTCAGATCGGAGTGAGAGTGGGATCGTTGGAAAGCTACGGCCTGGGGCTATTCAAAAAAACTCACTCCCCCGGTCTGCCAGTCAAAAGTTGTCTCAACCCTGAATGGGTGGGGTGGGCATGCCCTTGTAAGTATCAGGTCGTACCCCAGGTTCAACTCCACCTCGGTCCGTCAATATTGGTCCGACCGGAATGAAACTACCAGAGCCTCTAGACCTCGGTCAGGACTAGAGGCTGCACGAAACAGATCTGGAATAGGTCGAGGTTTGAGCCCTGCAGGTCGAGTAGAGGGTGATGTCACCGGTCAGACTTTCCACGGATGGTACTCGGTCAGTATTGGTCGGATCGAGATCCGGACCGGTGCTATCGCTCCTGACCCAGCTCTACACACCAAGGTACTTCGATTCAGTCCAGGGGTCGGGGTTGAAGGGTGATGTTCACTCAACGATGTACGGTGACCGGTGATGCCTGTCACCCACGTCCCTCCTATGACAGGTACTAGATTCTACAAGGTGATCCTGGATCTGAATAGCCCCAGGTCATCTCCTGGACTGGGACTACTGCTGTGGGAAGTGGGGGCTGGAACGGATGAGACCCCAAGTTGGCATGGTCACATCCACCCTGGGTACTATCGGTAGGGCTACGCTAGGGTGCCCACGCGACGCAAGACCAGGCGTCAGATCGGAGTGAGAGTGGGATCGTTGGAAAGCTACGGCCTGGGGCTATTCAAAAAAACTCACTCCCCCGGTCTGCCAGTCAAAAGTTGTCTCAACCCTGAATGGGTGGGGTGGGCATGCCCTTGTAAGTATCAGGTCGTACCCCAGGTTCAACTCCACCTCGGTCCGTCAATATTGGTCCGACCGGAATGAAACTACCAGAGCCTCTAGACCTCGGTCAGGACTAGAGGCTGCACGAAACAGATCTGGAATAGGTCGAGGTTTGAGCCCTGCAGGTCGAGTAGAGGGTGATGTCACCGGTCAGACTTTCCACGGATGGTACTCGGTCAGTATTGGTCGGATCGAGATCCGGACCGGTGCTATCGCTTCTCCTGACCCAGCTCTACACACCAAGGTACTTCGATTCAGTCCAGGGGTCGGGGTTGAAGGGTGATGTTCACTCAACGATGTACGGTGACCGGTGATGCCTGTCACCCACGTCCCTCCTATGACAGGTACTAGATTCTACAAGGTGATCCTGGATCTGAATAGCCCCAGGTCATCTCCTGGACTGGGACTACTGCTGTGGGAAGTGGGGGCTGGAACGGATGAGACCCCACTTGGCATGGTCACATCCACCCTGGGCTACTCTCTAGGGCTACGCTAGGGTGCCCACGCGACGCAAGCCAGGCGTCAGATCGGAGTGAGATGGGATCGTTGAAAGCTACGGCCTGGGGCTATTCAAAAAACTCACTCCCCCGGTCTGCCAGTCAAAGTTGTTCAACCCTGAATGGGTGGGGTGGGCATGCCCTTGTAAGTATCAGGTCGTACCCCAGGTTCACTCCACCTCGGTCCGTCAATATTGGTCCGACCGGAATGAACTACCAGAGCCTCTAGACCTCGGTCAGACTAGAGGCTGCACGAAACAGATCTGGAATAGGTCGAGGTTTGAGCCCTGCAGGTCGAGTAGAGGGTGATGTCACCGGTCAGACTTTCCACGGATGGTACTCGGTCAGTATTGGTCGGATCGAGATCCGGACCGGTGCTATCGCTTCTCCTGACCCAGCTCTACACACCAAGGTACTTCGATTCAGTCCAGGGGTCGGGGTTGAAGGGTGATGTTCACTCAACGATGTACGGTGACCGGTGATGCCTGTCACCCACGTCCCTCCTATGACAGGTACTAGATTCTACAAGGTGATCCTGGATCTGAATAGCCCCAGGTCATCTCCTGGACTGGGACTGCTGTGGGAAGTGGGGGCTGGAACGGATGAGACCCCAAGTTGGCATGGTCACATCCACCCTGGGTACTATCGGTAGGCTACGCTAGGGTGCCCACGCGACGCAAGACCAGGCGTCAGATCGGAGTGAGAGTGGGATCGTTGGAAAGCTACGGCCTGGGGCTATTCAAAAAAACTCACTCCCCCGGTCTGCCAGTCAAAAGTTGTCTCAACCCTGAATGGGTGGGGTGGGCATGCCCTTGTAAGTATCAGGTCGTACCCCAGGTTCAACTCCACCTCGGTCCGTCAATATTGGTCCGACCGGAATGAAACTACCAGAGCCTCTAGACCTCGGTCAGGACTAGAGGCTGCACGAAACAGATCTGGAATAGGTCGAGGTTTGAGCCCTGCAGGTCGAGTAGAGGGTGATGTCACCGGTCAGACTTTCCACGGATGGTACTCGGTCAGTATTGGTCGGATCGAGATCCGGACCGGTGCTATCGCTTCTCCTGACCCAGCTCTACACACCAAGTACTTCGATTCAGTCCAGGGGTCGGGGTTGAAGGGTGATGTTCACTCAACGATGTACGGTGACCGGTGATGCCTGTCACCCACGTCCCTCCTATGACAGGTACTAGATTCTACAAGGTGATCCTGGATCTGAATAGCCCCAGGTCATCTCCTGGACTGGGACTACTGCTGTGGGAAGTGGGGGCTGGAACGGATGAGACCCCAAGTTGGCATGGTCACATCCACCCTGGGTACTATCGTAGGCTACGCTAGGGTGCCCACGCGACGCAAGACCAGGCGTCAGATCGGAGTGAGAGTGGGATCGTTGGAAAGCTACGGCCTGGGGCTATTCAAAAAAACTCACTCCCCCGGTCTGCCAGTCAAAAGTTTGTCTCAACCCTGAATGGGTGGGGTGGGCATGCCCTTGTAAGTATCAGGTCGTACCCCAGGTTCAACTCCACCTCGGTCCGTCAATATTGGTCCGACCGGAATGAAACTACCAGAGCCTCTAGACCTCGGTCAGGACTAGAGGCTGCACGAAACAGATCTGGAATAGGTCGAGGTTTGAGCCCTGCAGGTCGAGTAGAGGGTGATGTCACCGGTCAGACTTTCCACGGATGGTACTCGGTCAGTATTGGTCGGATCGAGATCCGGACCGGTGCTATCGCTTCTCCTGACCCAGCTCTACACACCAAGGTACTTCGATTCAGTCCAGGGGTCGGGGTTGAAGGGTGATGTTCACTCAACGATGTACGGTGACCGGTGATGCCTGTCACCCCGTCCCTCCTATGACAGGTACTAGATTCTACAAGGTGATCCTGGATCTGAATAGCCCCAGGTCATCTCCTGGACTGGGACTACTGCTGTGGGAAGTGGGGGCTGGAACGGATGAGACCCCAAGTTGGCATGGTCACATCCACCCTGGGTACTATCGGTAGGGCTACGCTAGGGTGCCCACGCGACAGACCAGGCGTCAGATCGGAGTGAGAGTGGGATCGTTGGAAAGCTACGGCCTGGGGCTATTCAAAAAACTCACTCCCCCGGTCTGCCAGTCAAAAGTTGTCTCAACCCTGAATGGGTGGGGTGGGCATGCCCTTGTAAGTATCAGGTCGTACCCCAGGTTCAACTCCACCTCGGTCCGTCAATATTGGTCCGACCGGAATGAAACTACCAGAGCCTCTAGACCTCGGTCAGGACTAGAGGCTGCACGAAACAGATCTGGAATAGGTCGAGGTTTGAGCCCTGCAGGTCGAGTAGAGGGTGATGTCACCGGTCAGACTTTCCACGGATGGTACTCGGTCAGTATTGGTCGGATCGAGATCCGGACCGGTGCTATCGCTTCTCCTGACCCAGCTCTACACACCAAGGTACTTCGATTCAGTCCAGGGGTCGGGGTTGAAGGGTGATGTTCACTCAACGATGTACGGTGACCGGTGATGCCTGTCACCCACGTCCCTCCTATGACAGGTACTAGATTCTACAAGGTGATCCTGGATCTGAATAGCCCCAGGTCATCTCCTGGACTGGGACTACTGCTGTGGGAAGTGGGGGCTGGAACGGATGAGACCCCAAGTTGGCATGGTCACATCCACCCTGGGTACTATCGGTAGGGCTACGCTAGGGTGCCCACGCGACGCAAGACCAGGCGTCAGATCGGAGTGAGAGTGGGATCGTTGGAAAGCTACGGCCTGGGGCTATTCAAAAAAACTCACTCCCCCGGTCTGCCAGTCAAAAGTTGTCTCAACCCTGAATGGGTGGGGTGGGCATGCCCTTGTAAGTATCAGGTCGTACCCCAGGTTCAACTCCACCTCGGTCCGTCAATATTGGTCCGACCGGAATGAAACTACCAGAGCCTCTAGACCTCGGTCAGGACTAGAGGCTGCACGAAACAGATCTGGAATAGGTCGAGGTTTGAGCCCTGCAGGTCGAGTAGAGGGTGATGTCACCGGTCAGACTTTCCACGGATGGTACTCGGTCAGTATTGGTCGGATCGAGATCCGGACCGGTGCTATCGCTTCTCCTGACCCAGCTCTACACACCAAGGTACTTTTCGATCAGTCCAGGGTCGGGGTTGAAGGGTGATGTTCACTCAACGATGTACGGTGACCGGTGATGCCTGTCACCCACGTCCCTCCTATGACAGGTACTAGATTCTACAAGGTGATCCTGGATCTGAATAGCCCCAGGTCATCTCCTGGACTGGGACTACTGCTGTGGGAAGTGGGGGCTGGAACGGATGAGACCCCAAGTTGGCATGGTCACATCCACCCTGGGTACTATCGGTAGGGCTACGCTAGGGTGCCCACGCGACGCAAGACCAGGCGTCAGATCGGAGTGAGAGTGGGATCGTTGGAAAGCTACGGCCTGGGGCTATTCAAAAAACTCACTCCCCCGGTCTGCCAGTCAAAAGTTGTCTCAACCCTGAATGGGTGGGGTGGGCATGCCCTTGTATCAGGTCGTACCCCAGGTTCAACTCCACCTCGGTCCGTCAATATTGGTCCGACCGGAATGAAACTACCAGAGCCTCTAGACCTCGGTCAGGACTAGAGGCTGCACGAAACAGATCTGGAATAGGTCGAGGTTTGAGCCCTGCAGGTCGAGTAGAGGGATGTCACCGGTCAGACTTTCCACGGATGGTACTCGGTCAGTATTGGTCGGATCGAGATCCGGACCGGTGCTATCGCTTCTCCTGACCCAGCTCTACACACCAAGGTACTTCGATTCAGTCCAGGGGTCGGGGTTGAAGGGTGATGTTCACTCAACGATGTACGGTGACCGGTGATGCCTGTCACCCACGTCCCTCCTATGACAGGTACTAGATTCTACAAGGTGATCCTGGATCTGAATAGCCCCAGGTCATCTCCTGGACTGGGACTACTGCTGTGGGAAGTGGGGGCTGGAACGGATGAGACCCCAAGTTGGCATGGTCACATCCACCCTGGGTACTATCGGTAGGGCTACGCTAGGGTGCCCACGCGACGCAAGACCAGGCGTCAGATCGGAGTGAGAGTGGGATCGTTGGAAAGCTACGGCCTGGGGCTATTCAAAAAAACTCACTCCCCCGTCTGCCAGTCAAAAGTTGTCTCAACCCTGAATGGGTGGGGTGGGCATGCCCTTGTAAGTATCAGGTCGTACCCCAGGTTCAACTCCACCTCGGTCCGTCAATATTGGTCCGACCGGAATGAACTACCAGAGCCTCTAGACCTCGGTCAGGACTAGAGGCTGCACGAAACAGATCTGGAATAGGTCGAGGTTTGAGCCCTGCAGGTCGAGTAGAGGGTGATGTCACCGGTCAGACTTTCCACGGATGGTACTCGGTCAGTATTGGTCGGATCGAGATCCGGACCGGTGCTATCGCTTCTCCTGACCCAGCTCTACACATCAAGGTACTTCGATTCAGTCCAGGGGTCGGGGTTTGAAGGGTGATGTTCACTCAACGATGTACGGTGACCGGTGATGCCTGTCACCCACGTCCCTCCTATGACAGGTACTAGATTCTACAAGGTGATCCTGGATCTGAATAGCCCCAGGTCATCTCCTGGACTGGGACTAACTGCTGTGGGAAGTGGGGGCTGGAACGGATGAGACCCCAAGTTGGCATGGTCACATCCACCCTGGGTACTATCGGTAGGGCTACGCTAGGGTGCCCACGCGACGCAAGACCAGGCGTCAGATCGGAGTGAGAGTGGGATCGTTGGAAAGCTACGGCCTGGGGCTATTCAAAAAAACTCACTCCCCCGGTCTGCCAGTCAAAAGTTGTCTCAACCCTGAATGGGTGGGGTGGGCATCCCTTGTAAGTATCAGGTCGTACCCCAGTTCAACTCCACCTCGGTCCGTCAATATTGGTCCGACCGTAATGAAACTACCCAGAGCCTCATACCTCGGTCAGGACTAGAGGCTCACGAAACAGATCTGGAATAGGTCGGGTTTGAGCCCTGCAGGTCGAGAGTGATGTCACCGTCAGACTTTCCACGGATGGTACTCGGTCAGTATTGGTCGGATCGAGATCCGGACCGGTGCTATCGCTTCTCCTGACCCAGCTCTACACACCAAGGTACTTCGATTCAGTCCAGGGGTCGGGGTTGAAGGGTGATGTTCACTCAACGATGTACGGTGACCGGTGATGCCTGTCACCCACGTCCCTCCTATGACAGGTACTAGATTCTACAAGGTGATCCTGGATCTGAATAGCCCAGGTCATCTCCTGGACTGGGACTACTGCTGTGGGAAGTGGGGGCTGGAACGGATGAGACCCCAAGTTGGCATGGTCACATCCACCCTGGGTACTATCGGTAGGGCTACGCTAGGGTGCCCACGCGACGCAAGACCAGGCGTCAGATCGGAGTGAGAGTGGGATCGTTGGAAAGCTACGGCCTGGGGCTATTCAAAAAACTCACTCCCCCGGTCTGCCAGTCAAAAGTTGTCTCAACCCTGAATGGGTGGGGTGGGCATGCCCTTGTAAGTATCAGGTCGTACCCCAGGTTCAACTCCACCTCGGTCCGTCAATATTGGTCCGACCGGAATGAAACTACCAGAGCCTCTAGACCTCGGTCAGGACTAGAGGCTGCACGAAACAGATCTGGAATAGGTCGAGGTTTGAGCCCTGCAGGTCGAGTAGAGGGTGATGTCACCGGTCAGACTTTCCACGGATGGTACTCGGTCAGTATTGGTCGGATCGAGATCCGGACCGGTGCTATCGCTTCTCCTGACCCAGCTCTACACACAAGGTACTTCGATTCAGTCCAGGGGTCGGGGTTGAAGGGTGATGTTCACTCAACGATGTACGGTGACCGGTGATGCCTGTCACCCACGTCCCTCCTATGACAGGTACTAGATTCTACAAGGTGATCCTGGATCTGAATAGCCCCAGGTCATCTCCTGGACTGGGACTACTGCTGTGGGAAGTGGGGGCTGGAACGGATGAGACCCCAAGTTGGCATGGTCACATCCACCCTGGGTACTATCGGTAGGGCTACGCTAGGGTGCCCACGCGACGCAAGACCAGGCGTCAGATCGGAGTGAGAGTGGGATCGTTGGAAAGCTACGGCCTGGGGCTATTCAAAAAAACTCACTCCCCCGGTCTGCCAGTCAAAAGTTGTCTCAACCCTGAATGGGTGGGGTGGGCATGCCCTTGTAAGTATCAGGTCGTACCCAGGTTCAACTCCACCTCGGTCCGTCAATATTGGTCCGACCGGAATGAAACTACCAGAGCCTCTAGACCTCGGTCAGGACTAGAGGCTGCACGAAACAGATCTGGAATAGGTCGAGGTTGAGCCCTGCAGGTCGAGTAGAGGGTGATGTCACCGGTCAGACTTTCCACGGATGGTACTCGGTCAGTATTGGTCGGATCGAGATCCGGACCGGTGCATCGCTTCTCCTGACCCAGCTCTACACACCAAGGTACTTCGATTCAGTCCAGGGGTCGGGGTTGAAGGGTGATGTTCACTCAACGATGTACGGTGACCGGTGATGCCTGTCACCCACGTCCCTCCTATGACAGGTACTAGATTCTACAAGGTGATCCTGGATTGAATAGCCCCAGGTCATCTCCTGGACTGGGACTACTGCTGTGGGAAGTGGGGGCTGGAACGGATGAGACCCCAAGTTGGCATGGTCACATCCACCCTGGGTACTATCGGTAGGGCTACGCTAGGGTGCCCACGCGACGCAAGACAGGCGTCAGATCGGAGTGAGAGTGGGATCGTTGGAAAGCTACGGCCTGGGGCTATTCAAAAAACTCACTCCCCCGGTCTGCCAGTCAAAGTTGTCTCAACCCTGAATGGGTGGGTGGGCATGCCCTGTAAGTAAGGTCGTACCCCAGGTTCAACTCCCCTCGGTCCGTCAATATTGGTCCGACCGGAATGAAACTACCAGAGCCTCTAGACCTCGGTCAGGACTAGAGGCTGCACGAAACAGATCTGGAATAGGTCGAGGTTTGAGCCCTGCAGGTCGAGTAGAGGGTGATGTCACCGGTCAGACTTTCCACGATGGTACTCGGTCAGTATTGGTCGGATCGAGATCCGGACCGGTGCTATCGCTTCTCCTGACCCAGCTCTACACACCAAGGTACTTCGATTCAGTCCAGGGGTCGGGGTTGAAGGGTGATGTTCACTCAACGATGTACGGTGACCGGTGATGCCTGTCACCCACGTCCCTCCTATGACAGGTACTAGATTCTACAAGGTGATCCTGGATCTGAATAGCCCCAGGTCATCTCCTGGACTGGGACTACTGCTGTGGGAAGTGGGGGCTGGAACGGATGAGACCCAAGTTGGCATGGTCACATCCACCCTGGGTACTATCGGTAGGGCTACGCTAGGGTGCCCACGCGACGCAAGACCAGGCGTCAGATCGTGAGAGTGAGAGTGGGATCGTTGGAAAGCTACGGCCTGGGGCTATTCAAAAAAACTCACTCCCCCGGTCTGCCAGTCAAAAGTTGTCTCAACCCTGAATGGGTGGGGTGGGCATGCCCTTGTAAGTATCAGTCGTACCCCAGGTTCAACTCCACCTCGGTCCGTCAATATTGGTCCGACCGGAATGAAACTACCAGAGCCTCTAGACCTCGGTCAGGACTAGAGGCTGCACGAAACAGATCTGGAATAGGTCGAGGTTTGAGCCCTGCAGGTCGAGTAGAGGGTGATGTCACCGGTCAGACTTTCCACGGATGGTACTCGGTCAGTATTGGTCGGATCGAGATCCGGACCGGTGCTATCGCTTCTCCTGACCCAGCTCTACACACCAAGGTACTTCGATTCAGTCCAGGGGTCGGGGTTGAAGGGTGATGTTCACTCAACGATGTACGGTGACCGGTGATGCCTGTCACCCACGTCCCTCCTATGACAGGTACTAGATTCTACAAGGTGATCCTGGATCTGAATAGCCCCAGGTCATCTCCTGGACTGGACTACTGCTGTGGGAAGTGGGGGCTGGAACGGATGAGACCCCAAGTTGGCATGGTCACATCCACCCTGGGTACTATCGGTAGGGCTACGCTAGGGTGCCACGCGACGCAAGACCAGGCGTCAGATCGGAGTGAGAGTGGGATCGTTGGAAAGCTACGGCCTGGGGCTATTCAAAAAACTCACTCCCCCGGTCTGCCAGTCAAAAGTTGTCTCAACCCTGAATGGGTGGGGTGGGCATGCCCTTGTAAGTATCAGGTCGTACCCCAGGTTCAACTCCACCTCGGTCCGTCAATATTGGTCCGACCGGAATGAAACTACCAGAGCCTCTAGACCTCGGTCAGGACTAGAGGCTGCACGAAACAGATCTGGAATAGGTCGAGGTTTGAGCCCTGCAGGTCGAGTAGAGGGTGATGTCACCGGTCAGACTTTCCACGGATGGTACTCGGTCAGTATTGGTCGGATCGAGATCCGGACCGGTGCTATCGCTTCTCCTGACCCAGCTCTACACACCAAGGTACTTCGATTCAGTCACCGTCGGGGTTGAAGGGTGATGTTCACTCAACGATGTACGGTGACCGGTGATGCCTGTCACCCACGTCCCTCCTATGACAGGTACTAGATTCTACAAGGTGATCCTGGATCTGAATAGCCCCAGGTCATCTCCTGGACTGGGACTACTGCTGTGGGAAGTGGGGGCTGGAACGGATGAGACCCCAAGTTGGCATGGTCACATCCACCCTGGGTACTATCGGTAGGGCTACGCTAGGGTGCCCACGCGACGCAAGACCAGGCGTCAGATCGGAGTGAGAGTGGGATCGTTGGAAAGCTACGGCCTGGGGCTATTCAAAAAAACTCACTCCCCCGGTCTGCCAGTCAAAAGTTGTCTCAACCCTGAATGGGGGGGGGCATGCCCTTGTAAGTCACGGGCGGGCCCCGCTAGGAGGCTCACCCAAGTATTGGGGTACAATCCCTTATTAAACGGAAGGACGACTCACGGTAGTTACGCGCTTGAGCTGATTGGTGTGTCCGCTGCGGAGCTAGGGACAAGGAGAGGCCTCTCGGCGTATAGCAGAGGCGCTGCAAGTGTGGCAAGGCTGCTTAACACCGGCTTGGGCGGCAGTAGCGTGTCTGAAGCCTCGTGATTCGGGGAAGGTGGAAGGCAGCGGAGGACCAACGCTGCTGAACTGGGGTTGGACTGAGGGAGCGGCGTGGCGAAGAACCAGATCACACGCGGCTTAACTGGGCTGGACCGAGCGTGGCACGAGGAAGGCTCACGCGGGCTGGGGGAACTAGGAGTACTGAGGACTGAGGACGAGGGCTTGCGATCTAAGCCGGGAGTAGAAAGGCGACTAAGAGCGGGAGGAGTTGCCTGTACTGAATCGATTGGCGAGAAGTGGGCAGGAGGCGAAGAGGATCAACAAGCACGGGGCGACTAGCGTCGCGAGGTCGCAAGGGAAAACGGGGAGCAACGGAAAGCTGGGAGCGACGAAACTGGGGTCCTCAATCAACTGAGGCGGAAGCGACTATTGTCGCTGAGTACGTAGACTTGGACGTCGGCTGGCATTTGCGCCAGCCGCATGGTGGACTTGGAAAAAGACTTGGGAGCGAGCTCTTTGATCAGATAGAGCAGACGGGCCTCGGCTTGAAGGTCAGATCTGGTCGGATCCGACATGGCCCGTAACACGCGCCAGTTTGTACACCAGGTCTTTCGCTACCATGGCGTTCCCCGGGATCTGGTGAGTGATCGGGGACCGACCTTCACAAGCCACTTCTGGCAAGCCTTGTGTGCCGACTTGGGCATCAAGTCGAGCCTCAGCACCGCGTACCACCCCCAGACGGACGGCCAGACTGAGCGACTCAACCAGATCCTCGAACAGTACCTCCGCTGCTACCTCGACGAGCAGCAGTCCAACTGGTTCGATCTCCTCCCCACGGCCGAATTCGCCTACAACTCGTCCTCCCACTCGAGCACCCACCAGTCCCCCTTTGTCCTCACCTATGGTTACTCCCCCGGGGGAGTTGGAGCCCTCCACTTCGCCCGTGCCCGATGCTGCGTCATATCTGGAGGATTTGCGTTCGGCCCAGGCGGTGGCCCGCCGCACGCTCGCCGCGGCCCAAGAACGCTACAAGCATTATGCCGATCAGCAGCGCACCGAGGCGGCTTCCTTCACTGCTGGCCAGCCTGTTTTGGTCCGTCGGGACGGGTATGTGTCCAGCCAGGCCTTCTGACGGCCTGGACTATCGCTACCTCGGCCCCTTTCCCATTGTCCGCGCCGTGGGCCGCGCCGCGTACCAGGTCCGCCTCCCCGACTACCTACACCTCCATGACGTGTTCCATGTGTCCCGCTTGCGAGCCTACACCCCTGGTGACGTGGTCCCTGCCCGCTTGATCGAGCCCCCGCCTCCTCTCCCCGAGTTTGCTGATGATGGTGCGGTTCATCACGAGGTCGAGCATGTCCTCGACTCTCGCCGCAAGGGTCGTGGAGGCCGCATTGAGTACTTTGTTCACTTCCGGGGCTATCCTGTCCACGAGAGGGAGTGGGTACCCGCTGCGGACATGTCTCATGACGCCGAGCCAGTGGTTCGTTTCCACGCCCTCTACCCCGATAAGCCTGTCTCCCATGCCCGCCGACTCGCCCTCTCTCGCCTTCGTCGCCGCCCGGGAGATGAGGTCTGAAAGGGGGCAATGTCATAGTTTGGCTGATCTCGCTCCCATTTCCAATTCCTTCGTCTCGAGCGTCTCGCTCCTTCCCTGTTCCTTCCACTTCGCACCATGTCCTCTGTTCTTGCTTCTTCCCCACGAACGATTGCTACACCCCTTGGCCTAGTCCGATCCTGGTCTCCCTCGCCTTAGCCCCGACTGTGACAAGCGCGGCATCGGGAGCATAGAGCGTGAAAGGATCCTGCTACTTTTGCGGCACCCGTGACCACCGCATTGCCCAAAACACACTGCCCGCTTGACGGTCCGCCCCCGGCTCGCCAGGCCAAATCTTCCACGGCTGGTTCTGTCTGAGGCAGCCATCGGCCCCATACAGGCGGCCTTCTTCAGGATCTTTCGCAGTCCTTGTTCATTTGCGCCCTGTGGTTCTTCGTCCGCGTCCCCGTCCCCAGCTCCGATCTCCCTTCTTTTGCCCTGGTTGAGTCTGGTTCCAACAGCGTCTTCATATGGATCGTGTTTTTGCCCACCAGCACGGCCTGCTTGCCCTTCCGCTGGAGTCGCCCTTATCCCGAGTGTGGTATCACGTAGGAGGTTCGAGAACGCATCCATATCGCGACAAGCTTGTGATTCACCAGCTCTCTTCATCATGATCTCCCTGGTTGTAGCTCACCAAACCTGTTGGGCTATACCCAAACTCCTTTCTACTTCTTTGCGATTCGATTTAGCTCCCAGTTCTTCTCGACTGATGGTTCTTTCTTACCGTATTTTGGCCTCCGGATTTCTTTTGGTCCTTTGGCCCGGGGAAAAGTGTTGAGCCACCGCGGGTGGCTCGTGTGTTTTGGCCAACGCCCTTTCAGTCCCTCCGTGGCAGGCTTAGAAGTTCAGTTGTTTTCTCGCTTCTGTTTTCCTTGTTCCGCAGCCTAGCCCCCCCTGGTGGCGATTGGCTGCTTGATGTTCCTCTGTAGGCGTTGCTGGTTTGCTTATATCACCACCACCGCTAGTGTGATTGCATCTCCCTCGACTCAGGCCCTTCAGGACTTCAAACCTTTCATCGAAAGACATATTGCAAAGTGTCGTCGCGAAGATCTTCACAGTGTCAGTTATGAGTAGATGAAAAGATGATGAACTAAGGCTCGACAGTTTAGGCAGAAAGCCTTTCATCGCATCGGCTTTAACCGAACGCCAGAAACCCTCGTGGTTGCGGTCCTGTTATTTCTCCTCCTTTTCGAGGAGGTATCCTACTAACATTGACCGCCACCAGCAGGTCATCTCTACCACGATACGAAGGTGTCTGCCCGATCATCAGCACATGTGCTACAAATCAAAACACACCCAACGCGTTTTGTCTAGGAGCGCTATTCATAGCCGGTTTCGTACGACCCTTGCTGGTAGGCAAACGGCGCCAGAAGGAGAGGATTTAGGGATGGGGCCTTGGGCCCCAGTCGCAACAGCGCTTCTCACTTGCTGTCTGACTTGCTAACCGAGTACCCGTTGGACGAGGTGTAGGTGGACTGCCCCGATCCATTGTTGTAGTAGGTACTTCCGTCCGAGTTGGCGTAATAGTAACTTCCGTTGGCTGCTGCTGGGTTAGCACGCTGAGAAGCAAGGGAAGAGACGAGAATGAATCGACACACAGTTCGAGTAGTGGTAGCTGTTGGCCGTGCCTGCGCCGTAGTCGCGCGAGCAATAGTGGTTGCCCTGGCTGTTGGTGCCGGAGCCAGTGTAGGTGTAGGACTGCCCACGGTTGTCCGAGTACGACTTTTGGGACATTAGGGGCGGTGGTGCGAGTACGGACGAAGGGCGGGCGGCGGCGAAGGTGGTGAGATGTCCGTGCAGGGGATCGGCTGTGGTCGCGCTTTTGTACGCCGCGCCTCGCCGAGGCGCACAGACCAGCCCGGGGGGGGCGGGGGACGGGGGACGGGGGCAGTGTGCGACATTCCATCCACAGGCATCCAGTTTCCCCGCCGGCTTCACACTTCCATCTCCGGTCGCCGGCAGGGTACACACTGCTCCCCTGCGGGATGTGTCCACGATTATAATCGCTGGAACGACCCAGCGAGCATTGAATATTGATTCAAGCATCGCGTCGAGCGAAACAGAGAGGAAGGGGAGAAGGGTGGCGAGGAAAGTAGGCCAACAAGTGTTAAGTACTAAGTAGCAACACCACGAGTACTGCCTTCCCAGCCGTTCGAGACGGCGCCCTGTTCGAACCCCCCCGCGTTCTATAAGGCGGAGGAGAGGCCAACTTCTCCAAGTCCTTTCAGCAGCCGCGGGCGCACGCAATTGCCAGCGTCCAGCGCGCGTACCGTCACTTGTTCTGCCTGGACGCAGACTGCTCCCCCTACGGCCGATGGGGAGAACACTATCGTTGTGCTAACATAAACACTCGTCTACCATGCCTCAAGTCGGCCTCCTTTCGTCCCAGAGCCACCCAGCTGTGGCTGGAGGGTTGGAGGATGAGCAGCAGTCGTGGTGGTGGGCACGCGCGAGGCCAGCACGCGTCGCCGTTGGCTCCGCCTGTCCCGTCTCAGGCGTCAGGCCGCCTTGATGATCATGCGATGGCTGTCCCGGACGGACGATTTCTGAGTTGCTACACTGTACAATGGATTCTCGGCAGAGTCGAGGCGCAGCAGGCGCAGCATTCCCGCCCCTTCCACAGCGTACACACCCACACTAGGCACCCGCGTGCCTGGCCACAATCCATACCCCCTACCCCAGCAGTGCCCCTCCTCGCCTGACTTGCTCTACCGCAGGCGCGCAAAAGGGTTGAGCGTTGTGCTCTGCGCCCGCTTCTCGATTGCTCGGCGCGACGGCGCGTTGAGGTCCCAGAACCGCAGCGTCTCGTCCCCTGCGCCGGTCACAATCGTATCGCCATCCGGGGACATGGCGAGATAGAGAACGCGCATGGTGTGGCCGGTCAACGTAGCCATCGGCTGCAGCACCATCCCGCCCGCATCTGCGTCGTCGCCACCGAGCACGTCGGCCGAGGGAGAGGAGTGGGACAAGAGCGAGGAGGTGCTGGCCGCGGCGTTCATCCCGCCCCATGCCTGGCTGGCGGAGGCATGGATGCCAATGGGGTTGTGCGAGTGCGGGTTGGTGTACCTCCACACCATGATCTGGTTTTGCACCGCCCGCCGGAAAAGCCATGCGTCGACACCACCTCGTTGGCCGTCTTGCTCCACGCCACGTTGCACACCTGCGAGCCCGTATGTACCGACCCAACCCGTTCCCCCGTCAACGTGTTCCAAAAGCACAGTCGTTTATCGCTGTACCACCGCCCCCGGAAGCGAGCAAGCCAGCCTGATGGGGCGACCAAGCCACCGCCTTGACAGCCGCACGATGCTCATTGAACCTCCACAGCGGGTCGGCGCGCATGCCGTCCCAGACGTACACCCGATTATCGTTGCCGCCCGAGACGAGTTGGTTCAGCTCCGTGTTCCAGCGCAGGCCACACACTTCTTGTCGATGGGCGGTCAATGTTTGGATGGCGGGATCGGGGACACGGACGTCCCAGTGTATGATACTCTGATCCCGCGAGCCAGATGTGACAACGTGCTCGTTCCAGGCCAAGGCGCCAACGCGCGAAGTGTGGCCGGACATGGTACGAACTAGGCGGCAATGGTCCGTATCCCAAATCTGGACTTGCCCCCGATCTGTCCCAACGGCAATGTGGGACCCACGTCCAGTCCAAGAAAGTGAGGTAACTTTATCTTGCTGGTTCTTGAGATCACAAAGCGCTGTGATGGCGCTGTTCTTGGCTGACCAGAGATAGACACACGAACCCAAGCCAACACCGAGTGTATTTTGACTCGACCAATCTACCAGGTTGAGGTAGAAGTCATCAGCCAAATACGGTGCATCGAGAACTTTGAAGGGCACCTTGGGCAGCACCCTCGGTGCCCTCCTGGGACCGAGAAGCAGGCGTTGCGACTCGACCTTGACAGGCGAGGTCGAATAGGATTGATGCAGAGGTGAGTCGATGGAGAAGCTGGTGTCTTCTCTGGACGCGTCGCCCAAACCAAACAGGCCCTCGCCTGAGGTGGGTGTTGAGCCTAGCCCTGGCGCTTGGAAGGAGCGGCTGGCTTTGCCCGAAGGGGAATAAACCAGCAGGTTTCGTTTCCCGGGTGTGCGGGGGGAACGGGCAGGCACAGAGGGAGCGCCACTGGAGTTTGATGGCCCAGGGGAGGTAGGCCGATCAGTAGGGTCAAGGCTGGTGCTGTTGGTCCTGCCATTGAGCACGTAAGCTCGTGCCGCAGCACCCGAGGCGGTATCTCCAAAGAGCTCGGTCCCGAGAACCGAAGAGAAAGCTTGGGAGGCTTCCGCTGTCGCAGCTCTGTCAGTATCTAGCCCAAACCAGAAGGAAAGTGGTACACACCCTTTTGCGCATCCGTATCAACGGGGCAGACCTTTTTTCCGTAGGTAGGAGACGCGGGATGGTCGTCCAAGAGATGGTAAGCGTCGTGCAAGTCGTCACCGTGGCGAGTGGGGATGAAGCGATCAACAAAGACGTTGCGTCTCCTAGCCGAGTGGGACGTCTGGGCTGATCCGATTGAAGCTGACAACCCTGCAGCCGAGGTACGAGGGGGCGAGATGGGGGGGGTCCGGCGCCAAGCGAGCGGCTGATGCTTTTCGTCGGGGACGAATGAAGGCTCTCCGAAGACGCGGCGTGACGTAAACCGCCGGAAAGTTGGGAGGAGCGGCGTCTGCGTTTGGCGGCGGAGCGACGCGGCCGGAATGGGAGGGGCCCAGTGAAGGAGGGTCCTGGTCTACTGCGTCAGAGGCCCAGACACACCAGCGAGGGAGAGGGGGCGGAAGAGCGGGAGGAAGAGGCGAGGCTCGTTCCGGTTGTTGCCAGAGAGAGGAGGGAGGGGCGACGAGAGTCTCGAGTGGGCACCACTGCCAGGAGGGACGACGAGCGAGGAGCTTCCGCCCGATTTGAGCGGAGGCGGCGGCCAAATTCCGAGTGGTACATGAGAAGAGGGCCAGGAGGAGGGGCGTGGTGTGGCGTAATGCAGTGGGGCGCGCGCGGTGGGGAGTGGGAGCGATGAGCCGGACGCAGGAGAGTTGGCGCGGCCGCAAAGCAGACAGCAGGGGGAGCGGGTGCAGACGGGGGACACGTGGGGGGATGAAACAGGAGACGGGTGCTCGGTGATGGCAATGGCGATGGCAATGGCGATGGCAATGGCGATGGCAATGGCGACGGTGGTGGTGGTGGATGGTGGCGATGGCGATGGGATGGTGGCTGCCGGCGGGGAAATCACGATGGCAGCCACTCCAATTCAACATCCTCCGCCGCCACAGGGATCTATGTTTCAAGAGTGCAGCCTCACGCGTGGTGCCTGGCGGCGTTTGCGCCCAAGCGTGATGCTTCCTTCTCTGCACGTGACGCATCACGCGTCCCACCAACAAGGGTGACTAGCCTGACACGCGCTGTCTCCGCTGGCCGTCGAGTGGTTCGCCGGTTTGACATGCATTTATTCGTCCGACGGCCCAACACCATCCATCACACCTCCTCAAACTCCTCCTCCTCCCCTCCTCTTCCTTCGCGGCAGGCGCAGGAGACGCGGTGGGCGGCGGTGGCTCGGTCCGTGCGCGTTTGGCTGCGGCATCGGGCCAGCCTCGGCGCCGCCGTCCTCGAGAGGCCGCTTGGCCGCGCCGGCGCTCGGAGTGGTGCCAAGGCTGGGGGCATCCACTTCGTCAAACTCCTCCTTCCTCCTCGCCTCCTGCTCCAGCATCGAGGCTAATAGTCGTATGTGTCCGTATCTTGCCCCTCGGGTTTCGTGCCGGGCGCAGCGAGCGACCCAGCTTGCCCCGTTCGCCTTGCCCGGCGCACCAGTACTGGCAGGCGCAAAGCCCATTCCGGCTTGCCTCTTGTCCTCCTGCAACCCAAGCGTTGTTTTCTCCCCGAGAACGGTACTGGTCAAGTGCCATGCTGGGAGCGCGTTCGATTCGGCCGTCTTGGCCTTGAGCTCGGCTCTTCCCGCGCCCTTGCCTCGGCCGCTTCGGGGTCCAGCACCGCCGACACATCACCCTGCAATCCTGTCGCAATCGAGTTGTTCGAGCCCGTTGCAATCGCAATCCCATCTTCGT
Organism: Moniliella sp. 'wahieum'; assembly: GCA_003971905.1. NCBI lineage: Eukaryota > Fungi > Basidiomycota > Moniliellomycetes > Moniliellales > Moniliellaceae > Moniliella > Moniliella sp. 'wahieum'. The sequence goes on along the minus strand of RSEE01000036.1, from coordinate 618,808 downwards.
CCCGCTCAACGTTGATCACAGGCTTGGCATCGGGCGCGGGGCTGCCGCCACGGGGAGACCTCTACGCAGCCTGGACCTCCTTGTCGTTCAGTCGTAGGCCTTCCATTCGGCCTTACCATTGTCAGCAGCCACTCTTCCAAATTCACCCTGTACCAAAGAAGTCAGCAGGCAGAGCGAAGAAGGGAGGACAGGGAGCGAGATACAGACGATGGCAGCTGCACTCCATCGAGTTGATGAAGGATGGACAAAAGGTAGGCAACTGTCGTTGAAACGCTTCATCTTGTCTTCCTGCGCTTAGCCGACGCCCGATCCTCGTCGGCACGGAGCTCATGTAGCATCCAGGTGTCTCGCAGCGAAAGTCGTTGGTGTTGGGGTCAAAAAGACGCGCGGCATCAAACGAGGTAAATTTGGCTCCGCATTGGGGACAAAGTTACCCCCTGGTAGTTAGGGCGTCGACCGAGGCCGTAACGGCTTCGATCGATTTGTACATTTCTCCAATCCGCCACTTGATGGCGAGGAATGCAAAATGCGGATCAAACAGGTAGTAGTACCTCCGTTGCGGGTCGCATCCGGGCTGGTACGGAACCCTTTTCGATCACGATGGTTGGATTGGGCGTGCCGGCAGGGACCTCGGAGCGGCCGTCCTCGGCAATAAGTTGGTCATCGAGCAACTTTTTGGCCACAACCTTGGATTTTTGGTGTCACGCCCAACCGGCCCGCCAACAGGTCGACGGGGATCACGCGAAACCGCATGACCTGGTCCAGGACCATGACTGCGGCATCGTCATAAAACCATGCGCCGCAATGACCTGGAGCAGGTGCTGGATCTTGTCCACTCTTCTGGCGTGGCGGGTGTACGTGCCGGCCCGGTGGGGGTTGGGCCGCCGATCCAGGCCGCGGGGGCTGCCAGGCCAGCAGCAGAAACGGCAAGCCATCGAAGCTGGGCGACCACACAAGGCAAGGCGAGAGAGAGAGGCGACGGCCTCAACGGGTAGGTTGGTGATGGTGGTGGTGGGTGGTGGTGGGTGGTCGAGCCACGAGATCGCTCTTGGATAGGATCCATGGTTCCGCCCGGAGCGCACCAGAGGGCACGCCGCTGCCCAACCGAGTGGCCCCGTTCTCAGCGGCGGAAGTGACTCGCTATTTAACCCCATTCCGCCGCCCCCCCCCCCCCCCCCCCGGATCTGCGGCCGACATCTTAGGCTGGCGGGGCTGGGCAAGGCCGAGTGGGCTCCACCACCACCATGTCCACCAACGAGCTGCGGGCCGACGGAGGTGGCGGTGGCGGGGCTGCGTCTGCGCCGGTCCCCAGTGCTGCCGGCACGGGCTTGCGGCGCCATGTGCCCGACCTGCTTGTAGTTGTGATTGACTGCAGCCTGCTGGGCTGGTCCTCTGTCGCGCACACGCGCACAGCCACCGCCGCTTCCGTCGCGACCGCTTCCGGGGAGAGTGCGGCGGATGCGTTGGAGCAGGCGCTGGCGGACGTGCTTGTGTTCCTCAATGCGCATGTCGCCATGCAGAGCGACAATGCGGTGGCCGTGTATGGATCGGTGGGGTCCGAGGCGCGCTTGCTCTACTCGACGGCGGGTGGGTTGGGTGCCGGGGCAGGCGGGCAGGGCGCCGATGAGGCCGGGGACAGCGACGAGGACCTGGACCAGGACCGGTCGGGCCAGGAGCGGCGGGAACGAGCTCGTCCGGATGCCAACACCTTCCAAGACTTTACCACACTCGACTCGCAAGTCTTTTTGGTGTCCGCCGTCTCATCCGTCACGCCGTCAAGGCCTTCGCATCGGCGCCTGCCGAGCCCGCTGACAACACTACGTCGCAACATCGCCAAACGGGGCTGGTCCGTGCCCTGTCGCAGTCGCTCTGCCTGATCAATCGCTTGGGCGCCGCCGATCCCACCTCCACCTCGGGGGGAAAGTGGGTGCGGCGGCCACCTCCTCGGCTGGAACCGGCGCCAATGGGTCGGGAGCCTCGGGCCGGGCCGGCTTCCGACCCAAGTTGCTCATCTTATCCGTTACCGGCGATACGTCCGAACAATATGTGGCCATGATGAACTGTTTTTGCCGCGCAAAAAAGCGTGCCCATCTCGTGCTCAAGCTACATGGGCCCGACTCGGTCTTTCTCCAACAAGCGTCCTACCTCACGGGGGGCATCTATCTTCGTGTTGATCTGGCCCGCTCGGCGGAAGGTTTGGCGTGCTTGCTCTTCCTTCGGGGTCGAAGGAGGCAGAAGAAAAGGCGCCCAAGCGACGCAAAGTTGATCCCACTACGCCTACGGGCACGGGTGGCTTGGTCCAAGTTCTCTTCTCTGCATTTTTACCATTACCCGGTGGCAGCGCCGCCACCTCGTCCGCCTCTCTCGTCCGGCCTGGTGAGCCTGGCGGTGGCAGCTCGGGAGCGGGCGCGGCATTGCTTCGCACCCCCGGCTCGGACGCTGTTGATTTTCGCGCTGCGTGTTTTTGTCATCACCAGACCGTGTCGGTGGGCTACGTTTGCTCGGTTTGCCTCAGCATCTTTGTCACCCCAAAAAGCAATGCGACACGTGTCGCTCCGTCTTTCCTTCCGCTACCATTGACCGACTGGCGCAGCAACGACAGTTGTTCGTACAAGCAGGTCTGGCGGAGGACATGCCTGTCGACTGATCCAGCCCCTGCCATCTTCTGTACATTTCGTAATACAATCATCCACCATCCAGGCCGAATCCCTGCCCCCCCCCCCCCGTGCCCTTTCGCTGAGCACCACGACTACCCTCATCACGTAGTAGTGCTAACCCAAAATTGTTCGCAACTGGTATACAGCCATGGCAATGTGGTTGAGACGTGCAGGCCACAGGAAGTAGAGGGCATGGCGCAGGCCACGCGAAGTAGGAGGCATGGCGCAGACCAATGCAGCTACGCTTCCAGAGTCGCTCGAGGCCGACTAACCGTGCCAAGGGGAGTGACCCTCACTGGTGAGCAAGCAAGGACTGCTACAGGGGGAGGAGAAACGTCTGACTGAGTGTTGACCTCTGGTCATTTATGGCCAAGGTCACTTCCAAGTGACATCATGTGTGATGCGCGTGTGATGTTTTCTGACGTGGCGTTTCCGACTCCATGATGACTTGGATTCGCCACCGCCTTAGCAATTTGATCTCCATCGACCACCATTCCCATTTGCTGCTCTTTGAGCTCTTCCTGGGCGTTAATACTGAGGTAGAGGGCAGAGACCTTACGTAGGGGTGGGGTCAGGCAACCAACGAGGGTGAACGTTCAACGTTGAGTTGAACACATCAATAGAATCAAGCGGACGAAATACAGGTTACAAACACGTCCCCCTCTCTCCCACCAAAAAAACCCTCCCGTTGGTGCGGGAGAGGGTGTCGGGGAAGATCAAGTCCGAACGGAACAGGCCAGACAAATCTCGACGCGAGCAGGAAAGACGGAAAGACAGCAGCAGTACAGTGCACGGGAAGAGGGAAGAGGGAAGAGGGCAAAGAAGACAGCCAAAGTAGAATACAGTCCCCTCCACGCCCAGGGACAGGCTTGCGCACAAGGCCCATCTCCGGAAGCAACCGTTGCGGGTCAAGCAAACCAGTGCTGCAGGTTGGCCACGCCCGCTTGCACCGCAGTGATCGCCGCCGCCCATTGGTCCGGGGGGATGAAGCCGGACGCAGGCAGCGGCCGTGGCCGCCGCCGTGGCGGCCACACCCAACCCAGCCACGCCGGCAGCCGAAGCGACCGGGTGTTGCCGCAGCAGCGCACGCACCCGCGCCGTGCCAGCCAGCCTACGCGGAGCGGGCACCACAGCCGTCTCGGACCCTGCCACGGGGTGCTGGGGTGCGGACTTGGCGGCCAAGCGGGCTGCCGCTTCCTTCCTAACCCGCTGGGCCTCCTTTTGGGCCCGGGTCACGGGCCGCGGTTGCGGTTCCTCCTCTTGCTCCGACGGGTCTTCCGCCGGTTCCGCTGCCCGGCGCTTGGCCCTGGACTTGGCCTTGGAGTTGGTCTTGGCCTTGCCCGTGCTCGTGCTCGTGGAGGCAGCGTCAGCCTGGATGGCCATGGCCTCCTGGCGTGCCGCTTCCCGAGCTGCCTCGTGGTCGGCAACGAGCACATGCTCCTCGTCGTGCCCAGTGCCGCCAAGGTGGGTAGGACGGGAGCGCTTGCCGCCTCGCGCGGCTCCTTGGTCTTCCTCTTCTGCTTCAGTCAAATCTCCTCTTGTTCTACCCCGGTCGCCTCTGCCTCGAGCAACATGCGTTCCTGGGCCGCACGGGCCTTGAGCTCGCGTGCCTCGCGCTCCGTTTCAAGGTTGGTCCAGAGAAAGTTACGTTCCTTGGAGCCGAGTTTGGCGCCGCTCGCGGCCGCGCACGGACGGCCATCGGAATCCAAAAAGTAGGGCTTGCCATCAACGATGGCTGCGCGGGCCGTAACAAGGGCGAGGGTGTAGCGCGCCAGACCATACTCCTCTGCCAACTGCTGGGCATCACTCGAAGGCACCCAGACGCCTTGGAGCATCACTCCGCTCGAGCCGGGTGGGAGGACGTAGTGGATGGTGTTGTCGGGGCGCGGTTGCTCCACACGCCCGCCATTGGCCGGTGGCAGTCGTACGAGCGAAGGAGGTGGGCCATCTCGGACGCCTCTTCCTCCGGCGTGGCATAAGGAAAGGCAATCTTAAACATGGACGCCGCTGCGAGCGCATCCGTGTCGAAGCGTTTGAGCAAAAATCCATGCGTTGACCCATTGACCATTGGCAACTTGACACGGCCAATCACAATCTCCTTCAACTCCACATCGCCATCGGGCGACGGCACCTCTCGTTGGATCACCTGCAGCTTGACCTGGACCGGTCCCGGTGGCAGAAGGGGGTTGCGCTCACTAGGAAGCGGAGGATACCGTGAAGGCTGATCGACCTGCGCGTCGGAATGGGACGCAGGCGCAAGGTCAGCCTCAAGTTCCGGTTCCGGCTCCGGTTCCGGGTTGAGTTGAGGTTTGGGCTCTTCCTCTGCCTGCGATGCGGCCCCCAGCAAGGGAGAGGCAGGGGTCGGGGTCGCGTCGCGATCCTCGGGGGTGGAGAGCGATTGGCAGAAGCGCGAGTGCGAGTGCGAGTGGAGCGCGTGGACCGCGTGGAACGCGTCGAGCGCGTCGAGCGCGGGGTCTTGGGTTTGGTCTCGGGTGCCGGGGCCGGCAGCGGGGTCGATGCGGCTGCCGACGCGGAAACACGCGTAGAGGCACGGGTAGGCCGTGGGGTGCGAGGCTTGGCGTGCGCGGCTTGGGCGCGGAAGCACGGGACGCGTGGGACGCTTCGCTGGCGTTGTCGGAGAGGACGCTGACGCTGCGGGAGCGGGAGCGGGTGGATCGGGCGGGGGCAGGGGCAGGTCGGGGTCGGCGGCGGCGGCAGCGGAAGCGCGGCCGGGGTGCGGGTGCGGCGGGTGGAGGTGGCAGGGCGTTTGCGCGGCGGCATGGCTGCGGGCGGTGGCGGGGGCGGGGGCGAGGGTGGTGGGGGGCGGGCGGGGGATGGGGGGGGCGGCGACACGTGCAGTGGTGCAATTTGCAAGGGCGCAGGCGGGCGATGGGATAAGGCCTCAGCCTAAGGGCTGCGGGTGCGGCTCGCGACGCGCCTGCCGCCCCACACTCGCCTCGTGCGCGCATAACCCTAGTGTGCTTACATAATGCCCCCCGCACTGGGCCTCGCGCGTCCCAGGAGGGGGAGGCTACACAGCACACGCACGGCCGATGCACTGGTTGTTCATTCGCCCTCCCCGCCGCCCTGCTCTTCGCCGGCGCGGACAGCGGCCCAGAGGGCGTCGAGGCGCAGCAGCTCGGCCTGGACGGCGGCGGCGCGCTGGGCGTTGCGCCACGACAAGAGCGACGGCACGTGGTGCGTCAGCTCGCCCAGCGCACTCGCACACACCACCAGCCGCGCGCGTCGCCTCCGCCTCCTGCCGCTGCACCCGCAGCCGCGCCGGCGCGGTCGGCGCACGGCGCTCGGCGGCGAGGTGGCAGCAGTGTGCGAGCCCGGCTGGTGCAGCAGCTGGCACGGGACCGACAGCTGCTCGGCCCAGACGCGGGCAGAGAAGACGGAGGCGCTGAGGAACGCGTCAAAGGCGGTAAACAGCATCGGATGGTTCCAGATGCTGGGCGCTTCCGACGGGATAAAGTGCGGGGTGGAGCTCGAGGTAGAGGTGGAGGTGGCGGTGGCGGTGGCGGTGGAGGCCGGGGTAAACGTGGGCGTGGAATGGATTGGAATTAGACGTGGCCGTGGAGGTGGACGTGGATAGGGAGGTGGCAGCGGCGCTGCGTGGGCTGCCAGTGGTCGAGCGCCGGTGACGTCCGGCGCGCCGCATGGCCAGCGCGATCATCGCCACCAGTCCGTGCTCATATCAATCGTCATCCTCCGCTCGGACGGCGTGGTAATCCGGACCAATCCTCGGCTGGCCGGACGGCCGGCATGGCATCCAGCACATCGATCAGATGGAAGGTGCCCAAGGTGGAATGGAGCACGAGGTAGTAGAGCATCATCTGAATGTCCTCGTCCAGCAACGGAAACGCGCCGATGGACGCTTGCACCAGCTGGCCAAACGTGCTAAAGTGACGACGAACAATGTCCACTGCCAACGCGGCCGCGGTGCGAACCATCGCTGGCGGCGCCGTGTCCGAGTGCACCAGCTCTTGCAACACCGACACTTGCCGCCACAGGTAAATCTTGAGCGCATTGGCCCAATGCAAACTCTGCATCAAGTCGTCCCCGCCCGCCAGCGCCACCGCCTTGGCGCGGGCAAGCGCGACCGAGGCCTCGGTCCGCTTCCCTTGCTCGTCCATCGGCAGAAAGAAGGAAGCGGCAGCCGTGGTAGCAGCAGCAGCACCAGTACCAGTACCAGTGCCAGTGCCAGTGCCAGTACCAGAACCAGTACCAGTAGTCGCAGCAGGTGATCGGGATGAGAACTGGGGTGGTGCGCGCCCAGTCCGGCCAGCTCTTGGTTCAACTCTTGGACCAAGGAAGCGCTGCTGGATGTGGCGGACTGGACAAATCCAATCTGGGGCGCATGGGTGTTAAAGTGTTGGAGGCCCTGGTGGCGCGCAGCGAGGTTGATGCACTGCTCGGCAAAGGCCATAGACATGAACGGTTGTTCGCGATGCGACATGGCAAATCCCGAATCGAGAATCAACGTGAAGAAGGACATGGCTTCCAGCAAGCCAAGCAGGGTAGGGTCAAGCTGGACGGCAGGCCTGCCTTGGTCTGCGTGGCGGGGAAGCGAGCAGGCGCGCGGGTGGGGGACCAAGGTGTGCTACCCGCGCCGGCGCCCGGCCCGGACGACAGGGGCCAAACAAACACAACTTGCGCGCGCGAACCACCAGTTGCTCCATCAGTTTCACTCCGCGGTCCGCGGCAAAACGACAATCTTGTGCTGCTCGGTCGGACAGGTACTCGTCCTCTTCCGCCTCGTGGCGGCCGGCGCAGCGGTAGGCTCCGAGCCGGCCTCCTTGGCACGGCTGGCCACACTCGCATTAAAGGGGGGAGGAATGGACGAGAAGAGCATCAGGGCAAAGGCCACGCGGAACGAGGGGGCGGAAACGAGAGAGCGAGTAGGTCCCTGGCCCGCTTCCAGGTGGCGCGCTGAGCAAGGAGGTGCAACGGGGCAAGGCCCGGAGAAGGCATGGTGGCACTGGTCAAGTACTGTGTTCCAAACGCAGTCAACACGCCTTGACCGCCTCGTTAATCTCGTTCTGCGTCCACAGTGCTGTGTCAGTACCTGGTCCACTCACTTCTCAACATGACAACAACAACAACAACAACAAGAAAAATGCGCCAACGTACCCATGTTCGCCACCGGGCCCGCTGGGCCCAAGTGCTCGAGATGTTGCGTCCTGTTTGGGGGGATCCAGATCCGTCTCAAATGCTGCATCGAGCAAGGTAGCAACAAAAACCAAGTTGGGGGTCGCGCCTGGGGTGGAACTGTCGGTGCCCTCAGCGTCAGCCAAGCCAATGCCCAGGCTGCTGCCTGAGCTCGTCCACTCTGCCCAACTAGCCGGGCGTCCTTGAGAATGTCAAGGAGCCGACGTACGCTGTTGGGTGCCAAGCCATCGTCATGGGCGTCTCGTGTTGACGCGCTGGATCCGGTCCCTTCGGACCGAGGCGAGGAAGAAGCTTGACTGGGGATGCTGGGGCCTGCGATAAGCAACCGGCGCTGGATCTCGTCCACCGAAAACACTGGCGTGGCAGAGGAGAGTTCATGTGACAGCCAGAGAGTCATTGGGCCTCCATGATGGACGAGTAGAGTGAAAGGGTACGGCTGATGAGAGTGGCAGACATGCTGCTCTGGTTGATGGAAGCAATGGTGCGCGAGGTACCGGGGATGGAAGACAGAGCCTCGAGCTGTTCAAATAACGATACGGACGGCCGCCGTGCATCCCATTCGTCCTGTTGAGAGAGCACGCGGGTAGTCCCTTGCTCCTCCTCCCCTTCTTCCGCCTTGATCAACCTGCCTGCGGAGGGTTCAGGGTCGAGCAGCACGCTCGGCATAGCCTCCGATGCGTACCCAGACCCCAACCCGCTGCCCGTCCCCGTCCATCCGCCTGGCGGGGCACGGGGAAAGCCAGCAGCGCGCCGACTTGACAGACGTACCGGGTCCGGAATGGGGACCGACGGCGAGGCGGTACCCATGTCAACGGACAAGGACGAGGAGAGGGCGGCGAGGCGGGCTTGGGCGGTGGCAGAGAGCGCGCCATGGGGTCGAAAGTGGCCGTTGGCAGACTTGATGAGATGGACCTCATGGGTGGTGCACTCAATGCCACGTCGCCGACAGGTGGAACACTTGATCAATGGCTTGACTGTCACGCCAATGTCATTGTACGTCACATTGACCTGCAGGTCGCACCCTTTCTTACTCGCCCGGCACGCATCGCACGCTGAATTCTGCCTGCGGCCCGTCCGGCTCTTGAGCTTGCTCCCGCGCACCGCCTTGACTGCGCCGGGGGAACGGATGAGCGGGTCAGGCCCCAAGGGGGATGGGTGAACTTGGTTCGGATCACTGGACGGGGGAGGGGGGATGGCGGGCGCAGGAGAGGAGAGAAAACTTGCGGCAGCCGTGTCGGTGGGATGCTGCTGCAAGGCGGGAGGGGCGTCCCAGGCGTGTGGCCAGGCGTGGAGGGCGGAAGCAGGGGGGTGCGGTGGGACATGCATCTGGGAAAGCAGGAAGGGGGAGGCGAACGAGCTGCTCCATTGTGGCTCGTGGGCGGTAGGGTGCTGGTGCGAGGAGGAGGAGGAGGAGCGCGGCGGGTGCGACTGGACCGATGCCGTCAGCGCCGAGGGCAGAGGGGAGGGTTCGGGGTGGTGGGTGGGGGCGGGGGCGGGGGGGAAGAGGGGTGTGGGTGTGGGGCGCGGGGTGGGGCTGGGTGGCTAGCGGGATAGACAGTGGACGAGGTGCTGGTGGGAGGAGGCGGGAACACGGCATAGGGGTCGTTGTGGATCGGCGGCTGGACATAGGGAAGGGGCGGTTGTGCGGGTGGTGGGGGGGGGAAGACGAAGATGGCGGCGGTGCGGATGCGGATGCGGATGCGGATGGGGGCATGTGCGGGGAGGTGTGTGGGATGGGGGGGGCAGGGCAGAGGGCGCAAGGGGCGGTGCGGGGGCGGAGGCGGGCGCGGGGTGGGAGAGGGGCAGCGAGGAGGTCGAAGGGGGTGGGGGCAGGGAAGGAGGCGCGGCAGCGGGCGCAGGGGGAAGGCGTCCAGCTGGTCGGCGGGCCAAGGAGGGATGGGCAGCGCAGCGTCGGACGTGGTGGGCAGCGGCGGCCACATGGCGGAGGAGGCACAGGCAAGCGGTGGGAGGAGGGAGGAGGGAGTAGGGCGGAGGGAGGGAGTAGTGGCTAGTGTGTGGAGAATAGTGCGTAGGAAGTGGTGTGTACCGAGTAGCGTGTCCTGCGTGCTACAAACCGCGTCCGAGTATGGAGCAGACGACGGCAGAAGCCGATGGTGGCAACCGCCAATGCGTGCCCTCTTCCCTGCGTTCACTCCAACATTATCGCTGCTGCAACTTTCAAACCCACCGCGCACAAATTTGAACCAGCATCCCTGGGTCGTCCGCCGCACCAGCCCACACGCCATCACTCGCTCATCGCATCACCCGTCTGCGACGAATCTGTGACTAAGCGGCAGCTCCACCCAATCCACGCCAGCTTGCGCAGTCAAACGGTGGCAAACAGAACGCTTCCTACCTTACGGTTACCACATCACGCTGGGCCATGGACCAACTCCCGTGCTTTCCTGCTACTGACAACGGAACGGCGTGCTACGCCACACTGCATACGATGGAATGTTAACCCGTGTCGCATGCTGGAGTCTCTGTTGACGATGGACGGATGGGCCGCGGGGATGAGTAGGAAAAGAGGCCTATGGACGGAACGGTGGACCAGGGGGAAAAGATAGCCGGGAGTGTTCGCAACCAACACGGAGGAAGGCTGTGGGGTGAAGCCCCAGACCTTCAATACACACGGACCGTAAAAGCATCACAAGGGTACGCAGACCAGGCCGTAAGCCCGGTGGTCCCCTAGTTCTATATGATGAGCTTACCGAGTTGAATTGCAACCCAAGGTGGCCGTTTTCGTCCGCACGATCATCCTCGTCCGCCATATCTTCCTCCTGTGCAGGCCCATCCATGGATCCGGCGATCCTGGTCGTCTCGCGCAGCGCGCTAGCAGATGCGTATCAGGTCAGTCAGGTGTCGAGCATAATCTGAGGCGAGCACTGGCCGGAGGGTCAACAACGCCTCTACTCCTTCCTGTTCCCTGCACTTAAGCTGGCGTTAGCTTGCACCCCGGTGAACGAAGGAAGACGGGGCGGGCGAGCAAGAACCCCCCTTTGGATAGCATGCCTAACAACCGAGAAGGAAGGTGGGGCATGCAAAGTATCCAGCGCTAGCTGCCAGTTTGATCGGCGCAGGCATGGGCCCGACGTCGATAGTATATTCCCAAAGACCGAATAAGAAAAGAGTGTACCTCTCGATGGCTGTACCGTGGGAACGAGATATGTGTGCAGGGGGAAGCGTACACTCCTTCACCCCCTCTTCCGCTGTTAGGCGAGGGAAGCAGGTCCTTTATAAGCGTGAGGATTCGCCTGGTGAACAGGAACATGTTATTGTCACGGCGAATACGAGCTAGCAACAAGTCCGGCTAAGCCTACGCGCTCCCTTCGCCTTACTAACCCCGGCCCGAGGGTGTTCATGCGATCTGATCCGATCTCTGCTGAGGCCGTGTGCTCTATCCTTCTTTGTGACGACGATGTTTCCCGGTGCCCGTTTACTTTGCCTTTCTATCTCGAGACCGTGCAGAAACCGGCCGTCATGTTGTCCACTGGCCCCCGTTCTCTTCTATTGTGTGTTTCCCTATCAGATAGTCCCTGTCTCGAAGAAATAGTTCTGGTAGGTTTCCTCCACAGTCAAGTGGGGTCGCCTCCTACTGTCCTCGCCAATTGATCAACCCAGTACAGGCAACTTCTCCTACCTTGGTTGCTCCTCCGCTCCTCGATCTCACCACCCTCCAGCTCCCGGATCCCGCTCTCACACCCTCTCAGTCTACCACGTCGCATGTGTGCCCTCCTCACGCCACGTCAAAACCAAATCCACTCGCCGGGTCGGCCTCCCCCCTTCCAGCCACGCCGCCTCCAATCCCAGCCCAGCTTCAGCTCTGGCAGTGTTTGTCCCCCGGCCGATGTCACTTCCCGTCCCTGAGCCCTGAAGGCTTCAGACACGTCCGGCCACCCAAGCCGGCGCTACGCAGCCTTTCCACACCTGCCAGCGCCTATGCTGTACGCCGATAACTCGTTCATTGTCCCAAGCTCCGCTCGGACACATCAATCAGCCCAATAGCCGCGTAACTACCGTGAGTCGAGCTTAGGACCCGCTGATTCTTGTTGGTAACTCAACCTCTCTTTCTTTCTTCTCCTATATCAAGGTGAGTTCCCTTCTGCGTACACTACTAATATACGTGGCGTGTTGCACAGTGGGATTCCAGTGGACGAAATGGTGCCCAGCCGTGTCTTTATGCACAGCTGCACCTGTTTGGGTTCCTAACGTGGCCTGAGGAGATGGAGATGGAGATGGATGGAGGAACGGATCAGGATCATAATCATGAGGGGGAAAAGGTGGCGAGGTATATGTAGTTCGGAGAAGAAGAGAACATTGCATATGCGAGCTGAGCCACACGGAGAAAGAAAGGGGAGCATCGACAAAGGGAAAACAGGGTCTAGAATAGATCAGGGTCCAGCCAACCTGGTGACCATGGGTGACTTTAAACATGTGACTAGGCGGGTGTGATCGATGAGATCTCGACATGACGAGGTGGGCTCCCAGCCCTTTTTGCAATGTATACTAGGTCCCTCCCCCATGCATGATGTTTGGAGGGAATCCTGTGGTCGGCGGTCGAGTCTGGGCTGGAGCTGCTATAGGGTGTGTCCGTCTAGTGGCGGGAACAAGGCAAGAGCACGGCCCTTTGAAGTTTCGAGCGGAGTTACACACGTATGCTAGTAGTACTACTACCAACAAAGAACCGCCAGTATACACTATTGCCCGATTGCGCGAAGTCGGGGGTCTGTCGGAACGACAGTAGGAGAAATGGGTTTGCCCGCTGGCGAGGGTCTAGACTAGGAGGGTGGCAGTGGATACTGGATGGATGTGGACCAATTGAAGCGAGCCTCATGGGCACACCAGGATAGTTACGTTGAGCCGCCGTATATATTCTCACCGAGCGGGTGTGGGGGGCATCGCGTCTGGGGATGCAACTTTTAAAGTGTGCACGGGCCGCCGCCACTTTGGCTGCGGCGTGTTATATGCGCGTTTGGGCTTTGCCGTACTCAGTACTGCTGATGCCGCCGCCAGCTGACGTACTCCGCCCCAGCGGCCCCTCCCCGCACCGGTCTCCCCCTGCTCTCCGTCGCCCTCGCCAGCACCCTCGCCCTCGCCCTCGCCATGCCACCCGACGGCGCCGACGGCCCAGCAGCAGCGCATTCAGGCGTGGCCAGCCCGCGTCTCTCCCCGCTCTCCGCCCCGCTCGCCTCCCCCTCCCCGCCTGGCCCTGTGTCCCCGCCACACCAGCAGGACGCCGCCATCAGTCCCCGCACAGCCCCCCCCCATCCTGAGCGCGGCTCCGAGTTTCCGCCGGGAGACGGTACGTGTGGCTCTGTCTTGTCGATGTCAGGCTGGGTCGGAGTATACTGACTCGAATCCCGTTGCCTTCCTCCAGGGCTTGCGCCGCAGACCATCTACTTTCCTCCCAGCCTCTACCCCGAAGATGTCCAGCCCAACTCCCCGTCCCGCCTAACCGACTTCGCAACCGCCTTCCGCTCCTACCCATCCACCCCTCAAGTCGGCGACTCGACCTCAGACGCCGAGGCGGATGCAGACGCTGGGGTTCCCACACCCGAAGCCCCGGCCTCCCTCCACGTACACGACCATACCATACCTTCCGCGTCAGGCCCCCTTCCCATTCCCATGGAGCTGGACGAGGTCAAAGAGTTGGGACTCAGCCCCCTAATGCAATGGGAGGTTGCGCAAGATACGCCGACTTCCCCCAAGAACCACGTGCCCACCCCTTCATCCGAGCGCACACACCATCGCTACAGCTCTTCGCCACCGCAAGTGGTGCCATCTCGGTCCTTATCGCGGCCAGTAGCGAGCAGCGCGCACAACAAAAGAAGGCACAAGAAGAGGCCCGCGCTCATGAGCAAGCCTTGCAGAACCCCGCCTCGGCTGCTACCTTGTTCAATCCCTCCCTCTCCTCCGCCAGGGTGGAATCGAACGGTGATGGTGCCAATGCATCCATCTCGGCGGATTCATCCATTTCCCCTGTAAAGTCCTACCGGGTAATCGACGAGGAGGCTCCCACTTGCGCTCCATCTTTGGCACCACCGAATCCGAGTCCGGTTGTTGGCGTGCCTTCGGGGCACACTTGGATTCCGGGCCTGAGCATCCAACCGGAGAGCCAGCCCGTCATTAACCCTTCATCCGCACCCAATCTCACAACGAACCTGGCCCAACAGGCCCCTCCATTGTTTCCCCAAGGGTTCCTACCGCCTTTGAATTCCCATGGACGTCTGGGCGCTATGGCGCATACTCACTCAAGGTCCCACTCTATGCCCTTCGCCACCTCGCACGCCTTCTTACGTCACACCCAAGCTGCCAGCTCGGCCTCGGGGGATTCGTCCAACAACTTGACGTGGCTTCCTGGATGGGGGGATGAGCCAATGACCTCCCTCTATAGCTGCGCACCACCACGCACCGTCCCTGATCCCTCAGTTCCAGCCCTCTCTATTACCACCCCGTGGTATCCACCCGGCCAGCGGGGCAACCTGCTTTCTGTCAGTGATGCACATGGATCGGATGGGCACCCTAGGATGCGAGCGATATCACCCGACACAGACCAAGGCGAGGGATATCCGCTCTTTTTCATGAATGGAAACCTGTTCGCGACGGCGGAAACAACGCGCAACGGTACCTCGCCCGCGTATTCATCCCCATTTACCGAGCGGTCCGCGGCGCGGGCCCGTCCTTCCATGCAGCTCCCGGGCCCCGCTTCTGTCCGTGGATTCCCTTTCACCCCGTCGCACAAACGGGCCCAGTCGTGCACTGGTCTCCCATTCGTTTCGACTGTCTCCACTTCCCAGGTTGCTGATTCGACCGAACGTCCTGTCCCGGCAGAACGGGTGGGGTCATCAGTATCTTCGTTCCCCAGTACCGCCGATACCATGGTATTCCCGCGACGGGAAGAGGCGGTGGACCGCCAAACGCTGCGTGAGAGTGATGTTGAAGCAGCTGCTGATGTCGCTGCGGGCGTCATGGCCAATACGCTTGCCTCTCCTACAATGGCACCTGAGACTTTATGCACGTCATCCCCTACTCTCTCCCTTGCGGGGGGCAAGTCCTTGCCGAGCGATGCGAGCTACGATGAGCGGATCCCGAGCCCTGGCGGAGATGGCCCCGCAGCCAGTAGCCCTGCGGGCAAGGATATGGGACCGACGCGCACGCTTCTGGTTGTGCAGGGTAAGGGGCGGAATGGCAAACCACCGGCAGAGCGCGCACACGCATGTATCCACTGCACCAAAAGCTTTACCCGTCGTTCGGACTTGGCAAGGCACCTGCGCATCCACTCGAACGAGCGACCGTTTGTGTGCGACTATGCCGGTTGCAGCAAATCGTTTATTCAGCGCTCGGCACTGACGGTGCACAAGCGCGTGCACACGGGGAACGGCCGCATGGATGCGAGTTCGAAGGCTGCGGTAAAAGCTTTAGCGATTCGTCTTCGTTGGCCCGGCACCGTCGTACTCACTCGGGCAACCGGCCGCACTGCTGCGCCTTCCCTGGCTGCAACAAACGCTTCACCCGCCGTACCACACTCAACCGCCACGTCAATCAGCACCGTGACTGGCCCAGCGAGATGGAGCCGAACTTTGAGGGGGCCTTGCCCTCCGACTGGCCTCCTGGCGATGAACCTGGGGCGGTACAAGAGCAACCCCGCGGGTCAAGCGAAGAAGGAGAAGCAAAAGGAAACGATGGAAACGACCTAGTAAAGGCGGAAGAGGAGGCAGACGAATCCCTTGTTTCTTCCCTTTCATCCCATGCAAGCCGCCGTCGCCGTAGCCGCTCCCCGTCCCCCACCTTAAGTCAACACAGTCGCTCTCGCTCGGCCACCAAAAAACCCTGTCTGGCCTGGTACGAGAGCGGCACAGCCCCCACGGCTGGCCTGGATATGGTGCATGGTATACAGGATGTGCTGCCTGCTGTCGCCGTTTCCTCCGGCTTTGAAGCAAGCACGACACCCCGATCTCAGGGCACAACCGCCGCCCGTCGGCTACGGGAGAAGCCCTGATGCTGACAGAAACTACACATACGTCCCAGTCTGACCCCGATGAGTCGACGGCGGAGGGGCGTACGTGGAAGCATGCGCTGTCCGCGTTGTCGATGGCCGTAGCCAACGACATTGAACGGCCAGACGAGGCGGAACACAAATGTACCCCTTCGATTCCGATTGACGACCTTCTCGTTACCGCGCAGCCCCAAGCTGCGGACGAGGCAACGAGCCTATGACTCCCCCTCCCTAACCTCTTACTCTCGTCTTGACGTCGTTTTGGTGTTGTCTTGTTTGTTCCTCCCCATGATGAACTGGTTCGGTTGGTTTTTCCCTTGGATATGTCCAACATCATCCCTCGCTTCTTTCGGCTGTGTGTCCCCCGCGGGTTTCGTTTTTGGTTTTCCGGTTCTCTGGTCTTTTTTGGTTTTTGGTTGTTTTGGTTTATTGAGATTGGTTGGGCTTGTTCTCCTTCAGGTGTCCCATCATCCTTTCTCTCTCCCTTCCTTGGCTCATGGTTGAGCATGTGGTCGTACGCACTTCCCTGGCTTTTCTTCGCTCGTCTGTGGTATTGTATTATTGTATTTGTACCCCCACCCCCCACCCCACCCCCCGCGTCTCCAAGCATCCAACACTGGGTGGGGTATGTCCTATTACTCATCCACTTCATCCTGTTTTCCTCCTGTCACGCCCTCATGAAACCGCGCGCGAGACAAGAGCGTCAGGTGGGGACGATCAGGGCTGGAAGCCGAGACGAGAAAGTGGCGATGCTTTCCCTCGATCTTTCTCCACCGCACTGATGTTCCCCTCACCCTTACCCGCTTTGGTCCCGTCCGCCATTTGTCTGTCTTGTATCCGATCGTCTCGCATCCTCCACACCCATCGCTTCACTTGGCATCGCCTCGCCTCGCATTGCATCGCATCGCACCGCACCGTACCGCATCCCATCGTATATTCGCACCGTATCTGTCGTACCGCACCCGCTCCCTTTCGTATATACTTGAGTTAGGATGGGAGGTTGGATATTCAATCGTCTGGCTATAGGCACGCACGCCGCGACCAACATCCGATTAGCACGCTGCTGCGACTACTGTGTCCTTGCTGCCCCACGGCTGTGGCCTCGCGCCGCATCGGCCAAACAAGATCTAAGAGAAGTGGTTATGGTAGCTGGGCACTGTACGAACGAGGGCAGCAGCGTGCATCCACCGCTTCGACGCCCGCAGACGATTGAGAGGAGGGTGCGCGAGCGGGAGGCAGGTCCGACGCCCCGACGCCCCGACGCCCAACACCCCGGCGCTGCGACGTTCAGACACTGTTCCGACGGGCGCGGATGCCCGTCCTGTGCGCCGCGGTCGGCTGGGACGCGTCGACGGAGGGAGGGCCGCCGGTGCTGGCGGTGGGCAACTTGTGTTGTTGTTCCAGCGGGCGAGCTGGGTCTGGGCGGCGGTATAGCCGGCCTTATGAATGGCCTCAAACGAGCCAAACTCGAGTGTGCCAAAGTGTTCGACGGGCATGCGCATGTAGAAGCATCCCGGGGCGCTTTTGGCTTCCTCGAGGGTGCGGACGGAGCTGACGTAGGCCAGGCGGGCTTGGATGTCCGGGATGGAGGGGATGAGGGCCACGCGGCGGCTCAGGGCGCCCATGCCAGGTACCCAGGGCAGCACCCAGCGCGCGACCAGCAGCCACCAGCCCGATAAGGTGTCCCCATAGTCGCGTGGCGACGTGTCGTCAATCGAGCCTACGTCCACGGCGAAGACCCGCGCAGCGCCAGCGGCAAACATGGTGGATACGGGCAAGTTGTCCATGTAGCCGCCGTCGACGAGCATGTCCCCCTCGTCCACCAGCGGCGGCACGAGGCCAGCCAGGGTCATGGAGCCGCGGATGAAGCGCCAGGCATAGCCCGTTGTGTGGATCTCCATCCGGCTCCAGGTAACGTTGGTCGTGTTGCAGAAAAAGGGGAGCCACATGTCCTCAATGTGCGTGTCGCGGAACGCCTTGAACACGCCGCGGTTGAACTCGTGGCCGGTGGTGTAGGAGGCATAGGGGTAGGTCAAGTCCAGCACGAAGCGCCACAAGGACGCCATCCGGCCGGCAAACTTCTTTACCCGTCCGTAGCTCGGCACCAAGCCAGCCTCCTTGGCATACAAGCCGCCGACAAACGAGCCAATCGACGTGCCGCCAATCAAGTCGATCGGTACCCCGGCCTCCTCCAGCGCGCTGATCACGCCCAAATGCGCAATCCCGCGCGCCCCGCCACCACCCAACACCAGGCCCACGCTCTTGCCACACAACCGGCGTGCCAAGCGGGAAAAGTCCGACAGGTGCGGCGGCCGTGCATCGGGCGCGGTGCCATCCGACCGTTTTTCGCGGTAACGTTGCAACCGCGATCCGATCTGACCGCGCAGGCGCTTCAGTGCCCGCACTGCCGCTGCCCGCTCGTCCACCCCGGCCATGGCGGCCACCGCCGCGAGCGGCGGCAGCGGCGGCATGGTCGCGGCCGTCATCGTGCCGGCGCGGCGGGCGAGTTCGGCCCAGTTGAAGCTGGTGGACGTGGCGCGGGAGCCAGCGAGCACGCCGGCACTGGGCACCTTTTTGATCCCGGGCATCTCGACGTGGTGGTGGGCGCTGAGCCAGGGCCGGGTGCGGAGCCAAGCGCGTGTCGAGCCTGGCGGGACAGAGCGGTCGGGATGGAGCAAGACGAGCTCTTTGCGTGCGGTCGTCTTGATGGCCAGCAACAAGCGTTCGTATTCGCCTACGGTGGGGTCGTCGCCAAAGCCGACCATGAGCACACAGTCGGCCTGGCGGATCGAGGTTTGTGCCCAGGGCGAGGAGACGGCCGTGTCAACGACATAGAGCACCATGCGGTGCTTGGCTTCCTGGTCCGCCAGCCAACCGGCCAACTTGAGTTTGCCCATTCGGTTGAACGCGTTGCGGCCCAGCACGCCCAGCACGGCCGCCTGGTTGAGGTAGACGGCCTCTTCGCCTGTCGTCGGCTCAAATGCAGCTTGGAGCCGACGCGCAAACGCCGCAATCGGCACTTCGCGCGTCACGGGCACAATCGCGACCGTTTTGAGATTGGTGTTGCTCCGCCACATTTCGGTCCCGGGCCGTTTCTTGGGCCCGGCCTTACTGACCATGCTGCTCTCGCCGCCGCTCAGTAGGGGCATGGGAAGGTGGGAAGGCACGGCACTGGCGCCGTGGTGCACCATGGCGCTCGACACACGCCGGGCAATGATCTGGGCCAGCTGGATGCTCAACGAAGGTTCCAATGCGCTCACGGCGCGGAACAAGCTGACGGGGATGCACGCCAATTCGGTATCGCGGATAGCATGCAAGGTATGTGTGCGCGGGGATCCGGTCACCACCTCCAGCTCGCCGACCGAGTCGCCCATGCCAAACTCGTTGGCAATGTGGACATGGGACGAGCCGGCTTGGTCAGCGGCAATGGCGCGAAGGCGGCCATTGATGACGAGGTAGAACTGTTCTGCGGCGTCGCCTTGACGGTAGATGACTTGGCCGGCATTGACATGCTGCCAATCCAACGCCGCGTCAATCTGCAGCAGCGTGGGCGACAAGAGCGATAAGAGTCGACGGCACAGACTGAGCAAGACGGTCGGACGACGGTCCATGAGCTTATCCAGCGCATGCGCCGGCAACAACCCCACATAACAATCCGTCCGCGCCGTCACATTCACATACGACGGCGCACCCAGTAGCGTGGCCAGGTAACCGGCAATGCCACCGCGACCAATCGAATAAAGCGGTTTCGCACTCCGGCCCTCTGCGCCTTGTCTTGGCCAGGGTGTGCGGCGCCCGAGGCAACCTTGGCTGTTCGTTCGCGCGACGAAGCGCGGTCGGGGCTCGTGGTGCCTGTGCTGGCCGGGGCAAGAGGCGGGGTGGTGGTGCGCTGGGCGGCGAGGCCAGTCGGGGACGAGATGGTTACATCCAGCTGTCCATCAATCACATAGAACAGACCGCCTTCGCGCTCGCCCGACGAAATCAGCGTGTCGCCCGCATGGAAAAACTTGATCTCCACATCATTCTCAAATGGCAACGGCAAGCTCGAGTGGGGGAATGGGAAGCCAGGTATGTCCTGGCTCGGACCGCTACTGCCCCGATACGCAGGGGAAATCCGCTCGCCCATCCCTTCCTCGCCCTTGGCCGCGGGAAGCGGCCGTGACTTCGGCGAGCATGGTCAAGGGCCCCCAGGCCGAGCCATACACCCCAGCATTGCGACTGGACAAGGTCGCATCCTGAGCCGCAAGCGAGGGAGAGTCGGCATACGGAGACGGGTTGGCCGTGTCTGCCGCACCTCCACCCGCACCCGCACCCATGCGCGTCGGCTGGGCGACCGGAGCAAGCAAGCCCAAGGAACTGGCGATGCATTGCATCACGGCTTCCTTCAGGTCAAAGTTAGCTTGTCCATCCGCTGCCCAGCCAATGCTTTCGGCCGTGTCTGTTGGAGCGGGCGAGGAGGCAGGAGCGGCAGCAGAGGAAGTTGAACTCAAGCTAGGAGACATGGAATGGGCGTGGGCAGGGTAAGATACTCTGCTGGAGCGAGGGGAATGCAGTGGGGGCTGAACTTGGAGCGCAGGACCGGCCTGGGTGGAGGTGAAGAGGTCGCCTGGGTTGAGCGCTTGGCTAGCGCGCTTGCTCGTGCGAGCTGTCGGGTCGACAGCAGCGGTGGACGATGGCGCGTCCAGCGGGGTGGTCAATGCCGAGGTGGAAAACATGGCGGCATTGGATCCTTGTAAATCCAAACTGGACAAGGTCATGCCCGAACGGGACTGGAGCGGCGAGTGGGCACGTCGGCCACGTAGGCGCGGCGAGCTGAGGGGAGACTTGATGCGTTCCGCCGCGCGCGCTCGTGGATCAACGCCGGGAACCACACCTTGCGCAGCAGGAGCCACGGGCGGGACACCCGCATTGACCTGCACGAACCGTTGACGCAGCCGCTCCATCGCCTCCGATACGTAGAACGAAGGTGGCAGGGTGTGCTGGCGGTTTGGTTGAGTACAACCTCGGCGCGCATCACTTCCTTCGTCAGACCAAGGTAAGAATGAGCCGTGTGCATCGTGACGCGCGACAGACGAGTGAGGATGACTGGGCAAGGCAACGAATGGCAGCGAGGGTCAGCAGAAGCGAACAAAAGCAAACAGACAGAACGGGAGGCTACAATACCTACCCTGCAGAATGTGGGCAGCTGAGTTGGGATACTTTTTGGTCAACCTCCGGAATGCCTCGGCTGGGATCACGGCCAAGGTGGTGTCGCGCGCCCTGGCCACGGTGTGCGTCAACTCGGTCAGCGATTCCTTTGGAGGGGGAGGCGCGAACGGGGAGCCGGCATAGGCCGTACCGCCGGGCGCGGCCCCCCCGGTCCAGGGGTTAGCGCCCGAAGCAACTGAAGCGAGACGATAATTCGACGCAGGAATCTCCAGGGGGTCGCCCACCTGCTCGGGGTCTGGGCCGACGCCGCGCCCAAGCCTAGTGGACCCCAACGCGGTGGCAGAAAGCATGGGCGTAGCATCGGGAGAGACGCCGAGATCCATCGTCGACGCCATGGAGCCAGGTGCGGCAGTACGGAGAGGCAGTGTGGTGGCGCCAGCAGGGTCGTGCGCCTTGGGTGTCTGGGGCACGGCAGAAGCACGAGGGCCCGGGGCGCCCTCGGTGAACAGCTTGAGGATGGTGAAGAGACTGCTAAGGGTGCCGCCATTTCCGACCTGGTGCAAGAGCTGGTAGCCCTCTAGCCCATCGTCCCCCTCGCTGTCCTCATTGAACGGGGGAGGCGGAGCGGGGTCAAAGCCCGAGCGAGCACCCGAGGGGCATAGACACTCACCGAGCCATCGATCACAATGTAGAAGCAGCCATCATGGTCGAGCGAGAGAGAGTCACCGCAATGAGGCGGCGGGTTTGGAGGTGGCGGGCAAGGTCGTGGAAGACGGGGCGCTCGAGGTAGCCAAAGATGCGGATGGCTTGCAAGAACTCATCGAGGTAGTCGTGCAGGGTGCCGCTGCCGCCGGCGGTGCTGCCGGCCGGGCCAAAGGCAGACGGCTCGCCGGAGCCGTAGAGGCCAAAGGGGCTCAAGGGGTCGCCGCCGGCGAGGTCGGGGTGCAAGCTGAAGCCGGCATCCGAGTCGAGCGGGGGCTCGCGCACTTTTTCGTACACGCGCATCGAGGTGCGGAACCAGAAAAAGGCCGCGGCCAGGCCGGCGAGGGTGAGGGAAGCGAGGAAGGGGAAGGAGAGCTGGAGGGTGAGGCTGTAGTGCAGGACGGCGTACACGGTGGCGGGCACGGTGAGGGTGGCGAAGCCGGCGAGGGAGCGTGCGATGCTGAGGAGGGCGACGGTGACCTCGAAGAGGCCGCTGAGGAGCAAGACGACGCTGCTGCCGTCGGCGGGCTGGGGGGAGGGGGGGGGAGAGGACGGCGCGCGGGAGCAGCTGGGAGGGGGGCATGGGGTGGGCAGGGCGGGGGAGGGGGGGCGAGGGCGGAGGAGGCGGTGGCGAGGGCGGAGGAGGCGCTGGCCAGGGCGGCCGCGAGGGGCGCGGGGTTGCATGGGCGCTGGCTACGTCGTGGGTGGGGCTGGTCTGTGCGCCATGGGGGGGTGGCGGCTGGGAGCTGGGCGTGGGTGTGCGCCTCCACGTGTGCCCACCGCTGTGGCCAGCACGTGACCCACGTGACCCCCGAAAGCACACGTGACCGCGGCTGCTCGCTGGGCTGCGGGGGGCGTACTACGCGTGCCTACCAACGCTCGGCACTGGCTGCGCGGCCATGCAAGTCCGACGGCGAAGAGGCGCGACGGGGCAGAGCAGCGCCAGACTGCCGGCGTCCGCGCCCGCCCGCTGCGCCCAGCACGCTCCCATGTGCGCCGCAGCACCCCTCCGACGGAGAGCCGGCGCTCTCCATGGTATAAATGCCCCCCCGCAGCAGCCCCACCCCCTCCGCATGCGCTCGCTCCTTCTCCTTCTCGCCTGGCCCTCGTCGCCGCCCTCGCCCCCGCGCTCGCCGCCGCCAGCGGCGCCCCCTGCCCCACGCGCCCAGGTCTCCCCCGCCCGCCCGCCAGCGCCGCCTCCCCGCCCAGCCCCCCTGGCCCCGGCCCAGGCAAACGCTCCGCATCCGCGTCCTTCTCGCCCGCCCGTCGGCGGCTCCCGGCCTGGCCTGGCACCCCGCTGGCACCGGCGCCGCCGGCTCGGGCTCGGGGCACGGTCCGCAGACCCCGCTGTGTTGTTTGCCGTGTATGGGTTTGCGAATGAGACGCATGGCGCGGCCGATGTGCCTCCGCCCGGCATCACCCACTACCTCATCTCCTTTTGGACCACCTCGGCCCCCACGGGCGCGTTGCAAATTGGACCAAGGCCAGCGCTGCGCAGCGGAGCAAGCTCAAGGCCGTGTATGCCCATGCGGGCGTCAAGCTCTTGCTCTGCCTTTGGCTCGGACGACTACCCCCCGGCAGGACCCTTTCAGACGGGCATTCGGCTCGCCGAGTTTGTCAAGCAGTATGATTTCGACGGGGTCGACCTGGATTACGAGGTACGTTAGGCTCTGGTAGCGAGGTGGTGCGATGGGTGGGTTGGTTATATACAGCGCACATGCAGATGGACACTAACCGGTAACCCCGCCCGCCCTCACCCATCCGACGTTCAGGACTCGGCCTCGTTTGTCAACGGTACTGCCATTCCCTGGTTGTCACGCTGCACAAGACGGTGCGCGAGCGGCTGCCTGTGGGCCAGTACCTGATTACCCACGCGCCTCAGCGCCGTACTTTTCGGCTGCCTGTCCATGGAAGGCAGGCTGGGCCAAGGTGTACGAGCAGGTACCCGATGTGGACTTTTCTTGACCCAGATGTACAACCAGGGCACCACATGTACACCAACTGTTCTACGCTTCTCTTCCAGTCGGGCGGTACGTGCGCCAACTCCGTCGCTGTTTGAGATTCACCACGATCAAAATATCCCACTGAGCAAGTTGGTCATGGGCAAGCCCGCCATGCCTGCTGACGCGACCAATGGCTACATCCCACCGGATGAGTTGGGTCGATGCTTTGCCCTGGCGCGCCAGTATGACTGGAACGCGGGCGCCGCATTCTGGCAGTACCCGGACTTGACGCCCTCGTTTTTGGCGCGCGTCAAGTTATGGGCTGGGTGGGCTGGGTGGGTGTGATAAGTGCCATCGCATCTACCGCTTTTGCCTCCGTGTCTGTTATACCTGCTTTATATGCCTGGCTGGACCGGGCCCGTCACGTTGTCTCGTTGCATCGTGGATCAAGAACGGAGCAAGGCAATATGTTCGATCGATACCTTTTGTTTTCCCTTCACTGTCAGTCGCCCCTCTCTGCGTTCTCTTGCTTCCAATTATCACTCTCTTTCCCTGGCCCTGAGCCCCACATGAGCATCTGAACATGCGTTTTGATGCCTTCTTGTACCTTTCACCGCCTCCTTACGTTTGTTTCGCTACACATCCATATCTTTTTTTCTCACCATGGACCTCACTGGCCTCGCTCCCTATATGTAAGGCGGAACGCCAACCTGGCTACACTGAGTACGGGCCGCCGGGACATTCATTCAAGTAGAGCTCTGCCATATGTGTGTGTTTTTGTCTACAGAATCACTAACGGCAAGCAGGCAGGGATCAACCTGAGCTTAGATGCATTGTGCGACGGATGGCAAGGAAGGAATGCGCGTCGGCCAACCAACGTCGACCCTGGTCCAGAATGGCATATCCGCCCTGGCCAGCTGAAACGGAAGAGTAGGTCCGCTTCGGGCTGCTTGAGCGCACCCCTGTGAGAGGAATGCATCGCTTGATGGTGCCATACCAGGGGAGGGGAACGAGTGGAAGGGAAACAACAACAACGTGGTTGCTCCACCCCCTCCAGGGCCTTTGGTCGGCAATCGAGCGGGTTCCACTTAGACCATCTCGGCCTCCCCGCCCGCCTTTTCAATGGCAGCAATGATCTTCTCGGCGTCTTCTTTGGGTACGTTGTCCTTCAGGATTTGCGGGGCGCTCTCGACAACTTTTGGCCTCGACGAGGGACATGGACGAGTTGAGCGCCTTGACCCCTTGATTACCTGGCCTTGGCACCACCTTCTTTCAAGCCCTTGAGCTTGATGGCGAATATTGTTTTTTCCTTGGGCTTTTCAGCTTCCTCTGCCTCCTCGGCCGCGCGCTGGCGCTCCACCAGCACCGGGCGCGGCCGCCGCGACGGGCATCGCAATGTCCGTGATGTTCAACCGTTCCTACCATCGCATGCCAACACGACACGACACGACAAACACACACAACATTACGATACAGGGCAGCCGGTCCAGGTCAGTCCAGCCGTTGCGTGACCTGTCTCCCCCGCGCGCGTATCCCCTCTCTTGTCTCCCCACACGCACACGCACAAGCACACCCGAACACAAAAGACGTACCTTGAGGAGCGTGACAAGCGACGACGCCTCGAGTAGCGTCAGCTTCTCCACCTGGTCCACAATGCCACGAGCTTAGGTCGACGGGGCCGCGGGGCTGGGCCGGAGCAGGCGCAGGCGCCTCGGTAGCGCGCAGCGCAGAGACAGTCAAGCTGCGCGCCTGCCACCTGGTGGACGCAGACGGGGCACGGGCCACCGCACGCAGCGCAGCTCGCGGACGACAGACAGCAAGGACCATAGCGGGAAGATGGAGGTCGGGGCGGGCCGGCGCCGGCGGCCGGCCACCGTTCTTCCTGGGAAGGCCAGCCGGAGCGCCTCACCAAATTCTTCGCTGACGTAACCAAGTCCGACCCGCTGCGACTGTCTCAGAGTGAGCACACCTTGCACATCACATGTCACATCGGATCGCATCCCAGCGCTGCGGCACCCGATCTCACCCGAACTGTGCCTGCCCACATTTCATTGCGCTTGCGGCATGGCCGAGGCTGGGCTAGCGCTTAGCCGCTTAGCCGCCCTGCGACTAGCATGGTTGCGCCCAGACGGCTCCGGACCGCAGCGGTCTCAGATCTCATGGCCAGTCCAACTCTACCAGCTACGTCTCGCGCCCGAAAAAGGGATGCTTTCTAAGGAAATGGATCGACGCGGGACAAGCTGAATGGGCTGGATCGGCTTACAGGCTCTCGACGACCAAACTGGGTCTCGAGCCAGGGCAGCAGGCCCTCGGCCCCGCCTTCGCGTCCAATCCCGCTTTCCTTGACGCCGCCAAACGGCACGGTGACTGGGAGATGAGGCCGTGTTGACGCCGACCATGCCGACGTCGAGGGAGCGGGCGACGCGCTTGCAGCGGCGAGCGTCGTTGGAGAAAAGTAGGCGGCCAGTCCAACGTCGTGGCATTGGCCCGCGCCAGCACCTCCTCCTCCGTCTTGAACTTGTACAGCGCGGCAAGTGGGCAAACGTCTCCTCGGTCGTCATGGGGCACTGGTCAGTAACGTGGCCAGGATGGTAGGTGCAAAGAACAGACCCTCGCCCGTTCGCCACCAATCAGCACCTTGGCGCCTGCTGCCACGCTCTGCTTCACGTGCCGCTCCACCTTCCACGCCGGCCTGGGAGACGAGCGGGCCATGGGTCGTGCTCTTGTCCAGCCCTGAACCGACTTTGAACTGCGCCACGGCCTGGACCAGTTTACGAGCAAACTCGTCGTACACCGCTTCGTGCACAAAGATCCGGTTCGCACACACACACGTCTGGCCCGAGCCACGGAACTTGCATGCAATCGCCCGGCCACAGCCAGGTCAATGTCCGCATCCTCAAACACAATAAACGGCGCATTGCCACCCAACTCCATCGACAGCTCTTCAGTGTCGACGCGCCCTGCTGGACCAGCAACTTGCCCACGCCCGTCGAGCCGGTAAACGAAATCTTCTTGACTGTAGGACTCGTGCACAGTTTCTGCCCCACGGCAATTTCCTTCTCGCTTCCCTTGGCCACCGTGAGCACATTGATGGTGCCCTTGGGGAACCCAACTTTTTCCGCCAAGTAGGCCAGCGCAAGTGCCGTGTACGGCGTCTCGGCCGGCGCCTTGATCACCGTTGTGCAGCCCACCGCCAGCGCAGGCGCGATCGAGCGGGCAATCACTACGGCAGACGCAAGAGCAGGTTAGCAAGGCACCGAGCAACGGGATGGTAAGGGTAAGAGGAGGAGGAAGAAAAAAAACGTACTGCCAAGAGGGAAGTTCCATGGCTTGATAAGTGCCGCGACGCCAACGGGACGAGTGGTGACCGTGTTGACTACGCCGGGCACGGCCGGGGTCGGGGTGGAGCCGGGCATGCGCAGCGCTTCTGCCGAGTAAAAGTCAATGTATCCTGCGCCGTAGGCCACTTCGCCAAACGCATCGGGCCATGCCTTGCCATTTTCCAGCACAATCAACCGGGCAATGTCCTCGCGGTGGGCCATCAGCTCGTCGTGCAGCTTGCGAAGCAGCTGCGACGCGCCGTGGCGGGCAGCGCGGCCCAGGGCTTGAACGCATCCGACGCAGCTTGGATAGCCTGCTCGGCTTGGTCAACGCCCATGTTGGGCAGGGTGCCGAGCAGCGCACCGGTGGCCTTGTTGGCACTTCAAATGTCGTGCCGTCCGGGACGGAGCTGATCCACTGGCCGTTGATGTAGGCCGCGTGCTGAAACAGCTCGGGGGCCTGGAGCAGCGCAGGCACATCTTGCTTGGTGCCGGGGGCGACTTGGAGGCCGTGGGGCATGGCGATCTGGGGGAGCGACATGGCGCGCGAAGAGGTGTGGAGGCAGCGGGGCGAGGCGGGGGGGTGGGGCGGGGGCAGAGTGCAGCCACACGGGGAAGCGGACGGGGAAGGCAAGGGCGAAGGGAGAGCGGGCGCGGAGGCGGAAGCGGAGCGCGGGCAGAGCGGGAGAGGGCGGAGGGCGGAGGCGAGGGGGGCGGGGTGGTGGTGGTGGGGACGCAAGAAACGCATTGTGGTGGCGACAAGGGAAACCCCCAAGGGCCGACCGAGGCAGCTTCTGGGCGAGGGCAGCTGCTGGGTGCTGCTTATTGAGCCGTTGCAGACGCCGTGTACACAGGGACGGCACAGGGGCAGTGTGTTGGCCCTTGCGTCGGGGATGTGGTGGGTGCGCCCAAAGCGCGGCAGTGGCCCAGGCGGGCGGGGAATAAATGAAGGATTAAGGACCGGTGACGATGACGTGTGACGCGTGACAAGCAGCACGTCCTGGCACAGGGGCAGTGGTACACCGCCTGTGCCATGGCACATGTCAGCCATCCGCAACAAGCGCCCGTGCGAAGCAGAAGGACGACGCCGTGTGCGCTGGCCAGCGCCGGGTAACCAGCCAGCCTATCTGTGTTTCTGTCTGTGCGCAGCGTCCCAACGCGTTGCGTGCGTTTCTTGCACCCGCCCCCCGTAACTAGCAACTGGCCACTAGCCGCTCTGCCCCTCACCCGGCCCGGACATAGCAACCGGCAGGCCGACCGCCAGCCAGCTCTGCTTGCCATGCACGCGTGTCTGCCACTACATCCGCAGCCTCCTCCTCCTCCAATGCTCGTCGTCAAACAGTATCCACCTTCATGGCTGCCTGCCCCCCCCAGCCCCGGCTCGCATTACGGCACCGCCGCCTCCAACGGCTGCATCGAGAATGGGTCGCGGAGAGAGTGGTGCTGCTGCTGATACCACTGCGTATAGTCCGCTTTGAGCGTTTGAATGTCGGCGTGGACCGCGGCGACCTTGGTGGCGAGAGCCATGAAGCTGGTGTTCTGCGCCTGGATCGCGTTCTGGATCGCATCGGGCGTGTAGGTGTCGCGGTGGTCGATCGAGATGAGCTGGCGTTGGATTTCTTCGAGGGTACTCTTGTACCGCGTCACGCGCCGCGAAATGTCCTGCACAGCCCGGGCAAAGTAGCTGCTCGCGCCAGCCTGTCAGTCACTTGGTCCGTCCGGCACCCTGCACCGCGCCACAACAGCAACGGTTGAAATGGGAACAGGACGTACTTGAGAGGAAAGGAGCGCAAGTGCGAGTTGTCAAACCCTTGCTGCCAGTTGTGGCCAATCTCAAACATGGTGTTGCTGTCTTTGCGGTCCACCTCCACCGTGCTCCGCAGATCAGTAATCTCAATGTGGTCCGAGTCCACCAGTGCCAACAACGATTTGAGGTCCTAGAAGCCAGTGCCAAAGGTCAGCATCAGTGTCAGCGCCTGCCGTTCGAGAGAAAGATATGAAAAACAAAAGGGTTTCTACGCACCGACTGAACCGCCCAAATGGCCTGGGAACCTTTGGAAATCTCCTCGGCCTTGTTAGACGCCTCGAGCTGCTTGCGGATTTGGACTTGCTGCTGGATGAATTGGCTAAAAGAGGCAAGGAGAAGGTGTCAGTGTGAACGCTGGCATACCAAAAGGCCACGCGACGTACTCGAGTTGTTCGACCATTTGTTTTTGCTGGTCTGGCAAGTCGTTAAAGCGCTCCTTCTGTTGAAATGGGAACTGGAGGAAAGGATTTTGGGGCGCGGCAGCCGACGTGGCGGTCATGGTAGACATTCCGAACGGCTGTGCTGTGGATGCACCCAACCCGCCTGCTGCAGGTGCACCAAATGTAGAGCCAAAGCCAATGCCAGAAGGTTGCTGCTGCCGCTGGTTTTGGGTTGAGAAAAGCGAGGTGGCCGTACCCTGAGTCCCAGGAGCAGTCTGATTTTGTCCAAAGTTAAATGGGCCTCCCGCAGCGGGTTGTTGGTTCTGTTGTGGCTGATTTTGACCAAACAACCCGGTGCCAGTGCTGGCGCCGGGGGCCGCACCCGGCTGGGCAGAGGTTTGGTGCTACCAAAGGAAAAAGCAGGCTTAGCCGCAGTGGCTGGTTGACCAAAGAGGCCACCTCCAGCTGCAGGCGCAGGCGCAGGGGTGGTGCCAAACAGCCCACCTGACGTTGTTCCAGCAGGTTTGGCGCCAAAGAGCCCGCCGGCAGCAGGGGGCTGTTGCTGTTGCTGCTGCTGGGGCGGCTGTTGTTGTTGTTGGGCTGGCTGGGCAGGCTGCTGGCCAAAGAGACCACCGGTGGCGGCGGGCTGCTGCTGCTGCTGGCCGAAGATGCTTCCGGTGGTACCGGATGCGGGGGTAGAGGAGAAGAGGGTTCCCGCCGTGGGCGTCTGTCTGGCGGCGCCGAACATGGTGGCGGTGGTGGCGTGGTGGTGCCAAGGCCGTGGGCGAGGCGGTCAAGCAGACGCGAGGAGAGCAGGCTCGAATTGTAGAAAGCAGCAGCGTGATTCCGCAGCGTGATTCCGCTGGCATTCCGCTGTCGGGGCTGCAACATTGCAAAACTGCACTGCTGGCCGGCTGGATCTCTCTCGTGGTGTTGTGTATATGTCTTTGCGGGGGCACCCAACACCCACTCGCTGAGAGGGAGGACTGCTGCCACCAGAGCACCATTTGCCCGTGTGGATGCCCCACATGACGTCTCAGCCCATCCGCCTATCGGACGCAGCCACATGGAAGACGCCGGCCGAGGCGCCCCAGGCAAGCTGCCCCGGGGCAGCTGCTGACGCCATCCATCCCCTATCACCACTACTGGCCCTTGCTCGGCCCACGCATCAAGCCACTGCGGCCCGTCCCCACACCCCCTCCCTGCCATCCACCTCGCCCGCCTCCACTCATGCGCGCAGCCACCTTCCGTCGGCCCCCGCATCTGATGGGGGTTACTCCTCTCTCTCTCCCACAGCCACGCCAACCTCCGCCAGCAGTGCGTTCCCGCTGCACTGCCGCATTCATCCACCATCTCCCAACCCAGCATCCAGCCATCTGGGTCTGTGCAACGCCACAACACCCCACTCTCCACCTCTCACCTCGGTCTTCATGTTGGGTCAGAGCCGCACCATCTCGGTTCTCTCGCCTCCCAAGACACACTGCCTTTGCATTATCCCATCCGGCCTGGCCCTGATGAGGCTCGGATATCCCAGACCACTCATCAGGGGCCACAGCCAGTGCTGGCAACGGAGGATAATCCTAGTGAAGGGTTACTCGAAGATATGCACACACTTCCTCAGGACAGTTCAACCCTCCCGTTCCGAGCCTCTCATTGCCTCTGCGCCCAGCACCGCTCGAGAAGAGCGCAGTTGGGAGACGTCCTCGCGAGATTCGTTGGATGAGCCAAGCGAAAAATGCATCCAGTCAAGCGGGTACGGATCGTGGAACCTAGCTCGTCCTTGCAAACGGTAAACGGTGGGGTGGCAGGCCACGTCAGTCCCGAAAGGGGAGCGAGCATACATCCGAAACCGCAATCCCTTCATCCTCCGACCGCGGTACCGCCGCGGCCGGCTCAGGCAACACGCGGGTTCTTACTGCACTAATGCACCCTCCTATCAAGTAGGGGAACCGGTTGAGAAGACCGGCGGGATTTCTTCTGCTACCCCGCTCATCTGTCCCATGCCACCTCACGTCCCCCCTCCCGACCAAGTGGCCCTCACCTTGTTCCGCCCCTTCCGTCCCCCCAGCCGGGTCACTTCATCCTCCGCCCCCCCTAGTGGGCCAGATGAATGGTCCCCGCCCCCTTCCTGCTCCTCCCCCTCTGTTGCGGTAGCAGCAGCACACACCGCTGCGCCTCGTCTGGCTCGGTCCCACTCTACTCATGCCACGCCCACGATGGCCCTTCGTTCTTCTTCCTGTAGTTTTTCGTCCGTCAAGCGCGGTGTGCCGCGCACTCGGGCGAAAGGGAAGCAACGAAACCAGCTCCAGCTCCAATCCCGCCTGCGCACGCTCCGTTTGGCACTGCGATACCAAGAGGGTAATAGAGTGTGGTTCTTCTCACCTACTGCGTGGAACGTTGAACATGCTGACCCTCCTTGTTTCGTTGACCATTTCATTTGGTGGCAGAGACGACCTCGTGCGCCCGATCCATCCCCTGATATCCCAGTGGCGTCTTGTAGCGCAGGAAGCGGCCCAGGCACTTTTCACCTTGGTCCCTGTCCCGGTCGACAATCCCTTTAGGCCCTTGCCGTGCAGAGATGAGTGGGGGTGGGACGGAGAGGTGGGTACGGAATGCACGGATTCGACCGACGGGCAACCTACTTCCGCCCGTACTGAACCAGCCACTTGGACGGTGGGACGCATGCTGGATGCGATGGGCCGTGCGTATCTTCCTCAGCCGGTTTGAGTTGACTGCTGCTCTGTTTCGTGTGGGGACACCGTTGACCGTTGCTCGATTGGCCTTCTGCCCCGTGCTTAATTACCAGTTCCCAAACATTTGCTTCACTGGCAAGAGGACAATGGAGGTTTCGACTGATTGTACTGCTGATTCTCCCCCGGCCGCCTCGCGCCTCCTGAAGCACCCGCCCTATACCTACCTACTATACAGCTGTCGGCACCCTAAACCCAGCATAAACCACCTCGAAATAGAATGTGCATTGACAAAAATGGTGTGTGGGGAGGGGTACTGGAAGAAGCAAACAGATGGAGATATGGGGTGCATGTAGACGGGGCACGGTCATGGGGGGCAAGAGAGGAGACACTTGAAGTAGGAAAGGGTTACCACTAGCTCCACCCGGCGGCGGTCTTGACGGTAGAGTGGACATTTTGGGTGTGCGGGTACTGCCAAAACGACACGCCGGCGTTCCAGTGCTGCTGGCGCGCGGTGGCCAGACACTGTCCCAATGTGGTTGGGTCCATGTACCCGCTCGCGGCATCTGCCGATGTGGCTGGTTTGCCCACCACGAGGCGCTTGAGCGGCACGCCGTTGGTGTGGATCTCAAACAGGGACGATTGGCTGTAGGGGGGGCGAGGCCGGCGGGGTAAGCAGGGTGGAGCAGTCTTCATAGCTACCTTCTTGTTCGTAAAATTGGACGAGGTAGTGATCGATGCTCTTGCCACCTGTGCCTCGACATCTAGGTATCCCTTGCCCGAGCTGGCCCAGCTGGGCGAGAAGTACGGCGCCATAGGCGCATGGGTTAGGACGTAGCCTTGTTTGTGTGGCAGGGCCGTTCGCAGTGCCTGGGTCAACTCGACGAGCCAGGGGAGTAGCCTGGCCCGATTGGACCAGGTCCGACTCTTCAAAATCAATGTCCACTCCGTCCAGGTCGTTGGACAAGACAAAGTCCACTAGTTCTTGTGCAATCCCCGAGGCCGTGTACCCGTTCGCCATCGGCCGATCCGTCGAACCAAACGCACTGATCATCAACTTGATTCCTGCAGCCTTGTACTGCGCCTTGACTTGCGCCCGTACCTCGGCCCCCGATTGGTTCCACGCCGCCGCGGCCGAGAGCGGGCCCTGGGTGGTCCAAAAGGCAAGGTTGTAGTGCGTGAAGCCTTGAATGTCTTGCGGGGCGGGTACGCCGCCGCTGCCTTGGTTGGGCGTCC
This sequence comes from Moniliella sp. 'wahieum', assembly GCA_003971905.1. Taxonomy (NCBI): domain Eukaryota; kingdom Fungi; phylum Basidiomycota; class Moniliellomycetes; order Moniliellales; family Moniliellaceae; genus Moniliella; species Moniliella sp. 'wahieum'. The sequence goes on along the minus strand of RSEE01000036.1, from coordinate 585,754 downwards.
ATCCGTAGGCCTAATCAAAGAGTGGTCCAGGGTCAGCTTACGCTTGCACCGGAATAGCGCAGTTCCAAGCGAGAGGCAACGTACAACAAAGGCTGGCTTATGGGCTTTCCCAGCCTTCCGTTGCTCCAGGTAGTGAACCGGCGCCGCAGTCACGAGGCTGGCGAGAGCAATTGCGAGCAGAACAGGGTGGCGAGCAGACGCGACATGTCGCAAACAAGAAGCGGCACAGAAGGCGTGAGGAAGGGGAGGAATAGGGGTAGAAAAGACGCCAGAGCCAGCTCAAGGCACAAGGATGTCTGTCCAGCAGAGAAATCCAGAGAGGGCGGGAGAAGGATGATGGGCCAGCCAAGGAGGAGAAAGAGAGCCTAGTATTAGGTTGGGCAGAGCCAGCTGCGCACAAGGGGGGAAGGACAAGACGAGGTGGTGGGCTGGGCTGAGGGAGGGACAACCCGCTGGCTTTAATATGACTGGAGAAGGCGAGCGGCGATAGAAAGCCAAAGTCACTCAATCGTATCTAGTGACTAGTGGTTGCATGACATGCGTGGCAAGTATTGGGGAGGGGACAACGGTGAGACCAAGTTGGGTGCTAGAATGGCCAGCCGGTGCCTAGAACGGCAGGTCGCCATCACTCGTATTAAACGACAGGCCCACTGCCTGCCCAACGTCCTCTCAAAACTGTACAGTGGCGTGCATGGTCTGGCTCTTGTCGCAGAATCACTTGCCAAAAGTCACTGGTTACTATAGTCATTTTTTCTCACTGTCCAAGTATGGTAGATGGATTGACGCGCAACCGCACCATGCCAATGATCACGACAACAGGTATATTAGCGCATGCCCACACTACCCGCAAAGGAGGAGAGAGAACGACATGCTTGCAGCGCCAGTCGCGTACTTCTAGAGTGAACTTCTTCCATCCTGCATCCCCTCTACTGACAAACAGCAGCCGATATGCACTGGAGTAGGGTCGTGCGTGTGTCATAGGCAATGGATCTGTGACATGTGACCGCCTTACTGAGACGCTCTCTCTTGGTCACATTCATCGACAATCGCAGATCTTAGGTCTTACCGGTTACTCCGAAGGAATTTGGACCAGGGGACGCGTGTTGCCTTTTAGGGTGTGATCCTGAGAGATCCTTTTCCGCAACGCCAGGCACCGCCGTCCACTCCCCTTCCGAAGGCGTTTCTGCCACTATATCCTGTGCGGGAGGGGGATTGTGCCGATGAGAGACCCAAACACAACAGTCCCTACAAAAGTAGAGTTCAACGTTCAACGTTGAGCAGCCACTACACCATCCGTGTTCTTGCCAACTTTGCACCGCCGGTGTGGGCCCGAATATACGCTCTCAGTCTGCACACCATGGACCGTTTGATATCCTCTGTGGATGCCCCAACATATCTGTGGTCCCCCATCCTGGTGACCATCTTTGCCTCTCCATCGAAACGGAGGACACAGCGAGAGTGGATGCACTCGAGGATGGGGCCTATAGGCATATCACGCTCGATGGTTTACTCTCGCCAAGTGTCTGCTGTCGTGCGCATGCACAGGGCATCCACTATCCAGCCGTCAACGCGTCAACACACTTGGGTGTAGGAGCAGTGTGTATCATGTCGCAGTGATGCATGATGAAGGCAGTGGTAGTAAACGTTAACGTTGCTTGCATGATACTTTGGCGCTGCGAGATGGGGCGGCGTGTGTTGGATGTGACAGGTACGCGGTGCCGGTCCTGCCGTTACGCGTTACATGTTACAAGCAAAAATGGGGAAACAATGGATGTGTCCCAGTGTCGATAGGGTGGCGCGGCTGCCGGCTGAGGTGCTGAAGTTGAGAAACTGGCTGATGTTGGTTGGCCAAGATTCTATGGTCAACGTTCGCGTTCACGTTCACGTTCATCGTTCATCGTTCAGCTTACTCAGCGTTCAAATGCAAAGCGTTGGTGGCCCAGCGACTAGGACGCCGATGGCATGTTGGTGATTGTGTGACGGGTGTCGTGTTTCACACATCCGACACAGGCAATCACAGCCACTGAGTACTGACCAGTGCCAAGTGGTCCCGTTCCGCCCCTATTCCGCTCCCCTGTCTGCGCGCCTGACGACTGCCTTGCCCTGATTAATGATTATCGATTAGCCCCGATTGCATCTCCACCACTTCGTCTGCCTTGCTCGCCTCCCACCTGCCCATCGACCATTCCGCACCATGTCAGACCTTGAGCTTCTGCATATGGACGGCATGACCAAAGGAGTGGCAGTGGCTTTTGGGAGTTTTTGTAACGTCGCGTACGTCGAACGACGAACCCACTCTGTCTGTAGCTGGGTTTCCATGGCAACGCCGGGACGGCGTGTGGAGCAGACCGTTCATATATTCAGGAGCCTTGCGGGCCACCGCGGGGCCGAGGTGGAGGCTGTGTGGCGACGACAGGGGCGCAGCATGGTCCTTCGCCTGGCCGTGGGCAGTGTGGGCGTGGGGGCAGTGGGGGAGGAGGTGGGCAGGGCAGCCCCCCGCAGACTGCCGCCGGCCGGCGGGCGCGCTGGTGGGGGTCTCAGGGGCTTATATTTTGGCGGAAGACCGACGGTCCATCCATCCCATGCGGTGCCCCCTGCAGGCGTCGCCTATTTCGCCTCGCCGATCCTGCCTCGCTTGTCCCACCATCCTCCGCCCGCCGCCTTCACGCCGCTCACGCCCCGCACGACTATTCTGACGACCTCCTCCGACCTCCGATCTCCTCCTCGTCTCCGCCCCACCATCCCCTCAACTCCCCCGTTCCACCTGCATTGCCCTGGGCACGATGGGCTTCTTCAGCCGTCTCTGGCACCTCGGCACGGCAGCCCCTGCTCCCCCCGCCTCTCCCCCGCCCCCCCCTGCCACGACCTCCTCTCATGCCCCGACGACCATCGCACCACCGCCTCTGCCTCCCGCACCGGCAGCTCCTCTCCCGTCTCGCGCGCCTACTCGGCCTCCACCCACTCCTTTATCGACGGCCTCAAGCGCGCCGCCCACCCCCACCATCACCACCACTCTTCTTCCCGTAAACCTGATGCCTCCTCCGCTTCCCACTCGGTAGCAGGCCCGGCCGCCTCCGGCCCAGCTCCCGCGGGCGGGAAGCGGACCCAACGGCACAGCGTGGCTACTGGCGGCCTGGCGCGTCTGGTACGCCGCCCCGCCCAGAACACCAAAACCTCCTCCTCATCCTCCCCCATCATTGCTCCTACCCCAGCACAACCGTCGACCCATCGCGCGGCGCCAGCCCAGCGATCACGCCCATGGACCGCCTCCCGCCGTCCCCCAACGGGCAAATCGAACCTCCGACAACAATCTCCCCACCGGAGGTAGTCTCTACTCTTCCTCCGAAGGAGCTCGCACCGACACATCGTTCGTTAGTAGCGGCATCGATCTTAGCCGCTCTCCGCTTAGGTACGTTGACCTAAATGTGTGGTGCTATGTGATGATGGAATTCGGAACTGACCTTTGCGCCTACACAGTCTTGCCTGGCAATCTTTTGCTGCCGAAGGTTCTGAGCCCCGCCCTGGCTACCTCTCGCCCGGAACACCCTTTTCTACGCCCCCCGTTGCCTCGCAAGAAATCCTACGGGAGGTGGAACCAGAGATTCCTCCCCTCTCCTTATCGGATGGAGCTCCGGAAGGATCGAATGGTGTCGAAGCGATATCCTCTTCGTATGGCTCGCCGCCCATTTCACTTCGAGCCACGAGCCTGGGCGGGCAGGATGCCGGAACAGCAGGAAACGACAGTAGCCAGCCCCTGTCAGAGACGCCTGCATTATCGCCTCTGCCTGCCTCTACAAAGGTGCGGGAAGAAACGGCGCCAGTCTCGGCCAAGGCAAGTTCGCACCTCGCTCTTCCCGAACCGAATGCACCTACTTCAAGTACGCCCGGTCTTTTCCCTCGTGTCTCCTCGCCTCTCGCCCCGCCTTTCGCCCCGCCTGTCCCTCATCGTCTCTCGCCTCGCCTTCTCCCCCACTTGCCCGGCCACGGTCGGGTGTCCCAGTCACAAACCGATTCCTTGCGTACCCACAATGTCAAACAACGGATGTTTTCACATGGCCTTGCCAGCCTCGAGCCCAATCCTCTCTCCCAGAATGGGAAAGAGGAAGGTGAGGCACATGTTCAAGAAGTGACGAATCACACGATACAAGTCAGCCCCGGCCTTGTGCATCCCGAAGGTGGTACGCTAGATCGACTAACGACCATCGACGAGGCTACCGACGGATCCGTCTGCACAACGAAGCTAGTTTTGAGGGGCAAGGCGTAGAAGATCTTGCATTGGACGTTGCATTTGCCCCTCAATCGACTCATACCAGCTACGTCGGCTCTGCTGGTGAGTCTAGTGCGGTATCCCCCTTGGCCCGGCATACAGAGGTCCCGCGTTCACCTGCCATGCAAGGCGTGCCTCAGCCCCAAGACAGTGATGGCGCACAGTGCCTAACGGAAGAAGCCGATGCTGTGGAGTTCACTGGACTGGATACTTTCCATCCTCTGGACCAAACCGGTCCTGTCCCCCAGTGGGCGTGCCCCCTCTCCTTCCACCTTGGAAGGAGAAGGTGAAGAAGACTTTTCCCTCGACCAGGCGTTTGCGCCCCAGTCGACCCACACCAGCTGGTCGGGGTCCTCCGTCGTCTCGCCCCCCATTGTTCCTTCGACACAGGAACCACTCAACCTGTCCACGCCTCGACCCGTTTCGCTGGCCACCGCTTCTCAACCTTTCGGGGACGAGACGGAAGGCATGGAAGCGGACGGTTTGATCTCCTTCCATCCAGCTGACCAGCAAGCCGACATTCCCGTCGAGCGTACTCCTTCCTTCGCTTGATACATTTAGAAACGGGAGTGACAATGCGTCGTCGGCGGGGGAGGAGCGCGAAGGGGAGGAACCCCCAGATGGACCCACCACATCCGTCCAATCAGCGTCCAAGTTATCTGCTCGCACCGAGACGGCAGAGGCAGAGGCGCTGAACACGTTGTTCCGGCTGACGAGGCGGTGACACCGATGGCGCACCCCGTGGCTGAGGCGCGCGCGCCCGCGTTCGAAGGCGAGGGCCAGGAAGACTTTTCGCTGGAGCAGGCGTTCGCCCCTCGCTCGACGCATACGAGTTGGACCAGCTCATCGCCCGTCCTACCACGCGCTACCACCCAGCCAATGGGCCCCGTCGGCCGCGTGTCATCCCTTTCGTCCTTGTCTTCGGCCGTGCAGCCTCTAGGCGGTGAGCGACAGCGATGATGTGAGCTACGGCGGCTTGGAAGCCTTCCACCCGGTTGACCAGGACGCTACGACCCCGTTGGCTCAACCGGTGAAGGCGCCGCCCGCATTCGAAGGGGAAGGCGAGGAGGACTTTTCTTTGGACCAGTCGTTCGCGCCCGCTCGACCCACACCAGCTGGGCAGGATCCTCTCCCATCGTTGCATGTGCCCCCATTTCCAAATTGGTGGCTGTGCGCACCGTGCCCTCCCGCTCATCTCTGTCCTCGGCCGTTCAGCCTCTGGGAGATGACAGTGATGATGTGAGCTACGGCGGCTTGGACGCCTTCCACCCGGTCGACCAGGATGCCACGACCCGATGGCCCACCCAGTGAAGGGCGCCCGCGTTCGAAGGGGAGGGCGAGGAGGACTTTTCTTTGGACCAATCGTTTGCGCCCCGCTCGACGCACACCAGCTGGGCCGGGTCCTCTCCGATCGCCGCCAGGGCCCCAATTCCGAATGTAGCGGCTGTGCGTCCGATTGCGTCCACTTCGTCCCTCTGGTCCGCCATTCAGCCGTTCGGGGAAGAGGGGGATGATGTGAGCTACGGCGGCTTGGACGCGTTCCACCCAGTTGATCAGGACGCTACGACCCGATGGCCCACCCAGTGAAGGCGCCGCCCGCGTTCGAAGGCGAAGGCGAGGAGGACTTCACCTTGGATCAATCGTTTGCGCCCCGCTCGACCCATACCAGTTGGGTTGGGTCCTCTCCTGTCGTCGCCACGGCCCCCATTTCCAAGTTGGTGGCTGTGCGTACCATGCCCTCCCGCTCGTCTCTCTCCTCAGCTGTGCAGCCGTTCGGGGAAGAGGGGATGATGATGTGAGCTACGGCGGCTTGGACGCCTTCCACCCGGTCGACCAGGACGCTACGACCCCGATGGCCCAGCCAGTGAAGGCGCCGCCCGCGTTCGAAGGGGAAGGCGAGGAGGACTTTTCTTTGGACCAGTCGTTTGCGCCCCGCTCGACCCATACCAGCTGGGCAGGATCTCTCCCGTCGTTGCATGCGCCCCCATTTCCAAGTTGGTGGCTGTGCGTCCGCCCTCCCGCTCATCTCTGTCCTCGGCCGTCCAGCCTCTGGGAGATGACAGTGATGATGTGAGCTACGGCGGCTTGGACGCTCTCCACCCTGTCGACCAGGATGCCACGACCCCGTTGGCTCAACCGGTGAAGGCCCCACCCGCATTCGAAGGCGAAGGCGAGGAGAACTTCACCTTGGATCAATCGTTTGCGCCCCGCTCGACCCATACCAGTTGGGTTGGGTCCTCTCCTGTCGTCGCCACGGCCCCCATTTCCAAGTTGGTGGGTGCGTACCATGCCCTCCCGCTCATCTCTCTCCTCAGCTGTGCAGCCGTTCGGGGAAGAGGGGGATGATGATGTGAGCTACGGCGGCTTGGACGCGTTCCACCCAGTTGATCAGGATGCCACAACCCCGGTGGCCCACCCAGTGAAAGGGCCGCCCGCTTTTGAAGGGAGGTGAGGAGGACTTCTCCTTGGACCAGTCGTTTGCGCCCCGCTCGACCCACACCAGCTGGGCAGGATCCTCTCCCGTCGTTGCTCGGGCGCCCATCCTCGAGGCGACGGTTGTGCGTACCATTCCCTCGCGCTCGTCTCTCTCCTCAGCTGTGTGCAGCCGTTCGGGGAAGAGGGGGATGATGATGTGGCCTACGGAGGCTTGGACGCTTTCCACCCGGTCGACCAGGACGCTACGACCCCGATGGCCCAGCCAGTGAAGGCGCCGCCCGCGTTCGAAGGGGAAGGCGAGGAGGACTTCACCTTGGACCGATCGTTTGCCCCCCGCTCGACGCACACCAGCTGGGCCGGGTCCTCTCCGATCGCCGCCAGGGCCCCAATTCCGAATGTAGCGGGTGCGTCCGATTGCGTCCACTTCGTCCCTCTCGTCCGCCGTACAGCCTCTGGGTGATGACAGCGATGATGTGAGCTACGGTGGATTGGACGCCTTCCACCCCGTTGACCAGGACGCTACGACCCCTCGACCCCATTCCCCTGTCGGTAAACCAGTGATGCGTTCAAGCGCCCCTGCCTTCGAAGGCGAAGGCCAAGATGTTTTTGCATTGGACGGTATTTTTGCACCTTGCTCCACTCATACCAGCTACGCAGGCTCACCCGTCGCGCCTGAATTTGGTGCCCGGGACCGAGCCGGACCTCTCCGTCCCTCTGGTTGGGGGGCGACGCGCGCTGCTTCCCCCTCTTCCGATGATATCCATCACCCCCCTCCTCCCCCACTAGAGACTGGCCACGAAGCGGTTACCTTTGCCGGTCTTGACTCGTTCCATCCCATGGATCAGGCCCCGGTTGCTGTCATATGATGTCAGTCACACCTTCTCTCCCCTATGCTATCCGTCTTTCGATGAGCTGTCTGATTCATGATTCACTACTCTCAACCGCAACTGGACAATTCTCTTTTTCGTCCCCCCCCCCCTTTTCTCTCTCTTTCCCGTAAGCTCCACTTCTTCTCTCGGTGACCGAATGAAACCAAGATGTGTTCCTCTTCCCAGTTGGTAGACTGCTGGTAGTATCAAGACAGGACGACGGTGCATCACATCCTGCCAGACTGACCTTCCTGCGCCCTTGTCGAATAATCGGTGCGCCAGTTTTGCTGGCTACGTCTTCAATTCCAAGCGGTCCCATGCCGTGCCGCACCCAGGAAGGCCCTGGACGCAGCGGGGATACAAACGGATGCCAATCGATTACAAGCGATGAACCAGATAAAACAGACAAACCGGGGGAGCGGAGGACAAGCGAGGTGACCTACTCCATCTCGTGTACCCTGTTAAGGCGCCAGGCACATGTTGTGGGGATGGAAATCAATTACTAGTAGTGATGGAGACAGAGCAACCAAACTGGGAAGGACTGATCGATACGACTGATCAAGGCAGGAGAGAAGGCGACAGACGGAGTCAGGCACTCCCCCTCGGAACTGATGCAGCACCGCTCTTTTCGCACTGTACCAGCACCACTCTCTGGCCTCCTTCCACCCCACCTCGGTCCACGCCCACGCCATAGGATGATCAGATCATCAACGGCCCGCCCGTCCCTTCGTCCATGTCGTCCTCGACAAAGTTGAGGCCGGCAAAGAGAGGCGAGTGCAGCACACCGTGCAGAGTGCTGGACGGAGGTCCCTGGGTAGTTGCCCCCCCCGGGTAGAGCAGCGACGGGGGCGCGGGGCGCGTGCTGGCGTCGGGAGCAGGGAGGGTAGAGGGTGAGTAGAAGGAGGAGTGGAACCTGGCGCTGTTCGTACCAGTCCTGCATCGTCATTCTCAGCGTGCAGCAGGTCGGGGGCGGAGGAAGGGTGGTGCGGGGGGGAGAAGGCCAATTCCCGTTCGGCAAGTGGGTGGGGGACACGGGGGCGAGTGACCGAGGTAGACCGAGGGGACGCCTTGTGGGCGTGCCTCGGTGGGCGGGACAAGTGCACCAAGCGCTTGTTCGCGCAAGGCTTGTCGTTGCGCTTGGCGCGCGCGCTTTTCCCGCCGGGTCACCTTACGTGAGCCCGAGTCGGATTGCAGATCGCTAGGCGGACCACGGGGAAAGAGCATGCCCATCCCAGGACCAGGCAGGGGTGAGAGGGTCACGTCGCCTACTGCAGTGGCCGAATCAGCGGGGTTAGAGGACGCCACTCCAGTGGCTTGGTGCGCCGAGGCCATGGCGAGGGAGACGGGGCCATGATGGTCAAGCCCAATGTGTCCAGCGCGTCGGCGCCATATCGTGGCCGCAGCTGAAGTGGGGCGCGGAAGCGACTGGTGTTGGCCATCACGAAAGGTGTTCATAGGCACCCGATTCCAGCGCGCAAAGGCCTGTTGGTTGAAACCCAATTGGCTCTGCGGCGTGCTCTGCGACTTGGACGTCGAGGGCGACTCACCCGCTAGGCGAGATAAGCTGGAGAGCGAAGGTGGAGCCAGCGAAGATGAACCCAAGGGCGTGGCGTTGGCTTTGCCGGACGTACCACTCACATCCCCTCGGGGCGGGGAGCTGCTGCCAGCCATACGAAGTGCAGCAGCATCCAAAACATCGTCCAGATCTAGATCTACCATCTCCTACTCGCCTCGCCTTCCTTTCCCCAGCAGCCCCTCCCACAGCCTCGGGGGAGGTAATGGAGCCTGGGCCAGTCATCTTGCCGCCGCGGGACGTACCCGAACGAGAACGAGACGGACCACCTGGGCCGGCGGGAGGATCGGCTGATAACCGTCTCATCCGTTTGGATGATTGGCTGGGCGTGTCAAGCTGTAAAAACAAAGGAGGTTAGTACCGGGCGACCAAGTGAGGCTCACAGGGGCATGCCAAGATAAACCGGGACGTACTTCGCGTGCTCGACTGCGCTTGGCAGAGGCTTGGGCGGACGGATGCCAAGTCCCTTGTTGCGCACCGTGCTGTTGACGGCAAACGGAGAAGGGGCTTCACGACGTCCGTCAATGACAGCACGGTGCTTGGCGTTGGAGGAGGTGGGGCGGAAACTGCCCATCATGGGTGGGCGGAGGGGCGTGGCGTGGATGGGCAAGGTGGTGGAACCAGTCATGGCATGGGCCAATGCGTCTGCCATCCACCCCGATTCACTCGGCTCCGTTTCCGCTTTGGGTGTTGGGGCCAACGCGAGTGGAGGGAGAGCAGGGGTGCTTGTGCTAGCTTCTGCAGTGGGAGGATCAGCTGCATCGGGAGCAGGAAGGTCGACGGGCACCAAAGATGTATCCGCTTCGGTTTGGATCGGGGCCGGATCCACAGAGGCCAAGGCAAGCTCTGTCGTGGTCGCAGTGGCAGTGGCCGCGCCGCGCTGGGAGCCAGGACGGAAGCGTCGACAGGAGAGCCTGCTGGTTGCTTCGGGTCTGGTTGAACGAGCGGCTGCACCTGTGGGGGGGAGCCAGCTCGAGGTCGAGGTCGATGTCAAGGTCATGAGTAGGTTTGGGCTCCAGTTCCGCTTCCGGGTCGAGTTTGTCCTGATGCTCGTGGGCCTGATCTTGCTCTTGATTGCTCTTTGTTCTTTTTCTTGTGCTTGCTCTTGCTCTGCGGCCGCGAGGATTAGGGGGAAAGTAGTGGTGTTGTCTTCCCTTGTCCCCGAGGCCGCCGCGGGCACCAAGTCTGGGGCAGGGAAAATGGGAACGCGGTGGATTGGGACGGCAGGGGTTTCACCCGCGCGTTCGTCCACGGACACGGTCGAGGTCACGTTGGTTGCGGCGCAATTGGCGTCGACGTTCGCGCCGTTGTTGTTTGCGGCGTTGACGACCGAGATGGCCATGGGGCTCGACAGAGCCGACGAGCAAGCGGGAAAATTGCATATCTTCCTCGGCCATTCGTCCGTCGTTTCGCCTTCCTCGTCGTTCATTTCCAGCTCGAGTTGCCGGGCCAAATCGAGGGTTTGGTGGTTGAGGTCGGGCCAGACAAGCGGTTGGGTACCGTTCGGGGGGCGAGAGCAGAGGTGGAAGAGGATGCGGTCCCGCTCCGTGCGAGGCGGGGAGGGTGCTCGGTCAATGCCTCGAGTAACTTGGCCTCGTCGCCAGCAGACCAAGAGTTGTACTTGTCATCGCTGGTTGTGTCGTCCAAGGTGGTGCCCAGGACAGAGGAGCGGCGGCGCTGGAGCAACAGTTTTTGTCGTTCCTCTCGCAGTGCGTCTTGGGTTTGGGCAAAGTCTTCCGTGTTGACCCCAGGCACGTTGGGGTCGTCAACGGTACCATCGGGAGCCGGGAGGAAGGAGCGTTGGGCATGGTGCGCCAGTGTCGCCTCGTTCCGTGTCGAGATCGTTGCCATCAAAGTCAAGGCCAGCAAATTCCTCGTCTGGACTCAGCTCTTCGTCCGAGCCGTCGTCCGACGAGCCATCCTCGCCAATGTACTCAAACTCTCCATCCGAGCCAAACACCGCCTCGCCATTGGACGCACGCGCATAGATCAACGGCCATCCAGGTCCTCAATAATCAGCAGCGGCATCTCTGCTTGGCGCGCTGCTTCCTCGGCCAAGGCCAAGTCGGTGTTGACCACCGATCCAGCCTCGACTGGGCCCAGCTCGCTCCCAGCGCCATTCTTCTCCGCCAACTCCATCTCTCGTGACGCACGAGCGGCAATATCGAGCAGTGCCGCCTCCAGCGCCGAAAGGTCCGAGCCGCCCTCGGATTCCGTGTCGGTAGTCAAAGCGTCCAGGTCAGATTCCCCCTCGGGGGCAGGGTCGTGCTGGGAAACGGGAAGGACAGGGGGTGGCAGAGCAGTTTTATCCGCCTCCGCATCCGCATCAGCGTCCTCCTCGGCTGGGTCGTGGTCCGAGCCCGAGTCGAAAAAGTCGGTAAAGGAGGGTTCCGAATCGGTATGAAAGCCGGCTTGGGCCTCGAAAATCTCGTTGCCCAGCATACTGCCGAGTTGGAGAGGACCAAGGCGCGTAATGTATCGGGGGAAGGTAGCGGAGGTGGTAGGTCGGGGACGGGGACGGGGATGGCGCTGGTGATTGGGAGTCAAAGAGGAGAGGGTGGGCAATGGGATGTGTGTCTGCATTGCTCGGTCGGGCGGCAACGAATGGTCCGAACCATCGTCGTCGTCGTCGTCATCGTCGTCAGAGGCGGAGGAGGGAGCGAGCATGGGAGCCGGCTCCTCCCCGAGGCGGGGTGGGGTGCAGGCCCAACCGGCTGGGCGAGTTACGTGCAGCATCCTCGTCGTGGCTGCGTTGGCGCGGGATGGGAGGCGGGCGACGGCGCGGCGGTGGCGCAGGCGAGCCTCTTCGTCGGCGATGATGCGGGCTCCTCCTCAGCCAAGAGGTCGTCTTCCGACTCGGGGGCGGCGACGGAGGAAGAAGTGGGGGGTGGGAGGCAGAAGGACGGGGACGCTGCTTGCTAGCATCCTCGTCGTCTCGTCGCTGGAAGCATCGCCAATGTCATCGGCATCTGTTCCGGCAGGATCGTTGTCGGGGTCGGAGGCAACGAGAGCAAGCGCGTGGGCAAGCGCCTCGTCGTCCGTTTCGGCATCCAAGTCGATATCAAGGTCCGAATCCGAATCGGAATCGGGGGAGACGGCAGCAGCGGCGGCGCGGCGAGGGCGCGGCCAGCGGGCAGCCGTCGCGCCCACACTCATCGGGGCGCGGGCAGGGGGGGGCGGGGAGGAGGAGCCGGGGGCGGGGGGGTGGATGGGCAGGTGCGGGCTCGGAGCTCGCAGGGCATGGACTGGGGTGCCAGCCGCGGTGTGGGGGGTGGGGGGGAGCGGCGAGAGAGGCGGCGAGTGAGGCGGCGAGAGAGGCGGCGAGAGAGACGGCGAGAGAGACGGCGAAGGAGGCGGCGGCGAAGGCTGGATGCGATGGAGGCGCAGAAGAAAGGCCAGAGAGGTGGAGCCGGCCGGCGGGAAAGGCGTGGGGCGTGCTGGCTGCGGCCTGGCGGGCTGCCCAGCGCACTGGCTGAAAAAAATTGGCTGGATCGGTGCAACGCCTGGGCGGCTCAAGCGCAGCGGCTGGGCACGCGTTACGTCACGCCGCGTCACGTGCGCAGCCCAGTGGCATAAATGACTGGGACGAATCCCCCGCCGCCTAGTGCTGGGGGGGCGTCGCGATGGTTTTTTTTGTGTACGTGCCAATTACGCGTGCGAATCGGCGGGGCCAAGGGGGGCACAAGCACCCAGGATCGATACCAAGCAGCGGCAGCCACTGCCTGACCAGGCTTTCCCCTCGGATACACCTGGCGATAACGCCCCGAGTCATCCTAGTCATCTGTGCCATCGATAAGCAATCATTGAATGCGCGTCCATCGCCTGCTTTTTTTTACCAATAGTCTCGCCGCCTTGTCAGGCCATGTCAAAGGAGTTGTGGGAGTTGTTGGCAGTCTCTCCACGCCCCGCTCCCGCTATCCACCATTGCCCTGTCCTAATATGTGCTCGCCACACACGCGGTTACTATGTGGCTATTCAATCCACACTCCACTCATTTGTGTTCATCGCGGGCTTTTATGTGAGATCCAAGAAACCATATATCCATGACCGATCCAGACACGTACTGTGTATCCAGGCCGAAAGAGTGCGAGCGAGACGCGAAGCGAGAGCTAGGTAAGAGGGAAAAAAACTAGCGGGACCGAGAAACGGGAAACGGGAAGGAAGACGAGACGAGCCGAGATGCGAGCAGAGGGGCAGGTGTCCACTGCAGCGAAAAAAGGGAAGAAAGGAAGCGAGAGAGAGGTAGGGCGAGAGAGAAAGGAGAGAAAGAGAGAGAGAATTATAGGAAGCAGGGGCAAGCGAGTGTGCGGGTCGCAACCGAGTATACTCAGGACGAAGGGCTGAGGACGGAGAAGAGAGACCGAGCGTTTGCCAAAAAAGAGAAGGAAAGAAGAAAAAGAAAAAAAAGATCGAGAGCAGAACCTCCCGAACCGAATCCAGAATGGGATGGTGCATGGTACATGGTACATGGTACATGGCACCCTGAAAGACATAGCCAGACAACTGGCAGTTCCAACAGGAAAGGGGAAACCCAAAACAGGACCAAAACAGGACCAAAAACAGAAACAAGAACAAAACGCAGGTGCGCAGAAGCGTGAACTTAAACGTCGCAACAGGGCGGAGGCGGGCCGCGAGGACGAGCAAGTCAAGTATAGAGGGGAGAAAGAGGGGGGTGAGACGGGAGCCCTGGTCGGGAGGGGGGGACAAAACCCGACAGTGGAGGAGACGAGACGAGACGAGACGAGGAAAGGGAGGCAGGAGGCATACGGTTGAGGTTGAGATCAACGGAGGAACAGGAGTATGTGGGTGTGGGTGTGAGTGTGCTTGGGCTTGGGCTTGGGCTTGGGCTTGGGCTTGGGCTTGGGCTTGGGCTTGGGCTTGGGGCTTGGGCTTGGGCTTGGGCTTGCCTGTGCGCGTAGAGTAAGCAGGGGTGCCGGAGCAGCTGCCCATGCCCACCGAGGGGGACAGGACAGAGGGGGCGATGCAGATCAGATCAGAGCGGAGCCAGCATGTAAAAAGGACTGAGCCAGAGAGGAAGGAGAACAGGTGCGGTGTGCGTGTGGGATCAAAACGAAAGCAGAAGGGCGGTATCGAGAGGTATCATCATGTGGCGGAATCCTTCAGCGTGCGAAAACAAGGGAAAGAAACGAAATGCGAACCCAGCCCAACCCAACCCAATCGAGCCGAGCCGAGCCGGACGAAATGAGTTGGGACGTAAAATGACAAGGGGGGGGGGGGAGAGAAGACAAAGAAAACGACTTCGCGACAAAAGAAAAAGACCCAGACCCAGACCCAGACCCAGACCCGGGCGGGAGGAAGCGGCTAGGCACGCGGGTCGGCTGCGGCCGGGTCCGCGGGGGCGGAGCGAGGTCGCCGCTGGCACAAAGGGCGACTGGGACGGACTAAAGGAGGCAAAAGTAGAGGCCATGAAGAGCGAAAGGGGCGAGGAGGAGGAGGCGCGCAGGGTAGTTGCTGTTCCTTCGCTTTGTCCCACCTGGCCGCTGGTGGGGAGGCGATGTGGGACGAGGCACTGCGGGGCGAGGGCGACAGTGCGGGCGAGGGGCGCACGACCAGGCTGTGGCAGCAAGCGAAGAGGCAAGGCTGCTGGTGGTAGTGGTAGTGGTAGTGGTGGTGGTAGGAGGCGGGGGCGGGGGCGATGGCCGGACGTGCGGTCGGGGTCCATGTCGAGGCGTGCGAGGAGACCAACAAGGCAGGGGCGGACGTGTCGTCGCTTACGTGGGAAGAGGAAGGCAGGACCGTGGTCTCGCTGGCGGAAGGAGGACAGAGGTACGACGAGCTAGAGGAAACAGAACGACGGACCATCCCCTTCTGCTCTGACGCATGGTAGGCAAGTCGTAGTCCCGCTGCTGCTCCGTCGGCCCGGCTGCACAAACGGTAGGACGGAGACCATCGCCACCGTACGCGTGATCGCAATCGTACTCGTACGGGTACCCCCGTGTTGACGCGGGGAGAGGAGGCGGACGGGACTCGCGCGCGCTGTAGGTCCGCACTTGAGGCTGCACTTGGGCATCTCGTACCAGATAGGCATACTGCTCCAACTGCCGACGGCGGATGAGCGCAGCACGGTCCGGCGGGTAAGACCGCTCCTGTTCAGAGAAAGAAGGCAGCACGTCCCACTCGCGTTGGGACCGCCCCACTGCCACCCAGGGATGGGAGGTGGAGGTCGGGAGCGGGGCATTCTCCGTCGCTCGGGACCCAGGCGCAGGCCAAGCAGGGCAGAAGGTCAAGTCGGAGTGAGGAGGGGTTACGCTGGTACCCGAGACAGAGGACCGGTCCTTTATTACGGTTTGTGAAGCGGAGCGGGCCATCGTCTGACTCGAGCCTGGACCTATTCCACCGCCCGAGGGGGAAGGGGACAACGAGGCGCAAGGTTCGGTGCGGGCAGAAGGGGTACGGTGTAAACTGGTCCCGGATGCGTCCAAGGCAGCGTGAACCTTCCAGTCGGGAGGGAAGCGGGGTGGGAACTCGTTGTACCCGAGCGGCGCAGTACTTGTCCCGATGGCCGGATTCGCCGCGGGGCGGGAACAAGTCAAGTGGTACGTATCCGAGTAGGACCGATCGCGCGCGCCACTGGTCCGGGTATCGGTCCAATAGGCTTCGCGGAGGTACTCGGGTAACGCCATTGCGCCGCGAATCGCTTCATCCTGTCCGAGTCCATTCCATGGAAGAACGGAAGGGGGGATGCGAACTCGGTGCTCCATCTGCGGGAGGAAGGGACGCAGAGGGGGAGGAACCCTGTTGCGTAGACAAGAGGGTAGAGAGGAATGAGCTTAGGGTCGGATCACGCAGTGCCCGCTCGCAGAGCCCGGGATCCGACAAGATGTCCCGTAGTGTGGATACTGAAGCGGGGTCCAAGCCTGCTTCTGTCCGACCCTCTAACGGAGCCAAGGAAGAATCGGTGGTGGGACGGGTAGGACGGGTGTGGGCGTACCATCCCTCCCCTTCCTCGCTGCGCGGGACAAAGTGAGGGTGCCAAGAGCCATCAGCGGCACAAGTGGGGGAAGGATGAAGGGGGTGCTGGGGCTGTTGAGGAGAGAGCGGAGTGGCCAGACCGGGGAGGCCACCAGGAAGACCCATGTTCAACCCCGGGGGCTCTTGGCCCTGAGCAAATGCGGTGCGATGCTGCAAGAGACGGGTTTGGGCTTGAGCTTGAGCTTGGGCATGGGCTTGAGCGAGCAGAACAGCTTGGGCGCCAGCGGCAGCCTTGTCGGACTGGGACCGGCCCCAGGAGAGACGGATGCGAGTGCCTTGGATGGGGAAGCCGGCCATGCGGTCAATGGCCCGTTGGGCATCTTGTTTTCGGGAAAACGCGACAATCCACACCCTTTTCCGCGAGGAATTTTGACATAGGCAATCTCACCAAACGGCGCAAACAGTGTTCGCAGCACGTCCTCTCCCACAGCTGGGACCAGACCGCCGACAAAGACCGTGGCATTGTTGGGGTCAAGCGCACTGGCCGTGTCGGCATGGGACACCAGCCGCTCAGAAACGGGCCGCTCAGGCTCCCGACCGAATAGGGTGGTGCTGTCAGACGAAGGTACGCCGGCAGCTGCCATGGGGGCAACTGGATTGGCCTGAAGCAGCATACTGGTATTCTCGTGCGGGGCATACTGCTTGGGTGGCGAGTGGGGGCCGTGCAGGGGCGTGAAGGGGATGTGGTGGTGCTTCTTGGGTGTGGCAGGGGAAAGGCGCAAGGGCCGGGCAGCGGTGGAGCCGTCGAGGGGATGGATGTAGACGCCCTGCATCTCGATCAGGGCCCGCTGGGCATCGTGGGGGTCGTAGAAGCGGACAAAACCAAAGCCACGCGACTGCTGGGTCAACGGGTCGGTCATGATCTGGGCAGACGAGAGCAGGAGCGAGGCGGCACGCGTCAACAGCGCTCGACGGACGCAGGGGCCCAGGAAGTAGAGAAAGGGGACGGGAAGGGGGGGGGGGGCGTACCTTGGCGCTCTTGGTGGAGTGGAAGGGAGCAGGGGCAATGCGAGGCGGGCTGTCGGTGGGGAGGAGGTGGTGGGAGGCGAGGGCGAGGGGGTGGCGGGGGGGCCAGGGGGGCGGGTGGAGGAACTGGGCGACGAGGTCTTCTTCGCGGAGGGTGTGAGCCAAGTCGGCGACAAAGACACTGTACTCGTTGTCGTAGGGGAAGCGTGGCTCGGGGGGCGGCAGCACGGCGGCGGCGGCGGTCGCAGCCGACACGGCGGCGGATGCGTCGCGTGGCAGGGGGGCGCGGCGAGATGGGCGGCGGCAGCGGCAGCCAATGCGGATGCGGAGGGTGAGGGTGAATGCGCGGGCGCGGATGAGGGCGAGGGCAAGGGCAGGGGCAGGGGGGCAGGGGGGGCGGTGGGGGCGGCCTGGGTGAGGCGGAAGGTTGCCATGGCAGGGGCCAGGGGGGTGGTGGGGGTGGTGAGGGTGGTGAGGGTGGTGAGGGTGGTGAGGGTGGTGAGGGTGGTGAGGTGGTGGGGTGGTGGAGGGAGGGAGGATGGATGGAAGGATGGAAGGCTGGATGCGGGCGTAGGCTGGGTATATGCTGTACGCGCAGACGCCTCGTACGCATGCATCCATGCGCTGCTTGTGCATGTGGGTTCGTGGCTACACCCCAGCACGAGGCAGCACACGCCTGTCACAGTCAGCCGCTGTCTGTTCCTGGCCTCCACGCCACTGTGTGCCTGCCGCTCCATGGCCAACCCTATCCTTCCCAGCGCAGCCCACGCACTGGCGCTGCCCCCCCCCAGCGGGCCTGCTGTGTGCTGGCCCAAGCCACGCTGCTGTCAGCGCTCTCTCACATCACCACCAATCATTGATCACCAGGCCTTGATCGTCGGATCAATCGTCCGAACGCCCGCCCCACACAACATCCTCTGCGCTTAATTGAAGGCCAAGAAGCTTGAAGCGTGAAGTGGAAGCTTGGACCAACGTTCTGACCACGGAACAAGAGCACCGCAGCACCCCTTGCTTGCTGATGGCGTCAATGGGGGCACTACATTGGACCTGGCCTCAGCACTCGTCAGCCGCAGTCTTCCCGACCCTGCCGCATCCACATCCTGTGCCCTCCATTCTCGTTCGTGGGCAGGAGGGGCAGGCTTTTGGCCGGCCAGAGTGGCGCTGTAGAGCAACGCTGCTTTTCCTCGCCATCCAACCGACTCCTGTATCAAATGTTCCGCGTTAAAGCCAAAACCCAGCTGGGTGGAGCGTTCATCTGAGAACACGCTGAGATCGCTGAGAGGCTGAAAGCTGACGCTGAGAGCGCTGGGAAGAGCCACTCAGAGCTGATCTCAGCTCAGTGAGCACTCTTTTGAGATCGATGACTGTTTCAACGATCAAAACGTTCAACGTTCAACTGACACTCTTCTCGTATACTCAGCACTCTCTCAGCACATCGTCAATTCCTCTGTCATGCTGTCAGAGGGCATCCCTCGAGAAGAAAACGTTGGAACGGGAAAAGGACGTGGGCACGATCCATATGATCTCTCGCATGCTGAGAGGCACAGTGACAAAGAGACGGTGAAGGTGTCTTGCTTTGCCATTCAATGTTGAAGCCTTTCGGCGCGTCAGCGCACGTTTACCCCGCTCACAGTGGAACAAACACCACATATGTCCCATTCTCCACCTTTTGGCTTCTTCCTTCTCTGTCGCCTCGTTCCACTCCTTGTTCCCATTCTGCTGGTTGCACAATCAACTCTGCCTGCTGGCTTTCATCGACCCACAGGTTGCACCCTACAGCTTGTTCCTCGTCTCATCCCACACCCCATCACAGGCGCGGCCTGTGTGTTGTTTTCCTCTCGCGTCCAGTTTGAGTTCGCCCACTGCTTCTCCCCCTCATTCACCGAGTGTGTCCCCTCCCCCGGTCTATCCAATCACCTCCACCCCCCCCCTAAAACCGACCATAGAGCCAAAACCCCAACGGGCATTCATTTGTTGCTCTCGGACCCACTCTTGAACCTTGCCCTTCTGGCTGCGCTGGCACACGCGGTGCTTCCCCCTCTTCCCCTTTTTTCCTCCCCTTCCCTTCTGTTGATTTTTCCCCTCTCTCATCGGTATCATTCCCCCATCTACACCGACAGCCTGAATCAATAAAAATCCCCTGGAGAGGAGCACGGTGAGATCTGGGCGCATTCGCGTAGGTGGCTTGCTACTACTACTGGGCTCACATCCGTCAGTCATTTTGATGGTTCTAGATCCCACCACCCCGAGGTGGCCAAGAAAAGCATGAATAGGCTGAGCTGCTCGCGGAGTACAGAATATGCCATGGCGGATCGCGAAAATGGACGAGCAGAGCAGCAGGAGCGGATGGAGCGTGCACGTGACAGTGCAAGTGACCAGTGACCGTCACTCGCCGGCAGTAACCTGCACCGGCCCTGTGCCCTGGTCTGTGCAGGCGTTCTAAGCCTTAAGGTGAGCTCAGCGGCGCGTCGAGTAAGATGTGAGATCTGGGGCCCAATTAGCATAGGGGCTGCTGGGCGCTCAACACTGCGCCGCCAGACCCGCGGAACCCAAGCGGAGGCAGCAGGACATCGCACAGGCCACTCGCCTCTCCCCCCACCATCCCCCCCCCCCACTCCCCCAACCGCATCGACCGATCTACCGCCAACTGTGAGTCCTGGGCGATGCAATCAGCTTCCTACCGCCGCCCGCTCCCCCCACCACCACCACATCCACCGCCTCCGTCTGCCCTATGCCACCGCCCCGACTGCGCGACCCCCTCCCCGACGCCTGATGGCAATGCACTGCCCCCTCGCGCGCCCGACCCCCTATCGCTCCCACTCGACCGGCCGCTACCCTACCCGTCCGTCCCCCCTCCCTCGCCTGCCCATTGATCTGACGCTCCCCCTAGCGGGGGAGAGTGTGCCGGTGGGCGCGGGCCCGTGCGGGGATACGAGTCGGTGCCGGAGGATCGGAGGGGACTGGCGCGCAGCTGGTCGCAGCGTGCAGCCAGGCCCTTGGTCGTTGGCCACCAACTTGTCCGCCGTGCTACTGTGGGGGGCAGCAAGCGTGTGGGCCTGGCGCTGCGTCGTACGCCGTCGCATGAAGCGCGTTGGCAGGCGATTTCAGGTGGGATGCCGTGTTTGGCGCCGGGCTATGCCGCCCACCCGCTTCCAGCGGCGATTGAGGTACTTGCCCCCGGGGGCTGGACGTCCGAGATGGTAGCGGTGGATCGAGCGACGAACGAGGCGGTGTTTTGTGGCACAAGCGAGCGGGCCTGTGGGAAAGGCGGTACGAGGTGGTGGATGTACGGACAGGGAGGGAGGTGGCGCAAGTGCAGCATGAGTTGGCGTCCTCAACGTTTCGCGTGTTGGATGCGCACGGGGACGATCGGCTGTGTCTGCACAAACCGTGGCCGTGGGAGGGGTGGCAAGTTAGCTACCCTACTCCCACGGCGAAGCCAGTTTGCCCATCAGCTACGACCCTCAGCTGCGCACCTACCACCTCGCCCACCCCCGGCTCGATGGCCAAGATTCGGATCCAAACGATCGGAACCAAGATGGTGCTCCATCTATTTGGTACGTAGATCCCCCCCTGTCCTTCCCTCGCATCCGCTGGGCGCGCCGGGCCCACCCTAACGGCGCACAGCACGCTGGACGAACGCGAACCTCATTCCCACCCTACCCTGCTCCTACCCTAATCTAACCATCTCTGCCCCCTCTGTCGGTAGTTGAGCCCAACGTGGATATCCTGCTTGCTGCCCTGATCACATTTATCTGTGCCAAGAAGGAACGAGCGTTTGGACGCCGGGGCAGTCGCCCGGCGGGGTTCCTGCGCGGCAAACCTTTGAATGCGCCCTATGGTGACCCAGAAGAGAAACTATATTACCCGCCTGCTGGCGGTGGGGGCGCCATCGTGCACGGCTGATCGTTGATCGTGCCTGGTTTGGAGAGGCGCCTGGTTTGGCGTCGTGGGTGGTTGGATCCGCTGCGGTTGAATTGTGGTGGCCCTATGGTGACCTCCGTGAAGAAGCGCTGGCCCCACGCGATGCGTCGGGGGCCAGATGCGTTTGGGTGTGTGCTAGCGATGTGTCTGTTGAACGTTGAAGGGTGTGGATGTGTGTTTTGTACGTTATGGATGGGTTGGCTCATGAGCAGCAAAGCGGCGGAAAGGGGGCAAGGGGATGGGGGTGGCAATGGGGTAGAATGATTAATGATTAGCGATTCGTGGTTGCTGATGGGTCCAGCCGCCTCGGCCTGTGCAAGGGGGAGAGGGGGTGACGCAGGTGACGTCATGTTGGTAGCCCGTGCCCGATGGGTGACGTGTGATGTGTGTTGCTTGATGGTTGTGTGATGCAAGGCGGGGGAGGGCGGAGGCGATCAGAGGGATGATCGATGATTGATGATGCATGATGCATGATGGCCTGCGATGGCATGGGCAGGGCAGTGCTGTGGCTGAGTACGCCAGCTGGTGACCGGTGATTAATGATTAATGATTCCTGATGATGATCGATGATCGATGGATCAATGATTGTGGCGATGGATGATCTGCGGGTCGGATGTTCGGCGTCGGGTGGCCACTGGGGGGCACTGGCGCTGTGCCAGCCTTTGGCCCCGCCTCGGCTCGCCTGCTCGCACTGGCAGGCTCTAGCTGGGCGCTGGCACTGCCCTGGCCTCGGCCCTCGTCCTCGCGTTGCGTTCCACCCGCGTTCGCTCGGCACTGACTGAGGACTCCGACTGAGTACTGAGTGCGCGGTATCAGTCCTCGGTCAATACAGTATCCCACTGTTACGCTCAGCGCTTCAGGCTGAATTCAGCCTCTGCTGTTCGCTTCCTTGTTTGTTGAGCGCGATCGGGCTCCGTCGCACAGCCTGTGGCTAGTTGTTGCCAGTTGCGTTGCGCTTTTGTCTGCTCCTCTTGGCCTTCCCACCACCACACGTCCGCTTTGTTTTCTCTGGTACGCACCGTCCCCTCCTTGCTCTCCCTCCCTCCCTCCCCTCGTGCTCGCGCCTCTTCCATCCGCAGGCCGCTGACCCAGCGACTGTGCTTCCCCATCGCCCCCCCGCCAACAGCGCCACCGATGGGCAACGAAGCACCGCCGCCCGCCTACCCGCCGCAGGGCTACGGCGAACCAGGTGGCGCCCCGGCGCCAGTCCACCTGCCCAAGCAGCGACACCATCCCAACTGTCGCGAATGCTGCCACTGCTTTGTCCAGTGGCTCGTCTGCTCGGCCATCTGGGATTTGATCTGCAACATTCCCAACATGTGCTAAGCGCGAATCGACAGAGCCACTGATCGCTCATCGCTAACCATTAATCAACGTTGAGTTCAACGGAACGAGGAAAGATGAATTGTTAATGAAACCGCTTGGGGGAAACCCAATGGTCGTGCGGGGTAGTGCATGGGAAAGATTCGGTGAAGGGGGGTTGGTCCATGCAGCGCTCGAAGTGGTGGTGGGTGGTGCCCAGAAAATGCGATGCACCCGTCTCGCATCGGGGTACTGTAGAGTCTCTTCTTCTACGTTGGAAGGTTGCTCTATAAAGCCGGCCAATCAGATTGGCGGGGTACGTGCGACCCTTTTTCGTCGCGGCCAGAACAAGGGCCAGAAACACATGCGACACGAGCTATACCGGTCATTAAAGCGTCCCGCTGTGCATGAAAACGAGGTGCGGTCGCCTGCCCCTGGGCCCAGCTCCCTGAGCCCCGACATCTTTATCGAAGAGTAGGTGTTCGGGACAGCGACGGGGGAGACCTGAGCATCGGTTAGTTGTCCCTGGTCGCTCTCCTGAGGCCTGATGAGACAAAGGGTCGCACGGAGGAAGAAAACGTCCAGGGACGAGCGCATAGGGGGAAAATAACGTTTATATAGGCGCGACAGTCCGCGTCGAGTCACCCTGGCTCGTACCCCGTCTGCTGGAGAGCGTGAAGGACGATAGCCCGATTGTCACGCGACGGCGGACGGTGGCGGGGGGGACAGCCCGGATGCGATGCGCGCCGCATGAGCCGTCCCACAGCTTGGCGACCTAACGGGCAGAGAAAAAAGAGCACGAGGGGGAACCGTCTTGTCCAGCTGGTCCATCGGGGGGCAAAGAGCAGTTGTGTGTTTTTGTGATGTGGCGCGTATAGACCGGGCCTAATGATGGGTCGAGCGAACCGACGGTACCTGACACCTGACTTCCACACGGGAGTTGATGCACTACCTGGTCTCTGGTGTGTGCCCCCACAACACCCCTACTGGGGTCCGGGAGCATGGAGATGGTATCGGGAACGACAACATGAGGAGGCGAGATACTGCCAATTGGCTGGCAAGGCGGCAGGAATGAATGAGCATTACTTGCTCAATCGTAAGCCTGGTCCCACTTCTTGGTCGCCACCGTGATTGACGTACTTTCACTCTCCTTCCTTACTACTATAGTCTCCAAAGCGACCACAACTGATTCACTACAGTTTTTGCTACCCCTCTTATCTCCACCCTTTTCCCCCCCCCCGTCCAGCTTGTGGTGGAGCCTTACCCCCCTCTCTCCGTGGGAAACTGTGTCGCAGAGTCCAACCCCTTCTGTTTCGTTTTACTCGGTACCCTCGCGCCCTCAGTATGCCTATATCGCGTATCGGATGAACAAGTGACCTCTCGTGTGATTGGGCCTCTGGCCTACTTCGTATTCCTGCAGATAGACTCTCTTTTGAGTAAAGACACTTTTGGCCTCTACTACGGCGCCCGCAAACACTTTATTGGCGAGTGCCCCCACACTCCACTTAAGACGCCCTTTTCTTCCGCATCCGGTATACGGCATTTGGAGCCACCATTCATATGTCGGTTGGCCTCGGCAGTGCTCCTGCTACTTTGCAAGCCATGGTCAGAAACCTCATCCGGGACCCCGCAATGTCTCGGTGTGGCAGGCATACCTTGACGAGCATGCTCATCTTTCCGACCAACGAGAGAGGGAGCCCAAGTGCCATGTTAAATTGCCGAGAGGGAAGTGCTGCGGTGGTGCCTGTTCCATACCTCAACCCGTCGGCCAGCGTCGTAGTTTCACCACACCTCCCACATCGAGTACCTGGGCTGCGTCGGATCTCCCAACGAGATCGGGAGGACTGGCTATGGCTCGAGTCGCGATTGGGCCGCGGTCAACGCGCAAATCCTCTCGTCAAGCCCAGGCCTTGTTCTTCTCACTGGTGTGTCGTCTTTGTTCTTTCCTCCGCCTCTCGGTTGGTTTTGCCAGTAGGACAGATGTCGTGGACGGCCAGTGGCGGGGCCCAGTAGCCATCGTAGCGGCGGGAGAGGCGTGGTCAAGCTTGAAGTTTGAAGGGGCAATGCAAGCAGGCATTGCTGTCAGCGTGCACGTGCCACCTCGTGGCCCCGTCTGGGCAAAACACAGGAACTGCGATGATGCCGGATGGACAACTGCGCAGGGCCGGCGCACTGATGATGTCATGGCCGACCATCGATGCTGGCAGACTCAGTCGAGCGCGGCTTCTGCCCCCCGGCCTTGCTGGCGGGCGCACAGCATCAGGCAGGCCATTCATCCCTGTTGGGCCTTGGGTTTAGATGCTACCGGTTGCCCTAACTCCTCGGGGACATTCTTAGGCCAGACAGGCTCGACCAGGGGTCTTCGTCAGCGGTGCTCACCCATTCCAGCGCGTGCTCATCATGCATCCCAGTGGGTGACACCCGCCCGCCGTCCCGCGCAGCCCATTTTTGCTGCCACCTGCGCCTGCGCCCACCTTTTGCGCCGCTCTGCCACCACCACCGCTGCCGCCCTGCCTGCCATGCTGTCTGCGCCCCTCTCCGAGGCGCTCGCCCCCGCGCTCGCCCTCTGGAGTGCTGGCACCGGCACGGTCGACGGCGCGTACCAAGCGCTCGCCGACCAGCTCGGCGCCCCCGTCGACTATGTCAAGCTCTTCTCCCTCCTCCTCCTTGCCTTCCGCTCGTCGTGCCCTTGCCCTACCTGCCTCCGCGTGCCAAGCACCTGACCAACATCGTCGTCTCCTGGATCTTCATGGGCCCCGTGCTGCACCTGTACGGCGGGTACGCGCAGCTGCTCGTCTCGGCCTGCCTCACCTACGCCGTCGTCTCGGTCGGCTTGGGTGGGGCGCGGATGCCGTGGATTGTCATGTTTGCCCAGATGGCCCATCTGCTGGTCAACCACCTCATCCGCCAATTCGGAAACATCCCCTCACCGAAATGGAGATCACCTCGATGCAGATGGTGCTGGTGATGAATCTGACCACGTTTGCGTGGGACTGCTACGATGGCCAGCACCGGCCCCTAGCCGAGCTGGACGCATGGCAGCGCAAGTCGCGGATCACGACCATGCCCTCGCTCCTCGAGTTTTTGGGGTACGTGTTTTACTTTCCTGGTGTGCTCATTGGTCCTGCCACGCGCTTTGTCGACTACCAAGCTTGGGCCGAAGGCCGCTTCTATACCACGCCTCCCACCGAACCTGTGCCGCAATCGTGGGGGCCCAAAGACGCTGCGAAGCGCGTTGTCCCAAGAGCCTCTGTCGCTACAGAAGTCCATTCCGTTAGGCCGGTGGACCAAGGCGGCGCAGCAAGTGGTGCTAGGGCTGGGTGTACGGGACTGTTCATGACGATGGGCAGCAAGTACAGCTACATGCGCTTGACCCAGCCGGCCGCCCAGGGCGGCGCGTAGCTGATATATCATTTGGGAAGCGCATGTTGTTTATTCAGCTGGCTGGCTTGGCGGCCCGGACCAAGTACTATGGCGTTTGGTCTCTCACCGACGGGGCTTGCGTGGTGAGCGGGTTGGGGTTCAATGGGTACGCCCCGGCCTCGCCTAGTAAGCGGACGGGACAGAGGGACCATTGGGTAGCCCAATGGAATCGGTGTTTGAACGTGGACATTCTGCACATTGAATTGGCCAACAACTGGAAGGAAGTGCTGGACCATTGGAACATCAACACCAACATCTGGCTTCGCAACAATGTCTACAAGCGTCTCGTCCCGCCCGGGGCCAAGCCAGGCTTTGCCGCGAGCATGCTCACCTTCCTCACTTCGGCCTTTTGGCATGGTGTGCGCCCGGGTATTACCTTGCGTTCGTCTTGGCTGGCCTTTTCTCTGCGCTGGCCAAGAACATCCGTCGCCACATCCGTCCGCTCTTCTTTGAAGACCCCCACACGCCCAACCCGTCACTGCGCCGTGCGCGTGCGCGCCGTACCCAAGCCAAGGTGCTGCGCGAAAATGCTGCACTTGTCAGAAGAAGTGGAGGACGAAGGGGACGAGCAGACAGTGAAGGAGATGGACGATGTACTGCTGCGAGCCGGCTCAAGTTCGTCTCTCTACCCCGTATCGGGAGCGACGACACCGAACCCCAACATGACTGTACCCTTTCCGCTACCGCACGGCCCGGACGCCGTGCCGTCACTGGCAAAGTTGCTGTCGAACCCCGACCTATTCAGCTCGTTGGGACCACGGTACACGAAAGGGCAACTGCTCTATTCGGCGCTCAGTGTGGTTGCGACGCAAACCACGCTCAACTTTACCGTTGCGCCCTTCCTTGTCCTGGACTGGCACAGCTCGACCCAAGCGTACGCCGCGGCACGCTGGTACGGGCTCTGGGTTGCCGCCGCTGGGCTGGTGGCGTTCCAGCTGGGCCTGGGCCGTGTGCTGGACCGCTGGACGAGCAAACGCCGGGCCCGCCTCGCTCCTCCCGCCCACCCGCCTCTCTCTCGCCTGCGCCCTCGGCATCCGACTCGGACGTCCATGCGCGCGCGTCGGGCGTCGAGGCGTCCCAGAGCCAGACCAACGCTGTGCAGCGCTCAACCAACCCGCTGCCCGACCTGGCTGGGCTGGCGAACGACAGCGTGCAGGACAAGGTGGCAGAGGCCAAGGAGCACGTGCAGGACGCACTGGCCTCGCCGACAAAGTCAAAGTGAAGCGACCGACGCAACGGGGACGGTGATTGAATATTGATATTGATTGTTGTTGGTCTGGAGGCAGGGACACTACATCATGTGCATCGTGGTATGGGGTTTAGACCAGAGCGGCTGCATGGACTGGGGACCTGTACTGGTAGACGGGCTGGGCGGTGGGGAAGGAAGGAGAAGCAGCTGCGATGGATGCACTCGGTTGGGCTGGTGCCCAAGTCTTGGACAGTTGGCGTGGCGCGCGAGAGAAGGTAGAGAACGACCCAAAACAGAAGCCATGGCCGCTGCGCCACAGTGAAATGCTGGCGTGATGGTGTGGCTTGTTCGCCGCGTGTGGAGCAAGGGACCGCCGGGCGTTGCCGAATCAATAACGGGCAGCCATTGGCAATGGGTGTGAAACGATCGAGAGCCGCAGGGGGCAGCCTACCAGTATCCAATCGGTAATTTATCCACCAGAAAAGAACCATCTGCGGGCGATCACCTGCATCAAAACCCCCGTCATCGCATCGCGGCACCGCCACGCCACGGTGACTTGCGACACTACCAGGCGACCAGGTTCTCTCGGATCGCTGATTCCTGCTTCGTGGCGCTTGTTTCATGCAGCAGCCTCTCTCCTCTGCCGTCTCTCAATTCTCGACCCTTCATAGCTAATCGAAAATGCCGGTAACAAGGTTCCGGATAGATGTGAGGACTACGTACGAAATTGAAGGTGGGCAAGGCCCACAAGATTGTGCACCAGAAATTTCGATTAGCCATGTTGTTTTGTTCTGTGGTAATGCTTCCGGGGTCTTTTTGGCGCCACTAAAATGCCGTTATCGTCTTTTAATCGACCGTCATATCATCGATCCATCATCGACTTTTCGTTTAGCCGTGCCTTGAATCTCAGCCTTCTTTTTTAGCAACACACTGAAGTACTGAAGAGAGTAACTAGTAAAGACCGTACGTTCTATAGGGTCAAAATCAGATGGCACAAAGAATATACAGAACAGAGGCCAATAATGCATAATGATGCACGATGACTCACCTGTGTGTGAGTCTCTCTTCTGGTTGCACTGCCGTGTGGCCACGAAGACCATTACGTTCAGCTCAGCGTTGAATTCATCAGTACGTTCAATGTGCATCATTTGGAGCTCCTCTTGAAAGCTGAAGTTGGCTTGAAGAGCTTGAAGCTTGGCTGCTCTTAGTTTTGCAGATGATATGGGTGGGTACACTGTAGTGGGTGTTGTGGTGCAAAAGGCGGAGTCAGGGCGTCGAGCGCTTTTGTCGTCATCCGTTACCACAAAACAGCTAAAGAAAGGTAATATAAATAGCGCTCTCTCGACACTATTCCCAACTTCATGAGGATAAAACGATACCAGTAATATATCACTGACTTGGATGCTCCTCGCCTGAGGCCTGAGGGAACAGATATAGAGCAGAGGACCTTATTCGACGATCGATGAGACATAATTTTCAGGGGCCGTAAAGAGTGTTTGGCGTAATTGGGCACGTACTCTTTCTTCTGACGGCCGATATAGTACCTCTGTGTGTTACCCATATGTGTGGCAGAGGACACTATAATGTGTGGGCTGAAGACAACGTATGAGGACACAGTCGGCGCTGGGACTAGTAGGGGCGGCTGTGGGAGCTACATTGGATCAATGACATGTGACAGAGATGCCCTGAACCGCCTCTGAGATCTGAAGGTTGCACGTTGAAGCTTGAAGCTTGAAGCTTGAAGAGAGTCCCAAAGTACGGACAATCAAGGAGACCCTGATAGGAAGATTTATTTGCTCCGAAAAGGGTGCAAAAAGGGGCTATCTGAGATGTTTTTGCCACGCAGGGGCTATAATCCACAGTCAACGTGTAGCTTGAGCGCTGAGGAACTTGGTTCAATGCGTTGAACGTGTTGAACGTTGAGCTCAACGCTCAATTGAGCGCTAACCCACAGCATAGCGGTTGAACATCTTAGGATCTCGACTTTTGGGCCTAATACATGTACATCGCATCGACGATGTGCGCGGTGTGTTTTCCGCAAGAGTCTCGATGTAGATGGGGCCCACCACTCCCCGGGCGATCAATGATCGAGATGTGACTTCTTGGATCATCGATCATCGATCCTCCATTGCCACACATTCGACGTCCCATGTCCCACGTATCTAACCCAGTTGATCGTCGACCCTACTCTCGTCCTGGGACCTCAGACTCGGTGACTTACCATCACGTCACGGGCGGGTCTTCCCACCGCGGCTCAAACACACCACCCGCACAAACAGAAACGCAGGATGGCAATGATCTCGATGATCAATGGCCATCGATGATCGGGCGGCAGATCAACTGAATCAACAGCTGCATACTTGCCAGCATCGGATCCATCCGATCGGCCTCGGGTTCTCAGCCCTGAGGCTCAGCCCAGCCCTCGATCAGAGCTGACGCGATCGCGCACCGCCCCCAGAAAGAAATGATTAATGACGAGTCCACCCGCCATCCAAGCCCCCCCGCAGTATCGTATACACCTCGTTTCTGATCCCTCGTTTCTGATCCCTCGTTTGCGCCGCTCCATCACAGACGACCACCTCCACATTCCCACCAATTGAATCTCAGCCACTATGTTGGGACCCGTGGTCCCGTACGTGGGCCAAGGCGCCTCATCACTCATCACCCTTCACCCCTGATTTGTCCTCCGAAGCCTCCACGTGTATACTCAGGCTTGTCTGAACCCCTGTCTCTAGGTGTGGCACAAGGCTTAGACCAAAAACCACCACCATCGCGATTGCATTGCTCTACATTTCCAGAGGTTCTTCACCCAATCCCTTGGGTTCCTCCGGTCTTACACACTACTATAGTAGTCAGCCAACGTTCAAAACCCAGCCGTACCTTCCGCCGCCTCCTCCTCCCGCCGTCACCGCGTCACCTCTCTTTCCACACTACCCCCCCTCCGTATATACGCTCTCCCTCCGCCGGTACCAACTGGGATCCAAGCCACGTATAACTATCTCCTGTGTTGTGCACCGCGATGCCAACCTCGTCCTCCCCATCGTCCTCCGCCTCCTCCCGTTCCGGCCGTCTCCCCCCCACCCGCCCTCGCCACCAACCCACTGGTCCCTCATCCTCCGCCCATCCTCGGCACATTCGTGTGTTAAGCACCGCATTAGGGCCGTCGCCGGTGTGTTGGTCGCCTAGCCAGTGGACTCAACCTCTCGATCAACCCCTCCAACACTCAGCCGCACCCACATCCACCTTTCTTGACTCCTCGTTCGAAAACACCACGACCGTGTCGTCTTCTGCGGCTAGCGACGAGACCAAGATCGAGGTTGGAAGTTTGCGATGCTCCCCTTTTGCTTCGAGCCCCAGCCAGCCCGAAGAGCCAGAGCCCGAGACGCCATTGTCTTCCCCTGCCGCTGAAGAGCAGGACGACACCTGCCGTATTGACTTGGAGAGGATGGGTACTTACGCACTGCAAGATCCTCCGCGCTTGCCGCCTCTCCCTCCCCGCGGTTGCCCGAACCGTCATGCCCAGGTCATTGCGCAACAGCGGATCTTTACGGTCTGAGGTCCATGCCCTAAGGGCGGAGCACGCCTGCCTTTCTCAACTCCGAGCCGAGAATGCGCATCTCACCCCCCGCCTGCTGGCCCACTTGGAAGGAAAGCTGATCCTGCTTCAGGGCGAGCGGCAAGAAGCTGAAGTTAAGCTTGCTGCGGCTTCGAACAACGCAGATCTCTGGGCCTCCATCGCGCGCCAACTGCACCAAAAGGTATGTCATATGTCACGTGTGTCATCTGACATCTGATGGTTCCTTCATGGCGAGTGCTAGCTTGTCCCTTTCGTGCCTAGCTCGAGGGGTGTATCGACAGTGCGGTGCTGACAGACCTCTAT
Organism: Moniliella sp. 'wahieum'; assembly: GCA_003971905.1. NCBI lineage: Eukaryota > Fungi > Basidiomycota > Moniliellomycetes > Moniliellales > Moniliellaceae > Moniliella > Moniliella sp. 'wahieum'. The sequence continues at coordinate 554,932 of RSEE01000036.1, read as the reverse complement.
GATGTGGTTGATGCAAAAGACACATGCCGATACTCTCTTCGATAATCCACTTTGCTGTTCCAGCCCACTTCCTTCTGAACCCCAACATGCGACCAGCCGAGCGACAGAGGATGGACCTTCATCAATCGCCAACCACTGCGAAACAGTCCCAACACCTCTAACGGTTCCTTCCCCAGCCCCCTTGAAGTTCTAGTAGGCCAAGTCCCTTGCCACCCCACATGTCCACACAGCATCACGGCGTAGCCACCACCAATCCGCCTTCCGCGCCGACCACTGTTTCGAAGCGCTCTTGTCTGTCCCTGCAAAGTAACAACACACGGCACGATTCTTTCGCTGGGGATGATCTCCCCGTCCGGTCCGGGGGAAGCAACGATGTCCAACTCTCCCCTATATGCAACTGGCCAATGAACCCGCGACTGAATTCCCCGCCATTGCTTCTTCGTTTGCCCCCCCTGCCAAGGTAGAGGAGGACGCATGTGCATCTCGTCCGCGAGGATGCACGTCCACCAGCTCAGGGTCCACCTCGAGCTTGTATGGAACCATTCCCACTTGGGGTCACGACTTATTTTCGCCCGACGTTGCGCAAGCACGCAGTACTAGGAGTACTCGTGCCCGCCTGGGCCCGTCTCGGCACTTTCCACGGCAGTCACACGCCCCGTCTACTTCTTCGACCCGGAGGAGGTCGTGCGCAGCAGCCGACGGACGAGCAATAAGGGAGAGACAAGTGGGCGAGAACAGGGTGCGGAACCAGTTATCCCCATCATCGGGTTCCCCTCCCACCTTGCCCTTTGAACCTGTCTCCCTTCCTCTCCCAACTGCCCTGGTCACCCTACCTTGGACCTGCCTATTGATACCCCACCAACAGTTTACTCGGGCCTGACTGAATCCGACCTCCGAGCCCACCGTGACACGTACCGTTGCCTGGCCGCCGAACTCTCACCGACTGACCTAGCCATCTTCCAAACCCGCATCCACCAGTACGATCACGGCCTCCTTCCGCTCGAGGGCAAAGGAGGTCTTCTGGACCAAGTTGAGACCCTCCTCCTGGCTCACCCGACCTTGGCCCACCACGATCCAGCCCGCTACCAAGCGCGGTGCGCTCTGGCTCGACGGTTCGAGAACGTGTGTCGGGCGGTACGCTGAGGGCTGACGACTGACGACTGACGACTCGGCCTACTCTTCCTTTTTTTGCCCCCACGGAAACGTGGTACCCATATCTCCATACATGCACCTCTGTTCTCTCTCGTCCATACCATCATACTCCCTGGCTCATCATCCTCTGTGGCGGCTTATGGAACGCATCCTGTTGCTTTTTCGCATGCTCGCCTGCAGCCCCCTCTCTACTTTCCCTGGCTGCCAGTGGTATGGGTGCCAATGTGGTCGCAGCTCTTCAGCTGCCAGCATTTGCTACCCCCATCCCTCTTTTCCTCGCGCTCCCCAACACCATACCTCAATTGTCCAGTGCTGCTTACATGTCCATCTTCCCCATGTCCTCCCTGCTACTTCCGCCCCACGTCCTGTCCCTTTGTCTTCTGCTTCCGACAACCAGCAACTAATACCTCTTCCACTACATGCTGGTGGACGGACTGGCCCGGCCGCCTCGTCCCTATCTGGTTTGTAGTTGTAGCATCTCCCTCTGTTAGACCAAACCAATGCATCACATCACCCGAGTCGCTCTGCAAACCTCTGCCCGCCCGCTCCAGCAGGGGCATTACAGAAGCGAGTCAGGCAAGCAGGATGGAAAGGAGACGCGAGATGGGCAGGCGGTTGTTCCTCACTGAGCTTGGTCGCTCGCACCAGCCTGAGCTGCCCTTAGCGCTGGCCCAAAGGCGTTTGGCGCCCACTGCCAGCCTTGGTATGGGTGCCCAGTGGGGTCCCCGTACGGCTGGCTGGGCTGGAGGCAGCAGGGGAACGGGACGCTGGCGATTGCGGCCGCGGGATGCCGGCGCCCATCGTGAACCGCATCGCCCCGTTTTCTTCCCCCCTCCCGAACGGACGAAGGCGGTGGCGCACCGGGTCCCAACCGTGCCGAGGCACCAACGACCAAATCGCGAATCATCGTGTTGTACGTCTCGGCATCGGCTGCCAGCGCGTCGCGCACTTCGAGCCAGTGGGTCAGCTCGCTGCTGGCAGCGCCCGTTAATGACGTGGCGCTGTCGACCAAGTTGCGCAGGATGGGCAGGGAGAGCAGGTGGAGCGCGTCGGCGTTGTGGCTCAGCACGGCCTGTGCCGCGGCGCGATCCAGGCGCGAGCCAGGCGGGGGCTCGTTGGCGCTCGCTTGCTCTTGCGCTCGTCCTCGCTGGTGGAAGGCTGCAGGCTATTGCTCCGCTGCGCCGGGGCTGGGGAGGCGGTGCGGGAGAGCTTGGTGTCGTCGGGAGTGACGGCAAGCGAGAGGGACCGGTTGGGCTGAGGCCGGGGTGGGGCAGTGGGCAAGGCGAGCGAGTGACGGTGCTCGGCACGAGTGCGACTGCGCTCCCATGATACGGGCGGTAAGTCGGGCAAGTGCTTCATCCGTTCCAACAAGCCTATCGCACCTCCGACGAGCCCAATACTTGGCCTGCGCCCCCCGTTTGCCGGATCCCCCACGTCCCAACGAAGCAATCCGATCCACACTCTCCGGCCCGCTCGCAGATGGCAGCGAAAACAGCCAGGGCAAGAGTTGAGCGCGCGAGAGCGCAGCCATGACGGAGGTCGCGTCGGGGTCAGAAGGATAGACGGGAACCTGGAGAGAAGGTTCGGTGGCGGGAATTGCAACAGTCTGCGCAACCGCCGGCAGCTGTTGGTGCAGCCACAGCAGGCGCAAGTACGGCTTCGGCCTCTCCAAAGTCCCCAAAGTCCCCAAAGTCGTCGCCCTCGGTGAACTCGCCTGGCTCACCAAAGCCGTCGAACCCATCATCGTCCGGGAACCCGTCGTCCGGAAACCCATCGGCGTCAGCAGGGCCGGTTGTTGTCGTGTTGGACGATTGGAGCTCCGGAGCAGAGGGAACAGAGGCAGCCGGCATGGGCTCTGGCGCAGCAGCTTCTAGATCTTGCCTTGGCTTCGTCTCTGGCTCAGGTTCTGACTCTGGCCCTGGCTTTGGCTTTGGCTCGGGCTCGGTTTCAGGCTCCGTCTCTGCCTGGGTATGCGTCAGGGCCACGTCCTCCTTCCCCTTTTGCTTCTCCTCCCTCTCAGCCCCGAGCTGATCAGCCGCTGGCTCAGCCGGCGAGACAGACGCCTCCACCTCTTTCCCTTTTCCTTTTTCGTTGGCCTCTGCATCTTGCTGATGCAAGCGGGAGAGATGTTGGTGGAGCAGGATGGGGTGGGCAGAGGAAGGCCCGGCAGGTCGTCCGACGATCCGCGTGGCAGTACCTGGCAAGGTGGGGCTCAGTCCGGGACTGAATACGGCAAGAGGGCCGTGGGGGTAGGCAAGTGTGCCCGGCAGCTGTTCGTCCGGGGTGGGCGGGGCAGTGATGGTGCTGAGCTTGAGGCCGGCCTTGTCATGGACGCCGGTGGGGGTGCTGTGGCCCGAAGCGCGCCGCGATGCACTGGCGCTCGAGGACCTGGACTGCTCCGACTCGTAGTAGGCCAGGCCGGCCTCCACGCCGACGCCCTCGGTGGATGTTTGCACGACTGGCGGAGCCGCGTGCGAGGCCGGGTGGGGGGCGGGGGGGGCTCGGCGGGCGCGGGCGGGGTGGGCACGTCCGACACGGACAGCATGGGCGAAGGCGGGGGGAGGGAGATGTGCATGGGCACGGCGGCGGGCTGGGCGGGCGCGGGAGGGCGAGGAAGGCGCCAATCCCCAGCCGGGCTCGTCATCGTCGTCGCTGCGGCGGGGACGGGGCGGGGGCGGGGCGGGGGCGAGAGCGGAGGCAGGGGCAAGGCGGAGGCAGAAGCAGACGCGGACGCGGTGGGTGGTGGGGAGGAGGGCGAGGACCCGCCGGGGGACGGCGACGGGCGGGGGCGCGTCGGAGGAGGCGTCGGCGTCCGAGTCGGCGCCCCAGATGGCCAGCGGATCGTCCATGGGCGGCGTCGAGGCGAGTGGAGCGGCGGGGCGGCGAGCAGCGGCAGTTGGGTGGCAGCCAGCCGGCCGCCCCCAGCGAACGCAGCAGGCGCCCAACCCTACCGCTGCCGCCGCCGCCGCCTTCCACGCTGGCCCGCGCCTGGACAGCGCGCGCTGAGGTAAGCACGCGCTGCTGACGTCACCCTCTGTCCCTCGCCGAGTCGGCGGAGGGGATAGTAGACCAGCTAGTGGATCGCTGGGCCTCGGCCCTGAGGTCGGGCCTGGCCTGGCGGAGGTCCAAGAGATGCCCACCTGTGGACACAGGCTCTGCCCGCCAGCGTCACGTCGGCACACATGCCCGCCATCGAACCGCAGTGGTCTAGGCCCCAGCCCGCCAATGGGAACGTGGCCGGTCAGACCAGCATGACGGTCAGGTGACCCCTGTTCTTGCACACTTAAAATAGCCGTCCGAGTACTACGTCGGTACCAAGAACATCTCATACGCGGAGAGGCACCTTCAAGGCTGCCTCCCCCCTGTATATGTCAGACGCCTTCCCCCTTTCTCCACCGCCTGCACCCGGCCCCACCTGCCTCTCATGCGCCTGGCACCCGCCCTTGTTGTGCTTCTGACAAGCGTTGGTGTCGCTCGTGGTGGACCTGGGAGCGCATGGCTCGACGGGTACGGCCCGCTGGAGCAAGAGGTGGAGCTGCCCAGCAGCGCGTTCCACCATCTGGGCTCCTACAGCGCGCGTGGTGCCGATGCAAGTTTGCTCAGCTCCCAAGTGCGCACGCACCCTCGCGAATGGGTAGTGATGCGTGCCGCCGAGCAACAGCTGTACCCACCGCAGGATGCCGCGTGACGCTGGTCAACTCGGTCCAGCGCCACGGCGCTCGCTTCCCCACCCGCAATGCCCAGACACAAATCGAACGCACGCTAGCCCGCTTGCATCATGCGTTGAAGCACATCCCAGACCACCAGCGCGCTGATCCTGCCTTGGGATTCTTGCGCAACCTCACGGCTCCTACAAGCGTAGGCGACTTGGTGCCTTACGGGGCGTTACAGTGCGTCTCCTCCCCCTGTGCTTGGTATCAGTATCGCTTCCTTTCGTTTCCTTTCGAATCGTCTCTTCTCTCTATCTTCTCTCCCCTTCCCTGCGTTTGAAGAAGGATTGACGCTTTCTGCACTTCTTCTGTAATAGAGGGTACTATTCGGGCTTGTTTGATCGCCAAGTGTATGGCCACTTGGCCCAGTTCAAGCCCTTCGTACGTGCCTCAGGCAATTATGGCAACCAATCAGAAGTGCCCAGCGACCGGGTACTCTATACGGCGCGCTGGTGGCTCCAAGGGTTTGGCAACCACTCTTTCCCCAAGAGACTATGGCCGGTCCGGAAGCGGTTCGCAACCTCACCCCACTCCCTGAGCTGGACGTGGTGGTGAGTGAATTGAGAGGGGTGAACAATACCCTGGATCCGTCGACGTGTCCAGCCTATCGCCAATGGCACAGCGATGCGGCACATACCTACGGAGCCAACACGCTGGTTCCCGTGGTGGGAAAACGGTTGGAGCAACGCTTGCGCCCGGCCAATCTATCGTTGACGGTAGGGGAGGTGGAAAGTCTAATGTCACTATGTTCGTTTACCACCTTGACCACGGCGGAGGTAAAAGAGGGAGGTTGGACCTGCACCTCTCCCCGGTTTGCTCCCTCTTTAGCCCCGAGGAGTGGCGCGTCCTGGACTACTACTATTCGCTCAAGTTTTACCATGGTACAGCGGCTGGCAATCCATATTATCGCGGTGCATACCAAGGCTACCTACGTGAACTGTATGCCCGCCTTGCCAATCGTCCCCCCGCTCTCGAACCCATCACGACCATCAACACCACCACCCTGGCCCAAGGTGGCTTCCCTCTTCCCTCCCAAGCCAACCTGACCATGTACGCTGACTTTACTCATGACACGAACATGGCCGGGCTGGCGTTCGCATTTGGCCTGTTTCCCACTTCGCATCTACCGCCCGAACCCGGCGCGGAAACCAAGGCGGCGCACAGTCGAACGTTTGCCGCATCGCGCGTGGTACCGTACCAGACCAAGCATGTATGGGAGCTGATCACGTGCGCCGGGTGGGAAACGGAGTTTGTCCGGGTCCGGATCAACGAGGCAGTGCAACCGTTCAGCCGGGCTGGTGCCCCTTCGAGGGGGAAGGGGAAGGGGCAGGGCAGAAACAGAGTCGGGTAGCCCGTTGCTCCGTCAGGGCCTTTGCCCACTTCCCACCGTGCTGCGCAAGTTGGCGTGGGTGAATGGAGAAGGAGAATGGCCGAGTTGCTTTGAGGCCGAGGCAGGGTCCCGGTCAGCAGCAGCATGAACTTGATTGATCAGAGATGCATCTCGTGCAGGCACGACTCATAGCTAAACGGGGAGGGTGGGGGGATGCAATGATGGCTTGTCTTTCTCAGATTCTTCAAGTGTCACTTATGGAGCTTTGGTATGTGTTGGACCACTGAATGATCTGCCATTTTTATCCAGACGGGCTCTTCCCAGCTCGCACCCGGTATTTCCGGTCCGCTCGATTACTGCGACCACATCCAATCAGGAAACAGAAATGACATCGGTAGTAGGCGCGAGCAACCTCTCTGACTCTCCCGCAACGCATACGTTTTCAGAAACCTGATGTAGGTCGAGTGGATACGGACAATGGTGAATTTTATATCAGAGCATAACGCAAACGGAGAGGCGCACGGCGGGTGCGCAAGGTTACGGAATGCCTCCGTCAGCAGTCTGCTTTGGCCCCAGCAACGCAGCCAGCTACCTAGCTCAGGCGGAAGAGCGGTGGGCTCATAGCGTGCCCAAACACGAGGAACCCACAGGTCGTCGGATCAAGACCGACGGTAGCTACATTTTTTGAGCGGCCAACACGGGGGCGAGTAGGTGGTGGTGAACTGGTGGGCACTTTCCAAGCTGATGGACGCAACGCCGCCAGCGCGAATGGGAGGGAGGGGCTGAGATAGGAACGCGAGCTGGACACGTGCGGCGGGAAGCAGACAAGGCCAGCGGCGATTGCGCGCTGGCTGCACGGGAAGACCGGTGACCGGTGACCAGTGATGTGGAGGACGGAGCACCAGGGCAGTGTGGCGGCGTAGGATGGATCGCCTGCTTGTGAAAGCAGCCACTGCCGCAGATCGATGCAGCTGGGACAGGCAGGGACGCTGTCACTGCGACACGCGTGTGACCTGTCAGGTGACCGGCGACATGTGACATGCATCACGCGACGTGTTCGCTCTGAACGTTGAAAGGTGAAATTTCACCGCTGAGCTCAGCGTTCGTTGAACACGTGGAGGACAGTGTGCGTGAACTGAACTTGTGAAGATTGCCATTTGGAATGGCTCGATGCGGATGCGTCGCCGCGCCACGGCTGCCACGGCAGTGTACCCGCCGTCGTGTGTTCCTGTGGGCGTAGGCGGCGGGGCGGGCGCCATCGCGAGTCTGCCCTCTGAGACTGCGATTTCACCAAACCTCAGCCGCTGATCCCCCCACACGCTCGACCGGCAGCATGCCCTCCGTCCCCCTCCACCACCACCACCAGTCGCCATGGCGGACGCCACCCCTTCCTCTTCCACCGCTCCTGCTTCTGTCCCCGATGGCCCCCCAAAGGTCACCGCTGCCGAGCTCGCGACTCACAGCAAGGCGTCCGATTGTTGGATGGCGATTGAGGGCAAGGTGTACAATGTGACCGACTTCATCGATGAGCATCCCGGAGGCGACGAGGTGTTGCTTGCCGAGGCGGGCAAAGATGCTACGGAGGCATTTGATGATGTGGGCCACTCGGACGATGCGCGTGCTATGCTGGTGCCGATGCTCGTGGGCCAGTTGGAAGGCTCGGCGGTACGTGCTCTGCCCTGCCTGCTCTTTTGTTTGTTTTTTTCTTGGCTACTGGCCCGAGCTAACTCTGTCCTCAGGCCAGCGGCGAGATCCCTCGTGGGCAGAAAGTCAGCCAGGAACGTATGACTCAAACGTAAGTTGCGTTGCGCATGTGCACTTGACTCTTTTTGAGGCGCAGGCCAAGCGCCCCTCTGACTCGCTGCTGTCATGACACTGACCCTCTTTTTTTGCTTGACCCAGGCCAATTCTCATGTTCATTCCCATTGGAGTGTTGCTGGCGTACTACGCCTACCAATACTACAACGAGCAGTTCAAGTGATCTTCGCCATTTTGCTTCGCTCTGCTCCCTTCAAGCTTCGCTGTGCCGAGAACAAGAAACACATGCATTTGATACATCTCGCCCCACAAAGTCTAGCCCTTTCTTCACCAGCTTCACCCCTGTTTAAGTTTTTTTTGCTCGTATACACCGAACAGCGTGGCAGACCCGATCTCCCTGCGAGGTATCACACAACCGTTGACCCAGTTAATTAGGAGGAATCCTACTACACACCAGTGCCTAAGGGGGTGGATATGTTGTTTTATCGCGCCCGCTCTTTAGCATTTTGCCGGTGTGTAAGGGATGGTGCCCTGCTAGGCTTTAGGGGCCGTAGGAGCGGCCCGCGTTACAGGGCACAGGGGTGGTGTCGCAGACAAGGCCGTTGCGAGATGAGCGGATTCGTCGACCACTGACCATCAATCCCTTTTTCCCTTCTCAGATCTCACGAGCTCACCGTTTGGTACATGCACCACTAGTCACTGCAACCCATGAACTCGGACAGGCTGCAGGACAGTAACATGTAACTTGGCAAGGTCGGACTTCTCACTCAAAGATGCGAGGTATTCCTGCCGGATGGGAGCCAAGCGGGGTGCATTTGAACTGTTTTGCCGAACAACACTGGCAAGACGGGTCATGTTGTTATGCTTTCTCTAGTATGACCGACTGGAGATGCGATTTGTGCTGGGACGATTGTGATTATGACCGACCATCTCGCTTGTCAGACTGCTGGAGCAGCAGATCGAGCATCTTTTTTGGCGGTCCAATAATGAACATGGCGGCCAAGGAATGATGCGAAGATAGACTAGAGGTGCTGAAGGCAAAGCGGTTGTGCCATCTCCCCGTTGGTTTGAAAAAAGGGGGTACATTCTGCCCTCAAGTAATCATGCAGCAGTGCCCACTGCGACCAAGAACAGGGGGGAGGGTCATCGTCTCGTGTGCATAGTAGTAGGTGTACAGCGGGGATCTGGAAGGCGCACCAAAAAACCGTCAAACTCAGGAGCCACGTTCACCACCCCAGAAATATGGTAGTCAGGGATGGTTCGCGATGGTTGCCAAGGTGCCTACATGGCTAATCGAAATTTCTGGTGCACAATCTTGTGGGCCTTGCCCACCTTGAATTTCGTACGTATAGTCCTCACATATCTATCGGAACCTTTTACTGGCATTTTCGATTAGCTATGTGTTGTAGCGGCTTTTTCCGGTTGTTGGGCAGGGAACAAATGTCCCTTGGCACCGGCCTACTCCCCCCACCTCCCACCAGATTGTTTCCGTCATTCCTCCCTGCGTCTTTGGTACTCGATTCTGATCTCTCGCCTCCCCTTCATATGGTTCATGCTTAGGGCGCCAAAACTCGAGTGTGCTCGCGTCCTGGTTTCGCATCAACTGCTGAGTGTTCTATCCCAGCAAGTCACCCTATCCCAAGAAGTCCCCCCATCTCTCTTGATCCTAGCTTGAACATGGTACCTGAATAATGGCGCCTGTGTCTACCACGAGGGAGTGCTGAACCGGTGGGAGTGCCTGAGTATGTATGCTTGACAGAAGCAGACAAGGGGAATGATATGGGTACAGCAACGCGTGAAGAGGGGTGGAGGAGGCACAAAGCAGTCGATTGTATGTCGAGATTGAGCAGGTTATGCAGCGGCCACTTGGGGCGTCGATTTGGTCAACACCTTGTCAGGGAGGATCTCCATTTCGGTCCATTTGACAATCAGATCGCACACGCCCGGATAGCCATCGCCAGCCCCGTGTTGGCCGCGCCGCATTGCCAGTCGACTGGCCCGAGGTGCGGAACTCTTCAAAGTCAAACAGATCAAACTCGCTGCCGAAAGCAATGAAATGGGCAAAGAGACTGTTAAAGTGACCCTCACAGCAAAGGTGGAGCAACCAGGGGAATTGGGCATGGTAGATGTGGGCAAAGACACGCAGGAGCTGCTTGTAAATGTGCTTGGCGGTGATCATAAATGTCGGAGGAAAGTCGCGCGCTGGATCAACAGGGTTGTAGCCTCGAACCGAGCGTGGCCAGAAAAAGAGACGCACCGGCCTTAGTAGGGAAAGTAGCCTCATCACCAAGCAAGCCGCCGACCCATGTCATGACATAGTCAATGTACTGTGGTGCCGGCAGCTTGACTTGCTTCCGGTTCTGGTCGACCCAGGTGTAGTCCAGGCCAACACCGGCACACATGGTGGGGTTGTTTCGGACAGTGCAGAACTCGGTGATGACACCATAGAACTGGTTGAGGTTGTTGAAGAAGTCAAAGACTAAAAGGGAAGCGAGAGAGTAGGATGGCCCGGGGAGGGGGGGGGAGGAGGGGGGGGGAGGCGATGACACATACGGTTGACCGCAACCCACTCGCGCTGGTCGACATATTTGGGAAGCACGACGATGGTCTTGTACGAGCCCTTGATGAGGGAGGAGCGGACAAAGGGGTTGCAGAGGTACAACGGTTTGCCCGCTGGCTGGCCCACCACGCCCGCAGTCGCATTGTCGGTACTGGGCACGGAAAAGTCGTCAGCGCCCGGGCGCGCGGACGCGCCCTGGGACGGACAGACCGGCCCATCGACTTGAAGAAGCTCATGGAGGGAGGGAAGGAGGACGCGGTAGTGGTGGTGGTGGTGGTGGCGGTGGTGGTGGTGGCCGCCGAGCCATCAGCCCGAGGCCAGGCCCGGGGGCTGGCGCGCTCCACGCACACCCATGCGCGCGCCGCACAAAGCAGTGACAGTGAGTGGGCCGGCGAGCGTGTCTGGCTGGGTGGCGCTAGTGTCCTGACGTAAGCGCATGCCCTGCCCCTGCATCCGCTATCGGCCATCCCACCACCCATCACCGGTCATATATCTTACCTTGCCATTCTGAGAACAAGTGCCCCCAAATACGAACAAGGCCGAGGGAATATGTGCTTGTGGGCTGCAACCACATCAGATGACGCAACCTCTTCCCCCCTCGAATTGGTCCCTGGCAGTGTCAGGTCCACCCCTATTCTGGATGGGAGTGGATGCCAGGTGTACGGCAGGCTGAGAAAACAGCGGAGTCTGTTGACTTTGGGACTGACCTCCCCCAAAGTGTGTTCCTCCATATGGGGCTTCCGGAAGTAGAAAGATGTCAAGAGCCAAGATGGTGGCCAGTCGGACCGCTACCACCACCTTGACCATCTGCATCATTGACTCCGAGCAGGTGCAAAAGTATACGCGGGTGAAGGGTAACTAGTGGCACGGGAACCGGTTGAGTTGGCATGCAGTCTATAAGAATGAGTGTATCCTCTTATTCTTTGTCGGAGCCTTTGGTGGGTAGGATTGACAAAGTGCTTAGTAGTGGGGACAATGGGGCACAGCGCGGCCAATTACGGGACTTGTCAACCACAACTCGATGGTTTCGATTCGAGGGGCAACATCGGCGTCATCCTAGTCACGAACCAGCCTGATATCCTCATGTGGCCCTGTCGCGCACTTGTCGTTTGGACCGTAAGGGTTTTGAGTTTGGTGTGCCCGACCAGGAAGAGAGACCACCTATTCGAGGCATCCATGCCTGCCGCACGTCCGTGGAGGGTGACACCAGCTGATGCTCGCCAGTCACCGCCCCAACGCAACCAGTGCGGAAGATCGGAGGTCAGAGAACCTGATATGCTTGCCAATGGGCACGCTGCATGGTTGCTTCCAAATGGGACCCTTTGCGAAGCGGACCAAAAGGGGGAACGCCAAAGTTCCCAATCCTCTTCTTCGCAGATTCACAATTCAACTAAACTCCAAGTTACGCTGTCATGTTGGTTCCCGTTCTTCCTGTTCTTTAGCAATGTCATCTGCCAGCACATGGGCCACTGGAATAGGCACTTGGTAAGGTGCGAAAAAGCCGGTCAACTCGACACAGGACAGATGTCCCCAACCAATGGAATGGGCAAAGCAATAGGATACATGAAGACCTCCCCCTCCGTTCCCACCCACAGAAAGGAAAGGGAAAGTAAGATAATGGGTAGCATTAGGGGGCGTTTGAAGCGAGTGCAGCTAGTACAGGTCGCCTTCGTCGCCGTGTTCGGCAAAGGCGTGTGTCCGCTTGAGCACCGCAGCATCGGCGGCATGGCGGGCGTGTCGCGCCTCGGCCTCGGCGCGCCGCATCTTGTCCAAATCCTTGTGGGAAAACTGGCCGGGCGGGAAGGGAGCAGCGATCTGAGGAGGCACTTCCTCTTCCCGTTCCAGATCCACCTCGCCCAGCACCACGACGTTTTCTCCCCGTACCAGGTAGACACCCAACGGAATCTCCCCATACTGCTGGCCCACATAGACACGTTCCACAGTGTCCTGAAGGATCAGGTTGGCTGTGGGATCCAGACATGATCAGAAGGACAGAGGAGAGAGACCGAGAGACAGCCAGATAGACAAACGAGGGGGGGAGGAACGCACCGAATTGGTCGTATGATCGCAAGACACCGACGTACTTGCGCCCATCGCGGAGGACGGCAATGACCTTCTTGTCCACAATCTCAGAGAGCGCGCCCGAGGTAGTGAAGGCGATGTTGGCCGCAAGTGCGCCGGCTGCATCGACAGCAGCATCCATGGCAGCGGGTGTGAGAGCGGGGCCGGGAGCGGGAGCGGCTGCTGGTCTGGGGACCGCGCAGACCAGACCAGACGCCATCCCCCGGCCGGGCGGGCTGCGACGAAAGCGGCCTGGGACGACTGCTCCTTGGGCAAAATCCAATGCAAAAATGCGAGGAAACCCGCTGAACATTGCAAGAGGCGCGTCTATTTTCGCGTATTTTCGCGTGGTTTACCCGTGGCGCTGGGCCGGCTGGGCTGAGGCGGGGGGGCGGACTGGGGGGCACGCGATGGACGCCGCCACCATCTGCTTCGACGCCACGCCGCGATGGCCCGCAAGCGCAAAGCGACCGCCGTGTCCAGCACGCGAAGCTGGCTCTGGCTCTGGATCGGCTGCAGTCGCGCGACGGCGCCTGCTCCTCGTACGTCGGCCACCCCACGCGGCCGACGACACACGCGCGCGCGCAGCCGCAGTGCCGGTCCGGCGCCGCTGCCAAAGCCAGCAAAAAAGCGCGCGCTCCACCCCGCGCCCCGAGCCGTTGCCGGCTCCGAAGCCAGCTCCGATGTTTTACAGCGCGCAGACAGGAGCAGAGCGTAGACGCCCCTCCTGCCGAAGATGCAGAGGTAGAGGAGCTGATGGACGAGGAACTGTATTGTATCTGCCAAACCCTCTACGACGGCGATCGGGTCATGTTGGCGTGCGACGTGTGCGACCAATGGTACCACACTTCCTGCATGAAGATCAAGGACGATGATGCGGCGCTGGTGGAGCGATTTGTGTGTAGCCAGTGCCGGCCCAAGACGAAACTGCAGACGACATGGAAGACAAGTGCAAGCGAACGACGTGCAAATCGGCTGCCCTCTTGCTCTCTCCAAGTTCTGCTCCGAGCATGCTGCGTGTGGCCCACATGCACACGCTCATCACCCGAGTCGTAGGCTCTCGCAAGACCAAGGCGACCATGGAGGCGGTGGACAAAATGTATGGCCCTGTCGTAGCAGCGGCTCGGCCCCGCGCGGGCGTACCCCAGTGGGTCGACAACATCCCCGAGCGCGGCACCCCCGCTGCCGGCACGGCTGGGCCGCCTGGATTCCCCCCGTTATACCTGCCACCGGTGTGGATGTGACGTCTCCTGAAGGCTTGACGTCTCTTTGGAACCAACGGTTTTCAGTAGGGGCGTATGTGTCAAAGAAGGAAGGGTCTTCCCACTTCCTGCCTCAGACCGGCTCCCGCCCCATGCTCTGGACCTGGTCACGTTTGCTGCCTGCCACGGTCAGCAGATGGATGAGGAAGTGGAAGGAGACATGAGACGGTTGAGCAAGATTTCCCACACAATCCGGCCAGTTGGAAGGAAGTGGTGCTGACGCGGGTCGCATTGGACGAGACCCTGCTCCACTTGACTGTGCTCAAGCAGCAAGAGGAAGTGGCTCAAGCCCGGAAGAATTTGACGTTGCATGCCATTTCTCGGATTCCGAACCTGCCACGAGGTGAGCCTTCTGTCGAGCCCCGCAGAAGAAGGGAGGACGAAACACCGCCGAGAGTACTGCGAGGTGGGTAGATGAGCGCTTGGCTTGGCCAGAATAGGCTGGCCCCGTATCTCAAGGTTTCCTCCGCTGGATCTCGTCTAGTTCGGGCGACGAAGCCGATGCATCCGCCTCTCTCCCTGAGACCGAGCCTGCCCAGCCAGACTTGGCCGACATTGAGTTTGGTGGAGGAATGGGCACCAATCGATCTCGCTTGGGACGAGATGACGAAGGAGGATGGAACGTATGGCGACGATGCTTCGCGCCCTACGAAAGTGTGCCGCTTCACGCAGATGTAAGCTACACGCCGGATGGCAAGAACTCTATCGACTTTCTTCCCAAAACCGCCAACAGGCGTTGGTACGTCTCATTCATGTTGGCGTCTTTTTTATTTTTTGTTGAGTGCTCACACTTTTGTATGCTGCCAGAAAACCAAGCTCACATCGTTGGAGGAACAGGCAAACACTACTCGTCTGCGGCTCGACCAACTGGAAAAACAACTGTCGGCAGCCGAAGCCATGGCGTCGGAGCAATTGGCGCGGACGCTTGCCCAAAAACGAGATCGATTCCGGCGGGCGTAACGGTGGCCGATACGGACGCGCCGGCTTGATGACGATGGGGCGCAAGAAGCAAAGCATGGTCCTCCTTTCTGGTAAGCGTGCGGCCATGTGGCCTTGAGCCTGCCCTCGTGCTGAAGCCCAATCTTCATCCTATCAGATGCAGCAAACCGTATCACCGGCCCCCACCGGCCCCACCCCTCCTCGCTTCCACGTCCTGGCTCATTATCTGCGTTCTGTGTCTGTTGGCTGCGTAGCATCTATGCATACGTGCACCATCATATCATCACTACCACCTGGTTTGGCCCGGTGAAGATGCCAACAGTGCAAACCGCTGCCCCCGAGATCGCTTTACCACTCCCACCTATCTTCGTCTCGGCCTTGGATCCGAGTCTCCAAGTCCAGAGCCTGACTCACTCCCAGCCACTACCATACTGCAATGACACCCACCCCCCGCTGGTACTCTTGGTGAGCGTGACAAGCTGGGATATATAGCTAGACGCTATAGGCGGTGGGGGGGGACTGCCAGAACGCCGTTGGATCCAATTTTTCGAATATCCGTGACGACGCACATGATTGCTCCGTCCGTTGCAGTCTCTGCGTTTCTCACAATGCACACGTACTGCTCCATCCCTCCCACGACGACCACCACCGCCATCCTGCTCTAGCCGCAAGCAGGGCTATTTTGGCGGGAAAGTCAGTACCTGCCAATACGCCAGCCGACCAAGCCAAGTAGAATCCGACAAGCATACATAGCATTAAGCAAAGCAGAGCAAAGCCAGAGTCGCCGTGCCAATGGGCACCAGCAAATAAAAATAGACCCGCACCAGCAAATAAAAATAGACCCGCACCAACCAACCAACCACCAACCCAGGTCCTCCTTTGCCCACATCCACCTCCCGCGCGTCGGCAAAGTGAATACGGGTGAGCGCGATGAACGTTGGGGATGGGAGCAAGCTAACAAATAGAAAAACATAACGCGAAGAACCAACCAAAGATCCATCCTCTTTACATCCGCCCCACGCTCACCCCAAGCACGATGGCCAGTGCACACGAAGCGACCAGCGTGCCGGGCACACGGACCATCGTGCTCGAGCTCTTGTACGCTACCGAAGCAGTTGCGGCCAGCGAGTTAGACTGGGCCGGGAAGGCGGAAGACAGCAAGGCAGAAGAATCGGCCGAGGCCGACGAAGCGGCCGACGTGGGCACGGCATTGTTTACGCTGTTCGGAACGGTATAGGCGGGTGTGGTGCCAAACGAGCCCGGGTTACCACCACCCGAGCCGAGTGCGCTACTGGAGTTGGCCTGCGAGTTGGCCAGGCCAAAAGAAGGCGCCGGGAGCACAAAGCTCGACGTGGAGGCCGGGCCAGAAAAGCTGGAATGGGTGAGGGCTGGGTAGGGACAGCGGGGGCAGGGCACAAAAGGACGCGGTCAGGTCGCGAGTGGGAAGCGAGTCACGGGCGGAGGACGTACCTGTCACTGAGGAAACATGGTCAAAGGCAGGACTGGATGTGGTGGGGCTGGAAGACGCGCTTGGCTGCGCAAAGGGAGCCTGGAGCATGGATGAGTGGACGGGGCAGAACGGGTGTACGCAAAGACAGAGGGGCCACACGTACCGCTCCTGACGTTTGGCGCTTGGCGGGCAGGCGGGGGGCGGGGGGAACGCCGGCGGCAGCGTGGCCACCACCAGCGAGGGCAAGCAGGGCGAGGCCGATGGCGAGCAGCACGCGCAGCACGTGCACAAGCGGCATCGGTCAGAGTGGGTGAGCACCAAGGGATGGGGTGGCCGCCGCCAACCGGCTGCCCCAGCACGCGCTGCATTCAATATTCACTTGCGATCGATTGGCCTAGTGCGGGGCAGATGCGGGCAGATCCCAGCAGGCCAGCGCACGGCCACAGGTGTCCCCAGCAGTAGGGTTGGTTGTCTGTCTGTTCTGTTCCCACTTGCACTTTCCGTCAACCATCCATCATGCCTCGCCCACCTCAGGCCGGCCTCATCCACCATCGATCCCCTGACCTGTGGCTTCGGACCATCTGGGACTGGTCCTGCTGTGCTGCTGAAGGAATGGCAAGGTGGAGTCCACTCCTCCTCGGCTGCTCGTCCCAGCAGACAGATTGGAGGAGGTATAGAGCGTAAGGCAGACACATAATCCAAAGAGCACCAGTGGTGCCTTCTCCCTGCCAGGCCTCGCCCGCTCCGCTGCCGGCCATCCCGACTATTGAACTCAACAAATAGATACCCTCTCGCCTGTCGCAGTCGCCCCCGTATGCAACAGAACTCTACATCGCACTTATTGGCGCTCTGCACCACGCACTGCCCACCACCTCACTGCTGGCCATGCATAGCGAAAGAAAAGGAAGACCCCGTAGGGAACAGTGCCCGCCCGCCCAGCACGAGGGTATGAGAGCCAAATCAGGAAGAGAGACGCCACATTGATGGGAGGGTGTGGCTGCTGGAGACAAAAGGAGGCGCATCATGTCATCGTTGCGGTCGATGCTGCCAGGAGCAAAGACAATTCAAACAGCGACACAGTAAGGTGGTGTTGGGGGAAAGGGGTGGGAGGAAGGAAGAGTCAAAAGCCACCCCATGTTCCCCGGATTCGTCGGGCGAGTTGAATATCTCGTTGCATAATAGTAACTCTCTGTGGCCGGGAAGAGACAATGTCAGTGATCCACACGGGGAGAGAAGGAAGGGGGGAGGGGGACAAACTTTGGCATGGATGGCACACAGGTTCCTAGTCGCAGCCAACGCGCACGAGCAAGCAAGATGAAGGTCAGCACAGCACACTTCGCAGTGTTGCATCCGGATCCAACGTTGCCAGCACAACGCGGCTTGGAAGAAACAACGTACGCGTCTTCAAAGAGGTGAGTAAGGTACGCCTCGGTTGCTTCCTGCAAAGCAAGAATGGCAGACGACTGCCACCTGAGTCCAATGTCGCGTGATCCTGAGCCCGGGTAGAGCGAGCTCACCAGCTCGTCTGCCACCTCGCGCACAACGCGGGCAAAGGGGAGTTTTGCAATGAGCAGGTCGGTACTGCGCTGGTACTTTCGGATCTCACGCAAGGCGACCGTGCCGGGCTTGAACCGCCTTCGGGCGGCGTCGGACCCACGCGGGCGGCGGGGCGACGCGCGGGCTGGTGGACCACGGCCTGGGACCGTCTTTTTCCCGCCAGTGTACGGGGGCATGGCAGAGCGGCGGAAGGAAGGGGAGAGGCAGCGCCGCAACGGAGGGGAGGGGGCGGGGAGCGCGGGGAGAGAGCGGGCGAGGAGGCGGGCGGGTGGAGATGGGAGCCTAAGGGACAAGACGCGTGGGACAGCGAGCGAGTGGACACTCACGAGGCGCGGCACGCCAGCACACGTCGTCCGGATCTCGGAGTGCCCGCCTGCCTGCGCCTGGCACGACAGCCTCATTGCACCGATTGGGCCAGCGCGTCGCGTCCAACCAGGAATCATTAATCCGACTCCTGAACGCCTGCGCGTTGAATTCAACGTTCAACCCACGCAGGCTCATTGTTGCAACATTGCACACTAGGCCCCACCCTGTCGGTGGCGGAATGCGACAGATTCCGCTCCCGAGCTATCGTCTGTAAGTCTCCACTTGATCTTGGGTTGTTGGCCCAATGGCGGGGGTGGAGCTGGACAACATGCCGTACTTTTTTCAGGCAACGCACGTCTTTCACTTCCCCTGCCCTTGAGGCGGCCAGTTCGACATTAGCATGGGGCAGCTGCGCGACGCGGTCGTAACACTTGGGGCCTGGTTGCGTCGGTTGTATATAAGCAGCCATGTCTAAGGCTTGCTAGCTGTGGTCATTGTCGACCATCCTGTCTTCGGTCTCCCCGATTACCCGTTCCTCTCTCGCCCTTCCACCTTCTACCACCCTTACGCTTACGAATTTACAACTTACGTCGACCACTCTTCAAGCCGCGGTTACTCTCATCAGTAGTGCTTGCTCTTCTTTAGGACTCTGTCTGTCTCTCCCTCATAATACAAGCGTACCGAATGTGGTAGCGTCGCGAGGAACAGGGTAACTTCGGAGCTTCTGAACCCCTTCAACTGGTCTAACGACCTACGCACGCGCGCGCTGAGCTCCGGCCTTAGGCAGAGCCACCCAAACTAGAGGGTTTCTCCCTCGCCTTTATACATCCGTAGCTTCAACCAGGATCTGAAGCAAGACCTAATGTACGAGACACCGATTGGTCTGTCCAAGGGTTTATACCCCTGTAGTCGCGTCATCTTCGACCCGGTATTGGCTCAGTGCTCTGGGCTTCATTCAGATGCATGTCGCGATAAATTCAACGCCAACATAGTTGGTTCTGGTTAATGGATCTGGAGGAGGAGAGGAGGAGGAGGAGCCATCTAGACTCGCCCACGACAAGGAATGGCTCCTGTCGCTCCCACGGCTTGAGGATGGAGAGTCGGAGATATAACAGCTCCTGCACCCCACATATCCCCCTTTGGTCCCCATCTACAGAAGGAATCTCCTTAAAACAGAAGCAGAACCCGTGCCGGGCCCGAACGCCTAGTTCGTCTCCGCCCACCTCGTACTGGTTGCTGTTGTCCAACTTCCTATCGTTTGCACGGGGATTGGTTGTTGTCTCGTGCCCTTCTCGGAATCGCCAAACCGCCCAGCCCTTCCAACAGCCCTTTTTTAGACGGATGGATACCTACGCCTAAGCACCAAAACTTGAAGCTACTACATATCAGGGCCGAATGAAGTCGATGAACACTTGTTAGACCGTGGTGGGTTCGAAAATGGAAGTGCGTTGTGGGGACGGTGGCGGTCAATAACGTCAAATCAGACGATGATGGGAAAGACAATATATAATGAACAGTGAATAGCGTTGAACTGAGCAGGTATGGTACCTACACAAAAAGACGTGCAGAGGGTGTCGCCAATACGAGCAAACACGTGTGATCCTTGCGGGACGTGGCAGGAAATCGAAAGCAAAAGCGCAAATAGAGAGCGTAGAGAGTGGAGCTCGACAGAACAAGCCTCGGTAGCTGCTGGTAGGAGGACCCACACATGGAGCATAGTTAGCTTACAGTATCTGCTTCAGGGTGGAATATGGGTCATTTTTGCGCAAGTCCAAAGTGGTGATCCAAAAAAAGCACCATCAGGCCCAAAGTTGTAGATGTTCTTGGTGCTACGCCCAAAGTGACCGGGGTGCTATAGATGCCCTCCTCTCTGCTTTGCTGGCAAATAAACGACTGCTTTTGGTATAATCTGTTCACTATCATCACCTCTGCCACCATAAACAAAGGCATCAGTCATGGGGGGGCTATTGCCCCTTTCGTTTGCGCAGAGTTCACAATGGCCAGCAGTTGTATATAGCTGCTGCCTCACCTGTATCTGCGCGCTGTGCCTTCTTTTTTCGGGTCAAGATCACCCTCTGTCCCATGTTGCCTAGCATCAATTTCGATTTATTGATCCTTCCTCCCTTGAAGACTCTGTTCGAGTTCTGGGGTACCTCACCAGGCCTGCCCTTGGACGGCTCCAACCGTGGCCACTCCTGAGGCGTTTGCTGAGATTCCCTTTCGCGGAAAGTGTTTAAGGGTTGGAATGCCGCAAAAGCGGCTGTTGGGAACAGTGCAATGGTCATCCTCCGTTCGTGCCAAAGGTGAGAAAGCGAGAGAAGTGGTCAACGCGGGGTTCCAAACGTGAATACAGGGTGCTGCGATTCCCTCTCGGGAGCACATATACCAATTCCCTTGCAACTGCAACTCTGCTCTGGCGCTTTCTCTGTTTTCCAAGTGGAAAAGTGTTGGCCAAAACAATGTTACTCTGAGGCCGATTATAGGGCCTCAACGTTCAAATGCTATCAACTCAGCCTGTATCATGATCGCCTGTGTGTGCCCACGTTCCTTTCTACCTATAACAAGAAAAAAGTATACCAAAATGAGATTCCTTCCATGTATCGATCCCCCACTGGTTCCAATGCAAAAAAACAAGCGAGGGCATCCTCGAATGTAGCACTGAACTCCCCATGCCAGTGAGGGGCAAGGCCAGCTTGGTGTGGCCAAGATTGGGTGCGCTTAGCTGGTGGCCCAGCAGGCCGCGCGTCCCAGAACGGTGAGCGCCCACATTTAGTGGTTGCACGAGCCGCACGAAGTGCCGCACGACGAACAGCTGCCCGAGGAGCAGGTGCAGGTGGACTTGGTAGAGCAAGGGCACTGTCCAAAGCATCAATTGGTCCGTGACGGCATACAGAAGAATCAACCGAGTCAGCAGCTGATCGTATCCATTGAAAGGCCCCGGTAAGCGCCATCAGGACATCGGCCACCTTCAGGCAGAAAACCACCCGTCAGAGAAATCACCACGTACCGCCATTGTGAAAAGGTGGAGGAAAGTGGAAGTAAGGTGGAGAGGGCGGAGAGTGGGCTGTAGAGGGGTGTGGGGTGAGGGAACAAAAGATGAGCAAGGGAAGGGGGCCCGGTTTTATACCTTTTTTTCAGGACGGCATTCCCAAGAAAGCTGGCTCGACCGCAGCGGGAGAAGAAACGAGGACCTTGGCTCGAGAAAGTCCGTTTCCTGGTCCACATGGCGCACGACATCCTAGTTGGCCCCGCGGGCGCAGAGTAACAGTGTAGCAAAAGATAGGAGAGCAGAGAATGAGGATGACCGGTGAGAGGTGTGAGATGTGAGATCCAAAGAATACCCGCTATCCGAGCTCCTGTAGTCAGTAGTCTAATCAGTACTTAGTTCCTACTGTTTTCAGTACGATAGACAGGGGATGTCTGGTCTCAGTGCTCAGTTACTCAGTACTATACCGAAGCATGTCACAGTGACTAGTGGCTAGCAGCATATGTCAGATCGGTCCCACAGTCAAAAGGGACGAGGGCTAAAGTTCATACTCTAGGTGTCTCTGTGCACACTCTGTGACTCTGCCATAGTGCTGGTCGTTGCATTCGGGCGGGGGGCCTCCACCTTGGGATTCAAGCTTCAAGCTTCAAGCTTCACAGGCCTCAGGTCCTCAGGGCCTCAGCCCGGAACGTCTCGGGATCGAGAAGAAACTTCAAGTTGTTGTACCATAGTTCCCACAGGACCGGTGCGAGGATAATGCGAGCGACGACAACCTCCCGCAGGAGACCTAAGCCGCCGAGAATGTACCAACGCGAAAGAATCGGAAAGAATTCATTTCTCTGTGTTGTGGGGTCGCGCCGTAGACGTACTAGAGTTTTGTCTTGCGTTGTCTTTCCATCCCAGTAGTCACATTGTGCCATTACGTGCAGTACGCATTACGCGTTACGCACTGTATGCCTCACAATTCCGTGGCTTATAGGCTTTGCAGCCCCCTGTCACGTCGTTCTAAGGAACACCAGCCTCCCCACGAGCCTTCCTACGCCCAACGCGCCAGCCTCATACTACTCGTTCGAGAGGTAGGACGCACGTGCGCCAGGGTGGCCACAGATGTACAGTTTGGTTTGCATTAGTTGTTACGCACTGAGAAGGCAGCCGGGGGGGGTGACGCAGGTGGAGGTAGAGATGCGGGGCTGTATAATACGATGAAAAACACAATATGTGCGAAGAAGAAATACGTTGCACTAATGGATCTCAAAACGGGGGGAATCGCGGGTGGACAAACCCAAAGGCAAGACGGAGAATGGAAAGAGCGGCAGGGGGGGAGGGCAGTTTGAAGGGAGGATAAGAAGTGGTAGCTAGGCCCACCGGCCTGCTGTCTGTGGCTATGGTGGCGCGGCGTCTGAGTTGGGAGGGGCGGAATGCTGAACAATGCTGAACCATTAATCACTGGAGGGGTGGAGCGAAGAGAAGGTGGTCTGGTGTGGTTCGGCTCCGGTACGAGTGACTAGGTACGAGTGACTAGTTGCGAGTGGCTGCTCAGGTACCCCGATCCCAAGATAGGGGGAAGCAGCGCGACGCAGCGGGGGCCGGCGGCCATTGACGCCGCTGGAGTACCCCGCGGTCCCCGACCAACCCATTCGGTTTCCGTAACCGGCAAGGTGCAAGAAAGAGAGGAGCAAAAATGACTGAAGATGGTATAAAACTGAACAAAACCCGGAGGGGGGGAGCAACATCCGCCTCTGTGCTTGCCACCAGTTCCATACACCTCTCCTCCCTGAGAAGGTGAAGCGGGGTGGCCAGCGAGGCGGGTGAGCGGGCAAAGGAGGCTCAATGTGGGAGGGAACGCAGCGGTTGGCATGCATGCCATATAGACTCAAGCAGAAGAGGTAGGGCCGACCTCGATAGAGGCGACCTTGGATGCGGTAATGTCGCTGGCCGAAGGCACACCCTTGGGCATGACTTGCCCCCCAACGTATTCGTCAAATGTCGGGTACACATACTCTTGCTCGCGGTAGGGCTGGGTTTGGTTGTGGCAAACGTGAACGGGAGTGATGTGCTTGTAAGCGGCGGCAATGGAAGAATATTCGTGCTTCATCATGTGCATCGTCTGTCCATTGATCTCGTGCGTCAGCACCACCACACCTTGCGTCTTGGCCGGCCCTTTGGCCTTGTTGATGATTGATGCGTAGTTGGCTTCGATCGAAGCCGTGGGTTCCGATCCACCACTGTGAGGAACAGATTAGTACAGGTTTAACAGGTGGATGAGGGGGAGAGAGAGAGGTACACGTACGGGACCACGTTCCAGTCGTCCGTGTCGTCAGACCAGATGATCGTCTCGAGCCCCAGCTCGTACGCGATCGCGCGCACGCGGTCGTCAACGTCGCCATAGGGAGGTCGCCATGCCGTCACGGTGACGCCAGTAACCCACTTGATGGCTTTGACCGTGTAATAGAGCTCAGCAAAGACCTGTTTGCTGGTTAGGGCCGTCATGTAACGGTGGGACCAGGTGTGGGCGGCAAGCTGGTGGCCATCGGTTAGGCCACGTTGCGCTTGCAATGGCCAGTCCAGCACATTGGAGCCAATGTAGAACATGGTCGCCTTCTGCTTCTTGGACTTGAGGAAGTCGTAGAAGGAGTTGTGGGTGCAGTTGGGCCCATCGTCAAAGGTCAGCCCCCAGGTGGAAGGGGTAGGGCAGTTGGTGATGTCATGGCGCAAGGGTTTGTGCTTGGGCTTGGTGCAGGTGGTGGCAGTCCACCAGCAGTCGGGGTCCTTGTCGTAGTCGTAATGGGTGCCCTGGGTGGAATCGTCGGGGGTTCCCTTGGGATGGATGTTGGCGGGAATGACGCCCGAGCTGTTGATCTTGGCCCAGACTTGGTTCGCCTCCTTGTCGTGGGGCAGGATGTGGGCAATCTCCCACACGGTGGGGAAGTGGCGGGAAAAGGAATCGGTGGGGGCATAGTCGTAGCCAGCACACTCGGTGGCTGGGTCCTGGACCGACTGCCAAGTCTGGTCGTTGTAGGTGGCCTGACGGCGCTCCATGCCGCGCTTGAGGGCCTGGACATGGGCGCGGTGCGACAGATGGCCCGGCACGCCTTGGCCGAGGTGGGCGCTGGTGGGGACAGCAAGCAACAGACTGCCCACGAGCGCAAGCGGGGCCAGGAGGGGAAGCATGGGGAGGCCGATGAGGAGGAGCAGGGAAAGGGTAAGGGAGGGGGGGGCAAAAGGATGTATTAGGGCAAAGGCAGGCAGGCTTATATGCATCAAATCTCTGATGTGGTTCGGCCTCGCGCGGCGGCGAGAGGTTCTGAGATTCTGAGATCTGATCGTCTCGATCATCGCTCAGAATGGATTCGGAGGACGCGCCGGAACAAAGCATTGCAACGGTGGCCAGCCAGCAGGCAGGCAGCAGCTCTCTTGCTTTGACGCCTGCCCAGCGCTCACGCTCCTTTTGCCCGTCGGTGCCGCTCTCTGCCACCTCGGAGGGCGCAGATCCTGGATCCATCCACTTTGCGCCACGCCACTGGCCATGCGCAGCCTGGTATTCGGTACCGGTACGTGTCGCGCACGCCGCACCCAGTCGTCCAGCCCTCAGCACCACACCTGTGTGCCCGATCCTCATCGATCGGAGCCAGCCACCACCGCGCCACCAGGCCCCACCGCCGCTTGCCTCCTGGCCCATGCCGGTCGATGCCGATGAGATGGATGATCCCGACGCGCCGATCTTCCTTCCCATAGTCTGGCTCGCTGCCTTCGGGCGTGGCTCAGCAGGCATGTCACAGACTGGTCAGGTGACCAATGCATGACCAATGCATGACCTCTTTGAGCATCCGAATTGCAACGTTCGGCCAAGCGCGCTAGGGTTGCTCCTGTTGCCTGGCGCTGCGCGCTGCCATGCCGAGCTACGCCAGGCGCACCCACAGGCCCCGTATATTTCAAAGGCACGCTTTCACGCCCAGCGCCACGCCAGTGTGCGGGGGCAGAGCGTGCGCGTCGCCTGATGGGGCCACTGGAGCAGTCCCCAAAGGTTTCACCCTGACCCCACCAGCTGAGCCTATTCTGTACTCGGTCTCAGATCTCAGTACGCGGCACTCCGTACTCCCCACGGGACTCGGTCTATCGTCTGTGGAGTGCCCCCCGCTCCCTGTCAGCCCTGTGCTGGGCGTAGGCGCGCACCGCGTATCCAGCTTCACCTGCCTCCCCTCCCCCTCCACCGGCCCCTTCTCGCGTCCTCTGTTGCCGTCGCCGCCATGGACGCGTATCTCCACAAGTTCAAACTCGCTGCCCACAAGGCAGGCATCCAGCCACCGCCTTTGCCCAGCAAACTGGCCGCCAGATCAACGAGCAGGTCCAGGTTGCCCAGCAGGGCTTCACCCTCCCCAAGGAGTGCCAGCGGGCCGCCACTATTCTTCAATCCTTCCTTGCCGACCCAGAAAACCCCAACTCTGCTCTCAACTCCATCCCCAAGGCGGTGTTACAGCGCGCCCAGGGCCTCGCCGTCTTCAGCGTGCTCAAGGGGGGTTTATTTGGTCCGCCAAAGCAGGCTCGGGGTTGTGGTCGCTCGTCTGCCGGACGGATCATGGTCTGCACCCTCGTGCATTGCCACGGGTGGTGTGGGCGTTGGTTTCCAGGTATGTTTTTTCGGTCTGCACTCCCATGTTTAGCACTAACCCGCTCCTCGTCAGATTGGTGCCGACTTGTCCGAGTTTGTCCTGGTGATGAACAGCCAAGAAGCAGTTCGGTCTTTTACACTGGCAGGCAATCTGACTCTTGGTGGCTCGCTCTCTGCTACAGCGCGGACCGATTGGGACGGGTGGTGCAGTGCAGACGGCTGTGGCCCACCCCTCGCCCATCTTTAGCTACAGTCGAAGCAAGGGGCTGTACGCAGGCGTGTCGTTGGAAGGCGTGGCACTCATCGAGCGCAAAGATGCCAACCGCGAATTTTACGGTACATTCCGGCCCGGGACTTGCTCGAGGGTCGTGTGCCGGCGCCCGAAGCAGCGTCACCGATGTACGAGGTAATTGAGGCGGCCGAGCAAGTGGATGAGACAGGGGTGCCGCAACATGCGTATGTGCCCGGCGACCAGATGCACGACAGCGAGGGATACGATTTGGATGATGGCCCAGCGCCAATTCAGACGCTGGACCACGGTGTGCCAACGACACAACATCGCGTGCCTCCCGTGTCCTCGGATGCACCCGCAGCGGACGAAGAACAAGTGCCTGCCACTGGAGAGACGCAGACCGGCAGCGATGTCCCGCCGGGCAAACCAATTTTTGACGCGTACGTCCCTCCCGGTGTCTTTGCCCAAAGAAAATCCCTGACTGTGCCTTCCCATCTGCCAGGTCCAACATCAATTAAGCGCATGTTACTGCCTCCCTCCCAACTGTGCATGGGTGGGGCAGAATTGCGCATACCCACTCCCTGTTGTCTACGTCATTATGCATCATGATAAAAACCCTTGTTTGGCATCGATTCACGAGCGGTATGCTTGACACGGGAGCCCTCCTTCCTGATCATCAAGTTCATTGGCCTTAGCTGTTTATGCTTCCATTCCCCTCTCCCTCTTTACCCTGGTTGAATTGTCCCGTTGCTGAAGCGTATTCGGACGCGGCGCAGTTGCACATGTTGAGTGGTTATATATCATTGTAGCCTGGTTCCCCTTCTGTACGTCCGCTCGGGTGCACACCTTGCGTCGACGTGGTGCTGCGCGGTTGAAGGTTGGACGTTTAAAGATACGGGTCGTTGTTATCAAAAAAGGGAAACTGCGCAACGGGTGCACGCGCAGCTTGTGTCCTTGATAATCGAGTTGCCTGAGCGCCTGAAGCATCATTCATCATGCATCATGCATGCGTGTCATCGATCATCTCATCCACATCTCGATCGCATCCATCCCATCGATCATCTCGGACAGATTGGATCGCCCTGTTCCTGACAGACGTGGTTTCTCTGGTGGCGTGTGGGGGCGGGCGTAGGCCTGTGCTGGCCAAAGGGGGATGGCCCGATGACTAGGATGACTACTAGATACGCGCACCAGGCACAAGGTGCGGCCAGAAAAACAGGGCCGGCACAATATTAATCCCTGAGGTGGATTCGGAGAGGGCTTCCATCTCGACTTGATGTTTCCTTCGGGCTTCTGGACTCTCTGTACCAGTTCGCCAGCGGGATGAACCGGAAACCGACATGGTAGCAGGAGGGAGTGCCCGCTTACTGGTTATTGAACCGCTGGCTCAGCCAGTGCCTCTCCATTCTAGTACGATTGCCTTTTAGCGGCCCCAATAGCTGCACCGGCCGACGGGGTGCCTGTCAGTACAGTATAGTACCCCCTGCAACTGCCTCCGCGCATGGATTTTACAACATACAGAGTACTTTATCATGGCGCAAAACACTCCATGCACTCACATATAATAGCAGCTTCTATCCACAACACCATTCCAAAACCACCCGTCGGTTTCCTGACATGGCCCCTCCTTCTTCCCCATTCAAGCCCAACCATAACGAACCGCCGGCTGAACACCAAAGCCCCTCCGGGCAAGTGATGAATACCGAATCACCACGACGACAGCACTTGTGGCGCCAGAGGCTGAACAAACTAGCGCATACCTTCTTCACTTGCTGCCCCAAAACTGGAACGCAAGCCCTCCCCTGCCCCCGTACAAGGGTCATCAACCGCAAACGACCGACATTGGCCGACCGATCCGCTCTCTACGTTTGCTTTGAAGGATTGGGAAGATGAAGAAGACACATTTGAGGATCCCTCTTTCCCTCCCCCTCGTCCATACCTCCCTTCCAATTTGGGCAGCCGTAGCCCCTCGGATGAACGTACGAGCGATCCAGAGCATGCTCGCCTCGATAGCCGCCGGCATACCGGCGTTGCTCGCACCCTCTGTCCCGACCCCCCCGTATACGATTCCAGTGACAAAAATGGATCGGTGCTCAGCTCAGGCGGGAGCGGTCGTCTGGCCGCCTTTGGACCACCGCTCGCACTGTGACCCAACGCAACCTTGTCTTCTTGGACCCAGTCCACCGGTTCCACTCCAGCTGCACCCTTGTCTCCCTCGTTGTCCTCTCTCCCTTCCATACGCGTGCCGCCTAGCCAAGCCGTCCGGATCAACAGTGACGGTACCAACCGCACCAGCGGCCCGGAAGAGGACGACGAAAGTGGACGACGAAAACACGCCGGGGTCGGATTGAAGCAAGGCGTATGAGTCCACCCAATGATTATTATAGTCGTTGCCCTCTCTGCAGTTTCCTTTGTGAAGCAATGCTTCCTACTTTCTTCTTTCTCGTATACGGGTGACCACACCGAGACTGTTTTATAGGCTCATTTTCCTTTCGTTCAAGTCTGCGTTCCATTGCATGAGTATCATATGTACTAGCGCATAGCAGCCGTGACATGGCAGGATATATGTTCTCCCGACACGCTCTCTCCGTCGTCGAAAAGACTATGCAAGCAAGTTTTGGTGTAACCAATAAGGCATACCTTTCAAAACCGTTCCATCGTCTGCATCTTGGCATGTGGGACAGACTAATAGTAGCTGTTGGGTCTTACCACATCCTGTCATCGGCCTGTTGCATGATTGCCACGGCTTCTATATATCACCGTGAAAGATCAAAGGACATCTGGAAACACTGGACATTATGCGCTGGCCGTAGTATGCCAGCGGTGGACTTTTGAAGATCTATATCGAAGCGCAGATAGCATCAGGGGGCTTGGGAAGCTAGCCCATGCATCCTATACACAGGCTTCCATGTTTCCTGCTCTATATATGAGACTGTCTTAGCCATAGGACGGAAGAGGCGTGCTGTGGCTGCCCCCCTATACATTTTTTGTTGAGAGTAGGGAAAAAGCTATCTACCCTAAACCCCACCTTGTTGTCGGTGTAACAGTTGTTTAGTTCGTCGTTCAAGTACGCCTCATGCCCAAAAGGCCTGATGCCGGTCTTCTTATAACTTGTATCAACCTCACATCCAGAGGCCCATCCTCTCTTCCTGTCACCAATTGCTGTAGAACAAAAGACCAGATGGTAGGAATGAGATATGAATGTCATGTGAGATACTATAAGCAAACGTGAGAGGACCAAAAGGTTTTCGCCGGTGTGATGCGCGTGGCTATAATATGTTAGTAGCTGTAGTGACGATAGCGTGTGGGGAGAGATGCGAGGGAAGCGTATGTTCACAGAGCATGGGGTATGTCTACAGCAGAGTAGGGAGGTATCAGATACATGATATCAGTTTACTCTCACCAGCTATATCCTTTCACTCACTTCAACATTGTGAACATGGAGTCTTCCAAAAAGTGGTGCAAAAATTGTGTTCCACCACAGCATTATAACAACAGAAGCAGTCTTGCTGTTGCCGCGGCTTGGAAACAGGGTGCGCTTTGATTTTGAGCTGACGATCGTCGATCGGCGATAGATGGAGAACGATCGTCAAGAAAAAACTGGAACGTTTCAAAGAAAAGTGGAATGGGGGAGGAGGGAGGCAGCTAGAGAGCTCGACGACGCGAGTAGCGCGTTGTTTTGGGCGTCCGGCACAGGTGCCCGTAACCGCGTCTCCTTTCCCCGGCGCGGTGGCTTTTGATGCCATGTGAATATTGAATGGGGAAAACGCAAACAGAAACACGCAAGAAGGGTGGTGGTACTGGGCTGATGGAATGGTAGCACATCCGGGAGACTTGCTCTCGGGACGGGAATGCTCCCAGCTGAGCCGCTTGCGTGGCTGACAGCGCACAACAATACCAGAGTACAATAGGCGGAGGGGACTAGGGTTACAAATGACGCAGTGCTCGGGGTGTGGGATTGGGTGGGGTGGATGTGGATTTGCACCGAATGTGACCGGCTGGTATGCAAGGAGCTGTGGTGCGCATTAAGCACCCTGTGGGGCCCCACAGTCTGGCGCAGCACGGCGATGCACTGTGCGAGTGACGAGGTGTTCGCACGCGGCTCGCTCTCTGTGCAGTGGCGCCGTGCCCACCCTGGTGAAACAGCTCCACTGTCGAGCCCAGCATCCCACCGCCTTGCGGTGGAGACCGCGCCCCGCGCACGATCATCCAGGGGAGCGACGCCCTTCCCAACAGTGCTGCGATGCGAGGGCACTGTGGCGATGGCGTGCGACTGCCCGTGTGCGGCGATGGCGAGAGGGGCCGAGCAGCGCGCCGAATAGGCTGCGCCATCCACGCATCACCGCAGTCTGAGCTGGATGGCGGCGACCCTGGGCTGCCTCTGGCCTCGTGCGGCGTCGGGCAGGCGGCACGGCAGGGCACCGAAGCGCCGGCAGATCACCGCAGGCACGCTTGTGCGCCTTGCATTGCGTCTGCTGCTAGCCGCTGCCCAGCCACCGCCGCCACCTTGCCCTGGGGACTGCCTGGGACTAGTATTAGTACTGGACGGCGAGCAGCCCCTTGGCCGGCCCGCTTCCTTCCTTGGCCCTTAAGCTCCTCCCATCACCGCTCCTCTTCGCCCGTCTCTCTCCCCCCCACCTTCCTTTGCCTTGCCCTTCCCCCCCGCCGCTCGTTCGCTTCTATCATGCTCACCAACGTCGCCGTGCTGGCTGCTGCCGTCAGCGCGCTCCTCGCCGGCCAGGCCAGCGCCCACCTTGGCGCCGGTGTCCCCGGTAAGCTCACCCCCCGTCTCCAAGCCGATGTCGCCCGCCGCGGCATGCAGCGTCGCCAGGCCAGCTACAACGACGAGGCCTGGCAGTCGGTCACCACGCCTGCCACCGAGTGCAAGTACTACAACTACGCACCCGCCTCGTCCTTCTCCACTTCCTTCCCTACCAACTGGGAGATTGCCGACATCATGCCCAACGACCAGGAGGCCAATGCCCAGTGGGCCGCCGTCCAAAAGGCAGTCCAGATCCCCAAAATCCCACCCAAGGGCACTCCCACGAGCTCCGAACAGGGGACTACCTACAACGCCCAGCAGACCCTGACTGCTGGTGGACGGAGAGCAAGTGTGTTACGCCTAAGGCAGCTGGCTTGCCTGCGATATCTACAATTGCGATGAGCCCGGCACGTGGGGGTTGACCTTTGACGATGGGCCCAACTGCACCCACAATGCTTTCTACGACTTCCTCAAGTCCAAGAATCAGAAGGCAACCCTGTTCTACATTGGTTCCAACGTGATCAACTGGCCCCTTCAGGCGCAACGTGGCCTGACTGATGGCCACCAGCTCGCCGCCCACACCTGGTCTCACCCGCTACATGACGGCCCTGACTGACACGCAAGTTTTCGCCGCCGAGCTCTTCTACACGGTTAAGGCCATCAAGTGGGTTACCGGTGTTACGGTGACTTCCTGGCGTCCGCCTTACGGAGATGTCGATGACCGTGTCCGTGCTATTGCCCACGGTCTTGGCCTCGCAACCGTCATTTGGACCGATGACACGGACGACTGGGAGGTGATGCCCCAGGGCAGCGCCCCTAGCTCAGTGATTCAGAACAACTACGCTTCCATCATCAGCAAGGCCAAGTCGCCTGCTGGCCAAACTGGCGGTGTCGTCGTCCTCACCCACGAGATCAATGCCGACACGATGCAGCTCATGATGACGGGTACGTTTGCTTTTCTTTTTTACGTGGTGTCCTCTTTTCGGGCATTGACCCTCTTTCCTCCTCCCCTACAGAATACCCATCCATCGCGGCCGCGTACAAGTACATCACCCCCGTGCACGTGTGCCAGAACCTGACGCAGCCGTACCGGGAGACCAGCATTGTATACCCTAACTTTGAGCAGTACACGGGCGGGAACGTGATGCCGTCGGGCATCCCGTCCGCCAGTGACATTACTGCTTCTTCCGTCGCCTCGATCGAGGTGGGCATTGTCTCCAGTTCCGCCCAGGCGTCGCTCCAGGCCAGCACTACCACGGGTAGCCAAGCCTCGGCGGCTGCGTCCTCGGGGTCTGGCACGGCGTCGGACAAGTCCAACAGCAAGTCGGGTGCTGCAGACTTGCATGCCGTGGCCATGGCTGGCTCTGCCGTGTTGGCCGCTATGGGCGGTGCGGCTGCACTGCTGGTGTAACTGTCGTTTTCCCTCAGCTACCGTTGCATCCCTTTCCCTACGCTCCATTCTCCGCATTGACGGTTTCCCTACGCGGGTGCGCCTCCTCCCCCCTTGTCGCCCCCTCGTCGAGTTCGTCACGGCTGTTTTTCATTCGTAGGCACAGGCTACCAATTTCTTTCTTTCTTTTTCTGTTCCTGTCTTGGCCAGCATGGTGGGGTGCGAAGTGTAAAGTGGGTGCTAGTACGCATGGCGGCTGATTAGTGCGCTGCACTTTGTCCACCCCCGTTTCTCCCAGCGGGTTTGCTCTCGGTCTTTTCTCTGTACTTCTCTCCCTGCTCCTCAATCCAACCTTTCTCTCTCCCCTCTGTGGACCCTCGCCTTCTGCTGGCCAATCAGATGCCTTATTACGGTGTTCTCATTCTGCTCATGCAGCCTTGCTTGTTATACACTTTCTTGTCTTGTCTTTCCCTTCTACTTTCGCTTTATCTCGTAGAGATCTCGGATCTCACGCTCACTAATAGTCCTTCCGTTGCGGGCCACGGCACTAGTATATGTGCGATGGCCCTGCTTGCATACATACGTTTGCCATTCGTAACGCGTAATGCACTCCTGGACCGGCTTTCAGGTCTACGGGAAATTGATGAGAGGTCTATGAGATCCTGTGAGTTTGTTCCAGCGGGATCAATTCGATCAATGATCGATGGCCAGAAGACAAGGAGAGGGTCGAGTCGAGTCTTCTGCTTTTTGTGCCTAACGAACGGCCCCTAATAAGCGGTCGTGTCTTCATTCGTCAGGCCTTCTGTCTGTGGTGAGGGATGTGTGCAGTGGGGGATCCGCAGGGCGTGCCGCTCATTGAGGCGGCCGTGGCTGCTGTGTCGAGAGGGCTCCGTCTCAGCAGTGCTAGTGACAACGACTGGACCCACTGCCAACGCAACCAAACGAACACACCACAAGCCGACCATAGGAATGAACCGTCCACGTTGGCACCGCCCCGATCACTGAGGTGTGAGGTATGATGCATGATGCATGACGGGAGGACGCATGATGCGTGATGCGCTTGCACAGCACGCCAAGACGACATGGATCCCACATGCTCCTGTGCCTCCACTCCTCCAGCCCCCCCTCCGCCACCGCCAACCTCATCTCCTCCTGCCCGCTGGCCTGCGCGGCTCCTAGCCATGCCCCTTCCCGTCGACTCGGACTTCTCCGACGTCGATGTGTATGTGGTATGTCGGCCGCCTGGTCGCTGCGAGAGCATCTTGCTGACATGTGACCTCTTCCCCTTCCCCTGTGTGGGCAGTACCTTATCCAGGCTGCTATCTGGCATGCCCTTTTTATCCCACGCCATACGTCCTCGACGTCCCCACTCGCACCTCGCGCAACCTCCTCATCGGGAAATACGCCTGACACCTCCACTGCCCCCACCGCCACCAAGCGGAAGACTGCCCATCGCGGCATTGCTGCCCTCTCCGACGTGCTTAGCTCGTCTTCCTCACATGCGGGGTCAAGGAGGCCAAGTACCCCGATCGCCTCATCAAGCGTTTGGGTGACCGCATGACCATTGTTGCCAATGGTACCGACTCTACATATCCGACCCCTCTTTTGCAGCACCATTGCTGCGTTTTCCACCCGCTACGCAACCAAAGACTTTCAGCGTGGACTTAAGGAGAGTCGTCGGGTCGAAGAATTGATTCTTCACTTTACTACACATGCCCAAGCTCACCTTGCTTCTCAATCGCAAGGAACCGAATGGAAGAGAAGCAACGATCAGGTTCGTCTTTGTCCGCCTCGTACGCGATACAGTTGCCACGATGCGCTCGGGAGCCCGGGATTTCCTTGGATCGCCAAAGAGCTTCTGGCCCGGCTTGATTCGTATGTGGCGACACTGGAGCATCCTGTACGATCCCACACTGCGTCAGCCTCCTTTTCACGTTTCTTCTCCATCCCCGGGACTCCCGTTAGAAGCAGCTCCGACGGATCCTCTATCTGTCCTGACCATGCCGGCCTCCGAGCTAGTCGAGGAGCAACCCGTATTCCTCACTGTTGCTCTCATCTTCTGGGCATTGAGTACGACCAGCTTCTCGAAGACATTGACACGATTCGCCGTACTTGCACCCAAAAGGCCGTTCTAACCGACCTAAAGCACACATCGGCTAATGTCAATTTGGGCGACGTGTGGCCAGGGCGAAAAACCGATTTTGACAACGATGAGGCCTGGAAGACTTGGAAGGCAGGTGAGCTCGACTACCTTTCTCGCCGAATTGCCTCGTTGTGCACGAACAATCCCGAACTGTTGCGCAATCCTTCCACCGATCCTCTTTCTAGTGACAACCGCCCAACACACCTGATACCTCTCTTACCCCGGGCTACCAACGGGCGATTTTGTATTTGTTCCACGTCATCCTGTGCGGCTCTATCGCCGCGTGATTGAACTATGTTTTGACGTGACCTACACATGATTGCCTCGAGTGCTGACGACGAGGGAGTCGAGCTTACCATCCTCTCTGCGGCCAATGTGGACCTGTTGGAACAAACCGCAGAAGTGTGGCGCGTACGGGAGCCATTTTGTCGCCTCGTCCATCTTCAACTTGTCCTTGACCAACTCGACCAGCAAAATGGCCCAATCACCATCCCCATCGACTGTGTTGAGGCTGTGATGAAGCGAGTAGAATGGGCGGTGAAGGATCAGCCGACATCGCATTGGATGACGAGGGAGCAACGCATGCTGCACGATCTGAGTTTCCGCCTGTTAGAGCGAGCGCTCACGGAGATCGCCAACCAGCTGCAAGAGCTTCGGAACACGGATCTAGAGGAGCTGGATCGTTGGGACGAGTTGGCAATGCACCTCCACTCCGCCTTCTCGACCTTCTCGATCACTCATCCGAGTCGCAAACTTTGCTCGACACCCGATTGGACGATCTCAAGGACCTGGTCCATGTCCAAGCCATCCACCAATACAAAGAACTGTCAACGGAGATTCTCTCTCCCGATGGGGATGAAACTCAGATTGTGACCAGGTTATCAAAGCTTTGCATTTGGCTCGCCAAGCATATGCGCAAGCTCACTAAACGCTTCCCTCAGCCAACGCTCGGTGGCGGCCTGGACATTACGTCGCTCATGGTGGAACAGCAGGTTCCCTTGTTTGGAACGATATGAAACTGATCAAGCCCAAGGTGGTGGATCTAGCGTTGCGCGAGCAGGGTCCGATTTCTTTCGACGATCTATTTCAGCTCTATGGGGACGTGGTAGGACTGCAGAGTCCGTTTCAACGAATCTGTCCCAACATGCATTGGAATCTGGATGTGGCGGATTGGTTCCAGCCACACGTGGAACATTGGCTACTGCGCACATCGGAAAAGACACCGAGTGGGTGGACACGGCGGTGCGCATTGACACGTTTGAGCCCATTGACAGTGCGGCGCGTTCCACAGCAGCTCGATTGATGATCTCTTTGTGCTCTGCAACAGCCTCTTGACTTTCTCGATGGCTTAGCTTGGCCCGACGCGTACAGCCTGGCCTTGTTTAAAACGTCTTTGGCCAAGACGTTTAGTCGGGCTATCGAGCAGTACTGCGCACGGATTGAGGCGATGTTTATGACTGAGATCTTAGCTCGTCCCCTGGATGCGAGCACGACCGAAGGGCAAAAACAACACTATGCCTGGGTTGCGCGGGCCAAACAGACGCTCAGGGGGGAGAGCAAGGTGGAACCGTTTGCTCTCCAGCCAGCAACGTGCGTCAAACTCAACAATATTCAGAAAGCACGCCAGTTGCTCGACACGCTCTATACCAAGATGGATGCCGATGCCCAGTCAAACATTCTTGCTCAGCACGCCTTGGCCAACCGGAGCGAGACTGGTGGTTCACCCATTCCTGAGCCTGGGCTTGTGGGACAGGAGCGTCAGCGACACCTATTCACCATCAAGGTTGTCCAAGCCGACGGGCTCCGTTCGGTTGGAATGGGTACTGGGTTCGATGCGCCCCTTGACTCATTTGTTGTGCTGAGCAATGAGGCGACACGCACCCAGCTAGCCCGGACACGGACCGTGTACGATACGTGTGAACCGCGGTGGGACGAGTCATATGACATTGCTGTTGAGGACCCAGTCTGGCTCACGCTACGGTCATGGAACGTCAAATGGGTGGGGCAGAGCAGTCCTGCGGACGAACAATGATCAAGCTGGATCCCGACTTGTTCCAAGAGCTTACGAGCACGGACTTGGTTTTGGACCTCGACATGCAAGGAAAGCTTCACCTCCGCCTCAGCGTCGAGACAGAGCAAGAGCATATTCTCTTTCATTTTGGCCGTGCTTTCCGCTCACTGAAGCGGTGTGAAAGTGACATGATCCGCACCATCGTCGACAAGATTGGTGTCTTTATCAGGCAATGCCTCTCCCGGAGTACAGTCAAGTCGCTCGTCAGAACTCATACGTCGATGGGCAAAAGCTTGGGGAAAGTCAAGAATTTTGCCTCGTCGCCTGGGCCGCGACGACCAGCGGTACCAGCGACTCGCTCATTCCTCCCGTTGACACGGGGCCATTGCGAGCACGCACCAAAGGGATCGAGCTCACGGATGCCGAGATCGAGCACGCGATTGCCCCTTTACTCGACTACTTTGACACAGTGCTCGCCACTCTCAACGAGAACCTGAACCCAGTGAACGATTGACGGTGCTGTCCAAAGTGTGGAAGCAAGTGCTGATCACACTACAGGGGATTCTGTTACCCCCCCTGTCGGACGAGCCGTCAAGCATGCGGCCGCTGGACGATCGTCACATTGCTGTGGTAATGAAGTGGCGCCTCTTCCTCTTTACTTACTTTTTAGCCCGCGATGAGAGACCAACGAGGTGCATGGACTTCCGGTGGATGTGCTTCAGACGGCCAAGTTCCGTGAGCTGGATGAGTTTGTGGTGCTGAACGACTTGTCGACGGATGAGTTGATGCTCGAGTGTTCACGTGTTATGCAACGCTCCTTGCAAAAACAGGCCAATTCTCAGACGGTCGGGAGGACGAAAAGTGTGATCAACCAGCGCTCCTTGGGAACTATCAAGAAGCGCAAGGCTCAGAAGAAAGTCCTGGACGACTTCAGTACAGAGGAGGTTATCTTCGTATCCTCCGGTACGTCTTTTTTTCTTTTTTTGTTTGCTTCGTCACGATCCATCTGCATTTGCTGACCTTGCGCGCTCCCTCTCTCCCAGCATGCGCCCTGGCACGCAAGAGTTTCTTTCCCAGCAACTTCGCATGAAGTTGGCCACTTCGGCCCTTGGCGCCAAACCCGCCAGTCGCACTTCCCGTCTTTGGGGAGGCAAGCGCGGTGGGCGGGGACACCGTCTTGTATCCTCCCCTCCCTCGCAAGTCCCAACTTTGCCCCCGCTCCTCCCCTCTCGCCTTGGAGTCTCCAAGCCTCCAGCCGCACCCACCACGTCTCACACGACCGCACGGTTCCTCCCCAAGGGATTGGCCATAGCAGTGCGGGCAGCCTAGGCTCTACCATACCCCCAGTCCCAGTCCCAGCCCCAGCTCCTGCGCCTGCGACTGCGCTGGTGCCACGGAGCACGGAGCCCAGCAAGCGTGATGCGCCGTTGCCGGCACCGCTCCACTGCCACCGCGTAAGGGTGTGGGTACGAGTACGCTAGATACCTACCGTATACCTTACCTACCTTCTTGCCTACCTCACCTACCGGTACCCAACCTTTCGATACCCGTGATGCTGTGTTCTATTTCGCATTCGCCGCTTTTGTCCGCATTCGCCGCTTTTGTTCGCATTCGCTGCCGCATACCCTAGTTGGGGTGTATGTACTGCCCCCCCCCTTTTCTCCTTCTCATTTGTCCCCGTTGGTTCCAGCCCCCGCCATCCCTTCTTTGCTGATCCCTGGCCAGGATCGATCGCCCTCGCCCTGAATCAGGAATGGTACCCGGACCCTAGGCAGAGCACAGAAGGAGCAGGGTCGTGGATAACGTTTAAGGATCGACGCACCACGGCCTGAGATCCGTTTATAATATTGCACGTCTCTCCCCTCCTTCTTTCCCCCTCCGCCCTCACCTTATCCCTCCTGTCCTGCTTCAGCTTGACGTCCGAATGGATTCTATTCTGTAACGTCCCCCCGCTGGGCAGGTACCGGGGCTCCCCTGGACTCCCTGCTGCCCCAACCATTGATCAGGCCGATCAGGCCTGAGGCATTTTTTTCATACGCCAGTCCAGCACACGCGCTTGTTGGGCGCTGACGCTACCTTGCCGGGTAGGATCTGGTGGGATCGCAGACGACTGGGTATGCCACTTCCTTCTTGGCGTACCTTCCCGCGCCAGAGATTTATACCGGTCAAGTACACGCCGAACTTGGGTGGTTGGGGTGGGGTGTGAGGGGATTGGATGCAATGGCGGAGCACATGAGGACTCCGGAGTAGAATCTTGAGGGAGAAAAGGGAGAAAAGGGGTAGGATGGGGAATTATGTTAGACAACGATGCCCGCTAGCACACAAGTGGAGACAGCAAGGAGAACGCGTGAGAGGCAGAGAAAGAACAAGCACAATGAAAAGGGAAGATGCAGTATGGATAGGGTAGCCGAGCATGGTATGCAGTTGGGGTCATTAGATCGAGTTGAGCCAGGAGGCCAGATCAAAGGTGAGGGTCAAGGCGGTGGTGAGAAGCGGGGACCGACGCAGCTCCTTGGGCGATGGCCTTGCCGTAGGATCTTTGAGCAGACAGGCGTCGGTGAACGAACGAAGCAACGGGCTAAAGGAAGGAGGTAGCTGGGCACTCGGCTCATTGACAATCTGCTGCAGCAAGTCGAGGATGCTCATTGGGCCTTGCTCGTCAGCGGAAAGGGGAAATGACCGAGGGCAAGCTCGATCAAGGTCATGCCCAAAGACCAGATATCGCTCTTAATCGTATACTCGCCGCCTTGGATCCGTTCCGGCTGTAAGGGGAGCAGAAGCCCAAGTCAGTACACGGCACCGTCATCGCATGAGTGGTCATGATGGGTTCGGGCTTCGGTACGTACCGCCATGTAGGCCGATGTGCCCACGAACGTGTTCGCCACCGAGAGTGAATTGGTCAGCTCGCCCGACACGCCAAAGTCACAGAGCTTGAGTTGGCCTCGGCTGTTGGCAAGAATGTTGCTGGGTTTCACGTCGCGATGGAGGATACGGTGCACATCATAGAGGTAGGCCAAGCCGTTCACCACCACACCTGCCACAAGGGCACAGACAGGGTAAGGAATGGGGCCATGTTGTTTGTAAATCTGGTCCAACGATCTAACAGGGCAGGGGGGCAATGTGAGTGAACCAATCCAAGAAAAAACAAAGGAAAACGAGGTGGTACGCACCCCTTATCCATATACTCCATACACATGCAGATATGGGAGAGTTCGGTCTGGTAGGCGCCGTAAAAGCCAACAATGGAGATGTCGCGGCACTCGTGCATAATCTGCAGTTCACGCAGGATCTGCTTGCGCACCGCGGGCTGGGCATCGATAATGACCGTTTTTTTGGCCATGATGGTGTTGGTGGGGAGGTGACGCACCTTGGTCACAGTGCCGCCATTGCCGGCGCCCAAGTCCGAGATGAACTGGAGATCATCGTTGGACCAAACAACGGGACCACCTTGGCTGTGTTGTGCCCCAGCCAGCGCGAGAGTGGCTAGCTGCTCCGAGAGTTTGGCATGGTAACTCGCACTCTCCTCTGACAACCCGCAAGCAGTCAAGTCGTACTTGTCCAATGTCCCCATGGTCCGATCCGGTGCTGGGTTGAACTGCAAGTCGGACGGCCGACTAGTCGCGCCCATTGGCAGCGTCTGACGGGGCCAGCACGTACGAATCGAGTCTCGGCGTGGGTTCGGGGACCGGCGAACGCAGCGCGGCGGATGTGTAGGAGAAAATTGAGTCGTGCACTGCCAACGGAGGGGGTTTGCGCCGACGCGGCTTGACAGGCGGCGGGGGTTGCAGCCGTCTTGCGCGTCCTCGTCGTCGCTGGGATCCTCCAGGAAGGACTCGCCCTGGTCCAACTCTTGGCGGGGAGGGATGCTGCGCGCCGGGGAGGGGGCAGGGCGGGGACGCTGAACGCCGGGAGGGGGCATGGAGGAGGGCATGGAGGTGGCGGCAGCGGCAGCGGCGGCGGAGACGGGAGGCGAACACGACGAGGGAGAGAGGTGCCTCGGACTGGTGCCTCCGGTTGAGGACGGAGATGATCATCACTGATCGGCGCGGCCAGGCTTCGTGGGCAGCGGGCAGCTTCCAGCGTGGAGGAGCGATCGTTTATGTCGAGGGGCGTGAGCCATCACATGCATCACATGTGATACCGTGTGACATATGCTGCCACATCACATGTGGCGTCCCATGTGGCGCAGCCACCACCACCATCGGGACGGGGCAGGCGAGGCGAGGCGGAGTGAGCTGAGTATACTCAGACTGAGGGGACACGATGGGTTGTTTGCTGGGCATCTCGTCACTCGGGAGTCGCCACCGGCGTCTAGGCCTCGCCCGCCATGCCCAGTGCTCACAACGCTTCTATCGTCCATCCTGCGCCCCCGACCACCCCCGCTCCATCAGGCAGCACCGCCGCCCTCTCGATGTGCGTCGGGTGGAGCTGCAGGTCCAAGACATCTTCCGTCGCTTTGCCGGCCAATATCAACAGCCCCATTCTCCCGACCCCCATCCGAGTACCCAGGGGGAAGCTGATGTAGGCGACTTGCCTCCCGGTCACCTCCGCTGCGGCAACTTCCCCGCTATCTTGCGCGAGTTTGAGGACATGCGCGCCGAGCGCCAAAAAGAGTAATGCGCTGAAGCAGAGGTCGATATCACACCCCCTAATCCACCCTAGCTTGCTGCCCCAAATCGAAGCGTTTGCATCCCAGCATGCTTCGGTGGACATGGGACCCGAACAGTTGGTCGAGATGATCCTTCAAGAAGCATCTCATCTTCTTCCTTCCTGCTTCGCCTGTCTCCTCTGTCTCCACCTCACCCTCCAACGACGATGATGAGTCGATCCCAGGAGCGGCACCTTTTCCGTTGCCGGCTGCATCTTCCATCCCATCCCCCTACTGTGACGACCGTTCGAGCCCCGAAAAGCGTGTTTTGGCCTTTTCACTTCCCGCTCTTAGCAGCGATGCAATCGAGGAGGAGATTGGATTGAACTGCGGCGCCTCCCAGAGCATTATCATTTCCTGCTCCCGTTATACCTCGCTCGCTGCCTCCACTTCCGCTCTGAAAACGTCCTTCGCGGGCTCCTCCTCTCCCCCCCGCCGTGAACCACGCTCCAGTCCGCTCGAGTCCGGCCGCAGGCAAACCAGCCAGCCCCAGCAGCCTAGGGACAGAAGCTTGCTGCGGGTGTACGGCGGCAAGGTTGAACCGCCTTCAAAGCCGTGGGTACGGTCCGATACGGGTCATGGCCGACGCTCTTTCGACGGCGTCCTTCCCAACCCTGAAGCTAGCAGAAACGAGAAGGGGTGGGGTTTCCGTCCTACCTCCTACCATGTGGGCAGCGACCCATCCCTTCGTTCCTTCACCCTTGAGTTGAACGAGGAAGGGTGATGACGTTGTCGGCGATGGACTTTTCCGATGCCATCAGCTTGGGCGACACGCCCTTGGCCATGGCCGAACTGTCTCAGGAAAACGAGCGGCTGGCACGGCTGCGTCGCATGCTGGAGCGCACACTCGAAACAAAGGAGGACGAACATGAAGAGCAAGTGGCCGAGTTACTGGCCCATCTGGAAGCAGCCGAAGACAACTTGGCCAGTAAGAAACGGGAGGAACGGAAGGTGTTGCTCAAAGCAACGTATTTTACGGACCAAATGGCACTGCTTGAGGTTGAGCTCACCGCTCTGACTCGCCGCAATGCGGACCTAGAAGAGATCCATACCAAAAGCCGCGAACAAATGGAGGACTTGATGAGTACGTTTCTCTCATGGGGTATTGGCGGACTTGGGATTAACGTGGACTTGTGTCTACCCAGTTGAGACGGAGAACCTACGTCGGCAACGGGGTGAACTGCGAGATCAACTGGCCGGTCTGAAAGAAAGCGAAGAATACGAGCGAGACCAAGCCGAGATGGTACGCACCGCAACGTCTCTCATCTATCTGTCAACCTTCTAACCTGGCTTTATGGTATCTACTGTAGGCCCAATCCGAGTGTTCCCGACTTAAACATGCCATTGAGGAAAAAGAGAAGTGGATGGAGCAGTGGTTGGGCCTACAGAGCGAAATGAGAAGTTGGTGCAAGACATGTTGACCCTGCGGACAACAGTAAACAAGCTCAAGGACGATCTAGCGGAGCAGGCTCGAACTTCAACGGCTGCCAATAGCCTTCGTAAGGCCAAAGGAACCAATGCGCGAGCCACACTGAATGGAACGCTCTCTTGCCGATTTGGTGTAGAAGTCGAGCGCGAATTGGCCTTGGTCCAAGCAGAGGAGGCTTCTGGCTCTGGCTCTGGCTCTGGCTCTGATGGGGAATCCGACTTGGCGCTTCCCGGGGAAAGCAAAGGAGGTGAGCACGCTTTGATCGAGCTGGTCACGAGGCAGTATAAGCGGCGTTTGAAGCTGCCGAGCGCAATTACATATGTCGAGCAAGGTACCCAAACTACATTTGAGCCGAATCCACCTGCGCAAGAGCTGTCACCCCAACGTATGATGACGTGGCGCTGGACCGGTCAATTGTTGAGCGTCTTCATCCGCACCCCCTCCCTCTCGTGCCTTCCTTGCGGCGGACCCTCTCCACCAGGCCAGGTGGACCGAGTATGCTGCATTGAGTCACCAGCTGCGGTTGCGGTGCAAAGTGCTGGAGAAAAGTATGGAAGCCATGACCCCGCTGCCTCCGCTTAGGTCGCGTGAAGCCCCTTCAACGTCCCTTGCACAGCAATGTCAGACATGGGTCGCCCGACCCTCCACTTCATCGATGCCGTATGCCAGGGTCGTGCACCGCGTGAA
Source organism: Moniliella sp. 'wahieum' (assembly GCA_003971905.1). Lineage (NCBI taxonomy): Eukaryota > Fungi > Basidiomycota > Moniliellomycetes > Moniliellales > Moniliellaceae > Moniliella > Moniliella sp. 'wahieum'. The sequence continues at coordinate 511,950 of RSEE01000036.1, read as the reverse complement.
GCGCAGGTCAAAGCTAACCGGTTGCAGATACAAATGGCATGAGCAGTGCTCATCTCGTCTTTCTGACGGGCATGTTGGTTGCCCACCGATTCTCCTCCAGCACATTTCGGATCGGCCCGTTTCGTCATCAACCACCGACCCGGCCGCCGCACATGCTCTCTTTGCCCCCGCTGACATGACCCACGTGGAGCTCTATAAAGTGCCCGACGGATGCTGGCTGGGTTCCACTCGCAGGTTGCGCAATTATCGCGGCACCACGGTCCCCTTTTGATCTCGTGGTATCCTAGCCCGACTGCCCATCTCCCCCTCGGGATTTGCTTTGCATTGATCATCTTACGCTACTCTTCCCCCAGCGTTGAACCGTCCACTTGCAGGTGGGGTGCGATCTGCACCCCAAGACACTTTAGAGGCACCGGTACCCCCAATACCTTTCCCCCCACCCCGTCCCCCAACAGCCACCCGCCATCATTCCGGCGTTCTCAAAAGTCACCACAGTCCTCCACAAGGACCGACTCGGTTCTCGCCATCCTCTTCCACCCGGTAGCCTCAGTTGTAAATGGCTACCCATTTGCCGCCCCCTCATGCCCATCAGCCCCCTCACGCGCCCGCGCAATCCTCCTTGAACTCTGGGCATAATGAGGGTTATGTATTCTCTCTCTGTTGTTCCTACTGTTGTGCGGTGCATATATACGCAACTTGCCAGGATCATGGTCCCAGGCGAGGAGAAAAGCGTGGGGTACGCAAATAACGGATCGCCTTCCATCATCAGGTACCGAGTTGGGCTCATGGGCTCATGGGTGCGGCAGACATGGCAGCCATGTGCTGCCCCCTTCCCCCCCCACCAGCCATTGGGAGCCATTTGTCCCCCCTGTTCTTTTTGGGCCGACTGGGTCTCATCCCACAGTGCACGCCGATCTTATTCGCCCAGGCACGATCAAATCCAAGCTCAAATCGAAGCGCAGCAAAAATGTCGTGTCCCGGGATCGAACCGGGGACCTTGAGGAATCCCGAAGGATGTGGTATCGAAGTCCAACTTCAATCTCACGCTCTCCCATCTGAGCTAACCCGACTTTGCTTGACAGGGGCGTGATACACCTATCAACACAAACTCCTTTTCGATTGAGGCCAAGGCTAACGTATCGACCGAACAGAATTAAAAGTAGGCTAGCAACCCACTACGGGAAGAGCCAGCACCAACTTAGAGTGTATAATAAAACAAACGGGGGGAATACGACAGATGCCATGGGTGGGATGGCATGGATGGGATAGAATAGTCATGGGATGCCGCGACATGGCATGCCATTCTCCATGACATATAGGGGGATAGGTTACCGGTTACGTGACCGGGGTTCGTAAAGGCGCGCTGACCGTATCAGATCCACGGAACACGCCCGACGTGTGACTCTGGCCCTCGGGTTCCTCCAGATCGTCCGTGAAGAACGAGGCGAGCTGAGAGGCAGCCAATTCCGTGTCATCGTATCTTCGTCTCCTTCCACTGCGGGAACCGATGTGCCCTGTGCGCTGGGAAGAACCGCGCCCGCGTCTGTACGGACATGCCAGGTTCCGAATGGATCCGCTTCCCCGCGCGAGCTGGCTCGTCGTTCCGTTTTCGCTTTGTCTCGGCTAGGTCGTCCTGGGCCTTCTTACCTTGTTGCTCCTGCTTTCGCTTCTCTTGGTATCGTTGACGCTTCTCCAAGGCCTCCCGCTCTGCCTTGGCCTTTTGCGCGGCAAAGTTATTGGGCGCGGCGCCCTCGGTCATTGAAGCACCGGGGGCCGAGCTGATGCGGGACGTCGGATCCCCCGCCTTGTCTTTCTTTGACATGGCCGGTGCAGCGGCGGGTGGGTGCACTGACGAAGCAGACGCTCGGGGGTGAGGGGCAGCTGTCGCAGCATTGGAACTAGGAGCAGGAGGGTTGTGGAAGAAGACGCCCCATAGGGTGCGGGGGATTTCTGGTTTGCCATAAACTGATCGCCTCGGTACACATTTGTGACATCGTATTCCTGTGCGATCGTTAGCTGACTTGCACTCAAGACGGAAGAAAAGAAAGAAGGGGAGGAGGACGAACCATCTTGACTTTGGAAAGGTTGCCTGCGAAGCGGCGGTACTTCTCGTCATACAGACACAGACTGAGAGACAGGGGTGAGCGGGGTGGGTGGGGGGGTTAGTTCGCTTCGCTCTAGGTAGCTGTAATCAAGGACGTACCCGAGCCGATCTCCAAACGCCCTGAGACAGCGTTTGATCCCATCCGAAACGGCCGACTTCATCGTCTAGAACAGGAAGGTCAGTATCATCCTGCCACTCTACCGGCGCTGGCAGGGACCTACATTTTCGCGGGCCGAGTCCAGGTCGCGTTGGTTGGACAGCGAGTGAGCGCCCACGTCTTGACGGTAGGCGCCGTTGCGCAAGGTGACCTGGACGCGCACCCAACAGTATACGTCATAGACGTTTTCGGAGCGCATGCGAAACTCGGGATGGATTTCGAGAATGTCAGAAGACCATTGGTCGTGGCGGAAGACGTCGTTGGCAAGCCGCACGGCCTGGTGAGTGGCCAGGTAGGTGAGTGGTCGTCCATCTGGCCGGGTTAGTCGCCATCATTGGTCATCCACACCCACAGACCGAACCCAAGGAGGGAATGGGGAATGGGGAATGGGGAATGGGGGTATACGTACTTGGTCCCGCCCGCGTAAGACGAGCTCAGGGCCGAGGGGTTGATTGAGCTTGCGCTGGACTTCGAGTGATTCCTGCTGGTCCCGCGCCAGAGCGCGTTCGTAGACAGCCAGGGCAGAGGACTGGGGGGGCAGAGCGGTCTGCGGGGCAGCTGGCGGGGCGGCTGGGAAGGACGTGTCGTAGCTGAGGTCGGGTGATGCAACAGATGCAAGGGAGGAGACGTTCAGGACGCTGGCCAAGGACTGGGTGGCGGGGGCAAAGGATGACGGGGCGAACGAGGATGGTGGGGCCGAGGCGGGGGGGCGGGGGTCGGCGTGGCGGGCCAGGAGGGCAGCATTGTGGGCTTGGAGCTGGCGATTTTGCTCGCGCATTTGCTCCATCTGCTCCATCAAGGCGGCGATCGTGGGCGGGCCGGGAGCAGTCATGGTGGCGGTGGCGGTGGGGGCGCAGGGCGTGGCGGTGGGGGCGCAGGGCGTGGCGGTGGTGGTTAATGGGCAGGGGGCTGTGCGTGCGCTGCGAGCTCCTCAAGGTGCTCCAGCCCATCAACACCATTAACCTCCCCGACAACGCGCCGTGGTGCATGACGGGTGACGCATGATATCCGGTGACGTCAGCACGCCCGATGACCCGGCGACGCCCATCTCTCCTTCCCAGGGATGGAGGCTGGGATGATCGATTACCTCAGCAGCATAGCGTGAGCGGTCACATGATGGGATGCGCGGCTGGTCCGCGGGGTGGCGCGGAGGGGGGCGGGCTGGATGGTGCGCTGTGGCAATCGGATTGGGGCGAACGCCGCACAGGCCACCCCATGCAAGGCAGCCAAGGCAGACCCACACAAAGAAGAGCAGCGCAACGCGATATCAGTTGTTCTGTCCCCAACACTCTCCGTCTTCTGCTTCCTCGTGTGGCTCATGCCGGCCGCCCATGCACGCAGTATACTCGGTCCTCACGGTTCGTGTTGTTCATGCTCACCAACCAAACCGCATTTTAGCGGTTTTCACGATCGAAAACATATCGTCTTCCACTCTCACGGAATTGGCCATAGATCCGGCGCTAGGCACTCCGACCTCTGCCCCCCGCAAGCAGCTATCCCACGGCGTTTGGACCCCAACAACTCTCTTTCCAAAGGTCTCTCGCTGAAGATGGTCAGATGCACTTTTTTGCTTGTATAAATTGGCCGTAAATTTTCCCCACCTTCCCACGGGGTCACACGGGTCATGTATACTGACCGGCCGGTCGCAGCCACCTGCGGCTGCCCCCCTCTCTGGCCACTTTTGCTACATGGCCTTTCTGTTTTGCCGGTTTGCCGGCCCAGACAATCCCAGGCCGATGCGCTGACGGTAATGGGGATCCCTGTTGTCCTGACAGGCCGGCCTGGAGCCGGAGGGCTACAGGTTACCAGTTTATTGGTTTGTCGTTGCCTCGTAAAGACGCGTGACCCGTGACTTGACTGTAGTGCCTGTGAGACTAATGATAATGACCTTGGCCAGACCAGGACCAAGACTAAGACACCCGATGTCTGCACGTCGCTACCCCCGACGCCAGGTAGGGCTCAATAAGCTTCAGGGTGATCCCTGTCGCCGCGTGATGGACGTAGGAGGCCTATCGTATTGGCTGGTCTGCATGGTATGGCTGACCCGACCCGCCCACACTTTCACAGCTTCCTACAGCTCCCCTGCAATTTCATCGTCTCCAACCCCGCCGCGCCACTCGCCTCAGCCAGCACTGAGCTCAGACTCAGTAGGTCTCCTTTTGAGTAACTCGGTACTCAGCTTGGGCCCAGAACATTTTGAACGCTGCGCGTAAACGTTCAGTTGAACCCCATGGAACGGTACGGGCTACTAAGATCTAAAAGGTTTATGTTGGCCTAGTGAGCCCCGACTGGGAGCCGGAGGATCACAGTCAACAGTTTATAGTATCCAAGGTCCAATAGCATCGTATTCATCGGTCGCCCGCGCATTGGACAGCCCAAGTTGAGCTTTAACGCTGGCTGAGGGTCACATCTCTCCCGTAGCGCGTAACCCCCGTAACGCGTTATAGCCTGTACCGGCCGCCACCCTACTAAGCGACACACCAGGAGCAGCTTGTGCGCTCGGACGATCCTGCCAAGTGCCATCGTCAACGTTCAACCTTTTTCGGGTAGTTCAAGCGTTGCCTTCAGCTTCCGCGCGGGCTATCCCGTTCTTCCCTTCTTTTGCATCATCCTCCTCCTCCACCCACCACCTCTCCTTTCTCCCCCACCACCTCCCTTGGAAACCCAAGCCACGTCCACATGTCATCAGCTGGCTGCTCCATCCTAACGCCCCTCCAACACACGCCACTCTTGCCCTTCCCCGCCCAGCCCCGTGAGCCCCACCAGTCCGCCTACCCCACCTCTTTCCACCTCCTCCTCGCCACCCCGGCCTCCTCGGACCAGGACATGCCCCCTCGCCCTGCCTTTCCTTGCGCCTGCCCCCCCACGCCACCGATCCGCCCACGCACCATGCTCATCCTACCCGGGCCAGGGCCGAGAGCCTTCCGGTACTCCGCAGTGCCATGACTCCTCTATCGCCCCTGGTGGAACATTGTGGATCCCCCACCAAATCCGTCCACTTTGACGGCTCGCACTTGACCGACATTCGTGTTTTCAACGGCACGGACGTCCCACCAGCGTCAACCGACTTACCGGTTCGAGCACAGGCACAGGCAGGTACAGACACAGAAACCGAAACGGAGGATGAAGTGTCGTCGGAGCTAGAAGCGTTGCGGATGGGGTTAAGTTGTCGCAGTTGTGGCCGACGGAACGGGTGGGCCACCGTGCGAAGCCAGCTGGCGCACGAGAACTCATCACGATCCCAGCGAGGTTAGGGCGCTGTTGCGCCGCAGTCGCGTGGCGCCGTTTACGTTGGCTCTGTTCTTGGTGGGCGAGGTGAGCAGGCGAGAGGGGCCCGTGTTACTGGAAGGTGTGCGCTTGACCGCGACGCACGGCATGTGGAAGGGTACGTGCGCGTGGCCAATTTGGCGTATACCAAGCGCGTAGCTGTGCGCTACACGTTTGACCAATGGCTCAGCACCAACGAAGTGGCAGGAGAGTGGATCATGTCGATTCGGCCGGGTGGTCCACCACTGCTCTGGCCAGCGAGCGAGACAAGCGCGATCGCGACCTTGCCCACTGTCTGTCCTGCTTCCTCCGACGCAGGCCTAGGTGGGACCGGTTTCACTTTACCCTCCGCCTGGACCAGCTGGTGGTGGCGTGGCAGCCTGGCCAACACAAACGCATCCAACTCGCCATTCACTACACGTTACCTACCGCTGAGTACTGGGACAACAACCTAGGCTCCAACTTTGTCTTTGATCTGGTCCAGCAGCCCATGCAACTTCCCTCCGAGCTGGCGCCAGCACAGCAGCCGTAGGATCCCTGTTACCTTCCCGTCCCACACGCAGGGTAAGACGTGCTTAGAACGGCCTACCAGGAAACTATATGCAGCTGTTGTCTTCGTGTAGCAAGCAGAAAGTAAATTGGCAAGGCAAGAGGCAGGGTCATGAGCGACAAGAGTAGTAGGAATGCCAGGGCGTGCCGGGGCGTGCGGGGCTGGCTGCGGAGAGGGCGACGAGCACGGGGACGGGGAGCGTGCAGGGACCGGAGCAGAGCAAGGGCGGGAGTCAAAGGGAGAGAGAGAAAAGAAAGAAAGAAAAGGAGGTCCGACAGGACGCGGGGGTATCACGACAGCCAAGAGGGGGTGGGGGGAGGAAGGAGATCGTGGACGGTGGAAGGAGCGTGGAGGCCAACGCTGGCAACCGAAGGAGCACAGCATTTTTATCGTGTAGAAGAGGAATAACAGAGCGCCGGGCATGTTATGCCAATGAAATGTAGTCCGCCTTGGCGGTGGGCAGAGGGATCAGGGGAGGAGGAAGAGGAGGAGGAGAGAATTACAGCGCTGCGTCCAGCACGGCTCGCACGTCAATAACGTTGGCCAAATCCAGTAGGAATGGGCACATGTCCAACAACTCCGTGTCGTGCGGGTCGGTAAACCAGGAGGAGACGGGGACCGCATTGGTGGGGTGGAAAATGTAGCTGGCAGGCGAGTTGTCCAGCAGGATGCAGTCTGCTAGGGGCCGGCCGAGCTGGGACAGATCTTTGACGTACGTTCCACGGTGCTGGTAACAGTGTTCCCGGAACAGACGGTGGGTGACAACGTTATGAATGTCGAGCAAGTCCAGGACAGGGTCGGCGTACTGCAGCAACAGTTAGTTAGTTTCTCTTCTCGCTCACGGCAGCAAGGCATAAAAAACATGGCGGGGGAAGGGCGTACCTTGCTCAGCGAAGCAGTAAAGACCACAATCTCAAACACCTCGCCCATCCGACGCATAAATTCGTCCACCCCCGGCCGCTTGGCCACATACACCTCATGCACCACCTCCTCAATCTCCACTGGCACAATAAAGTCGGCATTGGGGATGTACCGAAAGGAAGAGTGGACCAACGTCTCGTCCAAGTCCAGCACCAGGCATTTTTTCTGTCCTACCAATTTGGGCAAGAGTGGCCGAGGGTTGCCCGCGTCGTCATGTGGGATTCCGGCTCCGCCTTGGGAGATGAGGCGCTGTTCCTCCTCCATCTCCCATTGCATCCATTGCTGGTCCAGCTCGGCCTGGCTTAGTTCGTACCCTTGTACCACCTCTCTTCTCCCTCCTCCTCGGTATCGCTAGGGCCGCCGAATTGCTCGCCGGCCGGGACATCGGGACCAATTCCTCCTGCTGCAGATCCTGTGGCTCTTGCTGCGCTCCACTTGGTCCAACAAGATCCGATCGGAGGACTGGGATACACGCGGGAAGCTTTGCGAGTGCCGCTCCAGCGTCGGGGTGGGAGGATTGGTGGGGGGACTAAACGTCGCGCCGGGCGGCACCACCGCCCCCGACAACACATCCTCCGTCTCTTCCCGCGGCAAAATCGTGCCGCCCAACATGGTATAAAGGCCGCTGTTGCGTGTGGCCTGGGTCCGCCGCGAGTCGGTAGAGGGCCGGGGACGCGAGCCGGGAGGAAGGTGCAGACCCGAGGGCGTGGGCGGGGTCGAGACTTGACCCGTGCTCGGCGTCGGCGGCACAGGTGTCCCAGTCCGGGTTGGGCCGGGGGTAGGACGAAGAGGAACGGTGCGGCCTGCTTGGGCAATCGTGGTGTCGATAGGCGCCGGACGTGGGCAGGGGCTGGAACTGGCATTGGCGCTAGGGGTTGTGCGGTAGTCCGCAGAAGTTTCCTCCTGGTGGCTCGACGTGGCCTCCAGACTGGGTGGCTTGGTAGCGATCTCGGGAAGCGCAGGGGAGATGCGACGGGCAGGGTAGGTGGCGCTGGAGCTGGGGCTGGGGATCTGGTGGAGGCAGCCTCCGGGGAGGGGGTGGTAACGTCGCGCTTGGTGCCCTTGCCGACAGTCGAGGCGATCGTTGCAGGGACGCCGACAGTGGACACACTCGCCATCTCGGCCTTGGCCTCGGTATCGGCATGGCGGGGGGCTGGAGTGAGGGTGAGGCTGAGGGTGGGGGAGGCAGAGGGGGGTGGTCGTCGGCGTGGGCCATGGTGGCTGTGCTGCGGCTGGAGGCGCAGGTCAAGGCATCGACGAGACGCTGGAGGAGGGGGGGCTTGTTGCCCTTGGGGGCACGGGCGGGCTCGCGGAGCGGCTGACTCTGGGCGAGCTGTTGGGGACGGAAGGCAGGGTGGTGCGCTCGTGCCACGAGCGGCTCTCGCCTGTTTGTGGCACTGGGGGGGCAGCGCCGAGGCCGATGGCAGCTCCGGCGCCGCGACGGACGCTGTCGAGGGGGGGGGCTCCGTGGCGGGGCGGGGGGGGCGTGGGTGGATGCGGAGGGGGAGGGGGAGGGGGCGGCGGGGCGGGCGCGGTGGCGGGCACGGACGCCGGCGGCGGCGGCAGGGACAGCGGCGGCAGATGGGCTGGGACGGGAGGCGGAGGGCAAGGCGCGCATGGCGCTGCTGGCTGCGCAGATGCACGCGCGCCATCTGCTCCGCCGCCTGCAGCGCACCGTCGTGCGCGCATCCGCATCCGCATCGGCGGCGGCGGCGGCGGGGAGACGCGGCGGGCGTGGGCTCGGCGCAGCGCCCACCACCTGGCCGGGCACGACCTGCGTAATCAGCTGGGCAGCACTCATCGCGACGGCGCGCACACTCCGAGGGCAGGCGGAGCACGACGGAGGAGCGGCGCATCGCCAGCAGCAGCGGCGGCCCCGCCATCGCCCGCGCCGGCTGCCCCACCTCGCTGAGGTCAGCCGCTGCGCTGCCGCCTCCGCCGCCCGCGCGCTCCCCGGCGCAGAGCACATGGTCCACGCCGGCACGTGTTCTTACGTAACCCTCCCTCTGCCCGCCGCATCCAGCCGCACGCCGCATCCACCCATCCGCCGCATCCAACCAGACGCCCCTCGCCTCGCTGCGGCACAGCCGGTGCGCCGCCATGCTCGTGCCCCCTCCCAACTTCGGCATGGTCGAGGAGAACCTGTACCGCAGCGGCCACCCCGAGCCGCTCAGCTTCCCCTTCCTCGACAAGCTCATGCTCACCAGCGTCATCTGCCTCGCCCCCGACCAGCCCGACCCCGCCTTCCTCGACTTCTGCACCCCCACCACATCACCCTCCACCACCTCGGCGTGCTCTACCACACCAATGCCTGGGACCCCGTGACGGAGGAGATGGTGCTGCAGGCGCTCACGCTCCTCGTCGACCCCACCTCCTACCCCGTGCTCGTCATGGACAACCTCGGCCGCCATCGCACGGGCACCGTCATTGGCTGTCTGCGCAAGCTCCAGCGGTGGAACCTGTCCGCCATCCTGGAGGAGTACCGCCGCTATGCCGGCCCCAAAGTCCGCGTCATGAACGAACAGGTGTGTCTCTGTCCCGTCCGGCGTGCGTGCCGACCTCTGCTAGCTGCCAACAGCAATGCTGACCCAACCGGGAGTCCAGTTCATCGAGCTGTTTGATGATGAGCTTGTCTTTGGAATAAGCTAGCTCCCCCCGTCTCCTGGCCTTGCCTCGCTTCGCCTCGCTTGTACTTGTACTCGTCAATTCGTGCATCCGTCCATCCAGCCTCTCCTCTCCCCTCTCCCATCCCCTGTACACTAGTAACCCCACTCTTTGGGGCCTGTGGCCAGACGCCAACCCATGATCAACTCCACCCAAGGAGCTGCATCCATTCCTCAAGAGTCTTAGTCACTCGGATGTCCTTGATGGCTGTAAGCTCGAGCTGGTTAACCTCCGTTTTGAGGAGTAAGCTCAGCCTTTTTGCTCGTCGTATGCCAGCCTTCCCCCTCCGCCCACCCTCAAACACGACCTTCACCAAGTGTACGAGTCCGCGGAGCATGATGCATGACCGTTAAGCGTTGAATTTTGGGCTCTACTGGATGTGGATGATATATGGGTTTCCCCTCGGCGTTTGTATTACCGTTCTAGAACCAATGACGGATGTGGTCAGGAGTCAGGCCGCAGGTAGTACTGTATCGTGGGGTCCCTTCTGTAATAAGTGGACACATGCTATCCCCCGCAAAGCACATCTTGAACGTCGACAAAGTGGACCCGATGTCCCCGCATCTTAAAACTAGCTGTAACCTCACAGTCCTCTCGCAGCTGGTATATCTCCTTTCCTCTGTCCTGCATCACCAAGGCAGTCAACCAAAAAGCAATCCGTTTCATGTGGCGTATGGTCACATCATCAATCGCCAGTGTCTGTGTGTGCAAGTGCCGTGAAAGTGAGTCGTACGCTCCCTAGGGAGAAGAATGGGAATGTCGAGAATGACAGGAAACCAAAGAAGAATGTGGAATCGCTTGAAGCTTGATGCGGCGCAACCTGGAAGACCGCTACGCGTTGCGCCGCATACGTGGTTCCTTGTGCAAGGAGCTGTTATGCTGATCAGAGGCCGCAGTTCGACGCAGCAACCTGGGTCGCTGTCACATCCACCCAGCCAAACTGCACGGCGTTGTTGTTGGTGAGGGTGTTCATGGCGGTCTCAGAGGAGACAAAGCTGCCCTTTCCGGCATCAATGCCGGTAAAGTAGATGCTCGTTCCATTGTACGCAAGTTCCCAGCACGATCCACAAGAGGGACTGTCCCAACCCGCGATTGTCGGCGCCCCACCCACGTTGGGGAAGCTGGGAAGGTCGCCAAAGGTGGTGTATCCCTTGGTGATCAGGCCGTTTTTCCCGTCCGAGCAGGAAACAGTGGTGAGTTCTCCTTTGGAGTCGTCATAGGTAGTGTCGAAGCCAAGCGAGGCGCTGTCGGCGCGAACCAACTGTTGGGGCAAGGCCAACACCGCCGGAACTGCCGTCGCCAGGGCGCCAGCAAGGAGGAGGGATGAGGGGGAAAGAGAGAACTGCATCGTGCTGTGTGTTTGAGGAAACGGTGTCCAGGGAAGAGGGCGAGAGGAAGATGAGAAACTGGGAGAGTGTTTGTTGGGACTTGAAAGCAAGAGGCGGATAGGGGTAATTGGTTGGGATGAATAGTGAGGGGCAACTCAACAACGACGGTTCTTTTATACGGCTTGTGCGGTTGTGGATGACAGTGTGTATTGGCTCTGTAGCCTACTTTAGATGACGTGGGGCGCTTGTGTCTGCTGCATGTCAGATACTATTCATGGTACCGCACAACAAAAAAGTATATAACATGCACACCCGGTGAGGCCTCTCTCCCTCTTTTTGGCCGTTGACCCTCGGAGCACCGCGGCACACATTGATCGACACACCCACCGATCGGCCCTAGGTGTATTACCGCGCCGGGATCAATTAATGATCGATCAAAACGTACTCAACAACGGACGGGAAATACCCGTGCATGACCGCGGCGGGGTGACCGAAAAGCCCGTTAGCCACCACGGATGTGAAGGCCTGTGGACATCTATAATTCTATAATGCGTTGTGGGCAAGGAAGCCCGACGACCGGCGGATCCACGGGGGACAGAAATGTCTCACAGCTGGGTGGGTGAGATCTGAGATCGGATGTAAAAAGATCCCGACTGTGTTTCATGCACTTGTGCATTAGGCCCCGCATATTATAGCCGTTAGGCCCAAATCAGGCGTAATATATCTCAAGGGTATACTCTCAAAGCCTCATTATAGCGGGGTTGGGCGGGGGCGTAATAGCATGGCGCCCTCTGTGTTCAACGTTCATACCAAGCAGTGGCCCATGCAGTGTGGACTGAGTGCGCTGCTGAGTGTGGGGCAGAGCGCGGTGAAACTGCGAGCGCCAAGAGTTAAAACGCTGAGTTCAGAGTGTGGCAACTATTATGGTGTGAGGCCTGTGAGGCCTGAGGAGTATACCAAAAGGGGCACAACAAAGCATCGTTATGCTCTCTGCAAAACGATGAACCAGATGTGTCACCGCCGACAACAGCTCAGCTTTTGGGGTAAGAGAAAACAGCTCACAGAAGGGAAAAGGCACTGTAAATGTCTGGTCTCCAACTGGGTTGGCTGAACGTTGAACCTATCATCAGCACACGCCGGATGTCCGAAAGCCTGGTGATAATGGACCGCGTTTCCGTTCCCAGCCTTATTAAGCTCTGTGTACATGATGCACGAGCTACAAGATCCGCAATGGGGTCGCGAATGCGTTCGCGGCGGGATATCCGCGGAAAAACTAGTAGCAAGCCTAAGGATCGGGTACAATATCATGCAGCATGCTGCTCCACTTCTGGCTACCTGGCGGCGTAAGATTGTCCCGGTGGCGGGACAGGCTAAGGGTAAATTGAGCGTGTCACTAGATACTGATCCGCCGTAAATTTGAACACACGCTGGCGAATTGCAATGTTGCATAACTCTAGCCGCTTCCGCGATTCCGCACCTGGTTCCGCTGCCTGGATTAGAGTTGGCAAGGCCGAGAGGGCCATTGCCCCCGCCTCCCTCACCACCGCCACCTCCACCTCCATCCTGCCCCACCCCCATCTCATCTGCTCTCCGCATCTCCTCCTCCGTGCTTCTTATGGCCCAGAGTGTCCCGCCCGACGGCACAATGGATGTCCTCTTGGACAGCCAGGGCGTGTATCTCCTGTCGGACTTGGCCGACACTCCGTCTGTCCGCCACTCGGGCCACTCGATCGCCTCTGAGCGCCGCGAGCGAGCGACGGCGGTGACGCTCATCCTCAAGGTATGCGACTACCTGCGGCTTCCCATCAACGTTGCTCGGCCGCCGCCATCTATCTCCACCGGTTCTACATGCGCTTCTCTCTTCCCACGCGGGCACCTGTCCAGGGCGAACGCTTTCCTGGGCCCGAAGTCGCTGCCACTTGCGTTTTCTTGGCGTGCAAGACGGAGGAGGTCCCGCGCAAGCTGGCTTCCGTCGTCGAAGCCATCATGGCCTCCCTTGACAAGACGGAGGAGGGAAAGGAGGCGTTTGACCACCGCGAATTTGCCCGCAAGTTTGGTCGTCTCCTCGTTCGTGGTCAGGGGCCATACGAAACCCATTCCTGGCGCATGATCATTGACGAGCACGATCTTCGTCCTGGCGAACGCATGGACGAGAAAACTACGATCGCGGTCCGATGGCGGCGCAAGATTCTCCATACTGAAATGCGTGTCGCCGAGTCGACCGCGTTCGAGTTTATCCATCGTCACCCGCACACCTACCTTGTTGCTGCCGCCCGCAAGGTCAACATGGATCCGGTTCTCTTTGACGCTGTATGGTGGGGTCTGATGGATGTGTGAGTGCACTCTCTTTTTGTTTTTTTCTGCCCTGTCTACATCGTGACTTACCTTCGGCCCTAGTCTCCACGACCCCATTCTTATCATCTTCAGCCCTGGCAGCCTTGCAGCGGGCATGTACCTCCATGCCTGCCGGTTGCTGAAACGCTCACCGTTCCCCTCGTCTGAAGACAAAGATGGGAGCGAAGATGACTGGCGCAATACGTTTGCTGCTTCACGGGAGGAAGTGGAAGAGTCGTTACAAGGAATTCGTGATTTGTACCATGTCGATGCAACCAGTCTGGTCAAGGTCCCTGCCGACTTTAAGAACAAACTGCCTGAGCTCTACCGCAAACTGCTTGACCGGCAAGCTCAGATGAAAGCGGCCCAAGAAGCTCATGCTCAGCAAAGGATGGCCGCCCTGCATCCGCCTCCCCCGGTTGCTCCACCTCCCTTGACCAACCATTCACCCCTCAAGCGGGCGCATGAGGAGGATTCAGAGGGGGAGAAGCGTCCTCGTTTGGATCGGGGACGTGCACATGCCTTGGTAAGCCCCAACTTGTCACTCAACTATGGCGATCCCACCGCGGCGGAGCTGCCTACCGGCGGTGCCAATTCGACCAGGCCTGTTCCCACCCTCGTCTCTCCTACTCTCCCATCCGATGCCGTTCAGCACCCGCCTGCTGGTCCGTCTGGGACCGACATGGTACTCGAGCGAAGGCGCTCCCCAATTCCTGAACGCCGTTCACCCGGGACGGATTCCCTTCGTCCTCCCCGTGCCAGCATGCGAAGCCCTCGCCCCCCTCCTTCTGGAAGAGCCTTTGGCGAGGCACCGCCTGGTCCAGCGCATGACCCGGGCCGGGGCGACCACTCCTTGTCGCGCGCACGCTCCCCCGGGAGTGGCTGGACCACGGGACCGGCCCCCCTGGCCCCGGGACGGACGAGATGGCCGGGACGGGTGGCGGGATGGCCGTGGCTACGACCAGGGTGATTGGGGCAGAAGGGGAATCGGCCGAGCGGGAGGGCCCCGTGCGCCTCGAGGTCCGAGGTATGATGGCCGCCCGAGCAATGCGTATGGGTCGGCGCCTTCGGGCTCGGGGCGGTACGGGACGAATGGGTACCAAAGTCGAAACGGATATGGTTCAGGTACGTTACCCCGGTTGGCGTTGGAGCGGCGCTTTGCTAACGACCGATATGGTACTGCGCAGGGTGGAGAAGGTAGTCATTGTCATTATCCCTATGGAATCCAACTGAACGCGCATATTTACACTGTGCATTCCCCGGGGGAACAGAATGTAGAGCCAAAGAGAGCCACAAACGAGTAGAGAGGACAGGACCAGGTGAGAGACAACTGGGGTGCATGAACATTGGAGAAAAGGAAGGGATGTGCTTGCCATACGTCACGAGGATAACGGGTATCTTAGCGACGAAGGAAGTCAATGCTCAAGTCGAGGCAGACCAGGTCCTGCTCGGCCTGGGACGTACCACCAACGTGGACGTTGAACTTGGCCGGCGGAATTTCGCGGGGAAGCTGAACCGTGTGCTCAATCTCATAGAATCCGGGCTGAAGTGGGCACTGGAGCTCGGCATTGTTTTCTCGAGCCAGCTGGCAGAGGTCAAACCGTTTGCTCAGCAACTTGATAAGGCCCAGCTTGACGACCACATCGACATACGTCCCTTCCTAGCGTGTGTTTGTTTCGTGAGACAGAAGGTCCAGGTAAGTTTCGTAGGAGTGCAAACCACCCAGGCAGGGAAGAGAAGAGAAGAGAAGAGGAAAGAAGATACACATACGTCTACCAAGGACCGCACCAGGCCGGCGCCCTTGACAGTTAGCGACTGACCGGGCTTAGGGGGGTTGGGGAATACGTCCACCCGGTCCACGCGCAACGCATCGCCATCGAGCTCGCACGAGGCCCAAACCCAGCTGGAGCCAGAATCAGACGCAAGAACGGACGCCTTGTTGAGCTTGAACGCAGCCTCGTTCGCCTTCTGCGCCACATGGTCCAGGCCCCAATCAATGCTGATGCCCGCCTTGTCGGCCTCGGCTTGAAGCACATCGACAAAGTCTGGCTCCGGCTCTGGCTGGAGGGAGGGGACAGCGATCCGGAGCTGGTCCTGTCCCTGGTCCTGGGCGGAGGGGAGGGCAAAGACGGCCGTGCTGGCGGCCAGCAGGACGGTGAGCGTGGCGGTGAGGGCGGGAGATGCATGGTGCGGTTGGTGGCGAGAGGTGGTGGCGCGACAGGGGCGGCCCAGCCGCAGCCCAGCCAGCGCCCGCACCGCTTGGGGGACAGGGAGGCCCAGGGTGTGAAATGTTCACTGGCGCCCCCCAAGACCCCGCACGTGACGCGATGCGTGATGATCGATGATCCATGACGGGACGGAGAGTGGCTGCTGACGTAACGGACCCCGCCGATTTCTTCTTGGCGGCGGCAAGCAGTCACGCAGTCACCGCAGCTGACTAGCTGGGCCGCCGGTTGCATCTCAGAGCAAGCCGTGTCCGGCACCACCCGCGTGGTTGCTAGCTCCACCATCCCCACCATGCTGGCCAGCCTTGCTGCGAGGCGAGTGTTTCCACGTGCCGCGTCCGCGCGTGCCGTCCCTCGCGCTGCTGCTCTCCGCCCGCTGCACATCTCCGCCCCTGCTCGCCTGCTCTCGGACGACTCCAGCCCGCAGCGCCGCCATCGTGCCGAGGCAGGCGTTGCCCCCGACAGTGACCCGCACCTTCCTCCTGTCGACCGAAAGGCCAGCGACCAGGCCCAGGAGATTTTGCGCACATCGCAAGATCCGAGTGCACCGCTTAGCTTTGCCGATGGTCTTGCCCCCGATGCGTTTGACCACCTGGGCCAGCCACCCGCCGACTTTGGCGCCTGGGCCCGCCCGAGCCAGCCGGCGGTCGCGACGCTGCCATGGGAGGTGTACGAGGTGGATCCATCGTTGTTTGACCACAAGGCTCAACGTGCGCCCGATGTGCACCCACTCATCAATAAGATGATTGGGATGATGACCAAACGCGGCGACCGCACCAAAGCAGAGCGCGTCGTGGCCGCTGCGTTGCAACGGATTGCCATTGCCACCAACGATTCTCCTCTTCCGCTCTTTGTTGAGGCAGTGAAGCAGGCCAGTCCCAATGTCGATACAGTATCTACCAAGCGTGGTGCCAAAGTCATTCACACCCCGCGTCCGCTCTCGGAATCTGCCTCGGCCCACAAGGGAATCAAAGCCATTCTCAGAGCCGCCTTCCGCAGGACAGACAAGCGATACGAAGACCGTATCGCCAAGGAACTTCTCGCTGTTGTCGAAGGCCGCTCGAGTGTGCTGCAGAAACGTCTCGAGGCCCACAAGAACGCACTTGCCAACCGTGCGAACCTGTCGGTCCGGATCTAGGTGCTACCGGACAAGCTACCCATCTACAGCGTCATTCCCATACCAAATATCTCATGATTCATGCCATAGTCCAAACGATGGGCCGGCTATTCGGGTGCCAGAGCTGCTTCGTTTCACTCGGCCTGCGTCCACTTGCAACAACAGTAACCATAGAAGGTGGGAATCCTGTCAGAACGATTTGCCGGCAAATATATAGGGTCACGACACTTTTTCTACTTGCAATCATAAGGCATCGTGGTGTAGTTGGTTGGTTATCACGTACGCTTCACATCCTGAAGCAACAGGTTTCGTTGAGACGCGAAAGGGTCCCCGGTTTGATCCCGGGTTCGACCATCTTTTTAGTGTCTCCGGTAGCCGATGGGATAATCAACCCCACCCTTTTTAATTTCGACCTGCCAAGTTCTACCTCCATATCCACTACAGAAAGAGCCTAATCCTTACGGGCTCCTCTTCTGGAATGCAACTACCATCTGCATCATCGATCATCCCTGCTCCCTTTCATAGGTTGAGCCCACCTTATCTCTGTGCAGAAGCGAGACTGCCGACCTCGCCTGCCCGCCTGAGCCCAGCCACTCCCCAACCACAACCAGCGCATGGTCGAAACCCGCGGCGGTACCTCCACAGACGCCCTCCCCGTCCCCAAACCAAAACCCCCAAGAAGCCACCCACCATGCCGCAAACACCCGAAGCCGCCGCCGCCCCCGAGCCGGCCGCCCACATCGCCGCCCACCCCCCCACCACCGACGTAGCCACTGAGCTTACCAAGGCCGATACGGACACTGTCCGCCGCACCCCCAGTGTCGCCGACACGGACCAGAGCCGAGTCGAGCTTCTCTTCGCGGTGCATCTCAAGCGCGCACTCCCCGAATGGGGCGAAGCCCAGTTGCGCGCCAACCTCCACAGCATTGATCACCTTGACACTTTCGCCGAGTTCGTTTTGGCACACCGCCTCCCCAACCAGTTGTCCTTGGTGTCCGAGTGGTGCCACGTCACCCCCACCGAAGTTGGCAGTCCAAGCATGATCAGCCAGCCGGGGCAGACCACTGCATCTCCCACCCCCATTTCGGACGAACACAAGGAGTTGGTCAAGACCCTTGCCAAGAGCGGGTGCATCCCTGCATTTGACGCGAAGAAGGTCAAGTGGATTGATTTCGACATGGACCTGCGGAGCATCCTTACCGGCTTCGGACTAGAAGACTTGGTCGTGAAGGGACCCAGCACGCCGGCTGAGCGCACACTCGACGCGCGCCTTGCGCGCGTCTTGATGGCTCGGTGTGACGTTGACACCATACGCTCGGTTGCGTGTGGGACAGCGTCCGGTGTATACAAGAATTTACGCACCAAGTTCGGTATGAACAAGCTTCGTGCCCAGAGAGAAGTCACCTCCCGAATGAAAGCGCTGCGCCCTGCGCCCAGTGAGACGGCCCGGGAGTATGCCATGCGCATTGATCGGCTCGTGTCCATGGGCGAGCAGGCAGGGGTCGATCTCGAGGCGCTCGCGTGGCTTACCTTAGCAGAAGCCCTACCGACCGATGGCAACCGTTCGAGCCTGGCCCAAGAGCAGCGCAACGGTGCGCTCATGCTGGAGGCCCTGGACTGCTAGAGTGCGACTTGAGAGCACTCGCGATCCTATGGATCAGCTGCAAAGCAGCCTTCAGACAAGGCGTGAAGGCAAAGTGGTGAGCACAAGTCTTCAAGCAACGTCTCATTGTGAGGAGCAACAGGTCAAGAAAGGAAGCAGAGGCGTACCTTCAGACAAGGCGTGAAGGCAAAGTGGTGAGCCACAAGTCTTCAAGCAACGTCTGAAGGGAAGGAGAAAGGAGAGAGAGAAGGGAGATGGAGCGAGCAGGGCGTGCGCGGCCTGCGAGCGGAACGCTTCCGCTCGGCTAGGCGAGCGTCACCGATCCATTGAGGGCCGTGCAGGAGAACCCTAGCAGTACCCTCTAACAGCCCCCCTCGGTGAGCTCGCCAGACCACAGGTGGTGGTGGTCCTCGGCCAAGGGCCAAGGCATGGATGAAAGAAGAAAGGATGTCTCCAACGCCTCTGGTCAAAAAGTGAAAGGAAAACATAATTGGCAAGCGATGTTGCCAAGTCAAGGGAAGAGAAACAGTATATTCAACGCATGGAGGTAAGGAGGAAGCGTAGAAAGTCACAGAGGTCAATTCAACTTGGAAGTATAAACAACATGTTCCAAGTCGAAACAGGATGTTCAACGGATGAGGGAGGAAGCGTAAGAAATCATAGAGGTCGATTCAACTTGGAGGTAGAAACAACATGTTCCAAGCCGAAAGAGGATGTTGAACGTGTGCAGGTAAGGAAGCTGTGAAAGTCATAGAGATCGATGCAACTTGGAGATATAGACAACATATGCCAAGTCGAACCGAAGCCAAAGTCGAACAGTAAAAACGTAGAGTTGGAGGTCGAGTCGAGTAGAACCATAGAAGGCAATTCAACTTGAAAAGAAACCAACAAGTCAAATTTGGCACAGCCATGAAAAGGAGAAAAGGACCAAATTCAGGACAGAAAAAGGATGACGACTGGTCCAACCGTCACGAGGACCAGCGTCAACGATGGTTCGAAAGTACCTTGTAGGTGATCAGTACACTTCGCAAGCAGCACCGCTGGCAAAGGAGCGACCAAAGTCTTCCGGGCCCGGGTCAGGGATGAAAGTGCAACGGCTGCCCATGTAGCGTACACTAGAGACAGTGCCTCCCGTCTTGAGACAGCCAAAGAAACTCCCATTTGGGCCAGAAAGGAAACCATAGCCGCCCATGCAGCCCACATAGTTAACAGCACCGCCAATCTTGGAACGGTCAAGGTACCCCGCGCCCGGGTCAGGTAGGAAACGGCCACAACCATTAGTGTAGCCTAAACCGTCAACAGCACCACTGCTCTTGAGACGGTCAAAGTACCCCCCGCCCGGGTCAGACAGGAAACGGCTACAACCATTAGCGTAACCTAAACCGTCAACCGCACCACTGCTCTTGAGACGGTCAAAGTACCCCCCGCCCGGGTCAAGTAGGAAACTACCACATCGAGTAGTGTAACCGAAACTGTCAACAGCAGCACTTGTCTTGGGACGATCAAAGGACCCCCCGCCCAGGTCAGATAGGAAAGTGCCACCGCTGCCCGTGTAGCCCAAAACATAAACGGTGTCCCCCATCATGGATCGGTCAAAGTACCACTGGTCCGAGTCATGTAAGAAACTGCCACAGCCGCCCGTGTAGCCCCAATCGTAAACGGTGCCTGTGGTCTTGGAACGATCAAAATACCACCCGCCCGGGTCAGATAGGAAACCGTCAGAACCGCCCATCATGTTGGATGCAATGGGAGAGCGAGACGTTAAAGCAGAGCACACAAGAGGGCCAACGAGTCCGCACATTACCTCCCTAGCTAACCAAGTAAGAAGGGCAGCTAGGGTGGCTTGCGTCGGTGGGCCCCGGCCTTGGGACCTCAGGTCAGTATCGATATTCTCTCCCGACATGACAATGTGTGCCTGAGGATCGGTACCGTGCCCATACGCAATTTGGAACAGGCAGGCCTGCCAACACATGGTGAGTATCGCTGAAAAGGGTGGGTGGGGGAGGGAACAGTAAGGCAAGGTGGTCCGGGCGCGTAAATGCATGTGCGGAAGGACGGGGGCAGCCCCCCTTTTTCCCGCATCCCGTCGATGGCCGCAAGCTCTGACACAGCGGCAATCGCCTTCCCTGCGTATGGTGCTAGGCCGACCGTGCAAAGCTTGTCCGCAAGCTCGGCGACCGTTAATTCTCCATGTCCAGCCGCCAGGTCGACACCGCCACACGCCATCGGCCCCCCTTGATCGGACGCTCGGCCAATAGCAGCGCGCGACATCGGTCCCCCTTGGTCAGGCACCAGGCCGACACGTCCACACGCCATCGGCCCCCCTTTGTCGGGCGCCTGGCCAATAGCACCACACGCTATCGGCCCCCCTTCGTCAGGCGCTTGGCCAATGGCACCACACGCGGTCGGCCCCCCTTTGTCGGGCGCCTGGCCAATAGCACCACACGCTATCGGCCCCCCTTCGTCAGGCGCTTGGCCAATGGCACCACACGCGGTCGGCCCCCCTTTGTCGGGCGCCTGGCCAATAGTGCCACACGCTATCGGCCCCCCTTGGTCGGGTGCCTGATGGACGTCAATGGGAACCGGGCCACCAAGCGCCTGGTCGGACGCCATGCCATCCACCGGCCCCCCTTTGTCAGACGCTAGGCCAACCACCGACCCCCCTTGATAGGGTGCCAAGCCAACCACCGGCCCCCCTTTGTCAGACGCTAGGCCAACCACCGGCCCCCCTTCATCGGGTACCGGGCCAGCCATCGTTTCCTCTTCATCGGGTGAAGAGGCACCAAGCGCCATCGGCCCCCCTTGGCCAGGCGCCTGGACTTTAACAGGTACCAGGCCACCGAGCGCCTGATCAGGTGCCATGCCATCCACCGTCCCCACTGTATCAGGCGCCAGGCCAGCCACCGGCCCCCCTTGATCGGGTGCCAAGTCAGCCATTGTTTCCCCTTCATCGGGTGCAAAGGCACCGAGCGTAATCAGCCCCCCTTTACGAGGCGCCGGGACTGCAACGGGTACCGGGCCACCAAGCGCCTGATCGGTTGTCTGATCCTGAGCCACGATAGCAACTGACATGGACCTGGGGGAATGCACCTCCCGTGACGCATAGTCACCCGCTGGGGGTAAGCCCGGGCCGACAGATGCCATCGCAGCCACAGGATCCGGCTTGGCGATAGCAGCTGGCGTGGACCTGGGGGAATGCACCTCCCGTGACACATAGTCACCACCCGCTGGGGGTAAGCCCGGGCCGACAGATGCCATCGCAGCCACAGGATCCAGCTTGGCGATAGCAGCTGGCGTGGACCTGGGGGAATGCACCTCCCGTGACACATAGTCACCACCCGCTGGGGGTAAGTCCGGGCCGACAGATGCCATTGCTGCAACAGGGTCATACCCAACAGCAGCTAACTCAGCCCCGGACTTGGGACTAGCGGAATGCATCGTCAGTAAATCAGGACCAACGCGTGGCATCTTGCCCAGAGGCTCATGGGCGACAGCAACTGGCTCACACGCGGGCGAAGCAAGGTGTTCCGCTGGCTCGCTGGCACCACGAGCCGGGAAAGGCTCGTCAACGAGTGGTGCTGCAACCAGAGGTTTACCCTCTCCACCAGTGCAATCACGAGAGCAATCCACATCCTTGGGGCCAGACACGACCACACCTTGGGGCTCTCTGATACAGTCCGCTGGGTCGAGGAGCATGTCACGCATGGCACGACGCTTCAGATCGACACGGTGTTTGGAAGCCTGATTGTCCTCGTACAGTTTCCAAGCATTACGCACTGCCTTGATATGGCGAAAGATTGCCTTCTGCAAGTCCTCAAAAGTGGAGAAGCGATGAGACTTGGTATAAAAGACGTAGGCAACATAGAAGTCGGTCGGTGTGAGCAAGAAGTTTTCGCCACCATGGCCCTTATTGTAGTCGGTAATGATATCAGCCACAATAGAGTCCTTGTCTGCCACTGCAGAACCAGGGAGCGGGGAGGCGATGCCACTCATCGGCATACCCCAGTGGCGAATGGTAGGAATGACTTCCAGGATGAACTTGGCAGCGACGTCCTCGTCAACGTCCGAAAGAACGACGCTCAGTTGAGCCCAAGCATAAGTCGTGCCCTTGATGCGAAAAGCCGGCCACTTCGCTGTCGTGCCAGGGGCTATCTCGACTTGGGAGTTGGGGTCAAACTCGCCACGACGAACATACGCTTCCACAATGTCGCGAGGCGAGGAAACCGGGTGCGCAGAATGCGCAGAGGCAGAAGATAAGGGCGACATAACCTGCTAGAGTGCGACTTGAGAGCACTCGCGATCCTATGGATCAGCTGCAAAGCAGCCTTCAGACAAGGCGTGAAGGCAAAGTGGTGAGCCACAAGTCTTCAAGCAACGTCTCATTGTGAGGAGCAACAGGTCAAGAAAGGAAGCAGAGGCGTACCTTCAGACAAGGCGTGAAGGCAAAGTGGTGAGCCACAAGTCTTCAAGCAACGTCTGAAGGGAAGGAGAAAGGAGAGAGAGAAGGGAGATGGAGCGAGCAGGGCGTGCGCGGCCTGCGAGCGGAACGCTTCCGCTCGGCTAGGCGAGCGTCACCGATCCATTGAGGGCCGTGCAGGAGAACCCTAGCAGTACCCTCTAACATGGACAACCTGTGCTACGATGACAAGGTACTCGCACCCGCGCCCCCGGCAGCCAAGCCCCATAAGCGCGTGCGAGTGCCCAAAGCCGAGGGCTCGGAATACTGCAATTTCCACAACCGGCCGGGACACGCCACAGCTGATTAATGATTGCCGCACCCTTAAAAACCGCCGTGCAAAAGCTGCCGAATATTCTGGAAGCAACCACCATCATCCCTGCTCCCTTTCATAGGCATGACACACCCCGCCCCCTCCACCTCGCCTGCACTGGCAGAGCAAGTGGTGCTCGTCACCGGTTCCTCTCGCGGTCTGGGACGCGCGATTGCCAAGGCCTTCTTGGCTCAGGGTGCGACGGTGGTGATCAACTTTGCTCACAACAGTGAAATGGCCTTTGGCTTGTATGAACAGATGCACCAAGCGCATCAAGCGGGCGAGACAGGTCCGCCTTTAATCCAGCGAGCCGACGTGTCGAAAAAGAACGAGGTGGAGGCACTCTTTGCTCGTGTCGAGCAGCACCTCGGCCGGCCCATCACAACGGTCGTCAACAGTGCTCTGCCCCGCTTTACGTTCAATGGCGACGCTCGCCCTCGCATCGACGAGTTGAAGTGGGACCAGGTGCAATTGCAACTGGACGGAACGGTGCAGGGGGCACTGAATGTGGTGCAGGCTGCCTTACCGGGCATGCGACAAGCCGGGTACGGACGCATCATCAACATTGGCACCAACCTGCTGCAAAACCCGGTCGTACCGTACCACGACTATGTCCTGGCCAAGGGCGCGTTGCTTGCCCTGACACGTACCATGGCCAAGGACCTGGGCCCAGACCACATCACCGTCAACATGGTCAGTGGCGGCTTGCTTCGTACTACCGATGCCTCCTCAGCTACCCCCGCAGCTGTGTTTGATGCCATTGCAGCCAGCAGCCCCTGGGCCAGGTGACGACGCCAGAGGAAATGGCCGACGCCTGCCTCTTTTTCGCTCACCCCTGGTCTCGGGGCGTGACGGGCCAAAACTTGGTGGTTGACGGTGGTCTGGTAATGGATTGAAACCACAGGGGCACCCTAACCCAATGGAACAGTGCTTATACCCCTGCAAAGCCACCCTACGTGTCGTATGACACGGTCGATGTGGTCGAGGCCCACACTGTGGCGGTCTCCATCACTTCCGTACCTGAGGCCCCTGAGAAGCCTCACAGTGATTGAGATTGGGCTCAGGCTCACAGGAACTATAGTATTTCTACACAAGATAAATACGTCCTGATTGGGGGCGGGGGAGAATGAGGTTAAGGACGGCGAGGAATAGCGTCTCAGAAGAGAGCGATGCACGTCGATGATCCATGGTCGATAACGTATGGCTGCCCTGTTGGTGCGTCAGGCAGCCCACAGAAAAGGGTGGCGGCGGTGAAGAGCGCTGTGGAATGGCGGTTGAACCTGAGCTTGCGGCGGTTTTGGCCTGGTTGGTATTGATATGCGCCACGTTGATGAGGAGATCGATATGTCGGCGATGCACGATGCATGAAATTTGAAACCCAGCCATTGCATAAGCGTCGTTAGGCGTCGATGTAACATTTCAAACCCGACGCCTCCTCTTGAACATCGCACCTGCCAGGCGCACCGCTTTCGGCATCTCAACCACCATCTTGCAGGTGCTGTCGACGATGGCAGCCAACTCCAAGCCGCGTTTGCCTTTGAGCCTCAACATGCCAGCTGTCCCGATTGCGGCCGACGTTCCGCCTCTGGCGCGCGAGGAGTATCTCACTGCGCGCAACAAGCTGGCAGCTAGCGTGGCCCGCAAGAAACAGCTGGAAACCGCCTTGTTGGCATTAGAGTGCGAGCTGTGGGACGCCGAGGGTGCGTATCTCAGTTCCACCTCGGCTGCTCATGGCGGAACAGGATCTGTGGTGCGCGGGTTCGATGCCTATCTCAAGCCGGCGCCCGTGCATGCGCATGGACGCCGCGACCGCCGTGGTGGGGATCGTACCGTGTCCGGCGGGGACGAGGAAGATCCCGACCTGGTTCAGCGTGTCTTTTCCAATTCTTCTTCTACCGCCGAGGCGAGCGTGGCGCAGCGCAAAGCGGATGCCGAGGCGGCGAAAGAGAAAGAAAAGGAGGCTCGGTTGGCCGACGACGCGCCGCCCGTGCCTCCCTCACTGCCTCTCGAGCTGGCTCGCCGCACGAATCGGTGCGCGAACGATCGGGGACAAAGCTCACCATTTCTCGTGGCTCCCCTCGAGCTGGCAGCCCTACCACTTCCGCTCGATCTTCCCCCGCACCTTCGACCTCGACCCCAAACGGCCTGGCCAACCAGAAGGCGCAACCAACCCCAAGAAGCGTCGCCCCCCTTCAGCTGCCGCTGGCGAGGAGGGCGCACCGCCACGCAAAAAGAAGGTCGTGGCCCGCGCTGGAAGCCCGACAAATCCATCTGGGGGCCAAGCGCTCGCTCGCAGAGGATCATAATTCGCCTCGTCTTCCTTCTGCAACCTCACGGTGCCAAGCAGACTGCTGTGCAGAATGTACTGTACACTATATTTTTTTGTCGCAGGCCAAGGGGCTCCCTCGCTGCTATGCAGTTGCCTGACAGCTTATATGGCCTTGAAGAGGTGTGGACAGAATGAGAGGAAAGACGGTACGGTATGTTCACGACTTTTGACGGACAGTGGGCTTGAAGTACATGCGGTTTCCTTGAGGAGGGGATCGAGAATTAGGGAGGGTTATGGTATAGGGTCAAGGAAAAATAACGAGGCTGGGGTTTGGGGGTACAAGGAAGGGGATGGGGCTCTATTAGGCCGCCAACGGCACTGCCGAGGGCATAGGCAAGTTGGTTTCGGCCATGGCCTTGGTGGGGGAGTGCCAATGCATGTATCCTCGGAAGGAACGGGGGACGCATTGGTAGAGCGTTGATGATCGCGAGCTTGGGCCTCGTCAAACGTCTCCCGGCCCGCTGCTCGGCGTCCGCATGCCAGTTGCGCTGAATAAGGAACTGGGGCACACCCATAGTACTGCCAGGTGGTCCAGCGGAAGAGAGCAGACACATCCCGCTTGTAAATTTTCTTAAAGTCTTGCCGCATCTCATGGCGCAAGCGCTGGAACAGGTCTGTGTTGTCGGTCAAGACGGCTCTGACGCCCCACCGAGTCGCCTCGACCATCTCGTCGGGCCGGTTGACCGTCCAGACATACACGTCCTTCCCTTCGGCCTGAGCGTCGCGAAGGAAACGCTGGCCCTCCGCTCCGACGAGCGAGGCAAAAGACATGCTAAAGCCGTCACATCCTTCCCCAGAAGTATTTGCGCGCTTTGGAAGGGCTGCCACCAATGTGGATGCGGCGCAGGGTGGGGACGTGCTCAATGGCAGCTGCAATGAACTTGGGATGCCACAGACCCAACACCAACCGAGGCGCCAGCTCCGTCTCATACCCTCATGCTGGCTCACCACGCCCTTCATCAGACGAAAGAGCCGGTCCGGTTGGTTGTCGGGCTTGACATCAATGTTGGCCTTGACGTGCCGGTTTTCGGGGAGCATGAGGAAATTGCACAGCTCATTGAACGTGGGAATCTTTTGTACCGGTTCCTCCACCGTGCGCACTTGGTCAATGCCGTCGACATAGTTTTGCGCCGAGATTTTGCCCGACCCGTTCGTCGTGCGGCCAAGGACCGAGTCGTGGAACATGACAATCACATCGTCCTTGGTAATGTGCACATCCGTCTCGATCCCATCCGCACCATCCCGCACAGCGGCATCAAACGAAGCCATGGTGTTTTCGGGGAAGGCACCCGAGGCACCGCGGTGGCCCCAGCACTCGGGCAACGCGGAGGGCCTGGACAGTGTGGTGGTGCCCACCGTTAGCAGACTGTCGGAGGCAGCATGGCGCAGGACCGGGGTCGGGCTGACAGGTTGGAAGAGGCGCTTGTTGGGGGGGCGGCCATGGCGAACAAGAGGGGTGCGGGAGAAGGGGAAAGGTGGTGGGCAGAACGAGCGGGTAGGGGTGGCCAGTGCGGGCGCTTAAGAAGGCGCGGTGGCGGCATGGCAGACGCGAAGGAGAGCAGAGCCCGGCTGGGATGGTACACGGGCAAGATGCAGAAAAAATTGCGGGGGCAGCAGGTGGCGAGTGTGGGGCGCGAGCGATTGTACCTGTGACCGGCACTGACAAACTGAGTCTGGCTGGGTGGGTACTAGTGCGCGGGTCGGACTGAATGGATACACGCCGGCAACTGCCACCTCGAGGAGCACCGCGGGAGTGCGAGCGCGGGAGCGGCGTCCTTCGGTGACCGCGTGACGTGAGCCAGCAGGAGAAGAGCCGGGACGGCAAGGGAAGGGCACGAGGGAGGAGGGCGCAGGCGCGGGCAGCCATGCACTCGCGAAGAGAGCGCAAGGTGTGTTCCGCTTACGGATGATGTCGATGATGCGGATGGCGGAGCACGAGAAGGTTAGGTGATTATGATTGCGCGTGACGTGACGTGTGACGTGTGAGTGCCGTCTTGGAGCGGTGGCCGATGCCCGGCGGTGGCTTGGATGATTGATGATCGATGAGTGGTGACCGATGACCGGTGATCAGCAAAATTTGAAAGGGGCAATGCGCACGTGTGGGGTGTGGCACGGGGATTTTTTTTGTTTTCCATTTGGTTGAAAACCACGGCATACGTCACGCATCACACGTCACACATCACATAACGCACCGTGCATAGCATGCCTCACACCATCGATCATCGATCATCCTTCAGTTCTCCCACTGTCCACCACCCACGTCCACCGTCCCAGGTGCCCGCTTTCCAGCGAGGAAGGCAAGATGGCCGATCGACGATCTGAGGGTTGAAGCCGACACCACACTCACTGACCCTGCGCCGTCGCCAGGGGCCGCGGCCCCTTTCAAATTCCACGGACAAGCATCATGCATCATGCATATGCATCATGCCCACTAGCACAGCCCTTGAGTCAGCTGGGTGTACATGGTACACCGCTACACCCGCTACCCCTCGGCCATTTGTGTCGCCGCGGGCGTAGTGCCAGTCACGTGCCACAGGTCACAGGTCCCACTCGCAGTGCAGGTGCCCTGGGGAATACCCGACGCTAGCTTACCCGGTGGTACTGCTGCTGGACATTGGGACCTCGCCACCATTCTTCGCGCCTCTGGCTTGTTCAACATTTCAACCTGGCCTTCAAGCTTCAAGCTTCAACTTGAAGCTCCCAGATGCTTCGCCTTCGACAGCCACCAATCAGTCCTCCTTCCCACCTTGGCCCTTGTTGGGGTGCAGAATCCACAACTCGGTAGAGTCAGCTGCACCACCGATCATCACCTGGCCGCATGCCGAGTACGCACACCCGCATCCCCTCCATCCTCTGTCCAGCTCTGGGCTAGGCCCACGTGACCACGTCGGTCTGGTTGTGGAATTCACGATGCATCCGCCGCGCAACAGCTTTTAATGATTGCATGACAGCTCTCTCTTCCTTATCACCATGTCAGCTGCCCCACCACCCTCTCCCCCCCAGCAACCCCTCCTCTCCACCGAGCCAGCAGCGAACAAGGATCTGCGTAATCCTCCGAGGCGAGAGTAATGAACGCATGTTGGGTGAAGGGTGTGTTGCCCGAAAAGGGGGTCCCCGCACACAGTAGGTCAGCAATCCACCATCAGTCATGCACGCGCGCCGACAAAACATGCACCCGCTCATCCGACTCCCACTCTACTACTACAGATCGGCGTCTACCCCGTGTGCCAGTGCAACGACGACGAAAGCATGACGCGTCCTTCGAGAGGACAGGAGACAGAGGAGGCGCCACTGGCACAAACGACCACTGTACCTATATCCTAACAGACTAGGGCACACGAACATGCACACCACCAAAGCCGGCAGCTAGAAAAATGGCCTTCCCTTGTTGGCGACCTTGATTCGCTTGAAAGCTTGCCATCATGCATCATCATGTCAATGTCGCGCATCAGGTTGCGGCGGCGCGCCGCGCCAACACCTGGGAAGGAAGCAGCGGAGGAGCCCTGGCGCGCCCTGGTTCGCCTGCCATCGGATCCGAGTTGGCCCACGGCGTCGTAGCCAGCTGGGTGGCCTGGTGAACCGGACGTACTTCCAACCCCTCGGAACCACGTCGCGTTCGTACATGGCCCATGGCCGGAGAAGGAGGGTGCAGGATGCCGTGGTGAGGTAGGGTACCTTGGGCGCGCCAGGTTGAGCCGTTCGCCGGGCCGGTGCCGACGCTGGACCGATCGAGGTGGCGGGCTTGCGACGACGGAGAGAAACGCCCCCCTGTGCAGCTGCGCAAGGGGGACATCCTCATCGGCATCGCTGCTATCGGACGTAAGGCCATTTTCGGCCGATGGGGGCAACGCACCAAGCGCACAGGCCGGGATGGGGGTACGTTTCCAGCTTGTGCTTCTCGTGCCAAGTGTTCGCGGCGATACTGTCGCTCCATCACGCGCAGAGGATCGCGCGGGGGCCAACGGTATTGCGCGAGAGGATCCAAGGCAGTAGGGTAGGACCATCCCGACTGGGTTGCCGCAGCGGCCAACGTAGCTTGTTCCTGGGTATGGGGCAAAACAGCACGCAAGACATGTGGTACATGGCGTGGGGGCGGGGGCGGGGTGGGCATGCAGCTGGGTAGGTGGTCAAGGTAGGCAAGAACCAGAGCCATGGGCGAGAGCCGAGGGTGACGAGCAGATTGGTGCAATGCCCAGCGAGAAAGGGTACTGTGCGTCGGCGCTGGGATGCGCCCCCGGCGCGCCATGGTGGCCGCCCGACCGGTCTCGGCCGACTCAATCGAGGTTTGATTGACCATGGTGAGGTAAACATGTACAACGAAAACCCTCCCACCAGGAGAAGGACCAAGGAGGAAACGGCCATGTTGGTAAAAAGGACCCCCATGACAAAGGAGGTGGGAGAACCATGGCGAATGCCACGCGTCAAGTGCCACCTTGGTCAATAAATACAGATCCCCAACAGACACATCCACCGCCACCAGGAACCGGAGAAAATCCCGTAATTGCGCGCACCAACACAATTGCCCAGCCAAGGACAGTGGTGATCCATCCGCGCAATGCACACCCCGCACACACGACAGTGATGCGCACGCGGAGGCTGGAACCAGCGACAGCGCGTGCACCACCTTGCCCCGCCTTCTCGCAATAGGCGGTAGAGCTGACGCGCTGGGCTAGGGCAATCGAATGGGGCAAAGGGTGGGAAGCGGAGCTGTCCCCGTTGGACGTGTCCGACTCCTCGCCTGGGTCAACACTAGTCTCGGCGGGGGGAGGCATTTGATCTGTGCTCGGCAGCGCGTTGAGGGCGAGACCACCTCGGGGAAGGCAGTCACCGGGGCGTCCATCCGCGCGCATCGATTCGTCCCGGATCGCTCAGGACACAGCTGAGGTAGCTGGCATACAGGGCGACAATGCTGATGGTGAGGGGACCGATGGAATGCACTAAGGCGCGACGCAGGGGGTAAAGACCCTGCGATGGGCAGTGTAAAAGTAGTGAACGACGAGGGCTTCGAGGCTCCCGCAGAGAGAGCTGATGAGGAGCAGGACGCCTCCGACCCAAATGCGCTGCGTAAAGGTCAGACGGCGACGGCGGCCCACAAATGGCCCAGGAGCGCGGCGGGGGGTTGAGAACTGGGTAAATGCATAGGAGGGGGCCAAAAGGCACTCCGCACCGGGACGTCGAGGCTAGCGTCGGAGCATCCATCGTCAGTGGAGCTGTCGCTCCCAGAGCCCGGGGGATGGCCGTCGGGGTCCAATCCCCAGGCATCCATAGCGAGCAGAAGGTGGTCGGAGCCCCCAAGCCATGGCCGCCCCACTCTGGCCCTCTGGCCACCGCGACGCCGGCATTGGCACCTGAACATTTCAGTCCGCAGCAGTCACCTCGCGAGCAGCATCCTCGCGAGTAGCCTCCTCGCTCGGACCGAAGGATCGTGCACCTACATCGCGAGGATGCAGTAGTACTATCTGCCAGCTGGGTCTTTTTCTCAACCTCGAGATCATCGTCTGGACAATGCACACCAGCATACCTTTCAATGATAAACGGACTCGGTCTTCCCGCTTGCAGCAACACGACAGAACAGAACATATAGATGAGCCCACAGCCAGACGCATGATGAGCCTGGGGCCTGGGGGGGGAAGGGGGGGCGAGAGAGGAGTAATAAATGTTTCGTAAAGTGAGCAAGCACGGCAAGCAGAGCAAGCAGAGCGAGCAAGGCATGGGGGGCTACAAAAAGTAGAGAAAGAGACGATAGAAAAAGGAGAAAAGTAGAAAACGCAAGTGAACTGTGGAGCGCAATGAAACAGGGCCGTTGCTGGACCGACCCTCGCCTCTGTTCAACAGAGGAAGAACAGAGAGCGGAGGGGGACCGTTTCATGAGACGATGATCACCGCGATGGAGGAGAGAATGTGGTGAGTTGGGAAGAGACTTACTGCTGGGGTCGAGCGGCGACGACAGCAGTTAGTAGAACACACCCAAAATCCGATAGCGGCCGGCAAGGCTAAATCTCTGGGAAGAATGCCCATCAGGAGGCCATCGTCGTTGCTCGCCTTGCGCCCGGGCCGACGGGAGCGACGAGGCTGGCGCGCTTGCGGTGACGGTGCAACTGCTCTTCTTCTTCGTCATCGTCTTCCGACTCGGACTCGGATTCGGAAGCGAAACGGGGATCCTGCGCAGGCTCGGTCGCAAATCGCTTGTACCGACGTGAACGTGTACCGGTGCTGCCACACTGGGGTTCGATTCCGAGCGCCGACTGAAGCTGGGGAAAGGGAGCGGGCAGGGCCAGTGGAGGAAGGAGACCGGGCCTCGTCTTCTTCTGCCACAGCGGTGAGAGCTGCCTCTTGGAGAGTGTGTCGCGTCTCCGGGAGCGTGCGGCATGAGCTGTGGCCAAGTATGATTCCCAGGAAGCCCCCCTGAGTAGGAGCATCACCCGCCCCCCCAATCTTCCGAGCGATGCGCACAGCCTCTTGCAAGTCCTCATCGGACATGATCACGACCACATCCTTTTCATCATCTTCGTAGGCAATGGTAAAGTCGGCTGGATCCGGCACCTCGCCCTTGCTCCCATCATCCTCACCACCAACGGGATGGCAAAACTCATCTGCCTTGAGTTTTTGCACAATCGCCTTGCGCAACGAACCCAAGTCATTAACCGGCGCAGCAAACCGGTGCGTGCGTCGACTCGGCGTGGTAAACTTGAATTGAAACGTCTCAACCGAGTTGGTAGACATGGGTGCGAATCCTGCCGCTTGCGTCACCGCCGCAACGGGGTCCAACGTTGCACCGCGGTCCAGCCTTGTGCCCCCTTGGTCCCAGGGGCGTCGAAGGTTTCGCGTCGAGATCCTGCAGAGCTCGCGCTGTCTCCCGGGAACAGATCCGTGCTAAGATTGGTTCCCGACGTACCCACTGGGAGAGAAGCACCTCCTAGAGCGACACCAGAGGATGACCGGGGCCCGCTGCCAGCAGCCTGGATGGAGCGGGAAGCGGATCCGCCGCTGGTGCGACTGATGGGGCGAGGGATGCGGCTTGGGATTGCATCGCCCGACCGGCTAGGAGTTCCTCGTTGAGAAAGAGAATTGCTGATCCCAGAGGCCGACATGCTCCTGGTCTCGTCGGCGTCGTCCGCTTCGTCGCCAATGTAAGAGCCGGTATGGGCAAACGAGTTCCAGAACCGGTTCCACATCGGCCCAGCTACGTCTCCATCCGCCGAGAGAGCCATGCTGTCATCACCATCAACAGAGGCGTCTTCGTTCATACTGTTAATCTGCTCGAGCGTCTTCCAAGTCAGACGGAGCACGTCGACCACGCGAGAGCAGCTGGCCGTCTTCCACAACAGGGAGGTTCAGGTAGTGACCGTCGTGCATCTTGCGCAGGGCCTCCTGGATGGAGAGTTCGGGCAGCGCCGTGTCGGGATGGGGAGTCATGACCCTGACCACGCTGCACGTCCGTGGGTCCAGGCCTGCGGCAATCACACGCAAAACCACATCTTTCGAGGTGAAGATGCCGGCGATTTTGGCCGACGTGGCACCATGGCTTTGGTAGTTATTGTTGGTATCCATCACGCAGACCGCCGTGACGCGGTGCTGCTTCATCAACCGCGCTGCATCACGCACTGTGGTGCGTACACTGACCGTCGTGGGAGTGGTCCGACTGTCGAGGATGGAAGCCAAATCGGGCAGAGCCAAGCGTTCGCGCAAGGCTCCAATGTACTCGATCAGCTGAGCCTGTTGAGACGAAGGTGCGTTCCACTCGGTCTGCATACCCTCCAGGGCAGCATAGAGCTTTTGGGAGGAAGTATGGGCCCGCTCGAGCTTGGTAAGCGCCCCGTAAAAGACACGCGCAATGTCCAGGAGGCCCACCACGTCCCCTTCCTCGTTGCACACGGGCAGATGGCGAAAGCCGCGGGTAACCATGAGATTGAGCGCTTCGGTGGCACTGGTTGTGTCACGGGTAACCACGGGGCTGCGCGACATGATGGCACTGACAGGGGTCATGCGCGGGTCCCATCCGGCGGCTACGACGCGAAAGGCCAGGTCCTTGGCGGTAAAGATACCGGCCAAGTGCTCATCATCGTCGACGACGAGAACACAGTCCGTCCGCTTGGCTGCGCACAACTGGCTGGCATCGGCCACACTGATGCTCTGGGGCACAGTGAGCGCAGGCAACGGACGCAGGTTTTGCACCGTGCCGACCTGCGCACGGCCGTCGGCGGCAGCCTGGGCAGCTCCCAACGCCGAAGAGCCACGGCGACGAGAGGAGCGCCGGTGGTGGTGGTGGTGGGGCGAGCCACGGCCGGGGGTGGGGCTGGGTGGGGTGTCGGAGGCGGCGCGCTTGCGGAGCAGGTCGGCTTCGACACGACGACGGATGGCCTCGTCGCGGCGGCTGGTCTTGGAGCGCGGGTCGGCGGCGTCGGACACAGCGCCAGCACGGCCGCTGAGCGAGGAAGACATGGGGTGGTGGAGGGGAAGAAAGAGCGGGCGTGCCATGTCATCTGAGACGAGAGAACCCCCTTGCTCGGAGGCCTCTCGGCGGCGGCCGGAGCCACTAGCCAGGGGGGATGAGTATGAGTCGATGCCTGAGCAACGGACCACGTCTTGGCCCTGGACGGCGCCATGGTGTCGGCCAGCAGAAAGTGGGCCGGTTGTCGAGGCCCGCCGCAGGGGCAGTGTCCGCGCCGCCCGGCGGGCCCCCACCCGCTCTGCGACAAGCCCGCAACATTTCAAGTCGGGTCACGTGCACCCGGCGGGGCCCCCTGCTCCCGGCACGCCCTCGGCCTCGTCCCGGTCCCGATCCTGGGCCCTGCCTCGACGGCCATCATTAGCATTGCGCGTCGCCAGCGTCAGCTTGGCCTTGCCCCCCCCCCCCTGCACGCCAGCCCAACCCCACCACGCGGGAGAGCGGTGGAGCTACAGCGACCAGTTCCATCCAGCCGGCGTTTCTGCTGCTCACATGCCTCCCGCCCCACTCGAAACGCTGCCGGAAGCACGGGCGGAGCAGAGCGTCGACTTTGGGCCCACCCTCGCTCCCGACCCCGGCACCAACAGCCCCCACAGTTCGGGCAACTTTTACTCATCCATCTTGTCTGACATCGTCTCCACCGTGCTGGCTGATGAGGCTTATCTTTCTTCCATCCGAGATAGAGTTACTGCAAGCCATTCTCGCGGTACCACGTCCTGCTCGTGCCCTGCTGGCTCATCTACTCCAGCGCAAGACCGATGGCTTTCTTCCGGCTTATTATCCTACAAGGATGTTCTCGACCCACAAGCTGCAGCTGCCTGCTTGCACTCGCTAATCTTATTTCCATTCAGCCCGCTCGGCTCTCGATTGGCCCGAGTTGCTCAACCGACTATCGCTCAATGACCTGCGCACCTTGGTGCCCAACAGCAACTCTCTTTCCAAGGCGGCCATAATTCAAGCCCTTGTCGAAAAGAACGATCCCGCCAAGGCTCGTCCACGCTCCAACCCCCCACACGCCCCAACCCCCAACCCAAGGAAGCTCAGCCCAAGGCTCGTCAGCTCACACTTTTCCATTTCAACCCGCGAGTTGCTCCACCAACTCCCTCTCCCAAATTGGCATCTCCTACTGCATCTCCCACTGCATCTCCTGTACCTTCACACCTATCTCCCACCAGCACATTCTCTGCTCTGGCTTCCTCAGCCCCAACTTGCCCAACCCCGTCTCTGGCTCGCAGCCATCTGCGCCCGCGAGTCGAGCGCGCTAGTGGGCCCAAGTGTCAAGGTACCCGACTCGGTACGGGAGCTGGTTGACCGGGTGGCCCTCCTATTTTATCGTGAATTGCCCGAACCTCTCAGCGCGGGGCCGTGGTCGCGTCCTAACTTGAGCGGGAGAGGCGAAGATGCCCTGACAACTGCCATCTTGGCTCGAAGTGGACGAACCAAGTTTGTGGGGTATACTGTGGAGCGGACCCCACTGTGGACTTCGCGGGAAGAAGTGGTGGCCTACCACCATGCATCGGAGATGGAGCGCGAGATTAGCTACCGGTTCGAAGTGGGTGAATGGGAACGCGGCGCCGAGATGGGGTTGGCTTTGCTTCCTACCTGGAAAGCCACAGTAGAGGCAGTCGAGGGACTTCCCACCGTGCCGGGATGGTACACCCGCTTTATCCCGGCTCATGTCCAGACGCGGGTGCTGTACAAAGCGGCTGCGTGTCTCGGCCGCTTGAAGCGGTACGAGCAAGAAGCGCAAGTGTGGCAGGCACTCCTCTCTCAGCGTCATTTTCGACAGACCAAACGCGGGGAATGGGCGGAACGTTTGGCGCTGATCTGGATGCAATATGCTCCCACCCACTTTCCTCCTGCCCCTATCCCGCTCGCTCGTCCAAAGCGATTCAGGTTTGTCGGGAAAAAGCGCTGCGACTGTGCGTCGAGACAATCGAGGACCCGCGTACCCACCCCCTCGTTCTCCCCGCCCTTCAACGCAGGGTGACACGGTTAGAAAGCCTGCTCCGCATCCCCTTTGGGGACAAGCACGATTTTTCCTACCTGGTGGTGCGCGAAGCTACGCCTGTCCACTTTACTGCTGTTCGACTGGACCGCATGGCTGCGCCTACCAGTCGTGGGGTCTGGGACCCGGCCGCGAGCCAACCTGTTTCTACCCCAGAAGACCGGCCGCCACCCCAAAAACGCGTCCGGCTCGAGCGCACCCTCACCGACCAGCAACCGGAAACGTACCACACCCAAACCCGTCTTTCCATGGGCACAGTCTGGCGCGGATTGGATGGAAAGGCATGTCGGGTGGAGGAACTGGTGCTGCAGCACTATGTTCGCCGAGGCTATCGTGGCTACCACTGTGAAGGCGGGCTGATCCAGATGGTGGTAAGTCTATTACTCTGGGATCTACTGTTTGCGCCGGTAGCAGGGGTGCTACAGATGCCGTTCCAGGCCGCGCCATTGGACTTGCGTACGCCCGACTTTGCCCGTTCGCGGTCCGAGATGCTGGCTGCAGTGCTGGAGCAGGTCGAGCTGCGGGGGCCCGAACTGGTAAGCACAACCGACGAACGCGAACGACCCCGAAGTGCTGCGGTGGTGGGGTGCCAGTGGGACACCTATTCCCACGATGACGTGGTCAAGTGGCCGAGGCCTTGGGGGGCGAGGCGCTGGCCCACTTGTGCCGCGCGTTTGCCGAGGATTGGAGCATCAGCAGTTCCGGTCTGCCAGACCTGCTTGTCTGGCAGCATCCTGCCCAGGACGGCGTGGCTCGACCGCGCATCAAGCTGGTGGAAGTCAAGGGCCCCGGGGATCAATTGCGGGAGAACCAGCGACGGTGGATCGATCTGCTGTGTATGTGGGGGGTGTCTGTGGAGCTGGCGTTGGTGCGGGAGGAGACGTAGAGAATGCACGCATCCAAGGCAACCTGTTGGCTCGGCAGGTGGTAGCACTTTTATAACACTTCGGAGGCTCAGGCCGGCAGAGAACATCGTGCTAAAGGCGCGCATGCATCCAATGGTGACATTTTCGGTTATGAACTTCACATCAAGGTGCTATGGTGTAGTGGTTATCACGTCTCCTTTACATGTGAACGGAGAAGGTCCGCGGT
Source organism: Moniliella sp. 'wahieum' (assembly GCA_003971905.1). Lineage (NCBI taxonomy): Eukaryota > Fungi > Basidiomycota > Moniliellomycetes > Moniliellales > Moniliellaceae > Moniliella > Moniliella sp. 'wahieum'. Next base: position 475,033 of record RSEE01000036.1, on the reverse strand, counting down.
TCGAACCCGCGTCGCGCCAAATTTTTACTTCTGTTTTTGCTTGAAGCCCACGTATACCTCGTTTGTATCCATCGTGTCCACACGAGCGACAGAAACGGAACATCAGTGATAGCAATGCAGACAGGGCAACTGGAAGCGCAGCGGCACCAGTGCATCACAGATCTCAATGGCAGCCCCGTCTTCTATTAGCCATCTCCAAAGCCGCCGGTGGTGACATGTTTGCATCGACGTGGGTGCGAGTGTCGGCGAGGCGTCGTTTTGCATCCTGGGGCCTACGGCCAATACGATGTAAGAGGCCAGAGTGGCTGAGGTTGCTGCTCGTCCCGGAGGCGTATGGAGCTCTGGTCCGGCCGCACTGGCACCCACCCAACGCTGCCACCTGTCCCGCACGCCCAAGCGGCGCAAACAGCGCTTTGCCCCGCTTCTCGTTTTTGCCGCGTGTGGCGCCCAGACAGCAGCACGAGTGCAGTGTCGCCCACCCCCAACAGGGATTGTGTACCACCCCTCTTCCATTGGTGCCTCACGCCGTTCGTCGCGGGGCCATCCATCTGCCTCTGTCGCTCCCTGCCTTTCCCACTCGACCTCCACCACGTGCCTTCGTTTTCCTTCTGCGCCATCCCTGCCCATCACCCCATGCACGACCTCCGCCTCCCTCCCGCCCCCACACCTGCCGACGTTGCCTATGCATCGGCCCACGGTGCCCGCACACGCCCCCTACGCATTGGCAGCTTGCTCCCTTCTGCCGTGCCTCAAGAACCGTCCTTTTTTGCTCCGCCTCCGCCACATGTGGAGTTTAAGGCGCTGTCACACCAAGACGTCAACATGGCTGGTTTTGGCGCTCGCAAGTTTGCGCATCAGCAGCATCTCCTCCGTCTGCATTACAATGCCTCTACTGCGTCCCAACCTACCCCCGCCGCTCCGTACATTTCTGCTTCATCAGTGCCCCACCCGCCGCCACCTCACTCGCGCATGCGGGCCCAGACAGCCCTTACTACGCCCTCCCACGCTCCGGAACATCGGGCTAAATGTGCCGATTGTGGTGAGCTGGTCACCCTGGATCAGCTCGAGGCACACCGTTGCAGCACCTCTCAGGGGGACGCGGATGACTGGCGGTTTACCGAATCCCCGTTAGACAATCTGGGACGTGTTGGTCGACTACCTTGCGTGTCGAGACCGACCCAGAACCCGAGACCGTCTCCGAAGCCAACGCCAACGCCAACGTCAACGCCAACGCCAACACCGGCTCAATACCCACATTCATGCTCTACCCTGCCCACCCCCCACACTTTGCACCCTTCGCCCCATCCTTGGCCGAGGCCAGTTCAGCATCGGTCTCCTAGCCCACGGTCACACGCCACTCCCACTCCCCCCTTGTCGGGGCAGGATGCAGTTGCTGCATCTCGTCGGGCGCGGATCGAGGAGCAACGTCGAGCAGCTCGACTGGCTTTGTCTCCGAAAGATCAAGAGGACAACCGTGAAATTCGCTTTGGTTCCGACACATGGCCCCAGCCCCAGCGTCGTGGGACAGAGCCAACGCTTCATTTGGACAAGCCGCGCGGGGAGTTGGCGCGGGCACAGACTGCGCCCATGGGGCGTACCTGTGCAGTTTGCCGGACCGGGCTGGACCGGCACGGTAAGTGTTCGCAGTGCACGCGGTGCAAAGGATGTGGGGAGGCGTTGGAACGCGGGGTGCGAAGCAAAGATCCAGGATTGCCAGGTATCTGGCACCGTATGTGCTTTGCCTGTTCCTCGCCTGGTTGTGGCGTGAGGCTGGTCAATGCACCGCACTGTGTCTTTCGTGGCCAGCTTGTCTGTGTGCAGCACTACCACCGTCTGGCAGGCACGGTGTGTGGTGAATGTGGGGAGGGAATCGAGGGCCCGGCTCGCTCCGTTGTTGATGGTTCTCTCTTCCATCCGACCTGTTTTACTTGTCAGTCCCCCGGATGCAAGGCAGTATGTGCTCCTTTGGCTCCCCACCCCTGACCACGCATGACTACTGCTGGTACTGATTCATGATTACTGATGCCGTCTCGTTTGGGCAGGCCATGGATACATTCTACCAAGTGCAGGGCCAGCGTCTCTGTCCTGTCCACTGGACTGCCTGGGCACTCACCCATGGCACCTCGGCGGGAACACAGAGGGTGTCGGTAATGCTCTCCTAGGGAAATACCACTTCTCCTTCCTTCTCTCCTTGTCCATCTCTGGTCTCTTGTTACTGCGCCTCGTGGTGGGAGGGGTGTGGTTTTAACCACAGATCTCTGTTACGACCGATGCGGGGAGCTCGTTGTTGCTTCGCTCAAGTGTCCTTGTGTGGGGAGGGCCCTCCACTGTGTACGTCTGATACCCGCGCGGGCACAGCGCGTCCGATTGGGCTCTATTGGCACTTCAAGCCTTCACTCTTTTTTACCTATCTACTGCTCTCATATCGCACTTGTTTACTCGAAAATATCATAGGCCGTTACCAACGGGTCCACTCGCCTCGCATCCAACCACGGCTCCGCAGCACCCTCAGCACCGACAGGTGCTGTCTCTGTCAGCGGGAGCGGGAGCGGGAAATAGCCGTGGGGGGGGCAGACCAAAATTCTTCCCCAATCAGATCGACGTGCATCGTGCGCAACTCTTTTGCCCTCCGAGGTTCCAACGCCTTCTTTTCGGCCTTGGTCAATTTCTTCCGTCCTTGCACCGGGGCAACAGGGGTGGACCCTGGTGCCGGAGCCGCGTCGGTCGGGGTGAGGGTGGGCGGCGGCGGGGTATACCAAAACAGGATGGATCCTTTGCGGAACATTGCTGGCTCAGTATTGTAATTGATGCCACGTTGAAAAAGCATATCGTGCTTGTTGGCACTAACGGATTTTTCCAGTGCCTTGTGCGCCTCGGGCTCCGACAGGCCATCGTGCTGGATCAAGGACCAAAACGTAGTGTTGTACAAGTTGTTGATATGTGTATCGGCCTGGCGCCAGGCAAAGTAGTCCCGCACCTCGCGCGCAGTGGGATAGACGACCAGCCGTCCGTCAAAGGAAGGCAGCGCGTCAAGGCTGTCGAGCGGGTGGGAAAAGAAACGAGGCCAGAGGTGGACATAGGCCGCGGTAAACATGGATACAATGTGGGTCGTGATCTTGGCTTGGCGACGTGAGTAGAGCTGGGAGTGCTTGTCGAGGAGGAAGGAGTACTCGTCGCTCTCGCCATACGCGAGCAGCGCATCGCCGCGCAGGGCCGTCATCACCCGCCCCGCCGCGGCGTTCATCAGCTCGAGGGCGCGCGGGTCATTGGGCTTGGCAAAGTGGTGGCGCTTGGCAAAGCGGTGGAAGCCGTTGCCGTCGAGGCGAACGACCATGTAGGCGTGCGGAAGGACAGGGTCGGGCTGCTCAAACGCACGCACATAGGCCCAGCGCGTGCCTGCCATGGCGGTGCGTGCGCGGATGGTGCTGGCAAGCATCCTGGACGGCATTGCGCACGCGGCCTGCGCGCTCCTCGAAGGGGCACGCACGAAAAAAAAGAGGCTGCTTACCTCAGCACGCCCAAGCCCCCCAGCCGATCCGGGGGCGATCAGACGATCGGACGCTTCCATTCGGCCTGAATGCAATCATCAATCATTAATCAGTCCAGATCCACATACTGAGTGCTCAGACTGAGCAACGAATGCATGCAGCTGGCGCTGGCCGATGACGATGCGCCCCGTGGGCACAACTCGCTCTCGCACGGATGGTGGGGGCGGAGGGTGGGGGTGCCCCCAGTCTGCCCACTCTCACACGGCCGATGGCGGAGGACGGTGGCATGGCTGCTGGATCGCAGCCCTCCCCTGTGCTGCCACGTGTGATGTCACCCGTCTGCCCCAGCCGCAGGTGGCTGAACGTAGCACCCAGCACCCAGCACACATCATGCATCATGCATCACCCGCACGCCATGGGTGAGCACTGTGTGCATGAAACAGGCTCCCCAACTCAACCAGCCCGTTCTCAGGCAATGCTTGCCGTGCTGGGCAGCACGCCGCCTCGCCCCGCCACTGCCGCCACCACCACACCCACTTCTCCTCTGCCGCTGCCCGGCATGCCGCCCCACCTGGGCCGCCCGTTCATGCGTGCAGGACGGGCTGCCCGTGCTGTGTGCGGCTACTATGGCACCCTCCTCCTCGTGCCTCCCGCCCCCGCTCCCGCTCCCGCGCCCCCCGCTCCCCATCTCCCACACGGCCCCGGTCGCTCTGGACTGCTTCCCATGCGGCCGTCGACAGCTGGCCCAAACTCCCCCCCCCCCGCCCGAGCCACCAGTCCCGCGGGTGAGCCGCATCCGCTCCATCACCGAGCTCATGGCCCTCCCCGACCTGCTCACCCCGCCTCGCTTGCCGCGGGACCCCATCGTTCTCTGCCACGGCTTGTACGGGTACGATGTGCGTGCCATCTTGGGTGTCGAGATGCACTACTGGGCTGGCATTATGGATGTGCTGCGCGAGCGCCTCGGCGTTGAGGTTATAATGAAAGGCGTGCCCCCCATGGGCTCGATCCAGGAGCGAGCCGAGGCATTGCATGCATACCTCTGCTCTCCGCAAGCTGGGATCCGCGGACGAAAAGTGCACTTTGTGGCCATTCCATGGGCGGTCTGGATGCTCGCTATCTCATTACTCGAATTCGTCCTACCCCAGACCAGTACACCCCCTTAACCCTGACGACGATCAGCACTCCCCATCGCGGCTCCCCTTTTATGGACTGGTGCAATGCCAATATTGGCATCGGCCGCGACTTGGTTGAGTCTGAGATTGCTACGGCACGAAGACAAGGCATCATTCCACCCGCCCACACTCGTTCGCGGCACCGCCATCCCCACCATGATCCCGACTCTTCAGTGCCCGCGCTGGAAGATCCAATACCCAGCCTACCTTATTCACTCAAATCGCCTCTTTTTGTCAGGAGGGAGCCAGCAGAAGGCAATTTGGCTTCTCGAGCAGATGCCAAGCTCAACACTACTTCCCCGACATCGACCTACGTCTCCTCCTCCGGCAGACAATAATGATAATCCGAAGGACAAGAGCAGTTCGCCACGCGAGTCGCCTCGAGCTACGAGCGGTTGGGACACTTCCTTATTTACCCGCGCCCTCGACTCGGTTGGTGGCGGATTTAGCGAATGGATGCTGGGGTTACTGGACCAGCCAGCGTACGCAATGTTGTCAACTCGCTACATGACACTCCTCTTCAACCCTACGGTGCCCAATGTACGCGGAGTAAGCTACTTTAGTGTGGCGGCACGGATTGATCGGTTGCCCATGTGGCACCCGCTTTGGCTACCCAAGCTGGTGCTCGATGCATCCGCTGCAAGTGGGACGGCAGCAAGTGTTCGCGACGGCTCGGCTCAGGCCGAGCAGGCCGAGCGCGGAAACGATGGCATTGTTGCTGTTCATTCGGCCATCTGGGGTCATTTTCTGGGCGTGGTGGAGCAGGCGGATCATTGGGACCTGCGAGGGGGAGGGGCCCCCCGTTTCCGTGCTCCGAAGAAAGACCCTATCACAGGACGCCCGCTCCCCACCTCTTCCAAGGCCAAGACAAAGGCTGAAACAAATGCCGAAGCCCCACATGCTCGTCCAAAGTCAGATAAACCTGACACTGGCGCCGACCAAGGATGGTTGGGTATCAATCGCATCTTGCGCGCCTTACGACGCTCTTCCCCTTCAGATTCAAGCACCCCCAAGAGCAATCTCGGACTAGACCAGCAACCCAGTCGGCTTTCTTCTCTCCTTTACCTTCCCCTCCATCTTCGGAAGCGTCTACATCATCCCTCTCCTCCCAGCGCCTAGACTCGCACTCCTCCATCCGCATCACTACAGCCAACATCCCCCGCCCCCGCTGCCGCCCAGGTCGCCAACTGGATCTCAGACCGTCTACCCGACACTGCAGCACCTGCACCTGGACGGGCCCACTCTGCATTTGCACCCTTGCACCCTGCTCCTACTGAGGCAGGGGGGAAAGACGAACAGACATCGGCTGCGGTGCACACCGTCCTTTCTTCCGCTCCGACATGGGGGACGGGGGCACCTTCTGCGTCTCCCACCGTACCCGAGAAGTCGCTCCCGTTATCGCCCTTTGATGAGCCCGGCGGACATCACCCGGATGTCCCGTTGTCTACACTGAGCGAAGAGGAGCGTTTGGAACGATTTTGGGCGGCCATCTGCCGTCACTTGTGGGAACGTGGCTATTGAGCTTCAATCCGTGTTGAGTTGCCCTCGCTTCGTCTCCCACGCACCTTACATTTGCTGTGTCCGCATAATTTACATGATGCTCTTGTGATACCTGCGTTTTCGTCAGTAGCTTGGTACGAATGGGGTAGGTAGAGAGGGTGCCAGGACGGGAGCATCGACAAGTATCCAGCAGTAACGAGAACTTGCTTCCAAGTAGCCGTTGGGAACGGTCCCGAAGGTGCGCCACACTGGGGGGTTTCCACGATGCGGGCGGTGAAAGTTATAAAATGGCGGCTAGTTCCGCCGGTGCGAAGAAAGGCACTGGGCCAGTGGTGTTGAGCTCCTCCGGTTTCCGCCGGCCACGGCGACCCAGTTTGTTGGCCAGTGAATATTGATTGCCAATCCAAAGTGCGTACTTCCTCGCCGTTGTGGCGGCAGCCACGGTCCTTCCCCAACCATCTCTCGTTTGCCCACTGGGCCGCCACCCCGTTCCTCCCCCGCCCCCGCACTGCCTGCTGTCTGCTTCAGGCCCAGATTGGTGCCATGTTTCCCTCACCACTTCCGGCTTCTGCACACCGTCTCCTGGCCGGCTCCAGCACAGCAGCGCGCTCAGCTGTGGGCGTGCGCTGGGGGGTTCCCTGGGCGGCAGCATACGCGTCTCGGCCGATGGCCAGGGCTGGTGATGCACGTTCCTTTTGCCAAGTTGGCGCAGTTGGCAGAACTTTGAAGCACTTTGGTGTCCCATCCACCCGGCCTTTCTCTTCCTCTGCCCATCTGTGGGCTTCTGAGCCCCCACGCCGCCCGCCCGGTTCTGGTTGGGTGCATCTGGAGCTGTACGACTTGCTCGGCGTCGATCCCACTGCTTCCGCCAGCAACATCAAGATGGCCTACTATAGTCTGGCAAAGAAGTACCATCCCGATACCAACCCGGACGAATCGGCCAAGGAGCGCTTTATTCAAATCCAAAAGGCATACGATGTACGTTGGCCTATCTTTGTTTTTGTTGCTCTAGTAGTAAACTAACTTGATGTCACTGCTCCTAGGTTCTGTCGGACACACGAAAACGTGCTGCCTACGACCGTTTTGGCACGCTGGACGGCACCGCCCCTCTGCGTCGGATACAGTGACGCAGGCTTCGTCCTTTGGCGGGCCCAAGGGCCCACCCGGCGCTGCCAAGGGTATGTGGATCCATTGGGAAGCAGCTTTGATTCGGACGCATTGTTCGAGGAGATGTATGGAGCAATGGGGCCTCGCGCCACTCCCTTTCGTAAAGCCTCCGCTCCTGGCGAAAGCATCCATACCAAAGTGACCTTGACCTTTGAAGAGGCGGCGCTGGGTACCACCAAAGATGCACCGCTGTCCATCTCGGTATCTTGTTGGGAGTGTTACGGATCTGGTGTCCGTCCCGGTCGCGACTCGCTCGTCTGTCCGGATTGCAGTGGCACTGGTACCACCTTTTGGGCCATCCATCGCCGGACCCGTGTGGCTACCGTGTGCACCAGCTGCAATGGCGTCGGTCGCGTTGTCCGCCCTAACGATATGTGCATCGTATGCCATGGAACGGGCCGGTTGCGCGAGAAGGTGACCCAGGCGGTCCCATCCCGGCCGGGGTAGAGGACGGGATAACGATGCGGTTGGAAGGATGGGGCCATGAGCCGAGCGATGGCGAAGGGCAACGGGGTGACCTGCTGGTCGACATTGAGGTACTTCCGTCAAAGACCTGGCGTCGGGAGGGGGACACACTAGTGTACGAAACCACTCTCCCCTTTTACACGGCCGTGTTGGGTGGACCGTTAAGGTCCCCGTCCTGGATGGGATGTCGATGTTCGTGTTCCTGCAGGAACCCAGGCCTCGGACGAAGTTATTGTTCCCGGTCGTGGGATCCCATCCTCGATTTTAGTGGCCACGTCGGCTCTACCTTATCCGAGCCAAGGGTGATCTCAAGGTTATCTTCAAGGTTGGTACACCTCGAGACCTGACCGAAACAAAGGAGGTGTTGGAAAATATGGCCAACGAGTATGAAGGAAGGGGCCGAGCTCCTCCATCCTTTTCTTCGTCCCGGCCAAGCTCCGAATCCAGTCAGTCGGCCAGGTCGGATGGCGCATCTAAGCCCAACTCCTCCAGAGGTCCTCCTCCTGGGGCGACCGCGTTCCGCAAGGAAACTTCGTCTGGTACGTCCTACCATGCCATAGCTCCATCTCCACTCTACTAACCACCCCTCTCCCCTCCCCGCCCTTTTCTGATTTAGACGGATTTACAACTGTTGAGCGGGCTTACGTATACGAGAATGGCAAGGCGCGTGCGTACGAGCGAGTCGTTGGCCCTGATGGCAAGGAGACATTCCGCAAGGTTGACAATCCCTCCAGCCCAATGGCCACCATGTTCGAAGATCTCAAACGCCAAGGCGTCTTCCCGATGCGGGCCCCATTGAGACAGACGAGTTTACGCCGAAATCGCGTTCCAGCCGAACCGCTCTCTGGGTGCTGGTGGGTACGATCTTGGTCGCGTTTGGGTTTTATCGGTCCTCCTCTCCACCCACTCAGACCCCCGAGGATGTGTACCAGCAGGAGAGGGCGTCGGGAGAACGCTTGTCAGGAACTGAGCGGATGCTGTAATGCTTCCCCTTTCCTCTTTTACTTGTTATGGGACTACTTTGAAGCACACCAGCTTTGAGCTGCCACATGGGTTGCCTCTCTCATTTTGTTCTGGTCTGGTTGGCTTCACCCGTGTTTATCGCTAATCTCGACTGCATCCAGCTCGTCGTCAGACATGGCAGAGGAGAACCAACGTTCTTCCAGGCTAATGCGCACGTCATTCCCGCTCATGTGACGCTTGCACATGCGGCCGTCGGGAGCAAACGTCCAGTGTTCCAACCCGTAACAACGCCACCACTCAACCTCCTCCGTCCCTCTTGTAATCTGGCCAGAAGGACGGGCGTATTCATACCAAAATTGCACAGCGATCTTGTGTGTGTCGTAGGCAAACAACTGTTTCTTCAGGATGTAAGATGTCTCTCTTGCCCATTTGCATGTAAGAAAGCTTCAATCTGCTTGTGCCCAACGAGAAACTGGTCTCGGTTGCGCCAGATGCTGCTTGCGTGTACGCCTGGGACCTTGCTGGGATCACGGGTGTTCCACAACCGCTGCGCTGCTTTGACCTGGACAACCCGCAACAAGTAGAGTCAGCATGGTGAAAAGTGTCCCTCCCAAGCTCAGAAGACGGGTTGAATTTAACCTTTTGGATGGCGAAAGGACGGTGAAGGGAGGTAGTAGAGACATAGCTTTGGTGGTGGGTTTGATAGCAGGACGGTCGAACTAGCAATGTGGGGTGAAGGCGTGACTGGCGGAGGCGGTTCTGCGAAGGCGTACAGCGGGCAGGGCCTTATATAGCTTAGGCGAGGAGCGGCTGTGAGTGGAGATAAGGAGGAGTCTGAACCAGTAGGAGGTGCGATATTCGAGAGCTTCTGGGCCGCTTTTGGTAAGCAATTGAGATCGTTGAACGTCAGTGGAGTTCCGTGTTCAACCAAAGATTCCACGGACCTAGTGCATTGGTTAAGCGTTAAATGTTAACTCCATGGCCATAAGCCCCAAGGCCGTGAATGTGGTGGATGGCTGCCTGATGTTCCTCTGTAGTAGGTGTTTTGCTGATGGCGTAGGCGTAGACCACCACCAACACTAGTGCTATTGAATCATCCTGGTGGACCACCAGACTCCAGGTCTCATCTTCTTAGTACTACCCTACTCTCTACCGGATCTTGGCCTCCTCTCCATGGTGCTCAGGCCCAACTTGATTATTTGGGCCCGCTGAAAACTTCCCACTTCGCGGGCACCTTGGTAACTTCTTGGTAACCTGTGACGGTTGACCCAAAAATGTGACGAGAGTGGGATTCGAACCCACGCCCCGGAGGACTGCGGTTAGACAAGAACGAATTGCCTTAACACAGCGCGTTAGACCACTTCGCTATCTCGCCCGTGTGACAATTTGTAAGACCCTGGATATTCCTTCCCGGCTAATTCAGCAGCACTTACGTCAATAGGGTAGATTGACGGTAGCTCGAATAATTATTACTTGCGCCAAGGCACCACTGGCCTTGTGCCTCCCGTACCCGTCTTTTAGTAGGGTTGTCTGACTAGGGTTGTATGCTCCAGCTCGTGCTTCGGCATGGCGCCCACGTCCACGCAAACCACCTACCTGTCAAGTCAACTCATCGTCACGATGGCCTCTACTGAGCTTGCTGCCACCTACGCCGCCCTCATCCTCGCGGACGAGTCGGTCGAGATCACTGTGCGTACCCCACCCTTAACCGTGGTTGATGCGCGTTCAGCGCGCCAATCTGCCTCGCCTATTGACATTCTGGCAATCTGACTTCTTTCCATGATTGTTGCAGGGGGAGAAGATTCACACTCTCACCTCGGCTGCCCACGTTGACCTTGAGCCCATCTGGGCCAACCTCCTCGCCAAGGCCCTTGCCGGCAAGGACGTGCAGGACTTGCTGACTTCGGTTGGTGGTGGTGCCGCTGGTGGCGCCGTTGCCGCTGCTGGCCCCGCCGCCGCTGGTGACGCCCCGGCCGAGGAGAAGAAGGAGGAGAAGAAGGAGGAGAAGGTGGAGGAGGAGTCGGACGACGACATGGGCTTCGGTCTGTTTGACTAAACGTGCCCGCAGCGATGCGCTTCATGTTTCGTCATGCGTTGTCATTTGTTCTCGCTGCTCCTTGCGCTCGGACATCTACTCCTTCCTTACTTCCCTGAGTCGAACCTATTTCGCTCGTGTACTGGCCTCTGCATTCTGCGGTTATGGCCCCTCCTGCTGCACCCCTGCACAAAACTACCCTGCTTTGTGGCCTGGCCCGGTAGATTCCCTCTCCAGTCTGGTCGTGCATGGTGAGCGCCCTGCTCAAAGCCCTTGTGCCTTTGTTGTTGGGGCGTTGTAATTCGAATCGCTAGTGCGACGAGCATTTGTGGTGCCTTCATAGAAGAACTGCGTTACAGTATATAACGTAGTTGACTTCACCAGGCTGGGGCAAGATGGAATAGGCGGGCTGGACTGAAGGCATCCCCTCACCTTTCAGGCAGCTTTTGCCTAACATGAGCCAGCATGAGAGATCCAGAGATTTCAGATTATGATCGATCAAGAGCACCAACGCCAAGGTAGGGAACGGTTAGCTGTGTAGCCCAAAGGGCCTGCGTGTGAGAAGGACGGAATGAGAAGGTCTGTTCACTCCGATCAAGCTGATGATGGCCAGCAATTCGAACTCATCAGCAAGGCAATCGTTTTTGAGTTGGCGTCTGAACAAGCGTGTTTGGGCCACGCTTTCCTACCGTCGTTGACTTGGAGAGCCTGAGGCGATCAACGTGGTATGTTATGACCGTTTGAGCCAGCTGTTTTCGTCCCGATTCCCTCCTACCATATGGTGGCCGTTGAAGCTCGCTGTATGTCCCCTCTCGTCCTTGTTTTTTTCATCCGATCTTCCCTTTGAAGGCTTTTCGTAACTTGGATTGGGAATCCACGTTCAAGTGGGCAAATGACTCAGGATAGGGGCTAACTTCTGATGAAACAAAAGGACTACGAGCCAAGCTATTAGGTGCTCCAGGTCCACCAAAAGAATCCTTCACGTCCCGCCAAACATCGCCAGTGTGACGAACCGCCCATTGACGTTCCCGTCAGCGCCACCCTGAATTTCAGTACTACCTTCGCAGTCGTAGAGGAATTGTTTGAGAGGAACTCGGGAGTCCAATTTGCTTTTGACCCTCTGTCCCACCTCCCCACTCCTCGTTTTCCATCTTCACGTCGAATCAAATGTGGACCATCAAGGGGTGACGGCAGCTTTCATGCCCATCTCTCCCATCCCGGCCTGTTTCTCCCTTCGGCATTGTCTTTGGTGACGGATCACACACACATTCCCAAAGGATGTGGGTATGATCCTTGTTCTAGATCTTCCTTGACCCCTTTGTGTCTCTTCCCCTCATCACGCGTGGTCTACCGTGTGATAGCTTCTCCTTCTCCTCTGGTATATAAGGCGCCATTCCATGCAGCCTGAATGAATACCTGTCGGCATCCGAAGCAATCTCCCTCTTACATTTGGCTTTCTGCGTCATTCCTACCGGGTGTTTGGCCGAAGCAAAAGAATCAATTTCCTCGGGCTCGGGAAGGACTCACGCTCACCATACCCTAGCCTGGCTTACCAACCGTAAGATCCCACAGAGGCGGGCCTGTTCTTTTTCCGCCTCGTCCGATGCAAAGAAATCCATCTCGGCCACCTCGGCCTCTTCGGTAGATGGGGCAGCGGCCGCCGGCAGCGAACGCAGGCCCAACCCGACCACCACGGGGGGGCACCACGCCAGAGCCTCCCGCCCCGCCCCTCCGCACCCACCGACCCGCCCGGACCGAGCCGGGGGGTGCCGGAGCATACCCATTCGCTTCGTACAGGATCAAGCTCAAACTTGGCTGCAAATCAAATTGTACAGCATACCTTGTCCGGGCGGTGGCGTGCCGACCAACACAGCGTGCCGCGCATTGACTGCCGACACCAATGGCGGCGGCAGCCATTCGGGCAAGGGTGATGGAGATGGAGGTTCATCCGCGCCGCTAGGTTCGGGAGCATCGGGGTCGTCGTCCAGCCCCGCCTCGGTCTCACTTGCCACCGCATCACTCAACATGGCCAGCACTTGTTCCTGCCCCAGCTGGAGGTGGAGGAGCTGCCAAGCGAAGCTTGCATCTGCCGAGGGAGGGGGGTACGTCAGTCCAATTACGTTTGCTCCCGTAGAGGCAGACACGTACCAATGTGCCCACTTTGCCTACTTGAGAGATGAGCACGACCAAACGGTCGGTAAAAAGCTGGCAGAGGACATGCGTCTCCACCCCAGCCACCTGGGCCTGGACGTGACGTGTAGGGATGGCGAGCGGGGCGGAAGCAGGGAGACTGGTCTCAGCCGTGGGCAATGCGGGAGGAAGAGTGGATGCGGCAGTCCCTGCTCCAGCAACTCGTGCTGCTTCACTTCGTACGCAAGGGAGGGAGGAAGGGGGGCGCCAAGCGCGGTGGTGGTCAGCGGTTAACAAGCTTAGGACTTCCTGAAGTGGTCGGACGTCGGACGCTGGACGCACTGCCCGCCTGAAATATTTACCTCGACTACAGCTACTACTGCGCCCATAATTAATTTAACTCGCCGCATAGTGGTGCACAGGCACACACCGTAACTGTATTTCGCTGTCCCTTAGCGAACCTCCGATCTAGCCTCCTTCTCCTCCACCTGGCCTGTCGTTCAATCTCCCAATGCCCGCCGTCCGGGGTAACTATCAGATGCAAGACGCCGGTATCGAGTCGCAAGTGAGGAAATATGTCCATTGGAAAGGAACCAGCACCGTGTCAAATAAGGGTCAATGGGTACCATGGAGGCGCAGCACGCTGCATGAAGAGGCGCCGAAGAGATGGGATGTGATCGAGCTGGTCAATGGGCCCCTTTGCGGGCCCGCCTAGCACCAGCGGGTAAAGGCAGCGTGGACTGGTAGGGTCGCAGCGAATTGTAGTGTTCTCCCAGGCCGTAGGATACGCGATAATACGCAAGCTGGGCCGCTGACTTGGGGGCAAACTCCTCGCCAAACTTGAGGGGCGAGGTGCCGGCCTGGATGACGAACACAGGGGTATGGTACGCGCGCGCCAAGGCCAAGAGTTCCGGCTGCCCCCCCCACAACGCCGTGTTCTGCACCGCATCACAATAGGATAGAAAAAATTTGCTCTGGTCGCCGCCCGCCGTCGAGCCAGCAAGATTGTTCGTGATCCCCGCCATCTTCTCGTCCGAATCCGAAATAAAGGCATGTAGGTCTCGGGATCGGCACGCATAGTGTCCGCGGCAGCTTTGCGTGTGTCCTTGAAGGTTAATAGGCTCTTGCCTTCCGTTTCTTCGCCCGATAAGGCGGCGAGCACATTCAGCTGGTCCGCCACAGCCGCGTACAAGCAGTGCCCATCCGCATCCATCTCCACCACCTCGACTTGCAGATCCTTACATGCCTGATCGATCTCCCCCGCTCCTTTCCAACTTGCTCGCTATGGGCACGGTCAGTTTGCTGGCTGTGGGGGCGGGTCTTCTCGCCCGAGGGCCGGGCGGACGAAGCGCGGGTGGATGGCCTCTCGCCTTGTTGCCTGGACCGTGAGCGGCGATGAAATGCCCCTCCGGTGGTGGCCGCTCGAGTGGGACCTTGCGAAGCACGGGGGGGCGCCACTCGTTCTGCAATCGTCTCGACTGGATGCGTGTGGTTGGCAGCCACATGGTTGGGAGGCGGAACGTTGAAGCTGGCAGGAGCGCGCAGAGACAAATGGCGCAGGGAGAGCGAGCCTTGCGGGACGCGGCCGACATGCCCGGGTCCAGGACTTGCGCGCACTGTTCTTCTGTTCGAGCTGGTCTGCCTTATCAAGCTTAGGTCGGTGCTGAGTCTAAGGATGGCCTGGGCCCGGTTGTGGCAACGGAATTAGGAACAGGGGTAGTGAAGCGGAGGGTCTGTTGCTGGGCTCGGGAGAGTCCTGCGGGTACGTGCGCGGGGAATGAAGGTGGCGGAAAGATTCGATGAGGTGGGAGAGACGGCGCTGGGCGTACCGGCGGTGGAGCGAGATGGGGTTCGGGCGAGGGGATGGACTCGGCGTCGGGCTGGCGCAGACGGGCAGTATGGGGTTTGGGGGGTGCACGAGGGCCGAGAGGAAGTCGCCGCCAACGGAAATGGCAGAGATGGCTTCGCCGCTGGGGCGGATACTGCCGCTGGGCGGCCATTGGAGGTGGAGAAGGAGACGGCGGGCTGTGTGAGCGTTCGGCGGCGAAGGAGTGAGAGCTGGTCGCAGAGTGAAGGAGGTGCGGGCGGCGTGGGGGGGGCCGCTGGGCGGGAGGCGGGAGGGGGGGCACTGGGCGGGCGTTGGGAGGGGGGGTATGGCGCAGAGGGCATGTGGTGGTGGGGAGAGGGAGGCGGGCGAGGCGCGCGCGGGGGCGGGGGCGGGGATGCAAGGACAGGAACACGACAAGACCGCGAGGAGCGATGACGATGACAAGGCAGGGGTGTGTCGGGGTGGTTTGAAGCGGCGGCTGGATGGGCGACACGGGGGCCAGCCCGGCTGAGCACGGCGGAGCGCGGCGGTGTGCGTCACTAATCACTGCATCCGTCATCTTCATGGCTGTCATGCTGATTGCGTCTCTGGGATTGGGATCTGAAGCTGCGCTCTGACAAGGTGACATGCCCCCCCTGCCGCCCCACGCCGCTTCCCGCGTGCGTTGCTCGGCCGCCGCCGCAAGATGCATGATGCTGATCATCGATCATCCCGCCTGCGCTGTGTCCCGTTCATCTGGTTTCGTCAGCGCCCTCGACATGCCATCTCCACTCGTCCATCCATCCCCCGAGCGCTTCGAGCATCGAGGAGGCCATCCAGCATCCAGCATCGCTTACCAACCACCTGGCTCTTCTAGCCAGCGCCACCACTCATATTCTGGCAATCAGGTATGACGTTCCAACTACCATCAGTGGTAACCCCCGTTGTTTGCGCTCTCCTCCGCGGCTACCTCTGCACGCCCAACAGGACCACACCCAAAACACTGAGACTCTCTCCCGACCAAAAGAAGTGTTGATCACCCACCGTGCCTTTTTGCTTTCCTACCAGCTCCTTTTGATTTCTCTCGATACTTGCGCATGGGATGCATATACCTGCCTGAGCTCGTCGCACATCGCTGTTGGCTGATGCTCTTGCACTTTCGACTCGTTAGCGCTGCTTCCTTTGTCCTATGCCAGGGACTCTCGGTCACCTTTGCTTGGGGAGCTATCTCGCGTCCTGCCGGTGAGACTCTCTCTTTGCCAGCAACAGCATTAACACCCCCCTGCCCTAAACGTCGCTTCCCTCATGCAAAGGAGGAAGGTCCAAAACTGTGACCGAACACACACCAGGATCCGCTTGTGTGGCCGGTCTTCTGGTCAGCAATATGCTCCCTCATTGAAGCCCGTCGCGGGCCACATCATTTTCCCTCCAGGTTGGGACTGCGATTATAGGTTGCCGTCACTGTGACACTATCGTTCTTCTAACCGTCAACAGGCGAGCCCGACCAGAGATGTCCTCGACCCACGACAACCCCCGTGACCCCAGTGGTGCGAAGTGGAAGGAACAGGGAAGGAGCGAGACGCTCGAGACGAAAAATTGGAAATAGGAGCGAGATCAGCCAAACTATGACAGTCACGGACTTTATTTACTCCTTCCCCTGGCGCCGGTGGGTTGCAGAGTTACTGTGGTCGACCAGGTGTCGTCCAGTAACGCCCTGTGCCGGGCACCACTACGTGTAATCTCTCTCTTTACCACACGGTCAAAGCGCGATTGGATCCTAGAACGTGCCACCCTGGATATATATGACAACAGCTGCGTCTCGTCCGTGTTAACTAACATCCATTTCGTATCTGACATCATGGACATCACTACCGTCCCCGTCTTCGAGAACACCTGCGTTATTTACTTGATGTCTATGACATCAAAGTAAAGGTCCTCAAACTATGACAGTCATGATCGTCATGATAGTCATGGATGTCAGAAAGGGGTCGGTAGTGTACCTATACCTTTACCAGACGAGGCGCGAGTCCCTCTGGGACACAAGTGACTTTGGCATGTTCCTTCCAAAAAGCAGGTGATGGGCCCACAACTTGGGCTGGAACGGTTTGGTGTTCGTGTTGCTTCTATTATGAGGCGCAATACTACGTTTTCCAGACGGACGCTTCGTCTATGTGTGGGGTTTTCTCTTCTCATCACCCTCCTTTTTTCCCCACTTACTTCACGAAACTGGACCGGACAACGCCCCAAATGCCTTGCTAAAAGTACTACCCATGGGGATTTCAGCGTGTTGGCAGCAGAGGGTGCCCCAATCGACCACTTTCCTAAAAAAACTTAATGACCCCTACCCGATTTGAACGGATGACCTTGAGGATACCTTGCCGGTCATGACGGCACACTGGAATCTCACGCGCTACCCGCGCCAAGAGGCCTTATGGGTGACGTCACCAGCCATATAACACTTACTGTACTTACTGTCAATGAATGAGAAGGACGTATCTTGTTTTGCGTGAAGCGTGCGAGAACTACGGGACCGTAACGACGAGGAGCTCAGGCAGGATATATCAAACGATAGTCTAAACACCGTGTGGTGTGGGCCAGGGGGGGGGAAGGGAGCCCAAAGAAGAGAGTGAACCTAGTGATCCAGAATGTATCGTTCCCCGGAGGTTAAGTTAACTGTTGAGGGTTGAGGTGACGCAGCGATGAAACCAAGGAAATTCAAGTGAGGCCCATTGCCCAACAGCCCCCGAGAGCGGCGAGATACACCAAACCGACCGTTTCTCAAGCGCAGGAGTAGCTCTGGTGGGAATGCTTGCCCGTTGTGGGGCCGCTATGGTGCGTGGCCCGTTGTGGATAGGGGCACAGTTTGCGCGTCAGGCGCACCCCCCACGAGTAGCGCTCGTACCACGTCGGCGGGGATCCTGCCGTCTGACCAGCGAGCGTGGCATAGCCCGCCGCCACTTGATAGTGCGGCAAGTACTTGCTGCCCTTTTCCGCCCACGCCACAAGCCGAAGGAGCACGTCGTGCTCTGTGTCCCACCGTAGTGGACGGTTGCCCGGATCGTTCTGGGTGGGCGAGCCAAAGTGCCAAGCACCATCGCCATCGCGACAGTGTAACATACCAGGCACCTCAAAGTACCGGTAGCTTTTGGAAACGTCGCCGGATGGGTGGGTTGAATGGGCATGGACGCCCTCAAAGTACTCGCGCGACGCGAGCGGGGAGATGGTTAGATCGGCAAGACCGTGAGTCATAATCAACTTGCGATGTTTGTCCGCAAAGAAAGGGGTCAAGTCCTGATGAGACACGTTCAACGCCAAAGGTGTTAAGATTCGAGCATCGCCAAACAAACAGGAGAGGGTCCGACCAGAGGGACACTTACTTGAACATCCGCATTGCTTCCTCCCACATTTTTCTTCTGACCCATCTCCACGTCTTCCCACGTCAGATTGGCGTAGGCGTCCCAGGGATACTGATCCTGCTTGGCCCACTCAAACACGGCGAGTTCGAACCAATGGATGGCCTTGGCTGCTGAGCCCGTCGCTGTGGCCACAGCACGCTCACTCCCAGGCAGATAGGCCGGATAGACTGTCACGTTTTTACCCTGGCTGATAGATGGTACCACAGCTGGCTGAAAGAGGCGTTCAAGATTGGTCACCTGGGCCAAGGTGAGGCACTGGTCGGGGTCTTGTCCAAACAGCGATGAGGGGTAAGAGGTACCGTTGGAAGCGCACAGCAGATCCTTCTTAAGGTCAGGGTGTGTTGAGCGCAAAGCTCATCAACGACTATGCCCTCGTCGTTTCCGCATTGCTTGAGTACTGTAGCGTGCAGCGCGGCCCAAACCTTAGGCATATGAATGGTTGCCTGGCCGGCAAACGCTTGATGAAACACAGATTTCACATGAATCTGACCGGCGTTCATCCGATTGAATGAATAGGCGGGTGATCCAGCATAGATGCCATCCACGTCTCCTGGGTACACCTGGGCCGAAGCAAGCGCGTTGCGACCTCCCACACTGCATCGGCAAAATAGGTGCGTACACGTTGACTTTGGGGTGTGCCGGCTTCGAGGGGGAAGTCCCGCCCCTTACACCAGCCCGTGACCCGTAAAAGTAATCTACACTGGCCCGAGCCAATTCGATGGTGACGTGCGAAGCACGAGAAGTCCAGTCCTTTGCCAATTCTTCCCGATGCTGAGAGGAGCCAGTCATCCAAGTAACGCCATTGGTGTTGGAAAAGTGCCCGGTGGTCGTACCGGCGGTAACAAAGCGGTGACGAGAGAGTTTGGGCCATATCGGGCCATGGCACCCACCCCCGTTGTCCGCCATTGGCCAAGAACAGGATCCTCCCATTCCAAGCCGTCGATTCGCCGTTGCCAACACCTTGTCTCCAGTCAAACTGGGGGTCGCGAGGGGGAGCGAGAGGTAGAGTGGCGAGCATGCACGTTCCTCTTCCGTTCCGCTTGTCCGTTCATTAGTTGCTCAATGTTCGCCCACGCGTTCTTAATGCTGCCACGGACCAGGCTGCTGGGAATGGATTCTTGGTTGGGCGGGCTCTTGTTGTACTGAAACGTGGTTGCGGGGTCATCTTGGTCGTACACGGTGCGATTCCCATACAGACTTTCCCAATTCGGACGCAAAAATGTCGCCTTATCCACGGCAAACTCGATGGGCGTAGAGTCGGTGGGGTAGTCAGACGTGTTGATGGGAGCCAAGGGGTAGAAGCCTTGATTCCCACTGGAATGGCCATAGGCAAAACCGTCGGCCAGGGGGAGCCATACTTCCGACAGTACCGTGGTCGACTGAGAAGTGCGAATGTTGGCGCCCAACCTATAGAGCAGAAAGGATCGTCAGTTGAGAGCCGCAAAGTAATAACAACACATTTTTTCTCGTCCATATCATGTACGTACCGACAGAACGAAGGCAGACCACCCAGAGGACCATGGTTAGTCACGTTGAGGTTTTGGCCGTTGCGACCATACCCAGCCTCGGCGGTAAGGTCAATGTCGGGACCCACGCCTGGGAGAATGGTGTTGGGGTCCACGTCGTCTGGGATCCATCCACTGGGGTAGGTACTGGTGAGGAGCTCGAGGGATGGATGCGAGCCAGCATCGTACCAGTGGGAAAAGGCCGACTCAACATTCAACGAAGCAGGTGAGGCCGCAGCTTGGAGCTGGAGGGGCAGCATTTCACAGAGGGCGCGTGCGGCGAAGGCGGTGGTGGGGCGGATTGGGTTGAGGCGAGAGGCTGATGAGGAGGCAGCCACGGAGGAATGTGGGACGTGATGGGGCAAGGCAGCGCTATGGGCTGGGCCAGGGGCGAAGAGGATGGTGAAGGCCACCACCAATGGCGGGGGTCATGATGGCGAATGTGCGCATTTTGTATGTGGCGCTGCAAAACAAGCCGCTGTTGGCCACAACAGGTGTGTGCTGCTGTTGGCAATAGAAAGAGAGTGTGGGGGGGCAAAGAAGGTGTGGTGTCGAAAGGGGTGAAGCACGAGAAGGTGCAGGCGGCCAGCGCTCGGACGGAGCGGCGCGAGGGATGCAAGTGGGGGGGTTGGCGTGGGGCGGAAGAGGGGCTGATGCGGACAGATATATGCCAGCCCCAGCGACGTCTGCGTAGGTAGATCGTCTGTGCATCATGTCTTTCAGGCTTGCGTTCCTGCCTCTCTGCGCCTGCCCGCTGCAGCAGCACCCTGGGTGGACCCTGCTGGTCGGTGACAATGGATCGCTGATCGGCGGGATCAGCCTCCTGGCAGAGACACCCACCTATAACACAGCCATCCAAACACCTGTATGTACGCCCAGCCTCCCTCCCAGTGCCCCTACTACGCCCAGCGGCTTCTCGGCGTCTCGCCCCCCGCCAGCATTCCCGGAGGGTACACTATGCAGAAGCCCACGCACGAACATCCAACGTCCCACCTGTCGATTATGCGAGCATTCCCCCCCCCCACCGGCCACGCCTGCCCTTCGGAGGCGGCGAGCCTTTGTTTTCCGATTTCAAAGACCGACACGTGACAACGAATCATGCTGCTGCTTCAATATTGAAATCCACTCCTGGCCTTCCAGCCTCAGCGGCTCAGCGCTGAGGCTCAGCAGCTTGGAGCAATTTGAGCACACCGATCATGTCATCCATCCTCTGATCCACGCTGCATGATGGTGTCGCAACCCTGCGGCTTCCCGCGGCTCCCCTGCCTTCCCCCTTTGTTTCCCGCTTGAAGCTCGAAGCTTGAGCGAACAATAGGCGATGGAACAAGCTGTCCTGCCACTGTCCTAGGAGACATGCCAGGCTTCAGATCAGCACCGCCGGCTCCCCAATCCCGCCGTCTATCCCGCCGCCTATCCCGCCGCCCTGCCCAAAGGATGCGGATGCATTCTCGTCAATATTCAAACGTCAAGAGGTATGTGGCATGTGTTTGAGGAGTTGGTGTCCACATGCGGATGCAGAGGCGTCTATAAATCCGAGTTGAATCTCCGAGTTGAACGTGCCTACCAGGTCGCCAGTCATGCCGTCTTGCAGCTTACTGCAGATCCCCCGTTGCGAATCATGGATTCCGTTAACAAAGCTCAAAAGCTCTAAACGTAAAGGGAGCTGGCACAGGTGCATTGTGATGTGCCGCCACCATAGCTTGACCGAAAAGAGGTGTAATGGAGCCCGCCAGATAGCTAGCGCAGGCCCCACGCGTCCGCCTTTACTTGCCCTTCTTTTTGTTTTGCGAGTCGTCTCCGCCCTCCGCAAGTCGTGCAGCCTTCGCCTGATTACAAAGAAAGCACGAGTCAGAACGAAAACCAGAAGGGCAGAGGAGCAACGGATGCACATACCGCCATCTTTTGGCGAACAATTTCGGCATCCTGTTCGCGGCGCTGGGCAAGCGAGGTAGCAGATTGCTTCGGCTTGCCCTTGTTGGCATCTGCTGCCTTCTTTTGGGCCTTGGCACGGTCCTTCTCACGCTGGTTCCCCCGCGACATGCCTGCAAGTGGTGCTGCTCACGCGAAGAAAAGGCGAAGCGATGGTAGATGTAAAAAGGTTGAATGGCGCAAGGGAGCCCTTCTGTGGAATGGCAGCGACGGCGGCACCTGTTCCGCCCGCGGAATTGTCCTGTCACTTTAATGCATGCGCCAGCTGCATCATTTACGTTTGGCCAAGAGTATATACGTCGAAGGGGGCATTTATTGCTTCACTGGATTTACTCCGTCGCCGACTCTATCGCACTCATTCCGCGCCATGTTCAAGTACGGGCCTCTTCATTGTGTACTCCTGGCCCAGCTGTATAGTGATCCGGTTTCTGCACGGCAGACACAATCCCGACCTGGTCATGTGACGCAAGATGGCCGCGGTATCAATTAGGCGCGGTTGTACGAAAAAGTGCGACGGCAGGTGCCCCATTTTGCCATTTGTTGGTTCGCCCCTCGGATGCCGCGCATACCTGCGACGAATGCAGTCTTGGCACGTACGCAGGTCGATGTCTGATTTGTGGCTCAGCTGCTGGTTGGATGAAGCGGCAAGAATCCTAGTAGGAAGTGCTTGATGAAAGAAAGATACAACGTACGGGCGGCAATGGGGGTGGGAACAGATTGCACTCCTTGATAATACAGGTGCGAGACTGACTAAAATGCCAATACCGCTATACTGGGGCCAATGACCTCGGCCGCTTACAACAGATGGATCTGGCTCTGGTCCAGGCTCGAGTCTTTTTGCGAGGGAAACATGTCTGTCGTCCATGCGGGAGTGGGTAGAAATGGAAGAAGGATCGACGGTTGAGGGAGGCACTGGGGGCGGGAGGACCCTTCTCAACGATGGAGCGCCAGACCGACCTACCAGCAGATTTGCTGTGGTAGTGACTTACACCGACCGACGGTGCCCACCTAGTAGGTGGTGGTGGCAGAGGAGGCTAATGAGCGCTAGTGAGCCTGCGCGATAAACAGGAATTGCAATGTTGCAATCTGCACGCGGCAGCTGCTGGAGCCTGCAATCTGGGATCGTCTTACCTAAGGCCTAGCATCCCAGACGCCTTGCTCGTCGCCACTAATGAGTTCGTTACCCAATCGCCGTCTGTCCCGATCCGACCTCGTTCGCGCCACGCCTCCGCCATGTCGCTGCCGTCCTGGTCGGATATCTTTGACGCTGTCCAGTATGGTGTGTGTTTCCCTTGGTCTGCGCTGCTCCACTGACGGCTGGCCCTGTGTTCCCCCTTTCCCTCCCCCCCCGTTTGTGCCCCAGACGCCTCCCCCAGCCCTCCCGAACTGCCTGGCTGGGACACGCATGAACAAGACGTAGCCGACTTTGGGCCGACGGCGTTGGACGACGAGACGGCCGTGCTCCGATGTCCAACCTGCTCCCGTCTTATGCTGCCTGAAGCCACTTCTTTTCATCAGAGTTCGTATCTTGTCTTCCTCGATGCCTGTGCCCAGCATGCCTGACCCACCTTGTTCGCACAGAAAACTGCCGCCTTGTACTGGACATCAAGGAAGCCAAGACGCCCAGTTCAGTGCTTGAAGCAATCGTTCCCAAAGTCGAACTCCGTAGGTTGCTTCCCCATGATCTTTTGTGGTATAGGCTGACCTCTTCGATGCAGCCGACGTTGCCACGGACGAGGACGAGGACGACAAGCCTCTCTTCTCCGGTACGCCAACCAAGAAGCGCAAGCTAGAGGCAAACGGAGATGACAAATCTTCTAAGAAAACCAAAGCGCTCCCTGTCCGAGCCCACAAGGGTGCGTGGCTTTCTCCCCAATTGCTCAGTATTCAGTATAAACTTACCTCGCTCTGTTTACGCTCAGGCCTGTGGACGTGGACCGGCATTGTGGTGTGATTGGAGACAAGGGCCCCTGTTTGCGCAGCTTGACGTGCAAGTCGCATAGCATGGGGCCAAACGAGCTGTACCGGGGCGAAGTGCGCCTTATGACGAACTCTTGCTCAATTGGCAAAAAGCCACCAACCCCGCATTTGCGGCCAAGCAGGAGGAGAAGGAGCGTGCTGCAGCGCGCTGCCACTGCAGCCCGTGCTGCCGCGGCGGCAGAGAAGGCGTTGAAGAAAAAGCAGAAGAAGGCAGAAACAAGCGGCAGCGGCAGCAGCAGCCAAAGCAGCCGCCCAGGTCCAGGCTGACGCCGACGCTTGGGAACGAGAACATGGCGCGAACAATGCCTCGTTTGGTCCTGGCTCACGCGACCCTAATGATCCTGATGCCGACATGTTTGCCTCGGGGCCAAAGATGCCGAGGTGGACGCAGAATTATCGGCTGTTTTGACTGCATTGCGTCGCTCCGCCCAGGCTCCACGGGCGACGTGTATGCCCTTGGCTGCCCGTCCCCAGTCGGCGGCATTTGTGTCCCGTTCGCACGATCTGCTTCAGTACCGCACCCTCATTGCTCATGCGCTCCGTGGCCGAGCAGGGCCAGCCAGTTCGTCTGCGTTTTGGGCGCCCAAATGGGACGGGCACTGAATGGCCATCCAGCCCGTTTCGGGTCAGGACGGGGCGGTGCAACGGTCAATCGCCGCTCCTCCCTCGCCAGCCTGGGCGCCAACGGTACGCAGAAGGGCTACCCATGAACAAACATTTTCTTTCTAGTCATCCGCATGCTTCCTCCTGCTCATGTCATGTACGCATTGGCGCTGCATCTATCCTAGTCATTTTTACTACACCACCCTCCTAGTATACAAGGAGAACATCCATATAGCAAGCTATCCCAAGCTTACTCCTCGTCCTCCTCCTCGTCTACGCCTTCGTCCGCAACCTTAATAATCTCGCCTTGGGCCCCGCCTTGTTCGAGACGTTGACGCTGCTGGGGAGTGAGCACTTGCTGCAACCGATCGCCAAACGTCTTGCGCACACCAACGTTGGAGAGTGCATCCCAAATCCGTAGAACCCCCTTGGACCCAGCACAGGCGATCGTCATGGGGTCATTGGGAGAGAAGGAGGCTGAAAAGACGGGCCGGCATCCAAGTCGCGGCTTGTGACGATGCTGATGCTCTGGGGAGTAGCGTTGCCTGTGCCCACAGCGTCCGACAGGGACCAGATCTTGGTCTGTCGGTCAGCACCTCCCGTCAACAGACATCCAGGCACACGCGGGTTCATCTGGATCGACGTGCACGCCGACTCATGCGCAGACAATGTCCACAGTGCCTCTGTCCCAGCGCCTGGTGCGAGGGACTTGGCCTGGGCCGCAGAGCCAGTGCGGAGATTGCGCTTGTCAAACGCTTGCACCAATCCGTTCTCCATCGAAGCCAAAAATTGGTTGGGTGCCAGGGGTCCCATTGTACGCTCTCCACGTCCGATGCCACCTTGGCAAACACACCTGCGTCTGGCGAACGCGTGTCAAACACTCGCAACGATCCATCAAACGAACCAGTCAGGAGCGTTGCCGCCGCTTCGGCGCCCATCAATCCTACCGAGCAGCCCGAGGTGTCCATGCCACCGCTTGGATCTTGTCCGAGTGCACATTGTCGTAGGAACGCAGCGCCGAACCATGCTTTCCACTGGTGGGGCGAGTCAGATCCCAGAGCTTGACCGTCTTATCCGCACTGACCGAGGCAAGGATGGACCTAGCCACCCGGTTCCACGACAGGCCCAGCACAGCGTCCACATGGTGGGTCGCGGTGGCCACCCGCTGCGCCTTTTGACGACGCTTTTTCTTGCCCGTACCGAGGGGCATGTCCAAGTTTTTGGTCAAATCCCTCCTTCCCAAAATGGCGTCGGGAAAGGCCGCCTCCACCACATCCATGGACCAAATTTCAATCTCTGGGTCCATGTGCCTACCGCCATGTAGCTCCCTTGGGCGCCCGGCTGCCCGTTGGGCAACAGTTGGGGCTCCTCCCCATCGTCGGAGAAAATGGCCGGCTTAAAGTCGAGCCACTCGAGACAGAGCGGGAAGGAGGGGAGCATGAGGTCGTGATGAACATACAGATTGGCATCCTCGGGCGCATACACATACGCATCCAATTGCGGCACCTCATCTTCGGCCTTGGCCACGACAATCAAATTGTCCGAAGGGTAAATTCCAGTTCCTCCCGCGACGCCTCCGAGTTAGCATCTTCATCGTCCTTGAGAGTCACGTAGGGGTCCTCATCGTTGTTGACGGTAAAAGGTGAGACCCTTGATGTTGCCCAAGGCACCCAGCGTGCCTGCGGCTGCTCGTCGTCGTACGTGTCGAGATGGTACCGGGCACAAATCATCCGGGTCCTCCATCTGGACCTCTCCCCCCCAGAGGGCTTGGCAGGACCTTCAGAGCCGATCCCTCTTCACTCATCGCCTCGTCGCGCTGCCATCCGCATCTTCCACCCATCATCGTCTTGGCCCATGCCTTCCGCCGCCTTCTTCATCTCCCTACCTGCGCCTGGGCGTCTTGGAAGTGCATGCCAGTCAGGGCCGAGATACGCGCAATCTCATCATCGTCGGTGAGGTTGGTTGCGGTGCGGGTGTTGGGCAGATTTGCCCTGGGCAATCCAGGCGACAGACGAGATGATGCTCGTCATGATGGTCCTGGTCGATGTCGAAGGCAAGAGAGACGGTCCCTGCCTTCTTACTGTTGCTCCCTGGCTCTTGCTCCTTCCAACCCTCGTCTCGTCACGCGTCACGCGTCACTGCAGCAAAAAAAGTTGCGGAGGCTGGCCAATAAGTTGTACCGATCCCAATTGAATCTTTCACACCTACTACGCCTTCCTGTTGTATTTCGACCTAAGCCTTAGGCCTTACGTGACTCCCTGGGACGATGGCGTCGCACGCGTCCCTGCATCTGCTGCCGTCTCGACCAGCTACAACTCGGCAGACATGTTCACAGGACACGCGATCGTACCAGACGCATCAGACCAACTCGTGGCCAAACGTACGCAGGACTCATCGTTCAACGAGGAAAACTCCCGAGGCAGCATCCGAGTTGAGGGCACCTCTATATTGCCATACCACCCTAGTACTGTACCACACTGGAAGACCTCCGCCGGGCCAAAGAGACTTGCCACTTCGGCTACAGCTACGGGGCGGTGGGGCAGGTTGGTGCGCAGGAGGCGCAGTGGTTATGGTTCCCACGGCCCGTCACGCGTCTCGTGCTGCCTGATGCCAGTCGCAGCGCCACACAATGTTGATTCCGAAACTGGGCAGGGGAAGAGTAGCAGTAATAAGATAACCGAGGGTCGTACATGGGTGTAGGACAGAGGCCTGCTTACATGCACCAGGCCGTCGGGTGTACACCCAACAGAGCAGTGGACAGGGAACGGGAGCATGTGGGCTGGGGGAAAGGATCATCGCATCTCATAGGAAGTGACGGCATCCTTCCGACCACACAGACACGGAATCGCGTCCTCGTCATTGGCATTGGCAGCTAACTTGTAGTCGTACGTGATCTCGTCCCCTGGCTCGATCCAATCCTTGGCAAACAACACAATCCGCTTGTCCCCATTGACAGTCAAGATCTTGGCGTTGCAGTTGGGTGTGCAGCAATGGTTCATCAACCGAGCAATGTTGCCCTTGCGCGTCGCATCGACGACCAGGTCATTGTCGACGCGGAATAGATACGTTGAGAACTGACCCGAGCGCTCGTACGCCTTCTCCCGCTCATCGGCCACTTGGTGCCGCACCACCTCGCCAACATACTCAATCACCATATCTCCCGGGCCAATCGACTCGAGCGCATACAGCCCCCAGTCGTGAATTGGCGAGCGCGCAAACCGAAGTGCTTTTTGCGTGTGCCAAGCTGATTGATGTCAAGAGGTCCGGATCAATTGTCGAGCCCCGCTTTTGAAGCTCCAGGTTGGCCACCCAACGACGGCCGTCCGCACGAGCCTCCCGCGCGCTCGCCAGTACACCAGCAGCAACCTTGGCCCCGTCAGGAGAATCGTGATGGAGGTCGGGTTCGTGCAGAGCTTTATGTCGTGGGTGCCAACGGAACATGCCTTCCGACCGAGCCGACCGGACCTCAGAGGAGGCAACTCATCTTCTTCCTCCTCATTCTTCATCTTTGTTCCATCCTCTTCCCCGTCCTCCCTCACGGCCTCAGCACTACCCCAGGAAGTGCCGAGGTCAACGGACCTGAGTTGCTCCAAGGCCCGCTTGGCAAAATACAGGTCGTCATCGTCCTCGATGATGCCGTGGGCGTACAGGTCAGTCGCTGCATTGTTTGTTCGCGATACGCGTCGGCGTGCAGTCTTCTTGGCAGGCCGAGGCACGATGGAGGGGGGTCGGGACTTGATCCATGTGCGATTTGGACGAGTTCACAGGAGGTAAGGCAGAGAGCCCACTCTTGGATGCGCCTGATGGAACGGTTGTTGTCTCCTTGTTCTTATTGGAGGCGCGCCCCGTCTTCTTTGTACGGGGCACCACGGTGAGCGTGGAAACAACATCGGAAGGACCAGGGACATTCTTCACGGTCGCCGCCTCTTCCATATCGACTGTAGCTTCAGCGCCACTGCATCCAGGCAACAATGGATCCAACGCCGCGTTCATAGGTTCGGCAACTGCGGCCAAACGTTGAAGCAGTGCTTCATCATCCGCAGCAGTTGCGGCTGAGGCAGGGCGCACTTCCTGGACGTTTTCTTGGGGCTTTGGGGGTTCGGAATCGGAGTCGGAGTCGCTAAAGTCAGGTAAAGGGCGGCGACGATGAGACCTTGAGGCAGATCCGGCCTTGGCCAGCTTCTCATCCAGTCTAGGTTCCGAGTCGGTGCGCTCGGGAATATGCTGGGGATAAGGCTTACGAGCCATACCCTGGAAACGCATCTTGATCGACCGCGATGTATCATGCTCGCCACCGTGCAAGTCCATGCCAGAGCCCAGGGAAGGGGCGTGGGGAATGACATCCGTTTTGATAGTAGACTTTGGTGATGACTGTTTGCGTGCGACAGACGCTCCATTTTCACCTTCACTTTCATCTTCGTTCTTTTCCCCTTCCGACAAGGAAATGCGCTTCGTCCGAAACCGCACGCTCTCAACGTCCTTGCTCTTGATGCCTGACCCGCTTGGAGCAACTCTCTCAGCAGCCTTGCTTGGGGGGGAGAGTCGTCCGCCTCTCCTCCTTGGGTAACAGGGTAGTGGGCCCACCTTGTGTTCGGGCATTCCAGCTGGGGCAGAGGCGTGGGGATCTTGGGCACCCTCGGAATCGAGGGCAACTTGCCCCCAAACGCAGACAATCCCCGTTTTAATGGTATTGGGGCAGTGGGACTGGGACTCGGACTGGGATTGGGATTGGGGACGGTCCATGGTGATCAGAGGGGGGAACGAATCGGGATTGTCCCCATCACCAAGAGTGGGCACGGTGGGTGTCAACGCAGCTGTGACAGGAGACGTGCCAGCAGTCGAAATTGCTTCTCCCGCCGGGGAAGGCGCGGACGACGACGCCAGTACAGTCTCTGACACGAACGGATGAAGAGACAACTCTTGTCTGTTTTTCAACGCCACAGCCAGCTCGGGTCGGCAGAAGCGCAGGCCAATGTCGGCCACGAAACGTTGCTTTAGCTGCGATACAATCGGGCAGAGGCCTCATCAACTAAATCTGAGAGGGTCCAGCTCGTGTGTTTTGGATAGGGAGTCGAGGGAGAAGCCGAGCAAGGAGATGGGGGATACGACGCAGCAGGTCGTTCATGCGGCTTATTCTGTTGAGACATCAAACCGTTAGGGGGGTTGGCATGCAATACACAGAAAAAAGGTACTCACCAGGGGTAGTTCTGACTTCTTGACCTGGGTCAAGGTGGGAGAAAGGTCAGATCGGCGGATGGGTATGCCTCCATTAGATAGGTCTTCGGAAGAAGAAATTCTCCCGAGCGAACTGAGGGAGAAACAACGCGGTTTACCGAGCCACTAAGCGAGGCAGGGGGGGGGGGACAGAAGAATGATCATCTGCAGGGAAGGGTGACCAGCCATTGTCCTTGTCCAAACGGCCAGGGCGTGAAGAGCGATGGCGTGTCATAGCGGGCTCCATTGCGTCACTGGCAAGACGGGGTCGGGTTTGAGGTCGAGCACAATCGAGATCATCGTCAGAGGCAGTTCGCTTGAGAGTAACGGCTGCTTCGTTCTTCAGCTGGGGTCCCGACTGTGGGCGATATTAGTTCGTGATTAGGCGGGACAATCGTCGCCCCCGCCCGAATCCCAGTCCCCGAGTCGGCGATCCCGCCTGTCCCTCTCTCGGTCCTTTCCCTTTCGCTTTCCCTGCCCCTTTCCTTTTCCTCTCCATCTCGTTTCCCCTCCCTTCCCATTTCCCTTTCGCTGACTCTGTCCCCTCCCAGGTCACGAAGAGGAGGACTGGGAGCCTTGGAAACACCAGAAGGCGTAGCGACAACGGGTTCGCTCCACCCACCTCCCCTCCGGCGTGCGCGCCCTGGCTCGCTGCTCCGGATCATGTCCGGCATCCTTGAGAGAGTCGGGACGCTCCTCGCGCCTGCAGCGCAACTCTCGTTCCCGACGATGTGAGTAGCGATCTGGCGAGCGAGAGCGCGTACGCCAGCCGCGAATGGGTGGGGTGGATGCGTGCTTGTTTGCGTCCGTTCTACCCAAATCCGGAGGGAGGAGTTCTCCGCGCGACGATGCGGGGGTGATCGGGAACGGCGCCGCCGGTACGCCTCCATATCCTGCTTGGAGGCATGGTGGTCTGGCGGGCTGGACTCGCGGCGGGCGCGGAAGCCAGGAGCATGGTTCCGGCGTCCATCTCTGCTACCGCATGATGAGGGAGCAGGAGTGGTGGGTGCTCGTGTCGGTAGGGGCGGTCGTGCGGGCTAGAGGGGGGGAGGGCGCCGGGCTCGATGGGAGCTGCGGCGGGGAGAGGGGGAGAGGGGGATGCTGGCGCCCCGGCTGCAAGAGGGCTGGGAAGGAGCTGGGTGCTCGGGACGGTGGAGGAGGAGGGGCGTCGGGCGGGGCGGATGTGGGCGGGAGACGGGGGTGGAGGAGCGCGGCGGAGGCAGCGACGCAGGGTCGGGAGGACGTGTCGCGGAAGGCGGGGCTGACGTGCAGGAGGGCGGCGTGGCTGGCGGGCGTGCGCGGATCATGGCCGTCGTGGGGAGGGGCTGGCCGGGGGGCTGCGGACAGGACGCCGGCCGGGGGGCAGAGCAGGCAGCTGGTGGCGACGCACACGAAGCGGAGCGGTGGTGGCCGCCCCATCAGCGCGTGGCGCACCAATCATTAATCCGGCTACGGCGTGTCGATACACTGCGCGTGACGCGGGTACTTTGTTTTGTCTTCGGCTCGCGACTTGGCCGGAGAGCGTGGTTTCAATGTTCCATTCCTATTCACCGCTCAGGGCTCAGGATCGACCGCCGATGAGCGCCTCCGAGGCGCCCAGTGGGCACCAGCGCACACCCCAGGCCGCGCTGACGTCAGCCCCCGAATGGGTGCAATATTTCAGGGCGCTGGTCGTGTCGCGTTCGCCGACGCGTGGGCTGGCCGCAGCACGCCTCGCTGCGCTCACCCCACACCGCTGCCATGGCTGGCCGAGCCAACGACAACCGCGACCACCCCGCCTCCAACCCGGCCACGCCCGCCGCCGCACTCGCCAGAGCCTTGTCCGCCCCGACGGAGCCGATGGCCGTGCATCCGCGCCCCCGCCCTCCACCGCACGAACCCCCTCGGTGCGCGCCTCGAGCGCCACACCGCAGCCCCCGCGCGCGCGCCCCCCCGGCGGGCGGAGGCGCTGCAGCGCCTCCGCCCGCCGAGGGGGGCATCCGTCGCGACCTACCGCCGCCGTGGGAGGCACCCCCCTTCGCGCGTCAGCGCAACCGGCCGCTTCTCTCGCCACCGCTGCCCGTCTGGGTCCGCGTGCCAGCCGTTTGTCGATTGATAGCACCCTTGGCGATATTTTCCCGCCATCCGCAGCGCCTGAAGGCCAGCCAGCCGATCCTTCCCTGCAGATCGATGCGTCCTGCCCCTCCACGCCCGCACCCCACACCGTACTCCTGCTGCCCGCACGCCCGGCACGGCGCGTACGCCCCTGACCCGCTCTGCGATCCGTCGTGCATCCGAGTCACGGCGGCCGCGCGCCCGTCGGTCTACCCTCCGTGCCGGCGCAGGCAGAGTGGAGAGTCCATTTGACCTACTGTGGCGCTTGGCCCATCGTGCGTATCGTACCTACCTTTTGCTCGTTGCTACCAGTGGTTGGCTAACCAACACTCTGCTCTTCCGCCTCCAGCTCCTCCGCGGCCAGACCTGAGTCTCTTGGAAACAACCACCGAGCAGCCGGGGCTGGAAACCGAGCTGGACACGACCTTTGGCGGAACGTTGATCCAGCCTGGACCACCGCTTCTCCACCCGGCCCACCTGTGCCCGGTGACTTGACTCATACCGCTCGGCCCGGGCTCAGCTTGGACCGGAGCCGAACCGGTAGGAGGGGCACCAACCAGGACGAGACGAAGACGAGGACGAGGACGAGGACGACTGGGCGGCGGAGTTGGATCAACTCAATCTGCCCTCTCCCTCCTGGCTCGCCAAGCGCTGGAACGCGTGTTGGCGTCCACTTCGCCGCGTGGTGCGCTGGGTAGACGAGGGAGCAAGGGGAGGAGGAAGAGGCAACTGAGCAGGCTGAACGAGAGAGGGACCGTCTGGCCGAAGAGGAACTTACCCGTCTCTTGGCCGTCGATCCTACCGACTTGAGCACCATGTCCGCTGCTCTCTCCCGGCGTCTTTCCATGCAAGTCCGGTTGGGAGGCGGCGATGCCAGTCGGGTCGCCCCGCACCCCCCTCTTTCTTCCCACCCTCTCTTCCAGCTCAGATGCCGTGCCGGCCCGTGCAGGGGCACAAACCCCTGCCCAATCCGACTATACGGCAGACGGGAGTGAGATGGCCCGCCGCGCCGCTCCGCCACGCACCAGTCTCGGTGCCAGTTTGGCAGGCCAACCTACCGAGGCGGACCTCTATGGACTGGGAGACGAAATGCCCGCGTTGGAAGATGCTCCGGATCTATTTGGCGAAGCAGAGGACCCATCAATGCTGTATCCCAGACAGGAAGTCTCCCTCACCCACGATCAGTTGACTGGGGTAGGTGCCACCTCAGGCGAAAGGTCGGTGGGCGAGGGAGATGCGACGGCTGCATCCGCCACTCGGATGCTTGATCTCTCCGCTGGGGTGGGGGCTGAAGAGGTGGAAGGAGAGCTAGGGGAGGAGGAACCGGGTCAATTTGACCAAGTCGATGAAGACGAAGCGCCTGGGGCAACCACGCTTTACCCACCCGAAGGCGAGTCACGAGAGCAAGGGGAAGCAGGAGCGGAAGCCGAAGCCGAAGTCGATTCGGACGGCTCGTGGGCGTCGGATCAATCGGTGGGAGGGGTGTTGAGGCAACGACTTGCGCGCCGCAATCCGACCCGTCGTCCTACCCGACGAGATCGAGATCGGGTGCCAGCGACGCTGGTCACGCGTCTCTTTTCCGCCGTGGCCGGAAACAACTATCGCTTGGACCCGGCAGCCTTGACAGCGGTGCAGGATGCGTCCGATGCGTTTTTTGGTGCGTTAGCGCGTGACGTGTCGGCGGCAGCTCGGGCTCGGTTGCGTCGCCCGAACGAAACGAGCTCAACAAGGGCCGTGACGATTACCGAGACGGACTTGTTGGCCGCGTTGGTCGCGCATGGTCATGTGGATGCCCGCCACGACGTGTACACCACCGCTCTCACCCTCCTCCCGCGTGAACTGTCCGATTGGATCGACGTGGCGCGCGTCGAGCCCCAACGCGCTACTGTGCGCAGGGCGATGCAAGCTGCCCGGGCTACCAACCAGGCCGCCGAGGCCCAGAGTGCTGCCACCACCGAGACTGGCCAGGACGGAAGCGGACATGACAGGTGCTGTTGCCGCCCCAGGGGTAGGGGACATGTCCACGTCCGCACCCCGCGCTCGAACCCGTTTGACCGCTCCAGGCAAACGACCGGCCGCCGCTTCCTCGGCTCCTGGTCCAAGCCAGGCTAAACGAGCTCGCGGTGTGCCCGCCAACCCGTTGGCGGCCGGGTCGCGGCCGCGTGCCAAGGCTACCAAGGCTACCAAGGCGGCAGGCCGACGATAAGAACACAAGTGGTCACTCGGTACGACTATGCAGTGGATTCGAACAAGGGCGGGACCCTGTATGCGGCGGGTGTGTGCGTTGGCGGCAATCGATGAGCCAGCTGGTCAATGGGACCGACGCTCGTGACCAATCCAATTGATGTTCAGTTTACAATGGGCAACGCCGTCCGACGTAGTCGACGGAAAAGGGGGAAGGAGGGGTATATGACAACAACAACCAGGGGAATGGGGGGGGAAGGTCGGGGGGGGAGTGCGAGTGGGGATGGGCCGCCAGGAAAAAGTGTGGCAGAGGTGGGACGAGAAAAAAAAAAAAGAAAAAAAGCTAAGCGGGTCGAGGGGGATTTGGGTCTTGCCAGTCCAACGAGGCCGGTAAGCGTGGGAGCGCTGAGTTGGCACGGAGCGTGGTAGAGGAGAGGCGGTGCCAAAAGTCCTCGTATGACTTGGGTCCCGGCGGCCCACCGTTTGAAGCGAGGGCAAGGCGGGTGCCGCCGAAGCAGAGCTGAATGTGGTAGGTCCATCGGGCAGGTTCGAGGCAGTCAGCGGACAGCCGAGGTGGCCGCGGACTCTCCTCTGGCTGTAGCATTGAGTGAAGCGGTGGAATGGGGGACTAGGGTTCGGCAATCGTCCCCATGGTGAGCCAACCCAATTGGAGTGGGGGTCGGGGGCGATGCCGCACGCTTCATCCCAGGCGGAAGAGGGGAGGGCGATCGCTGAGGAAAGCTCACTCTGCGTCTCGTGGTCTCTACCCGGTAAC
Organism: Moniliella sp. 'wahieum'; assembly: GCA_003971905.1. Classification (NCBI taxonomy): domain Eukaryota; kingdom Fungi; phylum Basidiomycota; class Moniliellomycetes; order Moniliellales; family Moniliellaceae; genus Moniliella; species Moniliella sp. 'wahieum'. The sequence goes on along the minus strand of RSEE01000036.1, from coordinate 440,603 downwards.
TTGGTGATGCGGGAGGCGTAACAAGACCGGCAACTACCAACGCAGGGTCGAGCCAAGGGGAGCTGTGAGGATGGAGGACTTGGCTGTATGCGGGGTGGGGAGCGAAGTAGGGGGATGATTGCACGATGCCGACAGCGAGGGAGTTCTCGGCGTTGGGATCGAGCATAGGGTTGAGAAGCATGTGCGGCGCCCTGAGCAGAAGGAGCGGTGGCGGCAGCAGCAGCAGCAGCAGTAGCAGCAGCTTTGGCCAGTGTGCGCTCGTCATCGTACCCGGGCAGACGGACAAGGGCAGCAACTGATTCCCATGGGTAAGGCGCCATCCCACGTTGCACCTTGTAAGCAGCAAGGGAAAGGCGGAGAGCAAGGATCCGTGCTGCAGCATCTAGCCGCTGGGCGTCGGTGGATGGGCCGGCAGACGCCAAGGACGTCTGCTGAGGCCGATGCGTCGAGGGCGGCGCAGCCGCAGGCGAGGGAGTGGCGGAGGCACGGTGGCGGTGCTGGGGGCGGGACGGGGGCGGGGCGGGGGCGCTTTCGGGAAGGCGGAGGCGAATGGGGCGTGGCGGGGATGCGCTTGCTGGTCGGCATGGCGGGTGGGGTGGGGGTGGGATGGGATGGGATGAGATCAAGCAGGATGCAGATGTGCCTGCTGAGGGTGACGTCACCCAGGGCAACGACTTGCCTCTTTCAATTTCGGCTGTGCGCGGGGCGTACACAGCGCCAGTCGAGAGTCACCGGCCACCGTCACCGCTCGCCTGGCCCCGCGGGGAATATGCGTCGCACAGCGCTATGCGCTCATGCATCGCCCATCGGACCCAGGCGGGGGAGAGTGGGTACGTGATGTCAGCATTTCATACCCTCCACAGGCCCGTCTTCGCCTATCGACTATTGCAGCCGCGCAGACCCAATCAATCGCAGGATTAACACCTGCTGTAGGCCACGGCGCCTCGGGCTGGCCTCCATATGCACTCCCCAAAGCCAATCTTCAGCGCCAGCCCGCCAAGCGTCTTGTGCGTGAGTGCGGGGGTGAGAAGCGTGAAGGGCCGCCAGTGCCCAGCGCCCCGCCACTCCCGGCTGGACGGGCAAAAGGAGGATCGGCAGAGGAAACCCGGAGTAACTCACGAGGCCACTTAACGCAACACGCGCTTATGGTATGGGTGGCACTGCGACATGTGACGTCAGCCTCGTGAGCTCGCGAAGAGCCGCTGGGGGCTCCCGTGTCGCATGGGCCATGGGTGATGCTGGGGTATGGGCTAGGCTGCCAGCTGAGCCTGCTGATGAGACTGCCTGCGCTTGGGCCTGCTGGGCCTGCTTCCACCTGCGTTGCCCCGAGATGGGGCCCGTCTGGCCCCGACTCGCTCCGTGCCAGGCTCAGCCTGGCGCAGCCCAGCGGCTCAGCTCTGCCCACGCCATTCATTCCTACAAATACCATCCGTCTCGCTTCCCTTGGCCCGGCTCGCCTGTGCCTCCCCCCCTCGACTGCAGTAGGCCGCCGTCATGTCCGCTCGCGAGACGCACGCCAGCAAGCTCGACGACCTCCCCACGCGCGCCTCTCGGCCCAGCCCCAACTCGGCCCGCCTGCAGCAGCTCGCCGCGCTTCAGCCCGCCAAGCCTGCCGAACGCATCACCTCCTCCTTCAGTGCTGCCGCCAGCCACAGGCTCGCTGCCCTCCGTCGCCTTCGCAGCCAGTCGCCCGGCAGCTTGTCTGAAGCGGCCCATCGATCCGAAGCTGCCGTCCGCACACGTGCTCAGCGCGCCAGCTCGGGGGCTTCGGCGCGCCCGCGTCGCCGCTACTCGTACGCCGAGCCTCAGCTCGGCCCCACATCCGATGAGGTGCAAGACACCAAGGAGGCTAGCATGGTAGATGCGCTAGCGGATGCCACCCTGTCCGCCACCGAGCCTCCCCATGTCTTCCGAAAGCCACTACCCAAGGATGCTCAAGACAAGACGGTGGAAGAACTGCGCATGGGCGAAGAAGCCGCCAAAGAGCGCTACTGGCGTCGTTGGGGGCCCTATACTCCGGAGCGCCAGTGGGCCACGGTGCGCGAGGATTACTCGGAAGACGGAAATGCCTGGGCCTACTTCCCTCACGAACATGCACGCTCGCGTGCCTACCGCTGGGGAGTGGAGGATGGCTTGGGTGGACTTTCTGACAACCATGGTCGACTTGCCATCACCCTCGCACTGTGGAACGGCAAGGACCCGATCCTCAAGGAACGTGCGTTTGGCCTTGCCAATCAAGAGGGCAATCATGGTGAAGATGTCAAGGAGCTGTATTATTACCTTGACAATGTGCCGAGTCACTCGTACATGAAGTACATGTACAAATACCCGCAGTGCGCGTACCCGTACGACGAGTTGCTCCGTGAGAATGGCCAGCGCTCGCGCGAGGTACCCGAGTTTGAGATCACCGACACGGACGCGTTTGAGGATAACAAGTACTGGGACATTCTGGTCGAGTATGCCAAGGATGCCGATGAGGAGAATGCCATCTCAATGCGCATCACCGCCTTCAACCGTGGGCCCGAACCTGCCGACCTGCACTTGGTGCCTCAGGCCACGTTTCGCAACACGTGGGCCTGGTCGGTCCACGAGCCAGAGGACAAGCCCTCGCTCATCCTAGCTGCCGAGGGAGCCGTGCAGCTGGATCACCCCACGTTGGGCCGCTACTTTTGGTATGCGCACTCGTCCCCGGCCCCGGCGGAACCATGGGACGGCCAGTCCTACCCCAAGCTTGTGTCGGAGGAAGAGGTGAAACCGACATTTTTGTTACCGAGAACGACACCAACTATGCCCGTCTGTATCAGGGTGAAAACCCCCACATTTATTCCAAGGACGCCTTTCATGACCACCTCATCCCCTCCCACCGTCCCGAAGGCGCAGCACCGGACACGAACTATGTCAATCCCAACCTAACAGGAACAAAAGTGGGCGCTCACTACTTTTTCAAACAAGTGCCCGCTCGAGGCGGTTGTGTCGTGATGCGGCTCAAGTTGACCCCGCACACGATTGCAACGGACAAGTCAATTGACGATGACGATGCGTTGGATGCGACGATGGATGAGCGCCGGGCCGAGGCGGACGAATTTTACGATCGCTTGTCGGGCAAGCAAGTGACCGGCGACTCGGCCAATGTGCTTCGTCAATTGTTGGCAGGCATGTTGTGGAGCAAGCAGTTTTACTACTTTGTCCAACGTCCTTGGATTACCGGCGACCCAGGCCAGCCGCCGCCGCCGCCCCATCGGGCCAACAACCGTAATGCGTCCTGGACCAACCTGTACATGTACGATGTCATCTCGGTCCCAGACAAGTTTGAGTACCCGTACCCAGCGCTGTGGGATTTGGCCTTCCATACCATTCCGCTCGCTTTGGTCGATCCAGCGTTTGCCAAGTCGCAGCTGGACGTGTATACGCGAGAATGGTACATGAAACCCGATGGGGCTATGCCTGCCTACGAGTGGAACTTTGACGATGTCAATCCCCCCGTACACGCTTGGGCCACCTTCCGTCTATCGTATCGAAGAGAAAATCTATGGCACTCGCGACGTGGACTTTTTAGAACGCGTGTTCCAAAAGTTGCTCATCAACTTTACGTGGTGGGTGTACGTATCTTTCCCTCGTTCGTCTTACCAACAAGTTGAGTGGGACTCTCTCTTGTCTTGACTCTGACATGACCTCTCTTCTCCCAGAAACCGCAAGGACGCTTCAGGCATGAACGTATTTGAAGGTGGCTTCCTTGGTCTGGACAACATTGGACCTTTCAACCGCTCCGAGCCGTTGCCGGGCGGAGGCACTCTTCGCCAGTCGGACGGGACCGCATGGATGGCGTTTTATGCACTGACGATGCTTACCATTGCATTGGAGTACGTTGTCCTTTCCCCCCTTTTTTTCTGTTTCCATCAAGGAGAAGAAAAGCCTCCTCTAACATCATTCTTTCTCTCTTTCTCCTCGCGGCTCACTTTCCCCCTAGGCTGGCTCGCTTCAACCCCAACTACGAGGACATTGCATCCAAGTTCTTTGAGCACTTTTCATTTCCGATGCGCTTACCTACCCGGGCGCCGACAACCAAGGTCTGACGCTCTGGGACGAAGAGGAAGGCTTTTACTACGATGCCGTTCAACTCGGCGCGACGCCCGAGGCTGGATACCGCCGCGTCAATGTCCGTTCTCTGGTCGGTTTGATCCCCATCTTTTCCGTGTTGACCATCGAACCTTCTGCGCTCGAACGCTTCCCCTCGTTTGCCAAGCGCTTCCAATGGTTTGTCGACAACCGTCCTGCGCTCAGCCAGCGCAATATGGCCAACATGCGTGTAGTAGGCCAAGGCGACAAGCGGCTGTTGGCGCTCGTGTCGCGCGAGCGGCTGGAGCGCATCTTGCGCCGCATGCTGGACGAGACCGAGTTCTTGTCGGATCATGGCATTCGGTCCCTGTCCAAGTACCACCTGGACCATCCGTGGCAAGTCTGGATCGATGGCCAGTCCTTTGGTGTGCAGTACTGGCCGGCCGACTCCAAATCGGGCATGTTTGGTGGCAACTCGAACTGGCGCGGTCCGATTTGGATTGCGACCAACTTTTTGTTGATCGAGTCGTTATTCAAGTTCCATGCCTACTATGGTTCTTCCTTTACCATTGAGTTGCCCACCGGATCGGGCAAGTACCTTACCCTCGCCGAGGTAGCGTCCGAGTTGGAGCGGCGGCTGATAAGCCTGTTTGCTCCTGACGCCCAGGGCCGACGTCCGCTCAATGGCGGCACCGACCTCTTGGACTTTAACCCGTACTTTTCCCCCCTCGTTTCGGTGCCAGAGTACTTTGATGGGGACACGGGCCGCGGTTTGGGCGCGTCCCACCAGACCGGATGGACCGGTTTGGTGGCCTACTCGATCCTCAACCGCGCCCTTGGCTTGCACCTCTCCCTCCCTCCTGAAGGCAACATGCCCGACGACGCGCAGCGGCCGTACAGCCCTCCCCCCTACTAAAAGTGCACCCCGCCCCCCCCTGCCGGACCTTGGGTTCCTTTTGTTTCGATCGGCAAAAGGATTGAAGTACTTGGGAGCCGGCCCATCCTTCCTCGTCGTTCTCTCCCCGCAACAAACATGACCTTTTGTCTCTGCCGACCATGTTGTTCGGGTGGTTCAACTCTCTTGATTCATGCCATCTCCACATCGCCTGTTACTCTTGTCTATTCTCTTTTGTTTTCCTTTGGTTCTCTCCTCCCCTGATTGTGGTATTATAGTCGAAGCAGCAGCCACTGCCTGAATCGGCATAACTACACAGGCAGAGAGGGTCGCCTAAGTTCAGTCAGTGACTCTTCCCTCTCGGCAGGGCATATGCACATCCACTCTGGAAGAGGCAACGACCAAGTCCCTTAGTCGCTTGGATTGAAACCCGCCCTACATCTCTCTCCGTTTGGCGTGTAGGCAGCCCTGTCGAGGTTTCGACCCCTCGCACTACAACAAACCCTGTTTGGACCGCTTGTACTTTCGTTATAATATTCTTCGAGCTAATAGAAGGGTATGCAAGTATACAACGAACGAAAGTCTCTCGGGGTGTGCGTCCAGGCGGGGGAAGGGGAGAGGGGAAAGGCAGGGACAGCGGCCAAGAGGTCCTCTCCGCATGCAGATCAACAGAGAAACCGACATACAAACTGACAGAACCACAGACCGACAGACCGACAGGTCGTATACCTCTAAGCCCACTGCAACCCGCCTCCGTCTCGGCAGATAAGAAAAAGGGCAAGAAAGCAGTCAAGTCCATGCCAAACGAGAGCGGCAAAGCGAAACGGGGTCCGAGCTAAGCGCGGCGTTCACACAATCAAGGACCCCCTAGTCAAGCGAAAAACGAGGTTGGTTCAAAGGCCACAGCAGCGGGGCTCTCGAGACTTTGGAGGGGCAAGGGGGGGGGGGGAGTTACTGCGCCGCGGCAAACAGCATTGCCTTACCCCGCCATGTTCGAGCCAATTCGCGCAGATCGTCATCGTCCAACAAGCGCACCATCACCATGCGTCCTGTCGAGTTGGCGTTGTAGGGCACGCCGCCTCGGCGGCCCGCGATGGCCGCGGCGGCGGTATCGCCCGCACCGAGCGACTCGGGGTAGCGCAGCACACAATTTGGCTGCCCAGTCGTTCGCGCGCTTTGGCCAACAAGTCGGCGTAGTGATGGTAGCCGGATCGACACGCACGGCGACCAACTCGTCAGTGGCCGAATGGAAGATCTTGATCTTGGTCCAGCCCGGTTTGCGCGACGCGGCCGAGCAGGGCGTGGTGGGCGTTGGTGGCGGTGGTAGAGGTGTGGAAGCGCGGTGGTGGTGGGCATCCGTAGCGCCGAAAAGGGCGGCGAACCGTATCTAGCGTGGCGAACCCACTGCCCCCACTTTGGGTCCGGTCCGGTCGGAATGGCTGTTGCCCGAATCGGTGCGGGAGCCCTGATGGATGTGCGAAGAGAGGGGACGTGGTCCAGCTTGCCCGCCAGGTCGGCCGGGTCGGAGAAGCTGACGGGGAGGTGAGAGCTGGTGTGCCCAGGCCACGGCATGGGTAAGGACGAAGGTTGAGGCGGGGGCGATGTGGGTGCGTAGGGCACCACCCGGTCGCCAGGGCGCGGGTCAAAAAAGAGCTGCACCCCGACGAGCGGGGATGGATGGGGAGGAAGAGCAACGATATTGCGCGTGTAGTGTCGAGCGCACTCCGTCGTTGTTCGGCCATTGCATCATTCGCCATCTCACCGCTTGACAGCGGACGCGGAAGCGAAGGAATGATTGCGGGGCCCGATCCTGGTGGGCCATGCCCAGCCTCGAGCGGGAAACTGGTCATGAGGGCCACGTGGAAATCGTAAAAGTCATCGTACAGACGGTACAGCTCCAGTTCCACCGGGGACTGGCTCAGGTTGTCCGAGGGATCAGAGCGCTGAAGCGGGGGAGGGGAGCGACGTTCTTTTCCCTTGGGCTCGGGCTTCCAGAGACAACGGACACGGTACCAGTAATCGCCTTGCTCTGTGTGCACCGCATCCACCTCGGCCCAGTTGGGAAGACCGGGCGGGAGCGGTTGGCATTCATACTCCCCCGCCTCGCCCGTCGTCGGTCCCGTGCTTACCGATTCCGCGTCATCCAAGGAGGGGACAAACGCGGTCCTCACCCCAGTTTCGGGACCAGGGGTAAGGTCCAGGCCATATCCAGCAGGGCCCTGCATTGTTTCCACTGGCTCATCTCCGGGGCTCGTACCGGGGGCAAAGTCGGCAACGCCATAGGACGGTATAGCCAATGGGGCCGGAACCGGGGCGGGCAACGAAGACCAAGTGGTCAGAGGACTGAGGCTTCCTTGTGGAGGCGAAGAAGCCACCATGCGGACCGATCCAGGACCGTCACGAAGAGTGGGGTTGGACATGGGGGAGGAGATGGAGGTAGCTGTGGATCCGTTCCGAGCCGATCCCGGTTTGTGGCGATGACCATAGCCGAACGAGATGGAGATTGCCTTGGTATGGGAAGGGGTCCCCGCCTTATCCCCATGCGTTGGGGTTGCCTTGGGCTTGCTGGCGGTCCCCATTGAGCCGGAGGGCGGACGGGCTTTGGGATCAACCACCGAGGCCGGCCATTGCCAAGGACTGGTTCCAAACGGGGGAGCCGACGCCTTCGCTTGCTCGGGTATTGGTTGTGCCTGGGCCTTAGCCGGGGGGGCGAAGGATGATTGGCGGAGGCTGTCTGTCGCTTGCGCCACGTGGCGACAGATGGGATGGCGCCAACGGAAATGAGATCGGCCGGTTTGTGCGGCAACATTCGGCCCGTTCGCAGGTCCATCAGCGCCACAAACGCCATCGGCACCAGCCCCGGACGAGTCTCGGTATAAGTAGCGTCCAAGCGGGTGGCCACGAGCCACTCGGAATTGGCATAGGCATACACTCGGATCAACACCCCGGATTTCACACTCAACTCGTCCGGCTCCCCAACAAAGTCGTACAGGGCTATCCCCAAAAACGTATCGGGTACCACTGGCACAGCAGATGTGGATACCGCCGGCGCTGCAGGGACCGAGGACGACAGGGCGGGAGGCGAGGGGGTGGTCCATGGGTCAATCAATCCATCGGACGCGGCACCCGCTGCGTGGCCCGGCACGAACGGCACCCTCTGGCCGGGCGCAGGGGGAGGGAACTGGGTGAGCTTGGCCGAACCGGTGGGGGCATGAAGCGGGCGGAGGGCGGCGGTGGCGGCGGTGGCGGAGGGGGTAAGGGTAGGGGTAGGGGTAGAGGTGGAGGACGCTACCGCAGCTGCACGGGGAGGCGAGAAGGCAGCACTGCGGGTGAGAATGTCAAAGATGGGTGGGAGCTAAGCCTTGGGCGCCGGTGATGGGGTTGGAGACGGTGTACCAGTCGGGGTGGGGGGGGGGGTGAGGACGTGGAAGAAGTCGCCGGCGCGGACGGTCTGCTGCTGCGGAGTGCGGGCGAGGTAGGATGTGTGTGCGCGGAGGACAAGGAGCGGGGGCTGCTTGGCGGCGAGGGGGGCGGGGGCGGGGATGGGGGTGGGAGCCGAGGCGGGGGCTGGTGCGAGCAGGCTGGGCATGGTGGCAGAGGAGGACGAGGTGGGGCGGGGGTGCACTGAGCCAAGCAGGCTGCGACGCAGCGGGGTGAAGGGCATGAACGGGGGGGAGGGGGGCGCGCGATGGCGATGGCGATGGCGATGGCGAAGGCGAGGGCGAGGGCAATGGCGAGGGCGATGGCGGAGGGGCTGGAGGGGCGGTGGAGATGGGTGATGATCGATGACGGTGGATGATGCCGGTGGAGCGCGTTCTATTTCCCCCCTCGCAACGTCTGATCGCTGATCGTCGCTCCTGCACCGTTGTATGGTCTAGCAAAGAGCGCACGCACAGTGGGCGTGTGCTACGTGCTATCGGCCATGCAGCCAGGCGTCGCACACTGGGCCCTTGCGGGGCCGTGCGCTGCACCCTGGCGGCGCCACTTGTGCCCTGGTCCGGCGTACGCTCCCCCTCCTGTCTGTCGCAGGCACACTGCCCGTGCGCCGGCCTTCCCCGTGCGCCACACGGGCAGGCATGGTGCAAGGAGCAGCCCGCGTGGGGCAGCCCCGGGCAGCAGAGCGCAGCACGGGGGCAGCCCAAGTGCTGCCCCTCCGCCGAGCGAGTCTAAGCAGCGTAGGGTCCGATCAGATCCCAGACGGCGTAGAGTATATACGGCCCCTGCTTCCTCTTCTTCGGCTGCATGGCAGGTGGATCTGTGCTACGCAGCGTTCAACTTGAACTCCCCCGTAAGCCAATGTAAGCTGTACAGAGAAGCAGCCGCTATAGAATTTCTTTCCCAGTCGCAGCCGGCCACATCCACATCCACACCCTTCCCAACACCCCGCCAATCTCGACAATCGCTAATCGTTCCCTCGTCACGCCCCACTCCAATCCCACTCGGTCCACGCCCGCTCCAGCCCGGCCACCGCCGGCAACAGCTTCTCCCGCCCATCCCCGCTTCCGTCCACACCAGTGGGGTCCCACGGCTCCTCCTGCCCGTCCGTCGTGGCTGGCACCCAAGGAGCGGGCGCTGGGGCAACGGGAGCACACTCGGGCCACAGGAAAAGTATCTTCGCTGGCCTGGCGAGCCCAGCGGGCCATCGACACCCACGTCGGGACAGGAAGGCCGGGGGTGTTGGAGCCGAGTCCCGCCGCTTGGTTTTGGTCCCGCGCCAGGTTCCGAACCCACTCGGTAGGCGTCGGCGCCGGTTCGGGCAAGAGCGGACATAGACGGAGAGTGTACTGCTCTTCTCGTATTCCATGGCCCAACCACAGGGCGGCATCGGTGGCTGTTGTGGTGGCGGTGGCAGTGGCGGTGGCGTTAGCTGAGGTACGAGCTTGTCCGATGCGCAAGGTGGGCCCTGACCACGCTTGCACAGGCAATCGGCCCTCCCACCACCATGGCGGCTGCTCGTCCAGCCCCAGCAGTGTCTCGTCCCCGCCTTCCTCACCGTCCCGGTAGAGGTCAAGGTCCATAGCCATATCCACCTCCATCGGCACCGCTAGCCCCATCTCCATCTCCATCTCCATATCATAGAGGTCCGTCCCCGTCCCGGTCTCCCTCTGCGTGAGCGCCCGGGCGCTGGCCCTATGCTCCCTGTGCCCACCCGTCTCATGTGCAGGTTCGGGCTCGGGCGCGCCAAGCACCAAGGAATGGTGCGGATGGTGCGGGTGCGGATGGAGGTACGGGTACGGATGGAGGGCAAGTTGATGTGGATGGTAGGCATATGCCAAGCGAGCCGCCGAAACGGCATCCATCAAATCGTCCGGGGTACTGGAGCGCGCAGGATGGGGGTCGTGCGCGACCACTTGGTCGCCCCGCGTCAACGTTGCCGCTAAGTCGGTGGAAGCAGTACCCGGCCCCAAGCCCGAGCCCCGCGGCTCTGCGTTGCATTCTGTGCTGCGACTGGGCCGGCGCCCACGCTGCCACCCCCGCCTCTCGACGGCTCGCCTTGGCTCCGAATGAGCGCGGGGGGCACCTCGGCCGCACCACCGGGCAAACCGGTGCCAGGGAGACGAAGGGGCGAGCCAGCATCGGATTTGCCCGCGGTTGGCTCTGTGCGAGTGTCGTCCACCTCGTTCCGCGTGGCAGTAGACACGGGCTGGGACGAAGAGTGCGGGGGGAGCGTCGGGGTGGGCGTGCGTGTTGAGCTGGGTTTGCTCGAGGCTGCCCGTGTGGGCAGGGACGGGGGCAAGGGCGGGAAGCGGTCTGGGTCCGGCGGCGAGGTGGACCCCGACAGGGCAGAGAGGACGATGAGGCGATCGACTTTGTCCCAGGAGGCGGGAGGCGTGCGCGCGGACGAAGCGAGGGAAGCGATCGGATACGAGAAGGAGCGGGTCAACCCCAAAGGCGAGTTGGAGCCCACCAGGGAATCGGTCGACCCCTCCCGCTCGTCCGACTTAGGCTCCGCTTTGGTAGCCGATAGCGGAGCCAATGAAGTTACACCCCGCATCTGCAGTCCGGCGGCGGCCCTATCGAGATGGGACGGTGCCGTTTTCTTGCCTTCCGAGGGGTCCCAGCCGGCCAGAGAGGCGGTGCCCCAGTACACAGGCGGCGGCGATTCGGAATAGACCGAGGTGAGAGCGGTGGTGACCGAGGCCGAGGTACGAGTGGAAGCGAAGGAGGAAGAGGAGGGGTGGGAGGACACGCGAACGCCCTCCCGTTCCTCGCCCCGCGGGCTACCAGCATCGGGATCCGACTCGCTAGTCTCGCTTGTCTCGCTTGCACCCCCACGGGTTGCAGTGGGAGTTATGGACTGGCTCCGTGACGGAGCGCCCGAAGAGGCACTGGGGGAGAAAAGCACGTCGTTGTTGTGGGACGAGCTCGGTACAGGGTTGTTAGTGGTTTGTCCAACCACCCGTTCCGGCAAGTCGAGGGGGGTGACACAGTGAGGCCCGTGAAGAGGGCAGGGCAAGAGGAAGTGGGGCCTTGGGCGCGCGGACGGATGGGGTGAGCACAGTAGGTCGATGGGACCGTCACGCTCTGTCTCTGTCTCTGTCTCTGTTGCTGGGAGAGAAACACAGACCAAGACAGAGATCTCGGCCGGGAAGAGGTGAACGGGGGTGTTCCCGTTGGTTGCGCAAGAGGCATGGAGCAGGCTTCCAGCTCTGACAGCCGAAGGGCCGCCTTTAACCCAGGTTCTTTGAGCGAAGTCAGATGCATGAAATGGAGCCAAGAATGAGGGGGAGAAATGGGGGCAAGGCGAGAGAAATGCACAACAAGCAATTGAGATTGAGATTGAGGGCGTCAACAGGTTTGGAATCGAGCCGGATGCAAGTGTTGGATTGTTGTTTTGGAGAGCAAAATTAGGCACAACCACAAAAGTGTTGCACAAAGAAACTAACCCAGGGCGTGAGATCAACGGATGACACACACACAAGGTAGATCCAGACTCGGGCTGGGACGGGTGAAAAACAAGAGAGTAATGTTGGGGATGGGGAATACGGGTGGCCTAGGATGGTAGGCGCTGTTCACCACAAAAGGGTAGGGGGTAATGCCGCGAATTGCGAAGAAAGCACGTGGGAGTACGGAGTAGGAGTGTGAGGAGAAAACGACGGTAGACGGAGACGGCCAGCCACGAGCAGAGACGAGCAGAATAGTGCGGTGTGAGGCGCCTGGGAGCTGAGTGGCGGTCAAGAAGAGAAGCTAGACTGTTGCCATGCCCTCTTTGTTAGGGGATAAAGTAGGAAAAGAACCGCCTGTAGAAGGTGTTGTTGCGGTGATGGGCGCAACTGCCGCGCACACAGGTGGTGAGGAAGAGGCTCAGCGGATTAGCGCCACGGCACCCAACAGAATGGAGGGGGGGAAGAGGCGGAGGTGGGTGGCAGAGGAGCCAGGGGGGATGAAGGGAGGGAGCAGCTGTTGAGAGGGAGGAGAGAAGAAGCTGAGAGAGAGGAGAGGAGAGGCTGAGGTGGTGGTGCGGGGCGGGGGAGAGGCTGGAAGCACCCAGTAGTCGACGGACAACAGGGCAGGGGTTAGGGTAGCAAAGAAAGCGCACAAGCTATCATAGTGTGTGCCAAGGCAGCAACGCATCCATTATCCACCAGACGCCGGATGAGGCAATCGGCGGCTGCGATGGAATGGGAATCGGATCGAGGGAGCCGCCGCTGGCGTATTGGCCTGTGGCACGACGGTGTGGCCTGCTGCGGACTCAATCGGGGCTCTTTGCCTGTGGGAGCACACATGCCTCTGTGCCGGCGAGGGAGGGTCCTAGAACGCAACTCCTCTACTGTGTGCGGCCTGCGTCCTCCTCCCAGGGCCTCTTCTGTGAGGCCCTCTGAGGCCCGAAGCCTGGGGCCTGAGGCGTCGCATCTGGTCACAAACGTGTACGGGAGGATAGGCACGACGATGAGATCGATGGTCCTGGATGGGATACGTACGTTTGCAGCAACCCTACCCACAGCCGCTTGTTCACAGCAGCGGGGCAGTCTCCTCCCCTCCCCTCCCCCTTGCGTAGCGTGAGCGTGCTGCCGATCGGCTGCGATCGATCCGAATCCCCTCTTCAGGCGCAGCGCCAGTATCCTGCCCCCTCGACCGCAGCTCCAAGCCCTCAGTGTCCCCCTGCCTCCAGTCGAACCGGCAGCAGGTGTGATGATATGTGATGGAGGGGACCAGATCATGTGATGTGTGACAGAACGTGATGTGGGCGGCGGCGTCGAGGAAGCTGTTGGGTACGTCACCAGCCTGAAGAAGACGGTTGTTGTTATACCAGCGAATGAAGATGTTAGGCAACGAATGATATCCTATTCGACCCAGTTCAAGTGCCACCAGTACCTGGGCCACTATCCATCGGTCACTGCGTTCAGCGTTCCGCATGCTACCCTACACCACACTCACAGGTGCACGTATTCTTATTGCAATAATGGATTGTGTTTTCTCCTCTGTGTCCAAGCTACAAGAAGGTAAACAGTCAGCAGTGACAGCAACAGTTGGGATGCACAGCTGTGTGGCCATGATGTAAAACTTGAAGCTTTTTAGCTTTGATATCGCCGCGCACCGTACTGGATATCTTGTCGAAGAAGTAATGCTGCCTACTAGGTGCGCATTTCTCCTGTTTTGTGCCGCTGAACAGCCTCCTCTCGCCTATTCTCGGCAGGCCGCATACCGAGTGAATTGTTGGGAAGAGCAACTGGACTAACAAAAGCACACGCGGGGCGAAAGACTGTGATGATGAGCGCAAAAATTGATCGAAGATCCCGTGCAGTACTCATATCATTTACCGAGCTCAAGGCATGGATGGACAAACAGCTGTGGATGCCACACCAAAACAGAAGAGAGCGCTACATGTGATCCATTCCAATATTCATCACGCTCTCTTCTACCATACTGTTACTGATGCGTGATGGTATAAAGCAAACGACACTCCACTTTAAAAATAGATGAGTTTCCTTGAAACTTGGTCACTCTCGGCCCCATTCAAATGCTGCATCCCCCCCCGCGCGATCGGCGTAGCTGTGCTCGATGTCTGCACAATCGCCTTCTCCACCTCCGGACAAGAGGACTTTTGGAAAAAAACGCGTATCATGCCGTGTGACGGGCACCTGAGCCGGAAGGCATCAAACCCGTGATGGTGAAGAGAGAGTTGGACGTTAATTAATACCGGCTTTACCGGTTATGCTACCCCCCCCCTACTCAAGAGACTGTGGTAGTGGAACAACAATACTGGCTGGGTGCAGACGGCAACAGGAGATCATCTTCAGGACAAGAAAACACCAGTTGCAGTTTGTATTTTAGTGCATTTTGTCTGAGGCGTCGGCTGGAGCGGCCTGGGGGCCAAACACGCAACGTTGGTGACAAGGTGGAGACGCCACACAAATAATCGGGAGAGAGGAAGGGGGACAGAGGGAATTAATATGTTTATAGAAGACCAGAGAGCCAACAGTTGATGATGTATTGCATTGAACCATGAAGTACAGTGGCTAGAGAATATTCCTGCCCTTGACTCTCCAGGAATGAATATTGGACAAGGAGAAGGCATTGTCATGATTTCTGCTATCGCACTAGTCATTGTATATCGAGAATGCAGAAACAGCAGCCTTGTCAAGAGGCCCTGTTTTGTGGCTTTGGTTTCCTGTCGTCGTTTTGGATAGCTTTCCAACACCTGCCCTGGCCATCTTCATTAATAGCTTTTCACCATCCACCGCGCCCATCAAATCATTCCATGCTGCGATATGCACAGTCCATGCTGATGGACCCGCAGTTTTACGGAGCGTCAACGGTCTATCCATCGCAGACAAAGACGGGCTATACATGATGAGGATATTGGCGCTGGGGGGGTAGTGTGGCAATGACCCCCGCGTCTGCTGTCGAAGCCTAGCTTGAAGCAAGTACTATTGCCTGCTCCATCAGGTGCATCAGGGCTGGCGGAACCCCGACTGGGAGCGGGCTGGGTAACGCTGGTCACGTGTACGTGACGGATTGAATTGAACGTTCAAGTTGCACGCGGCGGGGTTGGCCTGCAGTGACGCGTGACGCGCGTGACGCGTGAGCAATATGCAGCAAGATGCAGCACAGGGGCAGCTTGGGCATATGACTGTCCCTATGCGGGCAAGCCGATCTCAGGATGCCAGGCACGGCACTGGCCCCACCCCCGCTGCATGCGACTTGTGACATACATGACAGCTGGGCGCGGGGGCTGTCTGTCCCCGCGTCTCCGTCAGGACACGAGTGGGCCCAGCACAGCAGCAGTGGGGGCGCGATGGATCGGCTGGTGCCATCGGAAGGGGGTGGCTAGACTGGCGTGGTGGCTGGGTGCACGCACCAGCAGCGACTGGCGGAGCAGCACGCAGGCCCAGCGCCTGAGATGCTCGCTCCTCGCGCCTCGCGGCACCCGACAGGCAGGCCTGACACTGGGATGAAATTACATAGCGATCATCGATTATCCTGCGGCCCTGGCCCTGAGGCCTGGCTAGTGACTGGGCTGACTGCCTCAACTCAACTGATGAGCATCCTGACCAGTACAGCACGAGGCTGAGAGCCACTCAGCTCAGCCGACCACTGCGCCCAACGCTCGCTTGCATCCTCAACCCCCCCTGCGCCTCCGCCCGTCTCGGCGGCATTCGCTTCCAGCTTACCGCCTGCCACCCCCACGCCACCGATGCTGCCTGCTGCTTCGCGCTTGCTGGCCGTCAGCCTGCTTTCTGCCGCCGCAGCCTCCGTCGCCACAGCCCACGCCGCCTTTGCCCCGCAGAATACATGGGCAGGCAACGGCGCCCCGCCCACCGCCAACGCCACCGCAGCCAACCCCGCAGGCCTACCGCCCACCGACGAGCTACTCCAGACCGCCAATCTCGCCGCCCGCTTCTGGCGCATTGCCACCACCCGCGATCCGGCCGCCGGCCACCCGCAGTACACCTTTGGCGGCTACGGCAACACCCCGCCCACGCCCACCGCCGCTGTCGGCACCTATACCGTCTTTGACCCACCCAGTGGACCAGCGGCTTCTTTTCCGCGGGGCTCTGGGGGCTGTACGACCGCCTGACCAACTGTGCCGCTGCAGGCAATCTGTCTGGGGCGCCCTCCTTGCCCGACTGGGCGGCGCAAGCCAGCAACTGGACCGCCACCTTGGCTGTCAACAGCGCCACCAACACCCACGACCTCGGCTTCATGGCGTATCCATTCCAAGCCCAGGACAGCCTCACCTCCTCCCAACGCTGGAACAGTACGATCAGCAACATGTCCACCACGCTGGGCAACCGCTTTGTTCCAGCTGCTGGTGTCGTCCGCACCTGGGACAACCAGGGCAGCCACCCGGACTCGGTGCTGGTGATCATTGACTCGGTCATGAACATGCCCCTGCTACTGGAAAGTGCAGCGAACTACACCCACAACCAGACCCTGGATACGATTGCCCAGTCACATGCTTCCAAGCTCATCCAGCACCACGTTCGTCCCGATGGCTCCACCTTCCACCTATGCGACTACAGTGGCACCACCGGTGAACTGTATCGATGCGGAACAGCCCAAGGCTTTGCTGACAACTCGACCTGGTCCCGCGGCCAGGCATGGGCATTGCATGGGTTCACTCAGCTTTACACCTTGACCGGCAACCAGACGTACCTGGCTACCGCCCAGCGTGTGGCCGATTACTGGGTCACGCATTTGCCCTCCGACGGCCTGCCGTACTGGGACTTTGATGCGCCCCGCAATGCCACTACGCCACGCGATGTGTCAGCAGCGATGGCGGCTGCTCTGGCCTGGCCACGTTGGGTACGATTGACAATCGTTCCAACTACACCACCGCTGCTGTGCAACTGCTGCACGCTGCCTACTCGCTGGCCCTAGCGCAACCGATTACCTTTGCTTCTGCCTCGACCAAAGCAGCTGGGGCCAACTTGACCATCAGCTCCTCCTCCAACGCCACCGATTCAACCGGTTTTGAGGCGGCGCTGATGCACAGCACTGTCAACAACCGTGGTGGCAACGCCGACACGGGGTTGATCTATGCCGACACGTACTTTATTGAGGCGGGCAACAAACTTCTGCAACAAGGTGTTTGGCCTTGCTCCTCGTCCCTGGTCACTCCCGCCGCTGCCTCCAGCAGCACAGGAAGCTCCAGCGGCAAAGGCCACAAGGGGGCAGCTGCCACACTTTACCCCGCCGGGGCAACAGCCGTCATCCCAGCCTTGCTGCTGGCTGTCACGCTGGCACATCTCTCGTTCTGATTCCAACTCGCCCTTCTAGGGCGCACGAACAAAATCCATCATATTCTCTTGCCTCGTTTGCCCATCCACCCCTCTCGCATGCCCTCACTTCCTTCTGGACTGCGCTGCTGCACCACATCGTAGACGGATGCGACGTCGTGTGCAGGGGACTGGGGGGGTTAGGGGGGAGGCGCGTAGTTCTCCTAGCCAACGTGAGAATTCGTCGTCTCCCCACACTGGTGCATCTACCTAGCTAATCGAAAATGCCGGTAACAAGGTTCCGAATAGATATGTGAGGACTACGTACGAAATTCAAGGTGGGCAAGGCCCACAAGATTGTGCACCAGAAATTTCGATTAGCCATGTAGTACCCAGGCTTGTAATCGCAATCGCCCCCAAAGGGGGCATCCCTCGTAGTAAGATCTCTGTGTCACTTGGGCTGAGTACCGAGCGGGTATACATCAAGGCGACACACTTGGGCTGGTGAACGGTGAACTCTCGCCCCCGGGCCTGGTGGCTCCAGGAAATGCTGCATGGGACGTAGATGGGATACGTGACCAAGTGGCCGAGAGCGGGACGGACGCTCGCGCCCGCGTGGGCTTGTGAACGTTGCGCTGGCACTGGTCGCGAGGGGAGGGGTAGGTGTTAGGGAGAGAGATCCAACCACCAACGGTGATGAAAGGAAAGAGCAAAAGAGAGACAACGGTGTTTCCTGCGCCTCTTCGTCAGCCAGTTCTTCCCAGTCCCCACAACGATACAAGTGCCCTCCCCGTGCTGCAGCGAGGGACGAAGTCAATGCAGTAGTACGCCTACTATATCCACACGCGCTCTCAACCGTCCAACGCGTGCTGCTTGCATATGATGCTCGCCCCAGTAGGTGAGACCAGTGGAGTTGCCAACAGGGCGGGACCATCTGGCCCCGCCATTCGCTTCCAAACCGAGTGTACAGCGCGAATGGATACGGATGAGCGCATGTGCCAAGAAGCGTTGTATATATTTGTGACCAAACCGTTGAGAAGCGCGCGGTAGTGGGGTTCGTCCGCTGTTGGCGGATGTAGAGAGGGATGGATTGTGGACGGCCGCGGCTAATGGCGGTCTGGTCTGAGTCTCAAACGTGAGGGAGCTGAGATCTGAGACGCGGAGAGCCGCGTTGCTGGGTACGTACTACATGCGGAATACCCACACGCCTCATTAATCATTTTGCGTTGTAAGACAGGAGAGGAACCGAAGGATTCAGTTGAACGTCGAGTGGAGAACCTCTGTGGAGATGTATGCAATGGGACGGTGGTGTGGCGCATAGTGGTTCAACGTACTGTGTCACGGGCAAAGACGGACTGCTGTTGCTAGAGAACCTTTCCCTACGCTTGTGCTCCTTTGAGAGCCGCGTTCGCCTTTAATCCTTCCTCTTTCCACGCTGTATGTTACTTCAGTTAAAGCGCTGTGTCTGCATAGCCTTTCTTCTCTATTTCTTCCCCTAGTAGCGGGTCAATTTGTAAAATCATCCCCTTTTACATATCCGTCCTTGAGCCACCACAGACAACACCCGCGTTACTCCCTAATATGAATATAGCTCACGCACAATCCCACCGACCTGCTTCAATGACCATCTCTTGGTTGCCTGTAAGACCGGAGGAACCCAAGGGGTTGGGTGAAGAACCTCTGGAAGTGTAGAGCAATGCAATCGCGATGGTGGTGGTTAAGGTCTAAGCCTTGTGCCACACCTAGAGACAGGGGTTCAAACAAGCCTGAGTATACACGTGGAGGCTTCGGAGGACAAATCAGGGTGAAGGGTGATGAGGCACCTTGGCCTAAGTACGGGACCACGGGTCCCAACATTGCCAAATCCCTCCGCCCAGGCATCCTTTGCCGTCCATCTCCCTCCAGATTGCAGTCTCCGTGTACGGATGCCGCTGCGATCCAACAAGAGTTCAGTGTTCTGTGACAGGACCTATCCGACCCTGTCGTTGTCTGCGTCAAACTTCCAGCCAACAACCCTTCAAGGTTCTGCATCTACAGGCAGCCTAGTCTTGCTCGTCCCGGCGCATATGCAACCTTGTCACGCGAGGTGACGCCCCAATGGAGAGCCCTCACCTCGTTCTAGCTCCGTCTCACCTCGTTTCTAGCTCCGTTCGGATTCATCAACAGTGTTCAAGCTCGATAAAACCCGTGAGCGGACTCTCCTCCTTCAAGGGAAAGCACAACAAGCCGGAGCTGCTTAACGTTTAGATCTTGGAGAGAGGTAAGGCTTATATCGAGGGTGCACAAAGAGGGTCACAAGAGGCGCTGACGCGCTGACATGCAACCGGATTAGTATATCCCCGGGGTGGAGAGAAAAGGTGTGCGTTTGTTGGGGGTCTTTTCCATCTTCGAGAGCTTTTGCTGCTCCGTCTGGGGTGCTCTTTTAGTGATGAGGTAGCAGGTTTTGCATGCGTGTGTGGATCGGGCGGCCAAAGAAGAGGGGGGCAGTGCAAGAAAGTGCGCCAAACTCGTGGCTGTGCGGTGCGCGAGCGAAATAGGAGAGCTGTGGTGCGCGCGTGAGCCACAAGAGCTCGAACAAACAGGCTGTTGGGTGTATACTAGAAGACTTCGTTGCGGCATATCGGCCACACCATCATACAGCGTTTGTTGCTTTTTGTGGAAGGGGGCAACACGCAGTTGGGGGCTGCCCGCACCACAGTAGGATCCCTCTTTTTTTCCCTTCCGCCAAGCCGTGGGGGGTGTGCTACACGCGGAACGCCGGCATCCAGCGTGGCAACCACCCCACGTCCTCCTATTAATAGCTCGCACGCACACCGCGCCCTAATAGCTGTGTGCTTCGCAGAGGTTGCAGTGCCACGAAAACATACCATCACATTGTTTATCACTGAGTACGACGTCAGCGTGCGTCAGCGCAGATCGAGCATCGTCTCTCTCCTGGTGCGTCTTTGGTCCCGATGGGCTCGGGGTACTCCGAGTACTACCAGTACGGTTACCTCTCCGCTGCCAGATGGAAAATATTGAGCCGCGTGACGATCGCAGAGGCTGCCCACGCAGCATCGTAGCTGCCAACACGATGCACGCAACAACGTGGGCCACAGTCAAGCTTCAAGGGAACGCCTGCGCAAGCTCCCTGCGCATCGTCACATTGCCACATGGCAAGCTCGGAAAGACACGACGGGGCGCCTCCCGGCTACATACACTGTTAGCCTAGGGAGCCGGACAGGCAGAAGATGAGAAGGGGATGGATTACTAGAGCCACAGTTGGGTCTGGGGGTACAGATCGAGGCATCTATAGGAGGCCGGACTAGGCAAAAAAAACAGGGGCAGTGAGTCACACAGGAGAAAATGGAGGGCACAGGGTCAGTGACACGCTGGGACACCCGCAGCGTGGATGCCGATGGAACCGAGGCGAACCTGTGTACCGACTGGGACCCGGAGGATCACAGTCAACATACACCGCGTAACGCGCGTAACGCGTAACGCGTAATCAATCAATCAATCGGTGCTTTTTTTTTTTTTCTTCAGAGAGTTGGTACGGGGCGACAGCTTTCAGTTCCCCGCGGCGATCCCGGAGGACATGGAGGACACCTATCCGACCGTGGTCTCCATATGAACCACGACACCGCCATGGTCACCGTCACCGGTTATGTGCGCGTGGCATACGCAAACGGCAGTCTATGACGCACATCGATATCGATAAGGCCGGCAAAAGAAGCTGCTAATAGAACTCGTACCTGCGTCGGTGGATGGCCGATATTCGACGTGGATCGATCGATATCCGACGGCCATGTTCATGATGCATGATGCATGATGCATGATGCATGACCGATGGCAGTCACTAGCTAGTCACCGGTCACCCTGGCAACCACTGCCCACCCGCCATTAAATTAACGAAGCAACCTTTATTCCGTCGCCAGCGCTCCGCAATTTTTCCAGGTTGCATTTTTTTTGCCGCTACCCTCGACCCACTTACCTCCACCACCGCCTCCACCGCCCCACATGCCCACCCACTGCCCACCCACCTGCCCACCCACCTCCACACCCACAGGCACCACCAACTCCCCATTATATCCCTTCCCCGTCCCCTCCCTCCTCCTTCTTCCCCTCCCCCCCTCCCCCTCCTATGGCTGTTGGCGCCCCCATCCCCTCGGTTCCCACCCGTGCCATGCCCTCCGCAGCCGCAAGCATCCGACGGCGTCCCAACGCCAAACCGCTCCCCAACTACGACGACGACACTTCCGCTTTGTGGATGGCCGACGAGCTATGTACCGTGTGTGCGAGGCCGTCCTCCCCGGAAGCCTCTTCTGCAGCGATCAATGCCGCCTCCGTGACCAGGAGCACCACCCGCTTCCCCTCCCTCCCGCTATCGACCTTCACCAAGTTCCCGGGCCGCCGGGACGGTGCTCGCTGCTCTGGCCCATCCACCCGTCTCTTACCTCACGGTGCACCTTCAACGCGCTTCCTTCACCCTTTCTTGAGGCAACAGCCCTGCGTCGAGGCCCCCCACTACGCATGTGTACCCGCGTACACCGCTGCAACCTGCGCCCCCCGGCCCTCTGAGCATTTTAGTATGGTGAGCAATACCCAACGTGAGCGAAGGCGAATCGGATCAGCCCCCAACGACGACCTCGCCAAGGATTTGTGCCTCCCAAGGGCCAGACATGCGCCCGTTGATCAAGTCCCCTGCCATGCGTTTGTTCGCAAGCCCAACGCGACCAACATGCCCGCCCCCGTCTTCTTGGCCAGTCCGGCCTTGGCCCCTTCCACCCGCCGGCCGCGGAGCTCCGCCAGTCCGACTCCTGCTTCTCCCTGGATGGCAATGGAACACCCTCATCGTCCCCCCTCTCGTCCCCCCTCGCGCACAGTTATCACATCACCCGGCCCATCCTCATGCGATCCTCGAGGACGATGTCGACTCGGATGCGGCGTCGTTTATATCGGGATTTGACCTTGGTCCTGCCGCTCGTGATCATCTCGTTTCTGGCCACACTCAACTATCTGCTGCTCCGGCCCCTTCCATGGCCACAGTCCGATCGGGATCGCCTGTGGTTCATCGACGGCTGCCGAGCGATTCTCTTGTCGCACTTCGGAATACGCTGCACATGGCTACGATTGACCCACCTCGTTGCCCCCCTACCATGACCGAAGCGGCGGTGCCGGAAGTGGGAAGGGGGAGGACGAGACGGCCGCGTGCGCTCGGCCCACATGCCAGTTCAACTCGATGGGAGGGTGAGGAAGAGCGTGGCCGTTCTCGGACGGCGGATGCGCCAGCCGACCGTGCCACCCTTCGCCGCGCGACCTCTTCCAATGATGTGGAGCGTCGTTTGGCCTCGAGATCGCGCGCTTCTATGGCCGGTGAAGATCTGGAGTCACGACGTGGCCGCTCCTCCACACGAGCTCCTCGCTCCATATCTCGCCGTCGCAGTCCTTCCCCCCGCGCCGAGGAGATCGACGGGGCGTCACGAGTACGTGAACGGTTGCAGCTCGCTCCGGCTGTTGACGTGGGCACTTCGCCTCCTGCACCCATTCGCCCACTCTCCGTACGGATGTGGATGAAGGGAGGCGTACCGGCGCACTTGCCTTGGGCTTGTGCAGCGCCGAGACGCCCGATCCAAGACCACGTGCTAGCATCACCTCTCCTCGTTCGCCTCGCGTGCGAAAACGTAGCCTGGGCCCAGCCAGCTCCCCGCTCACTTCGCGCTCCCATCCGTCGTCGAGCCTATCCCCCTGCTCCCCGTCTTCGCTTCTCAGTCGTGGACGGGCGCTGACCAAGCATCTGACCATACACGGAAGCCGTATGCCAGTCAGCGTCCAACCTCGTGGCCTCTAGCTCTTACCCCTTTGCATTCGCCAAGCATTCTTCCCAAACTGCCAACGCAATTCTCTCAAAGACCCATGACCCCTCCGTACCTGGATCCACCTTTCTTCTACCAGCCCTTGTTGGCCCCGTGAAGACTTTTATAAATTTCTTGTTTGTCCCCCTGGCGAGATCTTGCGTTCGTTCCTTGTCGACGCTTTGCGCTGCCAGTATGCATACCCACCTTGCTTTGGCCCTACGAATATTCTTTTACGCTGCCTTACGCCCTTGGTTGCCTTCTTTTGCTTCCGACCACATCCCTTCTTTGGCCTTCGTCTGTGCCTTACTACTAGCCTCGGTCTCAGTGCTGGCACCCTTTTTCTTTTTTTTTTTTTCCCCCTGCCCCCCCCCCCCCCCCCCAAGAACAAAAACACCCACACTGGTTCCCCCTTCCTTTCAATTCTGCTGTCATTCACTGCGCATACGGTCCCGCTGGTCGGGCCACTACCACCCCCAAGCAACTTAGCGGTGTGGCGCGCGTGCGCGTGCATTCCTGATCGACCATCCTCCTTCTTTTGATCCATTCTCCCGTCGGTCCCCAATGCCCTGCTCATCTTCTTCGTCTCCTACCCTCTTTTCCTCTTATTCACAGCTTCACCGCTTCCTCCCCCCATCGTTCGTCCCACCCACAAGTATTCAAACATAAAATTATTCCCTCCATCCATTATCTCCCTTCTACAGCCCCCCTATACATAACTGGAGGCCATACCATTTTTCTTCTTCTCCCTCGTTACCCGCTTCTTGGCCCGTCCCCACTCGCCCGAAGGTGGGGAGTGAGCAAAGGGCGGTTATCACTTACCTAGCGTCATACGGCCTGGACAGGGCATAATCCGTCGTCATGTCCTTTTGTATAGTAGGGGGGGCGGGGCTCGCCCGTCGATTAGGATGTTGAACAGTCCGCGTATAGCCAGCGTTTCTCAGTGTCCCGGTTGGTGTGCTCGGTCCGTTGTCTGGTACAGAGATGTACACTGAGACTTTTCTGAAAAAGTTGGCTTTGTTATCTGATTGTATAGTAGAGAGACATTCAAGGCGAGAGGGTTTTTTGCAGTCTTTTCCATTCCCACCATCGCTGTACACGCAGGGAATCTTGCCAAGGTAAACGGGATCGGGATGGAGGAGAAGGTGGGGCAGAAGGACGAGAAACTTCTCCGAAAGCTGAGGACAGTTCGGTCATCTGCGCGGTAATCGCCGTGTATAGTACCCTTCCCCAACGACGATCAAAGATTATTTTTGACACCCTACAGCGATGCTGGCCCGTGCCCACCGTCGCCAATGTTTTGTCCGGTATCTCCTGGTACTATGTGTGTCCTAGGAACTGTACCGACCACGGCGTACGAGTGATGAATATGATGAATCCAGGCTGAGTATGAAGAGTAGCTGACTTGAAGAGTGTGCGCGGAGTGAAATTGCTGTGGGAGCTGTGAAATGCTGAAGATGGAGAATGCGCATCGAGTATGCGTGTATGAGTCAGTGGAAGCTACAAGCCAGCTTGAAGAGAAAACATGTTAGAGGCATACATCATGATGTGCATCATGCATCATGCTGGTAGTGCAAAACGAGGGAAAGAGAAAATAACGGAGTGTGTATACAGTGACGTCAGCGCCTGAGCGCTCAGGCTGAGTCGCGCTGAGTGTGCTGAGTACTCCCAGTTCGTCACGGACCCACAGGGGGTGTTCACCGCGTTACACACACTCCTTTCTCACCAACCTCACGCCTCCGGCCATCGGGTCTCGGACAACAGAGCCTCGGGCCTTTTGGCCGGCCTCAGGCCTGGCAGGCCTCACCGCCTCACCACGGTCTCCGCCTCCATGTCAACTAACCATGTCAACGTTCAACGTTCAACGCTCAACACGTTCAACCGACATTCAAAGAGCCAATCCCGCCAAACCACCTAGTCACTACTAGTAGTTCCTCCATTTGTTGTTCAAAATGACATCATGACAGAGCGGGGGCTTGAGATGTGAGAACTGTATAATGTCTGACTTGCTCAACTTCCTCAGATAGAAAACGTCTCCCCGTCGAGACGAGTAACGAGTATTTATTCCTGCGAACTCTTCCACAGGGAGGGGATATAGGAAGTGATGCAGGGAGAAAGGACCCGGTTTTTGGCCTAGCGGCGCCACTGTTACATGTGACCCTCCTGTCGCACCTCAATGAACACGCTTAGTGGAGCTTTGCGAGCTGTCGCCTGCCGTCGTTCACACGAACACAGCAGAGAAAACCAAATCAGGTATTACGTTCACCTCATCGGCCTGAGGCCTGAGACTCAGGCCTGAGCTCAGGGCGCGCTCAGGCGCTCAGGGTTAGACGTTAGACGTTAAACGTGTTAAACGTTAAGTTAATGCATAATGCGAAATGACGTGGTGCATATGGGCTTGGGAGTTCTGTCAATGAAATGGACGTGGCTTGGGACCTGTCGACGGAAAACCGCCAACTAGAGTTGTGGATTCAATTCCAAACGTTCAAATCAATAGCGATGGATGTGTCACGGCCCTCTTAACTAATCAGGCACACTGCCCTTCGCCGATCCTGTTCTCCTTCCCTCTACCCGTGCATCTTTTGCTTCCCTTGGTACTTGGTCTCACTCCATCGCCCGAACCTTGCAGGATGGGCCAACACAGTGCCCAAACAGCCAAACACGCCTCAACGAGTCACTCAGTCCCCGGGGAAGTTACCCAATTCCGTGTGGGACGCAGCCTCCCCGAGGGCCGCACTGAGTTCACCCACTCAGATCTCAGACTGGGTAGGATATACGCAACGTACTCAACTAAGTATGCTGGGTGGCACGGTGACCGGTGACCGGTGACCGGTAAGGTTAGCGGGTAGCGGGTTAGCGCTTAGCCTAAGCGCTTAGCTTAAGCGCTATGCTTAGCGGTTAGCATTGCCTCGCTTTCACGACACGTCAGGTGCGCGTGATTAGTGGGGACATGGGAGACGGAAACGCTCCAGTCGACATACACCTTCAAGAGCTTCAAAGCTTCAAACTTCCCCTCTCTGCAATGGCAAACGAGCGTCGATCATCAGTATCTAGTTGACTACTGAAAAGCGCTAGCGGGCTGCTTCGCCAGCGGGGCCAACACATGCCGCCACGTGGCGGGGAGTGTTGCTGTGCTGGTGTTGGTCGACTCGCACTCGCACTGTCGTACTAGAGACCGTGCTGGTGGCGCAGGATGAATGAGGCCGGGGGTGAGACTCCACACAAGTCGATCCTTTGCCACGGCAACACTGGCTCTGTGCTGAAACCATTCATCCAGGCGTGCCCACCCTGGCCACCCTGGCCACCCTGGCCCGACGCCACTGTAGGTTGCCCCGAAGCGCGTGTGTGATGATCGATGATCGCCCGATGCAGACGCTTCAGCTGAAGCTGGAGCTAGGGGTGCTACAGACGCCTGGCAGCAGGAGGCGGCGGTGCCCCGATGATCGACGACTACTAGCTGGCCACGGGACAGTTCTGCGAAAGAACATCACATGTCCAACTGATGCTCCGGTGGATGGTGGCCACCGTTCCATTTGAAAGTGAGCATGGAGGACTTGAAGCTTGAAGCTTGAGTTTGACGCCCTGAGCCTCAGGCTGACCTGGCTCGACGCACCCGCCTAAGATGGCAACAGGAACGGATGGGACAGCGAGGGTTGGGGGTCTTTCGATCCTCCAGTCCCTCCCAATCATCGACTGTATGTGATGCTGATGCACGATGGATGATGATGATGGATGATGCAGAGGCAGCATCCAACCATTGTTCTGCGCAGGATTGCGCAGGGGTGTGGGATAGCAGCAGTGCGACAGGAGGCCTCCAGCTCAGCGTGAGCGCTGTGGCTGAGCGCTGACGCTGCGGCCCTGCGATTTGGGCTGGGAGATCTGAGACAAGGTACGCCCAGGGAGCCTTGCCAGATCCAACCGCGCGCGGCCGCCCGCCGATGTGCGCCGAAACTGGCCAGGCTCGCTGGCTGCTCCTGCGCGGCGCGGGGGGTGGTTCGGAGTGGCTGGCCTGGGCTGGCCACTGGGAAGCATAAGTGCGTCAGAGAGGTACGCAGCCGTCCCCTCTTGGCTCGTGGGCGCGTCAGCTGCTGTTGCATAACCGCATAATCGGACTTGTGGTGGTGGGAGCGTGGGACCTGGCCTCAGCCACAGCGCACGCACCGGCAGGGCCGGCACAGGCCAGCCCAGGACCGGCCCAGTTGGGCGTTTAGCGCTACGGCTTAGCGCGTCGTAGGCCAGCGCGGCGGACCTGCCTGCGCCCGGCTGCGCAGACTGTGCCCCGCCCAGCGCTCAGCCGGAGCACACGGCGGGCCTGAGCACACTGCTGGCCTGCCCCCCATGCCGACAGCGCGGCAGGGGCAAGACGACGCAGGCGCTACGCACCCGATGCCTGAGGCCGGGCGCATGACCGGTGACCGGCCTGGTGGCTGAGCCGAGGTAGACTGGTATGCACGACACCTGCGCCGTGCCTGCGTGTCTGACCCGCTGCATCGGGGCAACAGCGTCTGCGGCTGGGGCAGGCCCCCAGCACGCCCCAGCGCCCAGCTTGCGCTGCCCAGGTGCTCAGCCTGCTGCGCTCCAGCCCTGCGAACCAACGCTTGGCCCGCACGGGGCGCCTTATAACCCGCCCCCTCTGCCCCGCTCGCCCGCAGCCCATCCACCCCTCCCCCACCCCCGCCATGCAGCTGCGCGCACTTCTCTCTACCCTCGCTGCCACCGCCGCTGCCGTCCCCGCGCTGGCCCAGGACCAGTACGGCGGCCAGTACCAGGACCCGGCAACCTCCCTGCCAAGGTCGACTCCTCGGGCGGCCAGTTTGGCTGGAACGACTGCACCAGCGCTACGGCGCCTCACCCCCAACGGCCACTGCCAGAACGCATACATCAACAGGTACGTCCTCTTCTCTCACCAGCACCCTCCGCATCTCGCTAACCCCCCTTTCCTTTCCCCAGTGTTCTTGACTTCTGCATCTGGGCCCCGCACAAGGCCTTCGACGGCGAGAAGGGCACGATTGGTAGCCAGGAGGGCAGCCTCATCAGCTACTGCACCAAGGTTCGTACCTGCTCACCTCTCTCCCCATGCTTCCAAGCCACCACGGTGCAAGGGGTGTCCGTACTAACTTGCTTTCCTTACTTTTCTCCAGTCGGGCTACGGTACGCGTCTCATCCCTGACGGTACCATCCACGGCGCCCACTTCCTCCAGACGCCCGACTTTGTCCAGGTGACCGGCCACGGTGACTTCACCAAGGTCAACCTTCAACGTGGTGACGAGGGTGGTGAGCTCGACCCTCACGGCGCCACTGGTTCGGGCAACCCCGTTGGTGGCCTGGTCTTTAGCCGCACCCGCACGGGCAACTGGGAGCGTCTTCCCGAGTGGCAATCCTTCATCTCGGACACTGAGTACTGCTTCCGCCTGCTTTGGCGAGTCGGGCAAGGCGCGTCGCTGGTGCCCGCACATTTACGACGAGATGGGATGCTACTGGAACGAGCCCGCCGCGTACGGCAACTACTTTGAGCAATGCGACGGTGAGTCGGGCCACCCGCCTGGCGGTACGGCAGCAGCACCTGGTACCAGGGTGTCAACCCCACCCCGTCTGCCCAGCCTGCCGGCTCGAGCTCCAATTGCCGGGCCCATGCGTCGGTCACCAACGGCCCGGCTATCAAGACGCCCTAAACGGTTGATCTGAGGATAGGACCATTGCACACTCTTGAATGGACCATTCTATTCTACATTTCCCTCTTTCCCCCTTTTCCCCTCGTTGGTGGAGTGGTTTCGCCCTCTTCCGCCCACTTTTTGCTTTCACTTGTCATGCTGCACCCTAGTTCGTTGGTCTTTGGAAATCTTGATTCATCCTCCCACCCGTGACCTTCTTACCGTCTGATAAAAATTTACCCCTCCCCCTCCCCCTCCATTCTCTGCTGCATTATTGGTGATGAAAACGTGTGTGGAGCCGATGGGCTCTCAGTGAAGCGAACTGTGCGTCGGCCCCCCCTTCGCAGTTGAAAATGCTTGCAATTTTGTCGCCGACAGACCCCACAATGTACGTTGACCACGTTGACTGTGCTCTTATTAAATGAAGATGCTGCCTTATTCCATTCTTCTACTTCTGTCTGTTCTGTGGTGCTGGGAGAAGCTCAGCCTGCTATTACAGTAGTACTACAGGGAGGGGAAAGGAATTTCAGGGAACAAACAGGTGTAGTTCTCAGGCGGGCCCACATCTCGGTCCTCTGAGGTCGCGACGAAATAAGCAACCCTGGAAAAACCCTAGCACGCCCCACTTCTTTTCTTACATGGGGTGACAGGGTGTGACATGTGACGAGGAAGTGCTATCGGATGACATTCTTAGTGCCTTCGCAGTCTTCGCTTGCTTCTGCTGGAGGGTAGTGCTGGGGCTCGTTTGCACGGCCCTCGTGGATCGGTGACGCTCACTTAACCGGGCGGAAGAGTTCCGCTCGCAGGGCGCGCGCGCCCTGCTCGCTTCATCTCCCTTCTCTCTCTCTCTCTCCTTCCCTTCAATTCAGATGTTGCTTGAAGACTTGTGGCTCACCACTTTGCCTTCACGCCTTGTCTGAAGGCTGCATTGCAGCTGATCCATAGGATCGCGAGTGCTCCGAACTCGCTCTCTATAGCAGCTTCGTCTGCTTCGCGCTGTCAACATCTATCCCAGTGCGATGGGGCTTAGACAGAAGGGGGTTACCAAAAAGGGGCCAACCAACAGTCAGCATCCTTGATTGGTGGGGATCCTTTATCCCACCCTCCGTCCTGTCCAACTCCTGAACGTTTCCAGCCAATTGATTCAGTAATACAGGCAACCTCTCGTCTCCACTTAGCTGCATCATCTTCATCATCCAACCTCGTCCTCCAGCTTTCCATCTGCCCAGTCACGCAATCCTTCCGTCAGCCGCGTCGGTTCTCTGTACCACAGCATGTCGCGTGGATTCCTTTCACAGCCACTGCCATGCCTCAGTCCTGGCAGTGTCTGTCCGCTCCCCTGCATCTACCCGTCTCTCAGCCCCGGAGTCTATCAGACACGTTACTACCCTCCAGCCGGCGTATACGCAGCCTTTCCACGCGTGCAGCCGTCGGCATCACGCGCAAAGGCTTCTCTTCCTCGCTCGGATCCACCAAGTAGACCAAGCCCGAAACTACCGTGAGTCGTCTTTCACCTAAGGGACTCTACCCCACCAACCTGAGTGAGCCCCCTGGCAGGGCCCGCCTGCGACAGGGTCGTCGTAATTCACGTTACATGGATCGAGCCCACCACCTCTGGTCCACCGATCATCCTTGCTCCATCCTTCCACCAATTCCCTTTGTCCCCCCCTCTCCTCTTGTCTCCCCCCCCTCTTCTTGTCCTCCCCCCCCTCTTCTTGTCCTTGCCCCCCACCCCACCTTATTTTTGTCGCAAAGACCCCAATTGCTTTCCACATCTCCTCCTTGCTCCACCGCTCCGCGGCAGCCTTGTGGCCAGGTCGACGGCAGTGGGGGCACAACCGTGGGCGTGGATTGAGGGGGCACCTTGAAGCAGTGTGGTCGGTGGTGACGCAAGGGGGGCACCGGCGGTGAGTACGGGTAGGGCCCATTTTAAGTGGGTGGAGGGACGCGTCGACGCGACTCTGTCATATGCCCGATTATTGGCGAGCCAGCCCCCCCCGTCAAGTGCGGATCGGGGAGCAGTAGGGTTCAGGCCGCCGGGGAGCAGTAGGGTTGTTGGCGGATTTTGATGGGTAACCTCGCATATGGAACCTAAAGGATGTGAATATTTGGATGCATGTGAGCATGTTGCAACGTCGAAAAACGATAACCAGCTGCCTCGTCCTCATCACACCGACATCCTCCGCCCCACCACCCCTCTGCCCCGATCCCCGTCCCCGCATGCTGACCGGCACCGATGTGATCAAGACGCCTCCTACTGCCACACCCAGCGCGGCGGATGTGGCTGGGCTGAAGCATGCGATCCAAGCTGCTGCCACTGGCTTTGCCCAGGGCGGGTACCGATTGGCGCCGCCTGGTCGCTCAGGACGGCAGCGTGATTGGCGTGGGATGCAACCAACGCGTGCAAAAGGGCAGCGCCTTGCATGGCGAAACCGATTGTCTCGAAAACATTGGCGTACGTCTCTTTTGTGCTCACTTTGCCCCTCTTTGGGTTCTACCGGCTACCCTGTTGCTTGCTAGTGCTAGTGATCCTGACTCGCCCCGGGACGCCCTTTTGGGGGTACATATGAAGCGCAAACCGGCTACCGTTTATAAGAACGCCACCATGTACACTACCTCTCGCCTTGCTCCATGTGTACGGGGGCAATGCTGCTGTATGGGATCAAACGGGTCGTGGTAGGGGAGAACGATACGTTTCTCGGCGCCGAGGGTACTCTGTTCGTCACGGGGTCGAGGTGGTCAACCTCAACAACGAGCAGTGCAAGGACCTGATGAAAAAGTTCATCCAAGCTCACCCAGATATTTGGAATGAGGACATTGGAGAGGAGGAGCAAGCGTAAGATCGGGCCCTCCGTTGGGTTACATGGAGCCTGTTTTTGCCTCGTTGCCTCTTACCTCGTTGCGTCTTGATAAGGGTGGCGCTGGAGAGACCTGTCCTTCTGTCAAGCAGGTATCCAATTGAGACTGCTGTGAGCTTGCAGTGCGTTGCTGGCATCCTTTCTGGGTTAGCATGTTGTTACCCTGAAATGACCAACTTGGGATCGAGTTAGGAGAGCACCTGCCGATCGGCTAGGCAGTCTCTCTAGATAGGGAAAGGAGACTGAAGATAATGGAGCAAGTCACACCGATCGCAGGGTGGATGTCCATCACAGATGGCAGGCTCATCCAGTTAAAAGCGTAAAAAGCAAAAAAGAAGGACGCCCATGTCGGGTCGAACGACGCAGGGGTCGAACCTGCAACCTCCTGATTACAACCAGTCGTAGTCAGACGCGCTACCATTGGCCAGCCGTCCTTGAGATACTTCGTAATTTCTTGTGCAATAACACACAAATTGCGCCAGGCTCCATTTCCCAACTTAGGGGTGCATCAACTCCAAGTGGGCTCAGACTGAGCAACTGAGCGAGCGCTCTGCTGAGCGCGCTCAGGCTGAGCCCCGCTCGGCTATACTTAGCTCCTGACAGACCGGGCGCTTTCAACACGAAAACGCTAACACCGAAATGTAAATGTGGGATTAAGCGAGTGACTTGCTTGGCACTTGCGCCGACGGCGTTCCATTTCCACGTTCACGCTTCACACGTCACATGGCACGCTTCACGCTAGTATTTGTTCAACGTTCAATACCTTCGATGCTGTTCAGCGGACAGGCGGCATCACATCGTGGGCGCATGAGTACCCTCAGTACCTACATAGGCGCATAATGCGTTGCCCTCCAGGAAGCCAACACACACCCATCCTGTAGCTACACTGCGTCCTGGCACCCCGGTTGACCACTGCGCTCCCCCAAACCGAACTCGGCACCTGTCTGCACAAAAAAACGCACGTGCCGGCCACCGCGACCCCTCTCCACCACATTCCATCCCCCCTCCTCACCTCTTCCTTTTCTACCTTCCGCGCCCCCTTCCCCGACCACCACCACCACCTCATCCCTCGCGATGCCACTCTCCCGCCGCTCCTCACCGCCGCTACTCCGCCCTTGCCTCGGCGAGAGCGCCGTGTGCGTCGTACTCGCCGCCTCGTTCACACACCCCCACCTGTGCCCGTCGCACCCGCCGCCCCCTTTTGTGCCGTCGACGCACCTCCTCTTCCTCGCCTTCCCTCTGAACGTCCAGCTCCGGCTCCCACCGCTGCTACTGCCGCTACCGCCTTGTCTCCTGCCCCCCCCGCCAACCCTGTCGTCCAGCCCGCCATGCGCGTGGCTTGTCGGATCCTGCCCCTTTCTCCCGACCACCTCAAGCCCATGTGCCAACGCAAAAACAAGCGCCCGCTGCAGACCCTTCTCCAGTTGAACCCCAATTTTCCCCTGAGCTTCTGACAGCCATGGGTTACCACACGTTCGACTGCCTTGGCGTGCCTTTCCATGTACACCAGCGCTATACTTTGTGCGCGCACTCGGTGTTGGCTCCTACGGATGTGTCGCTCTTGCCCACGACTCGGTCCTTGATGTGACGGTTGCGCTCAAGAAGATGAACCGTATCTTCACCAATGGCGGCATTGCTCGCCATGCTCTGCGTGAAGTTGCCATCTTGCGCCACCTGAGCATGTGCGACAACTCTACCGTTCTACTCGACTTTGACGCTACGTTTGTCGAGTGGGGGGAGATTTATTTGGTTATGGCTCCGTCGGAAGCGAACCTATCACAAATTATCCGTTCACGCCAATCTCTCACCAATGCGCATCTGCAATACTTTGCGGTTCAATTGTTGCGCGGGGTACGGTACATGCATGCGGCCCACATTGTTCACCGCGATCTCAAGCCAAGCAACCTGCTCGTCAATGCTGACTGCGCCCTGCGCATTTGCGACTATGGCCTGGCCCGCGCTTGGTCCGACACCTCCTCCCCTTCGCCCAAGGCGAGTCCAACGCTGCAGCACGCCGCCAGCGTACAGCATCTTTCTTCTCGATTTCGAGGCCATCCCGACAAGGTCCTGTTTCCGCCGTCCTCCGCCCGGATGGCACCCAGGCAAGTTGCGGGTGCGCACAAGTGACCAACCCACTCGCCTCTTCTATCCAGGCGAGCCGTTGTCAGGCCATGTGGCCACGCGCTGGTACCGTTCACCCGAGATCCTGCTTCAGTTCCGCGAAGGCTATGATGGCCCCGAGATGGACATGTGGGCGGTTGGATGCATCCTCGCTGAGCTCCTGCTTGACAACCCTTGTTCCCGGTACGGACTATGTCGACTCAACTGTCGCGGATCTACAACTTGATCGGCAGCCCGTCCCCAGACTGCTCGCCCACTCTTCTTCCAGTCGGCCCAGCGACTAGTTCTGTCCTGGGCCCCCGTCCCGCCCCTTCGCTTGAGGGCCAGTTCCCTAATAGCGACCCATTGGCCGTCGACCTGATCCGTCAATGTCTTCGGTGGGATCCGCTTGACCGAATTTCGGCCCAAGACCGCTTCAGCACCCCTGGCTTGCGGCGTACCACGAAAGTTCGGCGCTCAGCAACCCACCGCCCGTCTTCTCCGCGTTTGGTGAGGTTGAATTTAGCACCGATCCCTCTGGCTTTATTGCCGCATTCCAAGCCGAAGCGCGGAGATGCATGCCGAGTGGTCTGCTCTTGCCCAAGAATCGGGTATGACCATGGCTTTTGCCTCTCTCCACTTCAGCCCACACGCATCGCGCGACCCAACTGCTGGCTCGGCACCCTCATCGGGTGGTACGTTGGCAGACGAGTATGCTGGGGAAAACGGAGATCAGCCCCCCTTCCTTCCTCTGCGGCTTCAGCCGAGTCGCCCTTGGCTACTGGCTACGGTACCGGCGTCACCACCCCCTCTGCCGAGGAAGTGCCGGCGGCTCTGCTGGCAGCTCAGGACCTCAGTGCCAATCTTCTGCGTCGTGCCCCCGACTTGGTTATGACTTCCTATGAGTCCAAGTTGGAGAAGTCCGATGCGGACACATGCCCCACACTGCACCACGGGCTCGAGGTGAAACCGAGCTCGGATATAACGATCCTTGGGTCTAGAGCCCCTAATCCTCCTTCCTTGTTGCGTCCCGATCGTCGATTTTTTTTCTCGACTGTTTCCTTTCATTGTGCTCGGACCATGGCGGCTGTACGCTGTTTCGCTCGCTCCGACTTGATCGACACCTACTATCTCAACGTTCTCAACTCTCTACTTTTACATTCCTTCTGCTGCCTATCCTTCCATTTCGATTACCCCTCGGTTACCCCATCCCCTCTCACCACCTTCCCATGCAGGTGCGCTGGTCCCGCATTGCCAGGTGGGACCGCTTCTTGTTAGAATCCTTGATTCTACTATCCTTGGTCTCAAAGGAACTCCTACCATCAAAAACACCTATCAAAATGTACTCTTCTTTTGTACCATCCCGTTTACAGTTGCGTTTGTTTTCCTTTCAACGTCAAGGCCGTAAAGTGAAGGAAATTAATGGATGCGCTGGCGACACTCAGTACGGCCAGGAGGAAGCCAGAGCCATGAATGGGTCCACAGCTGAGAGATGGCATCACAGTATCACGTGCGAAGTATGAAGCTTGAAGCTTGAAGCTTGAAGCTTGAGGGTTGATGCATGATGCTTGAAGTAGTTTGGGCCCAAGGGACCCTCGCGTCCCGCAAGGTTCCCACGCGGCGGATGCGCGGACCAGCCGTCGTGGGAAGGTATTTGGCGGCCGCGGTGGGCGTGGGTGGCCAAACGCTTCTCTCTCTGGCCTTTTTGTTGGGCTGGCGTTGACTACCCAGGTACCAAGCATTTACGTAACGAGTACAGGGAACGAGCGCCGCCTGCTGTACTGGGGTGCTTTATTGCGCGCAGGGGAGGGGCAAAGGACAAACGCCCCGGAACGGCGCTGTGCATATTATTGGAGAGCAGCCCACCCAATCTCGACGGTTGTGACCCATTCTTCCTTGCCCCTACCACACCTACACCCACACACTCACACCCATGGCTGAACAGTGGACTACTGAAAACGCACTCTCAGAGCCTGTTCCCGCTGTGCGGAAGCTGAAGCCGTTTGAACCTCGGGTCAGCTCGCGCATGGTCGATGACCTGCGCTTGCGGCTCAATCCTGTCATTGCTCGTCTGGATCGGGCAGAAGGGACGTTACCGTGGAACCACCTCCCGGGCGATATGCCACACCGGCGCCAAGCGCCTGATCCTACAAAGTTGCGGGCCCAGTTGGCCTACTGGTCCAATTCGTTCGACTTTGACGCCTTGCAGGCGCGCTTGCAACAGCACCCACACTACATCGCCGACATTGACTGGTGCTCCCAGTTGCATTTTGTCCATCGGCGCTCTCCCCGACCGGATGCGATTCCCCTTCTTCTGCTCCATGGTTGGCCCTCGTCCTTCTTTGAATTTTGGGATTTGGTTGAACCATTGACCAACCCACGTATGTCTCCTTTCCGCTCCGTTAGTATGGTCAAAAAGTAAGAGTTCACGTATACTAACTGATGTTGCAAGGGCAGGCGACCCTTCTGACCCTGCGTTCCATGTGGTCATTCCTTCTCTTCCTGGATTCGTGTGGAGCACTCCTCCTCCTTCGACCAAGCATTACGTAGGGGACGTGTTTGGGTACGCACGCATCCTCAACGCACTCATGTATGGACTTGGGTACGGGCAAGGCGGAAGCAGCAGCAGTTGGTTGGGCTATGCCGTGCATGGCACCGACTGGGGATCCTTGCATGCCTGCGTCCTTGCCAATTTGCCTGGCACCGCGGTCAAAGCTGTGCATCTCAGTTCGTTTCCAGGAGGCGAACTGAACATGCCCAGAACGCGGGCCAAGCACCACTCCAGGTGCACGCAGGGAGGCAATGGCTAATGCAAAGCAAAAGGTACGGGGGTTTCCCTTCTCGAGCATACGACTTTCTCAGACCAAACCAATCTTGTTGCTGACCCCATTCTGTGGTTAGAAGAAGCAGGCAAAATGGGCGCATTACTATATCCAAAAGTACCGACCGGGCGCGGTGATGCATGCCCTGCTGGACTCTCCTGCGGGCCTTTTGTCGTACACAAGCGCGGTCACCCAACCTTGTTGACGGACCAAGAGAGCCTTGACGCACTCGATACTGTCCCTGATCCTCGTCGCTCACAGTTGAGCTTGACCAAGTTTTTGTCTACCATGACGCTCTATTGGCAAACCGGCTGCATCGGGACCAGCTTTTTGCCATTCAGCCTCAACCCCGACAGTGCTGCGCTGCTAGCACGATCGGCACTGTATGTGAAGCAACCGCTTGGCTTTAGTCGCTTCCCCAGAGAGGGGGGACCCAGTCTGGGCTCGATCCAGGCCCGAAGCAATTTGGTCTGGGCTGCGCAAGCTGATACGGGGGGCCACTTTCCTGCCATGGAGGTCCCTGAAGTACTCACCAGCCACCTTCGCGCTGCCTTCTCCCCATCGGGTTTCTCCTAACCGACCCGGATGAGCATGTTCATGGCTTGCTTCTCAGTGAAGGTCTGTGGGATGAAGAGCGGGGCAAGCTTGGTCCTGCGACGCGATTACCGCCCATTTGTGAGTGGTAGGTGCCTAGCTCTGTGGTTGGCAACTGTGTTTATTTTTCCCCTGTAGATCCCGCCTCCTTCCAGTCCCGCTTTTCGTTAAGCTAGTACCCTTCACGCATGTAGCTACCTGATCCTATTACACATCACTTTCGACGCTGTCTCTATCCGACTCCTGCCACATCCTTGTTGCGCCCGATATATATGTGGGCTCCTCTCGTGGAATAATAGTCCCGTACAACCCTGCATCATCTATCCTCGTCCCACGTCCTCACTCTCACTATTAGAGACACTGCAAAGCATCGCTGTGCACTAGGCACTGTGTGTGGCCCATCTATTGCAGGTGCGTTTCCGCGAAAGCCCTTAAAGCTGTTAGTGAGGTGCCACAGGTACCTGGTCACGGATAAAAACAGACCTCTTCATCGTGAGCTTTTCTTCCCTGCCGCCCTTCTCCGGCCTGGTCAGTGATCGTCACTGACCACCTGTCCATCGAGCAAGAACGGAGCCGTGGCGGTCACATGTCATGCATGTCACGTGCCATCTGCAGTAGGGTTGGGCCGGAGCTGGAATGCCAGAACGGCCACGTGGTGCGGTGTGGTACGCGGGGCCCAAGGCCGCCCCGAGGAGGATGGCGAAGACAAGTCACTAGTCACTGGACTACCACCACCACCTGCCCATATCTCCGCCACCTCTGGCCTCTGATTTCAACGTGGGGAGAGGATGAGTTCGTTTCGCTTCTTGGCGCTCGTGCGTCCTTTTATGGGTGTCCTACCCGAGGTGGCCGCCCCTGAACGCAAGGTCCCCTTCCAAAGTCGTGTGCTGTGGACCGCGATTGTACTGGGCATCTTTCTCGTTTCGTCCCAGATCCCGCTCTACGGCATCATGTCTTCCGACAGCTCCGACCCTCTACTGGATGCGTGTCATTCTCGCTTCCAACCGCGGAACCTTGATGGAACTGGGCATCAGTCCGATTATTACCTCGGGCATGATCATGCAGCTGCTCGCCGGCGCCAACCTGATCGAAGTCGACTTAGCCTCAAGGAGGACCGCGCCCTGTTTGGCGGTGCCCAGAAACTCTTCGCCATTCTCATCTCGCTTGGTCAGGCTACGGTGTATGTCCTGTCGGGTCTGTATGGCCCCCCCTCACAGCTTGGGGCGGGCGTGTGCCTCCTGCTCATCCTCCAGCTTGTTGTGGCTGGACTGATTGTGATCCTGCTGGACGAGCTCCTGGTCAAAGGCTATGGTCTGGGCTCCGGCATCAGTCTGTTCATTGCCACCAACATTTGCGAAAGCATTGTCTGGAAGGCATTCAGCCCCACCACAGTGAACACAGGCCGCGGACCCGAGTTTGAAGGCGCCTTGGTGGCCTTGGTGCATCTGCTCTTTACTTGGAACGACAAGACGCGTGCGCTGAAGGAGGCCTTTTTCCGTGAGCGCCTGCCCAATGTGATGAACCTACTGGCTACGCTGTTGTCTTCCTTGCTGTCATTTACCTCCAAGGTTTCCGGGTTGAGATCCAATCAAGTCGGTCCGCTTCCGCGGCCAACAGGGTCGCTATCCCGTCAAGCTCTTCTACACATCCAACATGCCCATTATGCTTACCAGCACTCACGAGCAATGTGTTTATCATTTCGCAAATGCTCGCCTCCCGCTTCCCCTCGCATCTGCTGGTGCGTCTGCGGCGTATGGGAGCCGCTGGACGACTCGCCCCAGCTCCATCGGTGGCCTGTCCTACTACCTCTCCCCCCCTACGTCTCTCTCTGAGGCGGCCAAGGATCCGATCCACACCCTGGTCAATGTCGCGTTTACCCTGGTCATGTGCGCTCTGATCTCCAAGGCGTGGATTGACGTGTCGGGCTCGGGCCCGCGGGACGTGGCCAAGCAGTTGAAGGACAATGGCATGGTCATGGCCGGCCACCGGGATGGATCGATGTACAAGGAGCTGAAGAAAATCATCCCTACTGCTGCTGCTTGGGGCGGGGCGACCATCGGTGCGCTCTCGGTCGCGGCCGACCTGATTGGCGCGTTTGGGTCGGGCACAGGCATCCTGATGGCTGTGACAACGATCTACTCGTACTTTGAGATGGGCTTGCGCGAATCGGGGGGACCCGAGATGAATGCGTTGGGCGATCTGATGGGCTGAGTATGTATCTGGTCTGGTCTGGCTTCCCCGCGGCAGCCAGCATCCCCACAAAGAAAAGAAGAAAAAAGCGTTACGCGTTACGATGCCTCTCACATGCCTGCTGCGATTGTAGAATGCCAGACGCGAGACGGGGCTGCCAGCAGGAGCGGCGCTAGATCAGATTGTTGATCGATCCGATCCCGGCAGCGTCTCCGCCGACCGGCGATGACCGCGACGACCAGGCTACACTCCTGGGGGCAAGCGCCGGACAGATGCACCGAACAGGAGCGCAGCTGCTGACGCACAGTAGGGTTGCTTGCCCCTGGCGTCGTCGCTGTGCCTGCGGCCCATTTCTAAGCCACTGCTCACGTAAGGCGCATGCTGGGGCGGCAGGGGGGCAGTGTGGTGCTGCGCCGTTGCTGCGAGTGGCTGGCGGCGGCCTGCCAGCACCTGCCAGCACCTGCCAGCACTGCCCGCACGGGGCCGCCTCCACCGCAGCGGGGGGCCAGTCTGGCGGCGGCCGGCCTGCATCGCTGGCAGACGGGCAGTGCGCCGCCGCCCGGCCGTGCGCCGTTCTTCTCGTCATTGGCCGCCACGGCTTTCTTGGCTACGAACCACCCCCCCACCAGCCTGGCTCTGACAACCATGCTTGCTCGCCACGCCGGTCTTGCTGGTCTTGCTGTCCGCGCTGCGCCCCGCGCTGCCCTACGCGCCGCCCCGGCCGCCGCCCTCCGTACCGCCGTTCGTCGGCGGCGCCTGCCATGGCCCGCGGTTACGCCGCCAAGGCCGCTGCCTCCGAGGTGTCCTCGATCCTCGAGCAGCGCATTGCTGGCGCTGAGAGTGGCTTTGATGTGCAGGAGACGGGCCGTGTGCTGAGTGAGTGCCCTTCGGATGGCCCCATGTTCGACCACTAACCTTGATTGTGCCCTCCCTCGCCAGCGATTGGTGACGGTATTGCCCGTGTGTACGGCTTGCGGAACGTGCAGGCCGAGGAGATGGTTGAGTTCCAGTCGGGCGTGCGTGGCATGTGCCTCAACTTGGAGGCCGACAATGTCGGTGTGACCATCTTCGGTAACGACCGTAGCATCAAGGAGGGCGACTCGGTCAAGCGTACCGGCCAGATTGTGGACGTGCCTGTCGGTCCCGAGCTGCTGGGCCGTGTGGTGGACGCTCTGGGTACCCCCATTGACGGCAAGGGCCCTATCAACGCCACGACCCGTCGCCGTATTTCGCTCAAGGCCCCTGGTATTCTGCCTCGTCGCTCGGTCAACGAGCCCATGGCCACTGGTATTAAGCCCATCGACGCCATGGTGCCCATTGGCCGTGGCCAGCGTGAGCTGATCATTGGTGACCGTCAGACTGGCAAGACGTCGGTTGCGCTCGACACCATCCTCAACCAGAAGCGGTGGAACGATGGGGACGAGGAGAAGAAGAAGCTGTACTGTGTCTACGTTGCTGTGGGCCAGAAGCGTTCGACGGTTGCTCAATTGTCAAGGTGCTTGAGCAGCGTGACGCGATGAAGTACTCGATTGTCGTCGCCGCTACCGCCTCAGAGGCTGCCCCGCTTCAGTACCTGGCTCCCTTCTCGGGCTGCGCATTGGCGAGTGGTTCCGTGACAACGGCAAGCATGCGCTGATTGTGTACGATGACCTGTCGAAGCAGGCTGTGGCTTACCGTCAGATGTCGCTGCTGCTGCGTCGTCCCCCCGGTCGTGAGGCTTACCCCGGTGACGTCTTCTACCTTCACTCGCGTCTCCTCGAGCGTGCGGCCAAGATGAACGACTCGCTTGGCGGCGGTTCGCTTACTGCGCTTCCCGTCATTGAAACCCAGGGTGGTGATGTGTGTCGGCTTTCATTCCGACCAACGTCATTTCCATCACCGACGGTCAGATCTTCCTTGAGGCCGAGCTGTTCTACAAGGGTGTCCGTCCCGCTGTCAACGTCGGTCTGTCCGTGTCGCGTGTCGGTTCGGCGGCTCAGACCAAGGTGTACAAGGCGGTTGCCGGTTCGCTCAAGCTGTACTTGGCCCAGTACCGTGAGTTGGCTGCGTTTGCCCAGTTCGGCTCGGACTTGGACGCTGGCACGCGCTACACGCTGG
The DNA here is from genome assembly GCA_003971905.1 of Moniliella sp. 'wahieum'. Classification (NCBI taxonomy): domain Eukaryota; kingdom Fungi; phylum Basidiomycota; class Moniliellomycetes; order Moniliellales; family Moniliellaceae; genus Moniliella; species Moniliella sp. 'wahieum'. The sequence continues at coordinate 399,342 of RSEE01000036.1, read as the reverse complement.
AGCGTGGTGCGCGCTTGACGGAGCTGCTGAAGCAGGGTCTGTTCCACCCTCTCGGTGTGGAGATCCAGGTGCCGATCATTTACGCTGGTGTCAACGGTCTCCTCGACACGGTGCCCGTCGACCAGATTGTGGCGTGGGAGGAGAACTTCCGTGAGTTCCTTACCACCAAGCCGGAACTGCTGGCCGAGATTGCCAAGGGCACGATGACCAAGGAGCTCGACGCGCAGATCAAGTCGGTCGTCCAGGAGCACGTGGCGGGCTTCCTGGCCAAGTAAGCGCGAGCGGTGCTGCTCGGCGCTGGCCTGACTCTATCGAAATGAACCCCAGGCGCTGTAGGCTACTCTGCTCGGTGTGAGGTGATACGGCGGGAAGGAGGGACTAGCCGGTAGCAATCAAGTGATGGCGGGCGAATGCGCGAGGGCGGATTGGCCAGGGGGTGGGAGGGTGGTGGCCCGTGGCGGGGATAGTGGGACGATTCAGCACGGTGGGTCTGGAGGAGCCAGCTGGCTACAGGCTCAGGTGATTGAATAGATGGCCACGCAACTCTGTCCTCATACGCCAAGCGCATGCCGTAAGCACGCTGTCCTCTCGCACACCAGTGGTGCGGCAGTGTAAACCGCGTCATGCATCATGTGTCACATGTCATCGATGGCCCAGACACAGATGCGAAGTGCGAGCGCAGGCAGAGCAGCCACGGGGGCAGTCCCCACGCAGCCTGCCGGTGCTGGGCAACCGAGCACAGAGTCTCTGTATTCGGACTCCCATGGGCAGTCTGAGTTCTCAGACTGGACTGACACCGTGCTCCGACCTGGACTGACTCGCTCCCGTTCGGGAGTACTGAGTAACCGATGATGGAGGATCCGCGGACGCTCGGGGTGGGCTCTGTGGCGCTCTGGCCGCGGAAGAGATCATCGATCATCGACACCGCCCATCCTCCGTTTGACATGCCACATGTCACATGTCACACCACAACTTGATCGATAATCGACCGTCCATAATCGATACGGCATGGCTGCAGTTCGCTTTTCTTCTCTTGACGGGAGGATCCCCTCTTGGTTGTCTTCATGCCACTGCCTTCTGCTTTCCCCTCCTTCTCCTCGCCCCTGCAGCCCACTCGCCCAGTCGCCCTCGTCCCGCTATTCACTCTCCATCTCCTTCGCACCTCATTTCATCGCCTCTCCTCTCGGGTCTTTTCATTCCCCCTCATGTTTTGGCCTTCTTGATTCATCTCCTCTCTTCTCCTCTCGCCTCAGCCGCGCCACCCCTCGCACGCCCTCTCATCCCAACAGACATGTCTACTCTTCCGTCTCCCAAATCTTCATTGACAGCTGGATCCAGTGCCGCTTCGTCCAAGTCCTCGCCGGCACCTAGCTCCTTCTCTCTTCCCCCCCCTGACCCGTACGCCAACGACCGCCATGTCAAAGCCTTCACCATCCCCTCGGGCCACGTGGGCAACCTGACCCCACGACAGAATCCCTCTTGGCCCAGTTTGTTATGCGCTGTACGACAAGAAACAGCTCCGCCTTCCCCACACCCTATGATGCGGTTGTGCCCGCTGCCGTGGTGCGCCAAGCTGCGGTGACCAACCTTGCCTGGCCTGGTGAATGGCCAGCTTCCCGGGGCCCCCCATGACGGTCCTCCTGCCCCCGAGGTGGAGGCTCGGGGGGTCGCAGCCGGTGGTAGTGCAGCAACGTGTCCACCTCCTGCGATGGCTACGGGCGCGGGAGTGGAATGTGGGGCGGGCGGTGGATATGTACGTGCGCGCCCATCAGTGGAAGTACGATGCGCCGCCGGTGGTGCCAGCGTCGGGTCCGGAGCGGGCGGCGGCGCAGGCGGCGTTGGACAAGGCGTCGTACGCTGGCGTGCCACCACTTGCGCTGGAGGACAAGTTGGCCTCGGGCTGGTCCTGGCCTGAGGAGGGGGCGGTGAGTGAGTTGGGTTGGCGAATGTACTTTCACAAGACCGACAAGCTGGGTCGCCCCGTGTTTATCCAAGACTTGGCTGGTATCAACACAACCGCCATCTTTAACAAAGTGACCCCAGCTGACATTGTGACCAAGTTCTCCGTCGCGCTCGAATCGGCCATACGGTACCAGTATGCGTGCGCGTCAACGCAGGTGCCGCGGCCGGTCGCGGACAACTTGATGATTGTCAATATCCAGGGCTTGGGGCTCGGCACGTTTTGGGCAATGAAGCGCAGCTCCAAGCCTTGCTTGGTATTCTCGACAACAACTTCCCCGAACTGTCGGGTCGCGTGCAGATCATCAATGCTCCTTGGGTGTTTGCCACCATGTTTGGTTACATCAAGGCATGGCTTCCAGCTGGAACACGGAGAAGATTGATATTCGGGCGGCGACTACAAATCCATCTTGCTCGAATACATTCCCGCTGAAAACTTGCCGGTTCACTTGGGGGGAACGTGCACGTGCGCCGACCATGCGCCGACGACCCAGCTCGGCGGCTCGCCAGCGGGGGACAGCCAGACAGGCGGGAACAGTGTATCGTCCCGTCTGACCGACCTCAGCTGCAGAAGGCAGCAAGTGCCGCGTGCTGGACCAGCACCTCGACGCCCTCTCGCTCGAGTCGACCGCTTCTGTTGCAACGACCGCCTCGGCACCCAGCTTTGTCCCCTCGGGCACCCAACCTACCACACCGCTCCAGCAAGCTGGCACACGGCCCCCGGCCGTTCCTGGCGGCTGGTGCACGGTGGCCAATGCCGGGCCGTGGCCCGAGTCGTATCACGCGTACCTCCACCGGCGCATGGGCAACCGGGTGCATGAGCACACCTCGGTTGAGCTGTACCAAGCCCCACTGTCGGCCGTCGCACCTGACGTTGGCGCGCATTCGTCGTAAGGAGGTGCAAAGCGAGCGTAAAGGCTAAGGTGCTAGGACCAGGTAGGATGGCGGCCGAAGATATGCCTTTGTGTCAGAGGCTATGTCGCTATCGTCCTCTCAGCTAACGCGGTTGTTGATGCTGGCGCCCCGCATGTCGGCGCCTGCTTGTGCTTGTTTCTTGTTTCGCGCATCTGATTCGGCTCACCTCTTCTCACACTTCATTTCTAGGTCGATTGATAACTACTCTCGAGGGAGGGAAGTGGGCAAGCGTAACACAAGAGAGTAAAGGGTAGCACTTGCAAACGGTTAGAGATGGCTTAAGGTTGGAACGTAGGAGCCTACTAGTGCGGCAGGTGGTTCTCGCGGGGGAAAAAATGCCAGTATAGATCACAGTCCAGGTGTTGATGCCGTCGAAACCTGTGTACGCAGACCACACTTGGCGCCTTATCGATTATCCCACTTTGCCCCCTTCTTAACTTGGTTTCCGAGAAGCCTACAGTATCTCCCTCCTAGCGTATTCGATTCCCTGTCTCAGGGTGTGGCATGAGGGTCTTAGCCTTAGCTTTAGACCTCAACTTCAACCTACCACCATCGTCGCGGTTGCATTGTTCTACTTCTCCAGAGGTTCTCCCTCCAATACCTTGACTTCTTCTGTCTAACAAAAATTACAATCGAAATCCGTGTGCCTTCCCACTCACCCAGAATGCCTTGACTTCTCCATACCTACCCCTCAATCACTCCGCCCCCGACAAGGGCTCCGCACACAACTCGTCGCTATCACACACGACATCGCCGACAACCATCCCGAAGTCGCAATCAGCTTCCCAGGGAACGGGCGGGGTCCTGGCTGACATCTTCCGTATTGCCAATGACGTTGTCCTTCGCCCCGTTTCCCTCTTTTCAATATCGGCATCTCGCCCTGGAGCAATTCCAACAAGTTGGTACCTCACACGGGTTTTCCATCGACTCGACGATGCAGATCTTTACAAGGCTTGCTGGCGAAGCCGCCACCTGTCTCTCGAGGCCAACTTGATGCCACGATAAGAACCCTTGGGACCTCCCCCCTGACAAGCTCACCCGCGTAGCCACTCGTCCTGTGGTTCCTACCACGAGCAACTGCATGTTAATGGTTCGTTTCGCATGTGCACTACACTTTTCGTTCCCCGGCTTGGGATCATCCAGCGCGTGAACATTTAGAGCAAGATAGGGCCCTGAAGGGATACAATAAGAGTCTGGACACTCATCTGGCCAACATCTTGCTCCCATCGATGGACAATGAGTCATTACGCAGGCCATTCTCGGCTCTTGGTTCCGCGTACTCTCACGTGCTGCGTGACTTGTATGGCACCGTCTCAGACCGGGAGCTGCATAATCTGTTAAGGAAGGTGATTCACCTCGACATGGGTGCCAAATCCAGTCGGCAGTACCTATAAACGAGTTCACCACTGTACGGCTGTCCAGCAATCCGAGCTAACCTCAACGATTAAGCTGGACAAAGCTCTGCTGGCGCCCATGCTGAGCGGGGGGGTCACAGACCAAGAATGGCTAAAGCGATCTCTATGCAAGGTTGTAAGCGAGCTCGATAATGCTACCTGTGGCGATCGAGCCACGGCACGCCGACGTCTGCCTCCCCCCCCGACTGTTGCTCCCTCCATAACCACGGTGCGCATCTCAGCGAGCGGAAACGGAGCCCATCGCGGGCAGCGCGGCTTGGCCGTCGTCGCGGCAACTCCCGTCGCCGTCCGTTCACGTCAGTTCACACGCCCTCGTCGGTACATGCCGTAGCTGCCATCCCCACCATCTCTCTGGACCTGCAGCATTTCGACCAGACGGTGTCCGTTCAGCCAACTACAACCTATGTGTGCGCGATACGATTCAGGTGTCCAACCATCCGTATTCAATAACGACGAGAGTGTGGTTATCCATCTTCGTGCTCACCGCGCGCCTGCCACGGTGGAAAACGGGGCAGGTCACAGGCACTGAGGGCTTTGGCACCGTCTCTTGTTATGTCCCCACACAACCTGGACCCCCTATCCACATCCTCTTAACTGAAGACAGCTTCTACTGTCCCTCGTTCTCCACAGATTTCTTCAGACCAGGTCATCTTTCGGTCGCCGGCATCCGCAGCTGGATCACTCCTGGCGGCCAAGCTGTCTTCCTCAGATGAAGAGCAGGCGAACCTATATACGCGTCTCGCTGCCGAGACACTACACCATATTCCTTTCCTCGCCCCCCCGCACCTACCTGCACCACCCCCAGAGTCGCCTATACCCCACTACGATCGATGTAGCCCTGGTCAAGGTGCGGAATGCGCACACGCGCTGGCACTATGTGCCGCTCGACCAACTTCGCGCACTCAGCGCTCACGTCGGACGAGCCAGTGGGGGAACGCGTCACGCTTGGCGACGTTGGCCTGGTACGGTCGTCATGGGTTGTGCTTCCTGTGCCTTATCTCGAGTCACTGCGCGCCCCCCCAACCAGCGACGGCCGGCCGAGGGCGGACCTGCCGCCCTTTCTCTCTCCTGCACCTCGCTGTCGTCGACATCCCCGGTCCAGGCGGGGAGGGCACGCGATGCGCCTGTCATGGTCGACGACTTTGCTCGCTATCCCTGGACACGGCCGCTGGTGTTCAAGTGACAAGCCACAGCACTCTTGAGGCGTTGGTCCGTCGCATGCAACGCCACCACCTCGAACAGCCGCTTGAGACAGTGCCTGGCTGCGACCGTGCGCTTGAGCTCACCGGCTAGGAGCGAGTTGTACAACCAATTGGGTGTGGTGTGCCAGCGTGCCAATCCGGCTGGCGACAGTGCCTCGACGGGGCTCGTCCACTACGTGGCATGCTAGTTCCGTATATATACTACTAGCAGACGGCACAATGACACAGGCACAACAGCTAGGCATAGGCCCAGACCTAGAAGGTACCACTGACACTGCAGTAATAGCACCACTAACTCTTTTCCCTCCTCTCGCGTTCTCCTCTTCCCCTTCTCCTGCCTATCCCCTCGTGACTGACCGAGCTTGGGAACTACTGGCAAGCCGGCTTTTTCTGGTTGCCGTTTTGACGCTGACTCATCAGGGCATCAGGTCAATGTGTCGGAGCTGACCAGTGCCCGCTGATGCAACTGATGGTGCTACGGTGCATCAGTCTATACTGCGTCGCGTCGTTTGACGTTCACGACATGATAGATGGTGCGTGGGCATGGTGCACACAAACGTAAACGTTAAACCGATGAATGAGAGGGATGAAGGCCAGGGCATATATTGATTGCATTGACGCCAGAGGAGCGTGATCGAATGCACGGTGCGATTGTGAGATCCGAGGGCTCCGTGGGGAGGGGGGGCAGGCGAGGCGCTGAGCCGCAGCGCGGAGGTTGCGACTCTGTCCATGCGCTGTGTTGCGTGGGGTTGGTCTGTGGTGTGCGCGCGGCGGGGGACAGACAAGACAAGAGAGAGCGGGCCATCTTGCTAACCGATAAGACGAATGGGCCAGCGGCGTGCGGCGCAGGGAGGGGAAGAGCCGGAGGGGAGGGGAGTGCCGGTGAGCGTCACTGGCGCCACATGTGTGCACTGGTGACTGAGGCGGAGTCCGATGGCTGTGGGCGGTGGATAAGCTTGGTGATTATGGATTGTTGATTCTTGTTGATTCATGATTCACGATTGGAGCGACTGCTTTGTGGAGAAGGCAGAGGCGCAGAGGCGCCTGGGACTGAGCGCGCCGATCAGCGACTGATCGCACGCGAATGGGGTCTTTGTATCCCTGTCGATACGATACGTAGGCTTTGGTCTGCTATGTAACATGCGACCGCTGATGCAGGATGCATGACAGTGTGATTGTTGATTATGTTGATGATCATGAAGAGAGGAAGGCAGGCGGCCAGTTCCACGCGCCATACCATGTCTTTCTACGCTCAGCGCTCAGCGCTCACACATCACCGGTCACCTCGAGCTGGTCCGGCCCGACTTGGGCTGCTGTGGCGCGGGGAGAGTGGAGACGACAGGCCCAGTCGGCCTCGCACGCTTACCGTGTGCTTGCCCAGCCTATGTGCCTTGGCCTTGCCTTGCCTGTATCGGCCTTTGGTCTTAGATCTTAGGCCTTTGATTACTAGTACCGGCCTTAGCCTTAGGGGCCTTAGGCCGTAGGTCTTATAGGCGTTAGGCGTGGGGCCTTATGCATTGGGCCACATACCATGGGCCTTCGGCAATAGGCGTTTGCCGCCTTCGCTGCGCGTTGGCTGGCACGGCAGAGGAGCTTCGGAGCTCGGAGCAGGCGGCGGGGGCAGTGTCTGGTGTGAGTGTGGAGGCGGGCCGCGATGTATGACGCAGGCTGGGCAGGGAACGTTAGAAAGTTCGCGTCGTTGACGCGGCCAGCGACGGACGGGTGACGCGTGCGGTGTGGCGCGGTGCCGGGGCCGGCGTATCTGGCAACAGGGAACGCGTAACATGGCTGAGGCGCTGAGGCTCTGAGGCTGAGCGTGAGCGCTGAGGCTGAGGCCCACAGGGTGCCAGTGCGGGCGGAGCGCCGTAGTCGGTAGTCGCTACTCCCACGTAACCCCCGTGGAGTGCCCAGGGCCTCGGCGTGCCCGCGGCTTTTGAAAAGAGAAAAAAACAAAAGCGAGCTGGAAGATCCGAATCGGAATCTGACTCACAACCCAGAAGCAGCCCAGAGCGCTGGGGCGTCTGCTGGAGAGCAGCAGCGGCTGGGCGCCGCGTATTGGCGCCGCGGCGCCTGGGCTGCGTGTGCGGTCCTGCGCCTGTGGCGGGAGGGTTGCGGCCCAGCGTTGGGCTCGCTCGTGAGTTGCGCAGCGCTCTTCTCGCGGCAGGCGCTGGGTTGGAGACGCGGTTGCGTCATTCATCCTTGCCCGTTTCCTCTTTCATCCCGTCTGCTCACTCGGTGCTGCTCTCCGTAGCCCTCCCTCCGCACTCGCCGCTCCGTCCCCAGTCGCCGTAGGACACCGCACCGGCACTCCCACCCCCACCCCTCAGCCCAGCCGCCTCCATCGCTGCTTCTCCTCTGCGCCGCCGCCTGCCTTTTTTTTGCCACTCTTCTGCTATCACTAGTCACCTCTCTCCTGCCACTTCTCTCCTGCCACCTCTTCCACCCCATTTCCCACCACCTCTCCCACACCTCTCCCCCGGCCCCCATGTCCCGCCCCACGCCCCCCCCACCCGGCGCACATGACCTCCACCCCCCCCGCACTCGCGCCGCCTTGTCCCTCGCCATGTCTTCGTCCATCCTCCGCCGCCAGTCCGAGCCCAGCCTTGGCCCCGCGCCCATGTCCTCCACCCAGCCGTCTCTGCGGCCCCGCGCCGCCCGCCTCCACCCGACGCCGACGCCGACGCCTGCCCTCGCCCTTCATCCCATTCGCCTTCTCTCGTCCCCTCGCATCCTCCTCCGCACCTTCCCCCTCAGCCTCCCCCTCATTCCCATCCTCATCCTCATCCTCAACCCCCTCCCCGGCTCCACTTCCCTGCCCGAGCAGCGACGCTACCTGTCATCGACAGCCCCATGTCCCTCGCCCGTCGCCTTCACCCCCGCCACCTCCTCCGCCCCCCGGGCTCCGCCGTCCCGCCACTCATCCCACTAGCCCGCCGTCGCTCCTCGGATGCCCGCATTGCCAGCTTCCGCTCCACCCCTGCCCCATCCTCTCACACCGCCCGCTCTGCCGCCCTCCCCCCAAAGAGTGGGGAGATGCTGCTCAAAGTCACTACGCGCAAGGTCCGCCAACGCTTTTTCCGCTTCCGGCTTGACGCTGTCGCCGGCGAGATGACGTGGGCCAGCAAAAAGTCCAACCGCGTCACCCTCGCCTCTCTCGTGTCTGTTCGTGCCGGCGCTGCGCGGCGGCAGACCGCGAGGCCCTTAGTATCTCGGCTGCCCATGAACCCAGGTGGATTACTGTCTCGTACCGGGCCTTTGCTCGGCCGGGCGACCCGCCCGCTGACAAGCAGCTCCACCTCATTGCCTTGTCGGACGAGAGCTTTGCCTGCTGGCGGCGCGCTCCAGCTCCTCCTGCTCGCCAAGCACGCTCTCCTCGGCTCTACTCCAGCTCCGCCCCTGACCGCGCCCACCTCCCTCTCCCCCCCTGCGCTCTTGCGTCTGCCCAAGGCAGCCGTCCCGCCTCATGCTGCGCTCCTCGCCCCTCCCCCTGCCCCCGGCGAGCGCTTAGGGCTGGCAGCCACTGCGCGCCTCTGTCGCCAACTCGGCATCCATGCTCCCCAGTCTACCCTCGCTGCCCTCTTCGCCAAGGCCGACACCAATGCGGCTGGCACACTTGACTTTGCCCAGTTCCAAGTCTTTGTCCGCCTGCTAACGTACCGCCCTGAGGTCGACGCCATCTATGGTGCTTGGTCTGGTTCGAACACTGGGATGAACCAGCATGAATTTGGGTGTTTTCTGGCGCAAGAACAAAAGGTTGTGTTTTCCTTCCCGGTTCGACCTATGTATAGGCGTATGTTGCCCCAAACGAGGTTGACTGACCCTTCTTGCCCTCAGATGGTCTTGAAAGACGATGCCCTGTCCATGCTGTTCCGCCGGTTCGCTGATGCAGAAACGGCTTGTTGACACTGGACGGTTTACCAACTTTTGCTGAGCGCAGACAATTGTGCCATTGCCGATCGGTACGCACCTTGGGCGTTGCCCAGCATCCAAGCCCAGTCCCATCTGGATGCTCAACGGCTGTCTGCGCATACCCCCGAGGCGCTCTTGGCCCTCGCTGCTCCCGACCCTTCCAAACGGGCGGTTCATGCGGATGCCTGTGCCCATGATATGGACCGTCCCCTGAACGAGTACTTTATTGCGGCCAGCCACAACACCTACCTCGTGTCCGGCCAATTAGTCGGGGGAAGCGAGGTCCAGGGCTTGGTCCGTGCGCTCCAGGCCGGCGCCCGATCGATCGAAATTGATTGTTGGGATGGGCCTCATGGAGAACCCTGGTTACTCACGGCCGAACGTTGACGACGCGATTGGGAATCCGGGATGCGCTCCGGGCCGTGGCACGCTATGCGTTTGCTGCTTCGCCTTGGCCTCTCATCTCTGCCTCGAGGTGCACAACACGCTGCAACAACAGGACAGCCTTGCTTCCATCCTGCGCGCCGAGTTGGGCCCCGCCTTGCTTACCCAGCGTCTGCAGTACTCGGCCCATGCGCCCAATCTCCCCTCGCGCGGGAACTGCAAGGGCGGATTCTAATCAAGGCCAAGAACGTGCAAGCCCATTCTGTGCATGCGCCCAGCACCGTATCGCCTTCGCCTTCGTTCACCCTCTCCCCTTGTCCCTCGCCCTTGACGGCCGGGGAGGAAGAGTTGCCGCTGGCTCCGGTGCTGACCTCGTCGAGCGAAGGATGCAGTGTGTCGGACGATGCGTCGACGTCGGACGACAGCTTGCGACGTCTCGGACGAAAATTGCGCTCGACCAAACGCGCCCTGTCGCCGCGGCTTGCCGAGCTCTTGGTCTACACGGTCGGCGTCAAGTTTCGTGGCTTTGCCCCGGCGCCGCCGGAACAGATGATCAGTTTCTCTCCGAAGCTGGCGCGCGCAAACATTTGCCCCAGCTCTTGGGCCACGCTCGGACGCACCTCGTGCGCATCTACCCGTCTCTCATGAGCAATGTAGCCCGGGGCAAACACACGTCGGCCAACCCAGACCCATTGGCGTTCTGGATGGCCGGGTGCCAGCAGGTGGCGCTCAATTGGCAAACGAGCGACTTGGGCTTGGAGCTGTCCCATGCGCTCTTTGCGCGCAACGCGGCGGCTGGGTACGTGCTCAAACCTCGTGCGCTGCGCGACCCGTACGAGAGTGCGGCCAAGGTACGCATTCGCCTCGTGGTTCATGTCATCTCGGCCCAACTTTTACCCCGGGTGGAGGAAGAGCTGTTGTCGCCGTCCGTGTCGCTTGCGTTGCATACCCCGCCCCAATGGGGCGAACAACGTTCGCTCTCGCCCGCCCTGCCCAAGCTGAGCGACGCGAAAGTGGCGAGGGAGTCGAGAAAAAAGTACTCAGGTCGTGCACCGCAACGGCTTCAACCCGCGCTGGGACGAAGAGTTGTCGGTACCGTTGGACGTGCCGCTTGCGCCTGGCATGGCGCTGGCCGGAGATCGGAGCATCGGGAGTTTGACGGGCGGCCTGCTCGATCTCGCCTTTGTCGGTTCCAAGTCTGGTCCCATGCGGAAGAAGAGCTGCGGAAGTCCAAGCTGCTCTCCCCGCTCCGGCACCGGTCCTCGTCCGAGGACGGCGAGGCCGGACGAGTCTTAGCCGCAGCACACATGGCCAGCGTTGGTTCCTTGGCCGAGGGATACCATCACCTGCCCTTGTACGATGCCTATCTCAATCCGTTGCCGCATGCCACGCTTTTTGTCCATATCGGCTTTCACCTCGAGGGCGTGCTCAGCACGCTGACGCCCCTCTCCACCCCAGTTCCTACCCCACCTCGGGCACAACGGACGACAGCCTCTCGTCACCCAGCACGCAGTTTAGCTGGGACGCCTGAGCTCAGTCCGACGCTCGTCCGCCTCGCCTCGCTCTTCTTGTCGGCTGCCCCCCCCGCATCCAACCAAAAGTACCCCACCCCTTTCCCCTCGCTTTGCATTGAGCTCCCTTTTTTTTACCAATTCACCCCATCTTTGCACACCTTCCCCCCGCGCGCTCCCAGTATCTCCCCTTCCCCCCCATTCCCCATTCCCCACTCTCCATTCCCCATTCCTCACTCCTTCCTCCTTTGTCCCCACTCAGTCTTCCATCTTCATTCGTTCTCCCTTCCGCCGGCCGGAATCTCATGAACCCCCCGCATCGTATTACTTATTCACACATCATCCGCCTTGCCTGCTGGGCCCACGGGTCCAGAGGCTGGACGAACACGAACGGCCCACCAGGCCACAATCGCCGTGCAATTTGAGACAAACCGTGGCGGCGACAGGGCGAGCAGGGCGGCTGTGCCTCGCATCAGGACCGTGCCTTGGTGCTTTTGCCCGTGGCAGCCTCGTCCCCGTCACAGGTGCGTGTCGGGGACGAGGCTGCCGGGAGGGGGATTGACGTTGAGCAGGGCATGCTAGACTAGACCTTGCTCGCTAGGGGATGTCGTCGTGTCCTGGTGGGCCACGTTGCAGACTCACGTTTACGCAACGCCGCGCCGACGCATTAGCTGCCCCCCCCGCGTCGCATGGAGCCAAGGCCAAGCTCCAGGCTGGACCGAGGGGACGGGCTGGGCTGGCGCCTGCTCCGGTCCTGTGCCCCACCGCCCTCGATCCCGACCCGCAACCAGACCACAGCGCACACTCACTTCTCGAGTGCCCGCACGTACGCGACAAACAGAGGCCTCGTCTGTCCCTGGCTCGACTAGCGGCAAGTCGGTACCAGCGGGGGCAGCGTCGGCACCCCGGGTAGGCACCCCGTGTTGGCCCGTTGTTACTGACTTGGGCCTGGGGTAGTGTGCCACGCCCACGCCCACGCCCACGCCCATTGTCGCGTTCTTATTCAACTTATCCTCCCTGGCCTGTGGTGGGCCCACACCGAAAGCAAGCAACGTGGAGACAATTCGCACGGTCACCGTCTCTGTAGCGTATGAAGCTGCGGTCCGTCCAGGCCCAAAGCTCCCTCTCTCCTCTGCGCAGCATCGTCCAACGCGGCCAATCTGGCTCTCTCTTCGACTCGCCGCTCCCAACTCCTGTTACGGTGCAGGCGGATGAGATTGGGTAGAGCGCACAGAAGCCGGTTTCAGGAAGGCTTGGCCCGTAGACGTGGGCCAGGCGCAGCTGGGACATGCTCGGCCTCCCCTTGCCTGTCGTCGTGCTGCCTCGTGTACGCGTGCCCGAGCCAGCCTCCTATGGCGCGTCGCAGCATTTGGGCTACCGCTCTGTCCTGAATTCTCGCCTCGGCCCTCTCCAGTGGACAGAATGGGTAGGGAAGAAATGTGCGTTTGGCGCCCAAGCGGGCTAGGACAATTCACGAATTCCTTGCTGGTAGCCGTTCTGGTGGACAGGGTGATCTCGGGCTGGAGCGGATGGGGAGAGGCCTGGCGCCACTCGTAGACCATCGGATTGACAACGACGACAGCCCGAACGACAGCTGAGAATGCTTCGTGTCTGATGGGAGCCGGCGAGGGTGGTGGGCGGGCTCTGTGGTTAATCCACCACCTAACAAGGCCTCCAAGGCTCTATCTATGTACCATCTGACTCTTCCTGTCTGTGCACTGCTTCCGGTCTCTTCTGGGGACCAACCACAGTTGGTCGAAGCAGAATGGGGGCCGGAGGGGCTCCGGATAGATCGATAAACAAGATTTTTGTAGACATAATACTTGAGTCTTCACGCAGTGTCCAGTGTGGCAGTAGTAGTAGTGGACCAAGAGAGTAGCATCCACATCGTTCTTCCGTGTCCATTCGCTTTCACAACGACTTGGTTGAGGCAGCAGTAGGGGAAGGGGGTGTCGTGGCACGGCTTGCGGGCCAGGCGCCACTGTCCAAGAGCGCCAACGCATTTCGGATTCCATCGCGATCCACATGGACCCGGCGTCGCTTGCGACGGGCCAGCGGCTCCGACGAGCTCGCACGCCCACTTCCTGCGTCTGGGACAGTAAGAAGCGCATGCCGGCCCGCCACCACGTCGGCAAGCAAGTTGAGCCCCGCGCGGTCGTCATGCGTAAAGGAGGCAAAGTGGGGGTGGGAGCGGAGCTGCTGCCACGCCTCGGGTACCGACGCTTCCTGCTCGCCTTCCTCTACGCCCGAAGGGCTAGGCGGGCGGGCAAGTCGGGCTGCCACGGGCACATCTCCACCTCGTTCCTCCTCATTCACCGCCTCGCAGAACGCAGCCAGACCCGGGTCGGTACCACAGGCACCACAGGTGCGGGGATCGCCCGAGCACTGGGGCACCTCGCTCGCAGGGGCGACGGTTGTCTCTTCGCTGCACGGCTGCACCAACCACAGTTTTGTGTCGGAAGCCTTGCTGCGCTTCTGACGAAGTGGCACGGCATCGGTTCCAGTGACGACGGCTACCGGCGCACCCGCATCGAAGTCGATGATCCCATCCCGCGACACGCACATTCCCCGCCTTTGACGCACCCACCACACCACTTGCCGTCCTCGGTGGCGCCAGGCGCGTCCAACGGAGGCAAGCTGGTCCACACACCAACTCCACCATTGGGCATGGTAAGTGCCGTTGGCATGATGTTACTCGCCGTCTCCCGTCGCTTCGGCCCAGGCGGCGAGGGGGACAGGGTGGTGGATGAAGCCGTGGGGGTGGTGACCGTCTCGAGGGAGCGGCGCGGAGGTGCCGAGGGCCGAGAGACTGGCCTGGGTGTCTCGCTGGAGGCAGCCGGGGGCTTGTCTGGCATCGAGTTGCGTACCGCCGCCTGAACCGCATCCAAGGCCCGACTCAAGTCGGTACACCGAGCTTGCCAATGCGAAATTTCTTGGTCGCGAGCCACAAGGGCCGTTTCCAACGCATACACCCGTGGAGTTTCCTCCCTCACGCGCTGGGCTAGGATGGAAAGCTGCGAAGCAATCGCTCCACGTTCCGCTTCGTACCGTTTCACCTTCCCCTCTAGATCGGCAAGATGCGCTTGGCGGCGTTCACGAAAGGCGCGCTGCGAAGCACGATTCTGTGCGGTGCGTCGGGTAGCCGGTACATCGTTCAGTGGTTTGCGGCCAGGCTTGGAGCGGGTCAGCTCCTCCGCCCCCGCCTCGTCCAGTTCGGGCAGAGGGGAGACAACTGGCGCAGCTGGGGGGGGGGTGAGTACGGATGCGGTCATGGCGACCGCGCCAGCCAACGCATTCAGTACCTCGCCCACAGGCATGGGCACGGGGGGAAAGGGGGCGGGCAGGCCCGTGGCTTGGGGGGTGCGGGACGAAGCGGGCTTGCGCTTGGCTCGTGTCGTCGTCTTGGACGCTGTTGATGCCGACCGCGGGGGGCGTCCTCGGCGCGGGGGCGGGGCAGAGACGGCGGATGGGGGCGGGGGCGCATACGCCACAGGGGCGGGGGCGGCGGGGGGCGGCCAGGTCATGAGCGGGATGGGCCATGGCGTCGGAGGGGGGAAGATGGCGGCGGGAGGAGAAAGGAGATGAGGCGACGCGAGACGGACAAAGGCGCAGCCGACGCGGCGGGCAAAGAGGCCGGCGCGGGCGGAGGATGGGCATTGGCTGGCCGCATCGTGGAGCAGAGCTGCCGGGGATCGGTTATCAGATCTCTGATCTCAGATCTCAGCTATCGATGCCATCAACGCAGCCGCCTCCTTGATGCCCATCAGGCATGCGCAGCACGCCAACCCTAGCACCCGCAGCCGCCGCCCCGCACGGCGCCAGTCTGGGGGTTTGCACCTTTCAGATTGTGGCCGCATCTGATGCAACGTCATCGATTGAATATTGACACCCCTCTCTGCCATCTCTGCCGCCCTGCTCCCTGGGTTCACCATCCCCGGCATCACTGCTCAGTGCGCTCGCCGCTCACCCCATCTGAATCAATATCCAGATGCAATTACCCGCCCGCCCACCAACAAGCGCCACCACAGGCAATCCTGGGGCCTGAATGAATAATCGGTTTGCCATCATTAGTCATTGACTAGCCTCACGCCATGCACAAGGCATCCAGTTCCAGGTGCGGGACGACAGGTCGAAGAAGAGGGATATACCGAGTACATTTCTCAACAGTCGGAGCCTTATCCACCGTTACCGGGGCCGTCCACCTTCAACTAAGTGAGCACAGCTGTGTTACAAATGGAACGCAAAGACGAGCATCGGTGTACATGTAGAGTGCACAGACACCTCTTCAGACCTCTCAGCCTGACGAATAACAGGGGCACATCCTGATGTTTGTAGCAATTACTAACTAAATGTAATCAAGGCGCAATGAAGATCTGATTGCTGATCCACGGTTGGACGGACTGACCTTCGAGATTCAAAAAACGGAGAGTAACTAGTAACGCGGCAACAGAAACAAGCCAAGCCAAGAGGAGCAGACAGTAAAATAATGCGCAGACACACCATGCAGGGGCCACAATCTCTGCATCAGGTCTGACAGGTTTCCTCGGAGACTTCTCTCAGGAGAAGACGAAAACGCAAAAGGCAGTTATCCCGCATGATACGAGATGTAACTAACAGCCCAACAAGACAAAGGAACATGAAAGAAGTGTAATTGAGGGAGATGCTTGTGACGGAGCACACCAAGTCCACCGGCTCACCAGGAGCCATGGCGTGCTCCGCTCCTGCGTCCCATCAGCCCAACGCAGTTGGGGTACAATGGACGAGGACCGGCACAACAAGGAAAGAAAGATCGGGTACAGAAAAAGAGAACGGGTACAGAAAAGAGAACGGGGGCGTGACCCATAACAAGGCCCGTAACAGAAGGTGGAACCGTAACTAACTGGTAGAGAAAAAGGGGAGGGGGGAGGAGGGAAAGCGCAGATGAGAGGGGGGACATGGCGGGGTAAAACTGAAAGGTAACACAGGCGCAAATGGCAACCAAGGATTGGGCATCCTGACAAGTGACTTTAAAAGTCATTGTCGTCGTACTCGGGGATGGGTTCCTCGACAAAGGCCTCGATAGGCACCGTGGGTTGTAATCACGGTCCAGGGCCGGGTCGCGGCCGATGCGTTGAAAGCGGGAGCATCCTTGATGTGGGCAAGCCATTGAGCACGGCCTTGGCATTGTTCATCGCAGTGGTTCGTCACTGTCACATTGTCCCAGTTCTCGCCATCCTTCGGGTCGGGTTGAGCAAGACGGGCAAGGAGACTATGGTGCCTGCGCATGACGCGTGAACGGGGCGCCGCCTCGGAAAGGGAACGCTTCGAGGCCGAGTACGCACGGTATATTTGCCCAGCGAGCGCAGACTACCGTCCTGGAAGAAGACCGCGTTCTGTGCCGAGCCAAAGCTGTCGGGAGGGGTAGCCCACATCCCAAAGGGGTAGGCACGCTTGACATAGCCAGTCGAGGCAAAGAAATTGGTGGCGTCAATCATGAATTGCTTGGCCTGGGCCGTGGACGGGTTGGATGAGGAAGTGACACCGTATTCGGTGATCCAAATGTCCTTGCCAAACCGTTGGTGGAGCCCTGTACATAGCTCTTAAGCTGGTCAATCGACTGCCAACTTCCGTAATCTGCGAAAGAAAACAGAAAGGTTAATAGTCCGACGTGGGTATGTATAAAACGAAGCGTGAGGATTAGAGGACGTACAATGAGCAGCAACAAAGTCGTAGTATCCGCCTTGGTTAGAGAGCGACTGGGTGAACTGTTCAAGCCAGTCGGCGTTCCAGCAGATCTGTGGCGACGAGATCCGAGTACCGTACTGCCGCAAGGGAGCAAGCTCGCTTTGGAAAGCCGACGCAGCGTCCTGGGGCGAGTAGTCAGACTGAGACGACACATCGGGCTCGTTGTAGGCCAAAAGATAGGGGTAGCGGTACTTGGGGAACAGGCTACGCAGACGAGGCCAGTCTTGGTTCTTCTTGTACCCCCAACGAGTGGGAACAAACTGGAGACCAGCATGAGACAACTCGGGAACGTGGCCCATCTACGGTGCGACGGATGATCGATTACGGTCAGCGGCTAGTGAGGGAGAGAGTAAACAGAAAGAAAGAAAACGCACCTCCCAGTGGTGATAGCTGTTGATGGATGGGTTTCCGACCATTTCATTGGCCCATTGGTTGTTGGCGGCCCAGGCAAGGCCGAGATGGAGCGCCTGCGCTGATTGAGTCAGGGCAAGGAGGGTGGTGAGGAAGAAGAGGGTGAATTTCATTGTTGGAGTTGAAGACGAAAGAGGAGAAACTTGTGTTGCAGTTGAGCTTTGGATGGGCTTTCCTATTATCGGTGCAGAGGGGATAGGGGGGGAGAGACGTCAACCAGGACGGGGGTAGGCGGAGAGGATGGAAGGGTGGGGGGGGGGGCTACTCTCAGAGCGGGCCAGAAGGGTGGTGGTGGTGGTGGTGGAACAGGCAGATTCGGAAGGGCGGGCAGGGCATAAGAAGGCACAGGGCGCCAACCCTAGCACCCCTGGCTTTAGTTGGAGAGGCTATGGAAGGCATAGGAGTACGGAGAGAGGGAATGGCGCTTGCTGTGTCCCCACTTGGACCGGACAGACCTCGGACCAGCTCGCACCAAAACACCCCCGGCAGAGCCAGGGCCCTCCGACAAGAACGGGGGGGCGGTGTGCAGGTGGATATATGTATGTGCTCGCAGTCGCACGCGACACTGCCGCTGTGCCGACGGTGCCTTGTGCTCGCGAGGGATCAAAACGCCAGCCATTGGGGGGTGCGGCGCCCATGTCTCACATGTGACTGGCGCAGTGCCTGTTCCTGGCCGCCGCGGCTGGCCGGCTGGCCCATCGTCGCCCTTGGGCACGGCGCCACAGCTGGGGCGGTGTACTGCTGCGCCCGGATGCGCCAGGCCGTACTACGCCGTTCTACGCTCTACTGCGTGCGGATGGCCCGGCATGCCGGATGGGCCGTCTTGAGCTCGGCTGTGCCGGAGAGGCAGTGGGGCACAGCCAGACCCAGTGCGCCGCCACGCGCAACTGGCGATCTGAGGAGGGAGCCTGCACCGCTGCGCCACGCGGCCTTTCTTCCGAAGAGGGGGAGTGTCGCATCGTTCATCACGTGATGAGGGTGCGCCACCTGCGCCAACTGCGTGCTACTGCGTCCCCCAAACCCCCTCGGCGCACAGAGAGTGTGCATCGTCCTGGGACTTGACTGGCGTGTCGGCGTCGCTAGTATACCAGCTCTGGCCTGCTACGGCAGTTGTGCTTGCCGCAGCGGCCGATAGCTGGTAGCTAGCAACTAGCACCGGGTAATCGGTACTGGGGGGGTTGGTGATTACCGGCCTTACCACTCTACTCGTGTCCGCCTTCCCTCAGCACACTCACCTCTCGATCTCACTGCAACACCTTGCTCTCTCAAGGCACCATCACCGTCTCCATCGCAATGACGCCCATCTCACTCGGGCACACTACCACTATCCTCATCCACCTCATCACAGTTTCGGTCCTTGTCCCAGGCGATGGGATAGGGGCATGCCCCAACCACATGCCCCCCGCCTCGCATTATCGTCGTAAAAGATTGGGGAACATGGATGTAATACGTACCCCCCCATCGGGCGCGAGTCATTAGTCAGGCCTCAGGGACGTTGTGGCAGTAAGGAGACAATGGAGCATTACATGTGGTGGGCGACAGAGGCAGGTGCGCATCGGCGAGGGGAGGCTGCGGGGGTAGGGACGAGGGCAGTTGCGGTGGTCGGTTTTACAGCTTGGAGGAATTAGCTACGGCCAGGCTGGGTGCTTGCCAGATCTGGGAGCCAGTCGAGTAGGGGGGGGGTTGATGTGCGAGTAGAGGGAGCGCGTGTCCACCATGTCGGGCGTCACCTCACGCAGCGTGCGCGCGCCCAACAGTCGCATGTTCATCTCCATCTCAGCCTTGAGCAGACCCAAAGCATGGGCCACCCCATCCGAACCATATGCCGAGTAGGCATAAAGGAATGGCCGTCCAATCCCTACTGCAGTCGCGCCCAATGCAACAGCCTTAAGCACGTCGGTTGCACGGCGGAAGCCACCATCAACAAAGATTTGGAATGAAGGCGAGGGGAACAGGTTGCGCTCCTTCAGCTTGGGCACCACCTCGGCCAACACCTCGATCGAGGAGCGAGCAAAGTCGAGTTGCCGGCCTCCATGGTTGGAAATAACAATGCCAGCGCACCCAGCCTCGGCCGCCAACACTGCATCCTCCCAGCACTGGACACCCTTGAGGATGAGCGGTAGACGGGTGATGGACTTGAACCAATGCAGGTCATCCCAGTTCAGCGAAGGGTCGATGAAGGAGGAATGGCGCGAGCTGCCCCTGCGATCGGTCCACTTCCTCTTTCTCGTCATTCTGCACTTGCGAGCCCACATCGTCAAACTTGAGCCGCATATCCTTTTCCCGCCGTCCGAGTTGCGGGGCATCGACCGTGATGAACAACGCCTTGATGCCTCGCTCTTCCGCTTTGCGAACGACGCTCTGTCACTTTCCGATTCGCATTGACGTAGAGCTGGAAAATTGGACTTGGTCTTCGTGCGTGCGGGCCTCCACAGCTCGTCCATGCTGCAGCTGGCCAGCGTGGGGATCATTTGGATCACATTCTCCTTGCCGCAGGCCCAGGTCAGGTTCTTCTCCCCGTCGGGATGGCCCAGACGCCCCAACGCCGTTGCCGTCACGTAAACAGGCAGCGAGGTGCGATGTCCCAGGATCGAGGTCGAAAAGTCAACATGCGACACGTCGCGCAAAATGCGCGGACGGAACCAGATCCGGCCAAATACGGCAGAGTTCTCACGCAATGTCACCTCGTCGTCGGCGCCTGACGAGTAGTAGGCCCAGGCAGAAGGGTCGAGCACACGCTGGCCGATGACCTCAAAGTCAAACAGGTTCAGCACCTGTCCGAGGGGAGGCACTGCGTCCTGCGAGCCCGCCTCCGCCTTCTTACTTTCCTTGGCTCCAGGCTTCTCACTGTCGATCAGCGCAACCCACCCTCGAGGGTTGCGGGGTCAACAGGTCCAAGGCACTTGTCTGCTGGCAGGTTCTCCTCGAGCGTACCAGGGGGGTGGATGGGATCGAAGGCCTTGGTCGCATCGTGCCCGGCGTACTTGAGTAGAATCTTG
Organism: Moniliella sp. 'wahieum'; assembly: GCA_003971905.1. Taxonomy (NCBI): domain Eukaryota; kingdom Fungi; phylum Basidiomycota; class Moniliellomycetes; order Moniliellales; family Moniliellaceae; genus Moniliella; species Moniliella sp. 'wahieum'. The sequence goes on along the minus strand of RSEE01000036.1, from coordinate 378,913 downwards.
CTGCCCCCCGGATGCTCGGGAGAAAGTCGGTCAAATCGTAAGCCTTGTCATGGACAATCACCCAGCACGAATCGCGCCCAGCATGCTTGGCAACTTCTTCGTACTTGAGAGTCATGATAGGTGGTTGGGAACCGGAGGGGGTTTGCAGCGGTGGGTGGGGGTTAAGCTTTAAGTAGCAAGTATACCCGCGGCACGATCGTTCTGATCTTTTCCGCAGTCGGTCTGGGGGCAGCAGGCGGAAGCACTGGGGCCACTCGCGGGGGGGGCGGACCACGGCACGCAGCCTATTTCTGCCGGTGGCCGATTACATTCGGTCTGACAAATCCCCCAGCCACATCGGGCTCATACCGACACTGGCCCCAGGCAAGGGCGGAGACAGCGGGTCTAACGCTGCTAAACCCGCTCCGGCCACACTGCTGGCTGGGGGCAGTGTAGGACCTTGTATGACATCACCGCTTTGCACCGTCCCCGCACTACTCAACCAGCTGAACCTCTGTGGTCTGGCGCCCAGACCGAGCGCCAGAGCTCCTCAGCTTCACAAACCAATTGACGCGGCCCCCTGCTGAGGATCCACATCAACATCATTTGTGGCAACTTCCTCCACCAGCTTTGCGAGCTCGCACCGCGTTCCTGATGACGCTCGCAAACACCAATTATAGAAGGCCATTGCAATGGCGTCGCCAGCAAGTCAGGGCGTTCTGCTGGGTCTCGCCACTCTCATTTTCCAAATGGGATGTAGCGCCAGCGGGATGCGAGAGATGCGAATGAACATTATGGCGGGAACGTGTGTTGTCCATCTCCCTGATGTGCCTCTTCGCGGCTAATTCTTTGTGGTATCTCTTTGGCAGTTTGGCGCGGCAGTGCACCCCGCGTGGGCATTGCCAGGGGCTAGATATTAACACGGATCTAGGATGAGTTTCTGGGAGTTGGGGCTTCTTTTCATAGCTCGCCTTCTCGAGGAGGCGATGTCGCTGTGCCACACCACGCAGCCATAGGTGCGGATATAATACGCGTTCTCCCGGTTAAACTTCGCCCAGGCCTGCGCCTACTTTAACCGGCGGGTATTTGTACTCCCATTTTCGTGGGGACGACAACATCAGCATATCCGTAACATCCGTCATTAATCTCATTGTGTCGCCCGCCCCACCCTGTTGAGCGCAGTAGTGTCTGTTGTTTCCGGTCTTAATCTGAGGTGGAGGGGGGAGGTGTATTATCCGAGGGTGAAGACCGGGATGGAGATGGTGCCTGGGCCGTTTGAGGCAGCGGGGCAGCTAAAGCGTTTGCTTGGCGCACAAGCTCTGCCTCACGGTCGTCCACAGCGGCTGAACCGGCACCCAAGATTGACTCGGCGCCAGGCATGACCATGGAGCCTTTGCCGGCCAATGGAGCGGGTTCCGGCGCAGTAGGGGGGTAATCCCCGACCTCATCGTCTTCCCTCCCCAAGAGGCCCGTATGATCCACGACACGATGAACACGAACACGGTTGCGGGCCTGCTCTGTCCGCGAAAGTCGCAAGGCCTGAAAACGGTCTTGTCAGTACATAGGGGATAATCCAGCGAGGGCACGTACCATGGCCAATTCCGCATCATCATCCAGAGGAGAGTTGGACAAGGGCGCCTCCACCGGGGAGTAGTTGGGGGCACAGTAGAGTTGCCCAAGATAGGAGAGTCTCGTAGAATGGCAGACACAGTACCCCCTGTACCAGGAGGAATTTTGAGCAAGGTGCACATATGGAAATGTTGACCGCGGTGATGAGGGCCGCCAATTTGCTCTCATTCTCCTCTCATCCATGGCAATCACGTCCAGAGCGACATTATTTTTGCGTAACAGCTTCCCAAGGTGTTGGAGCTCCTCTTCCGTCTCCATCAGAGGCGACCCACTCATCAAGACGATTCGCTGGCGCTGAGTCTGTTTCGTCTTTGCTTTAGCGCGAGCAGGCGATGGTGAACGCAGTCCGGACTTGGGGAGAGTCTGCGAGTTGGATACGATGCACCCCAGCCAGGAACTCTCCGTGATCGGCCGTGTGCGTGACCAGTACCTCAGGGCTTCCACTAAGAGTCATAAGACCCACTTGATTTTCTGAATGGGCCGCCCTCTTGGAGCGAAAGAGGAGATCGACCATGTCGGCCTGCGCTTCCCAGCGTGTGGGTGGGTAGTCGCCATTGCGCATAAACTCGCTGTTATCCACCCTGGGTGCCTTCGTCAGCTCAACGCGGTCTGAACGCTCTTATATGGGAAACATACACCAGCATGGTTGCTTCAGACGCCATGTCGGACAAGGAAGCTCGAAGCTTCGCCTGATGGAGGGTGGATCTTTATCGGCGGAGATGGGCCAGGTGGCCAGGTAATCTAATGGCACAGCCGGAGTTGCGGATGCCGGATCCAATCAATGCTGTACATAATATCACGTGATGGGGCGATTCCGCGTTGGGTTCCGCCAGTGGAGGCTGCAGTTTCGTTCTTTTTGTGCCAGCTTCGCGAAGGAGGCATTTCTTTTTTTGACAACCACCACCATCGGCTTCGCCATCCAGCAACCTCATCAGCCAGCTCTTTTCCAGTCTCAAGTCGTGCATTGGAATGCATGTTTGCGGTGCTAAACTTTCTAACCTATTTCCAATTCCCGCCTTCCTTTCTCTCAGGACAGCCAAAGGACCCATTAATCGCTCGTCACCACCTTCCTACTGGTGTGAGTTTCATGCGTGGCCCAGAACATACTCGCCAAGCATCACTTTGCACTTGGCCCGCGTGTGCTTGCACATGCAATGGGTCGGCGTGTCATTACGCCTGTCGGACACACCCTCTCCTAAAATGCACTCTTCCTTCTCAAAACGTATTTGCAATATAGCAGCCCGCGCTGTCTTGCACAACAAGCATAATTTTTGAGATATGAACTACCGATACAAGGGGAGGATCGGAAGCAGCAGCGGCGAGCCCAAGTCAACCATCCAAGCGAACGCTATAATAAGTCATTTGACCGTTCGTGCATCCGTTCGGCTGGATCATGTGGGCGCATACGGTGTGTTGAGGCCAACATTTCCGTTCATGCCCATATTTGGCCCCTGCACCCCCAGCCCCTCGCTTACCTTGAAAGAGCGGGATTCGAGAATGATAAGTACCTGTGAATGGCGTAGGACAAACGCAGAACGAGTCAGGAGGGTCAGTGACGGGAACAAGGGACCGGGCGGACATACCGTCTCGACAACTTCTTCCCGGTCGTTTGCACGTTAAGCTTAAAGTGAAACCGATTGACTATACGACATTGAAGTCAAACGGCACATATGGGTCGAGTCGATTCTCAAACTGTGCATTGCGAGACAAGGGCCATTCTTCTTCGGCCGACGTTTCGAACCATCAGTAGGAAGTATGGTGGAGCTTGTTCCATGGATCGTACTCAAACCCTACGCCGACACGGGGGACCTTTTTGCGTATTCCTTGGCAAAGCCCTTGCGGGCCAAACAACGCAGCCTAAGCTCCTGACCGGGAGCCATGCGGGCAATCAACACTGCAGGCTACGCCATACCTAGTACTTGGGACGTAGGCTTACCAAAATCAGGGTGTTTGTTGGGGTTAGCAGGAAAGGGGCCTTCACTGTTCATCATTGGGTCTCCCGGGTACCGCTCACCCAGCGAAGCGGATCGAATCAAGTCGGCAGTGTCATATCGAGTGTAACCCGCTGGGAACGGGAACCTCGCACGTGAAGCGTCAATTCGGCCGTGCATCGCTCACAGCATCCTTCTTCACACTCGCGTTCACCAGGACACTGTCCGTATCGTCGAAATGAGAGGGATGAGGCCCATTCGATGAGCCAGAAACTCATCTGGTATTACTGAAGTGTTCTCGCCAGTGATCTCAACCCTTATTATAAATGGCAGCAGTAGGCAAAACACCTCTTATGGTTATGGCGAAGCCAATTGGCATAGGAAAGATCACAGTCCTCGAGGATAAAACCTACCCGCTCAGCGTCGATGTGCCGGATGTTGATATATGGGATCGCTTGCACCCAGACGCGTACCGGCAAGGGAACCGTACCCGCAGCCTGCGTCGCGTCCATCGTCCGAAAGTAACGATGACAGAAACAGCAGGGTGGGAAAAGAGGTAACCGGTGCAGGTGGAGGTGGATGCTTCATGTTTTCCGACGGCCCCCTTTTGATAAAAGGGTTTGCGCTGTGTGCAAAACGTTAAGCATTCGTTGGCGGTTCCACTGTGTGTCAACGAGATACATTCACTTTGTCCGCATCAGCTGTGCCAGACACCGTGATCATCGATCACCCCACCCCGCAGGTGACGATGTCTCTGATCCGCTTATTGGGTTCTGCTTAGGGGTAGGAGCAGCCATAGGGCCTATAGGGTCTCTAATAGAGTCTGTGCTTAATTCTACCACAAGCTCGCCTTTTTATATTCTTGGCTTACATCTCTATTCCCTGCAATATCATGTGCCGACCACGCACAGAGATTAGTGTTCATCTTCGTTAATCGCGTGCACTGATGAAGAGACTTATGGGTCTAGACACGTTCTATAATTTTTGCGGCCGTAATCATACGCGGTTACCTCTTTAAGCTTTAGGTCCGTGGCCATTAACCATTTTCGCACAGATAATCTGCTCATAATACACCGTACCATGTTCATACGCGCGGAGGGGAAGAGGCCTGGTCTCTTCGAACTCACGACAGCCCTCTCATGCGATGTTACCCGGTGTGTGGATTTCGCATGCCCCCCTCCCTATGCAACCTCTGCTTACACCATGCATCATGCACATCATGCACATCATGCACATCATGCATCACGTCTGGCACAAGTCCATCTCACATACACGCTTCATTTCCCTCTCATGATCTGCAAGATCTCATCGACATCGGGCAATACTAGCAATGCCAAAATATCGGAGGGGGGGCAGAGCCAAATGGGTCGGAAGGGTGTAGCAACGTCATAGTTATGAAACTCTATCGTCCCGCCGGTTCCAATGACATGTGACAAAAGCTTACCGTCCCCCATTTTCACCGTTTGTCCCGCTGAAGTTGATCTTCTCATTTTTAACTTTTAGTTGTTCCATATCCCAGACGAGGAAGACCGCCGGGTCTACGGCCCGGTCTGCTGGCGCTTCGCCCCGGCTCGGTACGCAGCTGCGTCCCCACGTTATTAGCCACCGTTCCCCTTCGCCACCGTAGTCACCGTTCCACGCTGGAACCCTTTCACCCTGGTATCCCAAATGTCACATACTGTCCTTTATCACATGTCACACATGCATCACATGCCACTTGTCGACCTTTTCCTTGCCGCATTTGACAAGCAGACACTGATCGTCCTCAGGCCTCAGGCCTCACCCTCACCTATAGCCACCGAGTGCTACGCCAGATGTAACGGTGGGGCAATAAGAAACAAGATCGGCTGAGCAGATGTGAGGGTGTTACATGTTATTGAGGGACGGATAGGGGTGAAACGATGAATGAAGGTGTGACAGTTGAGTATTAACAGGGTGCTTGGTGGTGGTTGTAGCATAGTCCACATCCCGGGAGAGGAAAACGGTAGGCAGCAAAAGATGATGAGCAGAGACGAAAAACAGTATTAGCAGGCCGTGGTTCTGCCAATGAAAGTCCGCCGGTGGCAGTCAGTGGACGGCGGTGAAATTGAGTCGACGATGCTGAAGGAGGAGTGGAATGGAGGATGTGGTTCTGAGGAGAGGTACAGGAGGCTATGAGAAGGGTAGGGCCTTATATAGACGAGGGTACCGCGGAGCTGAGGAAGCTTCCCGGGATATCGGCGGATAAGAGGGGTGATGACTATCACGCAGGATGGCGTGATTGGGGCATCGCCCCAACAGACGAGGCACGGCTGGACGAGGGGTATGTCTTGAAGAGGTGCTATACGAGTTCCTTGATGGTCAAGACCGCAGTTCGTCCACAATTGACACATCATGGTGGATGTTATCGGAACCGGTTGGGAGCCAGCCCGAGATGTACTGAACGGTCGTGTTGTATTCCCCCCATTATACTTCCGGTGTCGCTGGGCTTCGCCCACAAGTTTGTCGCGGCCACTGGGCGAAAAATGGGTCAGCATTATGAAGGGTTCTTTGAAGGCCAAATGGAGATGCGAGGAGACGACTTACGCATATACCCGTCCGCCTGTGTTAACAAGTAAAACATCACACACAATCGCGAAAGCAGACATAGAATCAGTGTCTGCAACTCCACACTCTCTTTCAAAGAGGATAACGTACCGTGATACGATGGTGAGCAAAGATGTTCATCTCATTGGAGACAGACAGGAACCAGGCGTTGGTCCCTGCTTGTTGAAAGGCACGAAAGTGGCTTCCGCCCCGGAACGTTTCGTCGCAAGCGCCCAATACGGGAGTTGCCATACAACCATCGAAGTTCGAGCTCCTGAGCTTGCCATCCACGCCCGTCACCCAGTTGGCTTGCTGCTTGATACCCTCATGTAACCCAAAGCACTAGAAGAGAGGAAGAGCGCATCAATATACGGCTCATGCAGGTATGCATGGTAAGAGGGGGAGAGTCAACGTACTTCACGTCCATAGCCCATGTCCTCAGCCCATCGCATTAGCCCCGTCACATTCAGGAGCGGGGCTGGAATCGCCGGAAAATGATGACGTTGAGAGGCTCGCCGAGGAGAACGAGGCTCCAAGGAACTGAAGAGAGAGAACAAGGTTAGTAAAAGTCATTCTCGCGGTCCGTATGCTTCGGACACGCTGTTCATAATAAAATGGCGTCCGCATACAAGCCAGACGAAAGCAAGGGGAAAAAAACGCACAGTGAGCCATGTTATTGCCTCTCTAGTGCTGGATTGAAGTAACCTGTTGGCTCTTGGCCAGAGCGGTTGCGGCCACAACGAGTAAAATGAGGACGAGAGGCGGAAAGGACGCATGACTGCCCCTCTAAGATGTTGGTGGTAAGGAGCAAGCAGGGCAGGGAGGATATGGCAATGTATAGGGGATCGTCGTTGAGGTAGGGAATGCTCGGATTTGGAATGGGGAGCAGTCGCCGCAAAGCCATACATTCCGACTGCGCAAGCCGCCGGCAGCAGTCCAGAATCCTTCAAAAGATTTTGTCAACATGACCTGCTCATTCTGTGATCATTGGACAGTATCAGCCCGAGAGGAAAGGAGGGCGAGTTGAGCAGCTGAAACAGACGGCAGCATCCGAAGGTTGAACCTATTCCCGTGCTAGTGAGCAAAACGATGCAGTCCTCTAGGCTGATAAGCCATCACTATAGTATCGCATCGCCGCATCAGAACCAAAGCTACGTGACGTTGCACAGCCCACCGATTAGTACTGCAATGCGGAAGCTTGAAGCAGTTGAAGACGTTTGAAGTAGGATGGCCAAGCCGCGGGAATGTAGACCGCACCCGCTGTGGACGCTCGCACGAGCAACTCTCATTGGCTCGCGGCGGGGGGCACAGTGCCTTCTATTGAACGTTGATCATGTCGAACGTTGGAGCGCGCGTTGAGCGTCGCGTTGACGATGGCGCGATGAGCTATGGCGCGTAACGTTGGCTCCCAAAGGCCTTAAGTATCAGTGCAGCAGAGCGCCTGTGATGAGCGCTGCTCTGGATGCTGGCGCTGATTAGCCGAACGCCCGGAAAGACAATGGGGGGAGCATTTTCGGCGTCGACTCATGTTCGACGTTCGACGACATTCCCCACACCTGAGACCCTGCAGTACTCAGTCCCTCCGTACTATCATGTCAGTAAGCAGCATTACTCACTATACCTGCCATACGTTCACTGGATTTACCCGTTATGCGAACGCGTTACCCGTCGGCTATCGAGGCGGAGCTATTAGTGACGCGTGCCGGAGCAACTAAGGAGCGTGAGAAAAATCGGTTTCTTGCGTCTGGTCGGCTAGTTGACTACAGTTGAACGTTCAACGTATCGTTCAACGTTGAACGTTGTTAATGGCAAACGGGTACTGCCTCGGGGGGGCTTAAACGCTGACGTTCACTGGCATGTCGGTCCCGGGGGAGGTCCTGTGGGGTATGGTTATGATGCATGGCATGAATAAGTGCACAGGAGGGGACAGCCTCGAGTCCACTCAAGCTTCAAGCACTACACGGCGTGTCTGCTGTGTCCAGGAGTGGCAGCTACTAGCTATCGATTATCTAATAGTTATCGAAGTTATCTGTGATCTATATCGACCCTCCTGCAGGCCAACATCATGCATCACAGCGTGCGGGATAGTACTGTTGGGGGGCCAGCAAGGGAGATACAACGGTGGGGAAGGCAGCCAGAGGGGCAACGGGACGGGCGGAGCAGGGGCGGAGCAGGGGCGGAACAGAGGCGGAACGGGGCCGCCTCGCACAAGTATAAGTGGGGGGGCTGGATCGTCGACGACCATCAATCATCCCACTCCCTCCTTCCTTTCCACCACGCATTATTGTCTCTTCCGCCCCCCGCGAATCAATCGCTGTGTGCTTTTGCATCCCATCCTGGGGCCTGTGGCAGGATCAGGACCTGACTTGGCAAGCATTCAATAGCCATACTTCAAACTTCAAGCCACACCAACGGGGGCAAACGAGTCTACTACTGCTCTGCAATTGATGCGACCTGGAGTCCTCTGAGATCTGATGGCCATCCAGGGTGATGCAATCGCCCTAGCAGTGGTGGGGATCTAAGCCAAGCAGCAACACCTACAGACGGGTTACACCAGGAGCTAGGCTGTACCGTCTTAAGCCTGGAGAGAGACTGAGGGACTTAACCAAACACCCTAGTCACCCTTCTGTGGCTCAAAAACAACAATGGTCTGTTGTATGTTTTGATGGCTCAGACTACTGTCACAACTCTTGGAGTTGACGCAGACCACAGACGCAGACCACACTGTTACACTGATGCACAATGGATGATGTCGATGATGTATTTCATTTGAGGTATGGGATGCATGCGGTGCATGATATACACGAGGTCCATCCATGTAGCTAGCCTCCTTATTCCGATACTTTCCGTTGCGTTCCCACTCCTGATCAGGCTCAGGGGCATGCCATCATCCGAGCTGCAAGCAAGCGTCACACGTCACATCAATTATCGACGGCAAACAGTTCCGAACGAGTGTTTAGACTTCACGGCACCGTACACCGACGTCCGGGCGTATTCGGCGGACCGCATAGTCCCAGCTCAACGCCCAGCTGAGCAGAGCGCATGGCACACCCATTTCGATGTTGCTGCAGCTGCCCCTTTACTGCGCCTTCGCTTCTCGCAGCTTCTTGCGCTCGGCTCGCTTCTGGATTGAGACCTGCATCGCCCGCGACTGAGAGAAGAGGATGGACTCGGGCACGAACCGGCTCAACGCCCAGTCCATCAGTGCATGGCCAGGCCACGGGGTAGAGGTGAAGGCACGCCCCACAGCGCCGACCGGGCGACCGATGGTGGTCAGCACTTGCCGAACATAGTCCCGCGGCAGAGGAATCATGCGAGAGGAGCGGCGAATTTTGCTCATGTTAGACACGACAAAGTATGTGTTGACCAGTTCCACATCCACTCCCAGCGGTGCCATCTCGCTTGCCACGCTCTGGGACCAGGCCGCCAAGAAGGCCTTCGAACCGGAGTAGGTAGCCAGTAGCGGGGTGGGGAAGGCGCCAGCAAAGCTACCCAGATTGAGTACCAGACCACGTCGCCGTTCCATCATGCCGGGCAGCACCACTTGCGTCACTGCCAGGGTGGCCGAAATGTTGATCTGTACAATCTGCGCCAGCTCAGCCTCAGGGGTCTGGGCAAAGAGCACAGGACCAGAGTGCGATACGCCCACATTGTTCACCAGCACACCCACATCCTTTGTGCCCAACGCAGCCTTGAGCCTGGCGTATTCTGCTGCACCAGCTTGGGCAAAGTCGATGACCACCGTCTCGACCTGGGCCGAAGGCGTCTGGGCCACAATCTCAGCCTGCGTCGCTGCCAACTTGGAGGGAGTGCGTGACGCAATGACCAAATGGAACCCTTTGGCAGCGAGTTGCAAGGCAAACTCCTTGCCAATCCCATCGGTGGCGCCCGTAACGAGGGCCCAGGTGGGGGCGTTGTTCTTGTTCTTGTACTTATTGAGCGAAGTGCCCTTGAGGACATAGGCGCCGGCCACAACACGGGCCAGGTCCAACGCTTGCTTGAGGACAAATGCCCCCACCAACGCCAGAAGACCGCCCGCAACGAGTACAGGCATCACCCGTTCGTCGACTGAGCACACCAGTCAGCTCTCGCTCCAGCGCCATGGCCACAAACGCATGAGGCCTGGGGCGGCAACATACCAGTGTTGAAGCTGAGCGGCACGACCCACGCGTTCTGGCGAGCTTCCATGGGGGGCTAGAAAAGAAGATGCTGGTGGTGGGTGAAGCGGAGGGTGCGGTTGGCCAGGCCAAGGTTAGCGCTGAGCCTGAGCCTGAGCCCTTCGCGCGGAATACGTGGACGCGCGGCACAGCCAGGTGTCGGTTGGGGGAGAGGGGCCTTGCCAAACCGGGCACGCCTGGCACACTGCCCTCGCGCTGGGCTGGTGTCACCTAGGTCGGGCCCGAGGGGCGCCGAGGCCTACCGAGGCCCGCTGAGGCTGAGGGCCTGAGGCTCAGGCATCCCAGCGCACCCCAATCCAAACAAACGACGTTGGAGCACATCACATGTTCGTCACCTTCGTCCCAGGCCATTTCCGCCGATGGGCGGAAAGTAGGCTGGCCATTGCCTGCCAGCCGCCTCGGCCCTAGCCCCACCCTGGGTGATACCATCTGGCGCATGTCCTCGCATGCCAGGCCTCCGCCACAATGGATGTGCTCGTCCCCCACTCCTAACGAATGGGTTCCCCATTACGCTGACAGGGGCCCCTCCCATACGGGTGCGGTGCGCCGCCTGAGCGTGCGAAGGGCATAGAGATCGAAGGAAAGAGATGAGCCATGGGAGACAACTCACTAGCTTCACTGGTCACCGGTCACCGGTCACCGGTCACCTCGCCCGTCGCTGCCGTCACGTGCCCAACACAATTGCAACATCCGCTCACGCCCCCTCGGCTCAATCAGTATCTTGCTGTCCAGTCCACATCCAGGCCATTGCCCATGGCGCAGCTCACAATCCGTCGTTGCGGTCTTTTCCCTTCGCTGCTGGCCCCCTTTGCCCACCATCACCATGACCTCTCCGTCACTCAGGTGCAGCAGCTTGGCGTTCGCGTTGGCGTCATTGGCGGCTCCGGCCTCTACCACCTGCGCGGCGTCGAGGTGGTCACCCAGGTCCATCCTGACACGGTGCGTACTGCTTGGCTCCGGATCCTATCACGGGTTCCCACGGGGTACATGCGTGGACTAACAACTCCCATTACCCCGTGTCTAGCCCTGGGGCAAGCCCAGCTCGCCCATCACTGTCGCCAAACTTCCAAGTGGTGTGCATATTGCTTTCCTTGCCCGCCATGGCGTTGCCCACGAAGTGCCGCCGAGCAAGGTGCCTGCGTTGGCCAACATTGCCGCCCTCAAGCACCTTGGTGTCCGCACCATCGTTGCCTTCTCTGCGTTGGCAGTCTGCGGGAAGAAGTGCGTCCAAAGGATTTCATTGTTCCTTCCCAAATCCTTGATCGCACCAAGGGGGTCCGCCGTGCCTCGTTCTTTGGCGACGGGGAGGAGTCGTCGGTTGTGGCCCACGCCATGTTTGGCGACCCGTTCGATGAGCACCTACGGTCGCTGGTTGAGAACAAGGTGCGTGACGTGCTCAAGACGGCAGCGCCCGAGGTGCATGTGCATGGGGACAAGTGTGTGGTCTGCATGGAGGGTCCGGCGTTTTCGACACGGGCCGAGAGCAACGTCTACCGCCAACTGGGCGGCGACATTATCAACATGTCTGTCTTGCCGAGGCCAAGCTGGCACGCGAGGCCGAGTTAGGATATGTGCTGGTGGCAACGGCAACGGACTACGATGCGTGGCGGGCGCATGAGGGGGCTGTGACGGTGGAGCAGGTGATGGCGGTGCTGCAGCACAATGTGGTTGCGTCGCAAGAAGTGGTGCTGGGGGTGCTGGACACGGTGCATGCCGAGGCGGCCAATGCCGAGTCGGCGTCCAACAAGGCACTTCGTGGCAGTATGAAGTTTGCGATTGTCACCAAGCCGCATGCCATCCCAGCACAGGCCAAGGCGAACCTGAGTTTCCTGCTGCCCGAGTACTTTTCCTGAGGATAAGATTAGTGGAGGGCGCGAACAAGGGCCAGTATCTATCTGCCTGTGAAAAGTATTTCGTATGGGTTCGAGTGAGAGGGTGGGTAGAAGCTAGTGAGCGTGGCGTTCGTCCCATGCGTACCAGCAGTAAACGAGCAGAGCCTTGACTCAAGCCGAAGAGATTACCAGGGTCCAGCCAGGGTCTCAGGGTGGTCAGCTCAGCGCTCAGGGGTCGTACGCACTACTCTATTACTGGACTCCTCCACTCATCGATCTCATCCGTCGCCTCCGATCTCAGGTGTCAAAGCATATCAACTGCATGGCCATGGCGGGTGCCGAGGGGAGCTGATATATGATAGCCTCCAGTGCTCTGTCTGGTGCCAGCCGCCAGGCACAAACAGCATCGCGCTGGCTTTGTACACGCCGAGGACAGCGCGTTTGGGCGCCCTCACTGCCTCAGCCACCCTCTTCCTAGTCGAGTGCGGGCGCAGACTCTCCTACGCTGCCACACCCACTCGGCGCAGCCACCAGCTTCGCCCCAAACCTCGGCGTTTGAAAGCGATTGGGCAAACCAAGCCCCAACGTCACGTACTAATCACCGCCCCTCCTCTCTTCTTTGCCTCTTCCGCCTCCTCCTCCTCTCCTCCTCCTCCTCGCATACACGCGCATGGCATCCCTGGTGAGCTTTGGCCTCGACCCCGAGTACAATGCGGCGCCAGCGCGTAGCCGCAGTTTGCTCTCTGCGTCCTCTCTGCTCTCGTTCCTCCCGCCGCCCCCAGCCCCCCCACTCTGCCGCCTCGCCAACCCCAGCCAGAGCCGTCGCCACGGCCACCGCCCCTGCAACTCCAACTTCAACTTCAGTCGTCTCCTCCTCCTCAACCCCGACCCCCATCTCCACCTAACCATCTAATTCAACCGCAGCAGCAACCGCGATCACCACCGACTCTGTACCTGCCTGGCAGGCTTTCCTCCATGACCCCGACCCAGATGGTGCCGAGTCAATACCCTCCAGCCCACAACCCACCTGGATGCCCGACGAAGCAGCATCAGTCTGCACACGCTGCGAACGTCCATTTTATGCGTTGCGCCGGCGCCATCGTATCGTTTTCCACCCTCTCGCTCTCGCTCCCGTTCCCGTTCCCTCTCACATGCTGACTATTGGGTGGTGCAGACTGCCGTCTATGTGGACTCATTTTCTGTGCGTCGTGTGCTAGCGGAGAACGCCGCATCCTCACTCACAGGGGCCTGCCTGGGTCCGCGCATGCGAAGCCTGTGTCCAAGGATATGATCTTACGCTAGCCGCAGCGGCCGAGCCGCGCAGCCAGACCGCCCCTGCGTATCTGTGCTCCATCTCGTCTGCTGAAATCAAGAGAGACCCGCCAGCGCCTATTCGCGCACGCCTCTTCAGCCGTCTCAGTCCTCTTCATCCTTCGCTTGGGGTGACGAGATGGCTTATCTCTCGTCCTATGCCGCCCACCTACTGGAAGAGCATCCAATCTGGCGAGACACAGTGCTACAGCTTGCACTCAAAGCGATTGCCCGCCTTCAGATTGAGCCGGAGAACAGGGACATGGGCCTGCGCGAGCACCTTCGCGTGCTCCCCTTGCCAGGACGAGGTGGAATACGCTATGTCAAGGGAGTGGTATCGCTCAAGGACGTTGCATCGAAGGCCATGCGCCGGCTCCTGCCTTTTCTTCGGCTCGAGTGGTGCTCGTTTCCTTTCCCTGGTCTATGTAGGAGAGATGGGAGAGGTGACGGACCTGACTACGGTGCAAAGAGAAGAACAGGCTTATCTTGTTTACCTTGTGCAATCCCTCCTCGCTTTAAAACCCCAACTGGTCATCAGCGCCTGGGCATCATTTCGCGATGGGTCGTGGACCAACTGGAGAGAGCGGGCGTTGTTCTCTTGCCTGGGTGCACCGCTTCTGAACTAGATGCGGTCAGTCAATGCACGGCGCACAGATCACCTCATCTCCCTCTGACTTGGACCCCTCGGCGGTAGGAGAGGCGACCTTCTTTGATGTTCAAGACTTCACCCTGCACCCTTCTGGTGGAGAGGTCGGGCGCTCGCGTTGATGAAGCTACAGGGCAAGCCTAACCAGAGATCAATTGGCTCTTTCCTCATTTCGACTCCAGCACCCCTCAAACAATTGGATTGGGTCGGAAATACTGCCCTTTTGGTCGCCCATGTCGCGTACAACCTCCGCCTTGAACGGATTTGGAGAACCCCCCTTCTGCCTTCCTCCTCGGTGCCCCACTCTTGTAACATTCTCGCTATTCCGTCTTCAGGACCTTGTCTCGCTCCCTTCATCCCTCCGCCCAGACTATTTGTCTCAGTATGTGGATGGTGCCACATCCCTTTCCTGTGTTATACGCATTCCCCCACCCCAACCTATCCAACGGCTGGTCGAGTTGGCCCACCAAGTGGCGGATGTCCGCAAACGTCTGCTCGCTCTTCGCCCTTTGTCTCAAAGAGAACAGCAAGGGAAAATGACAGGATCTGAAAACGACTTGATCCTTCGGATAATAAGCCCTCCCACCTTGGAGCTCAAGCAGATGAGCGCGCGGCCGAGGTGGAGTTGCAAACATTGAAGACTTGTGTCGACCAACAGGTGAACGCATGGACCATATTCCACTCCAAAGGGGGGGTGCTCCGCCTGAACTCCCTTGTGAGAAGGTGATTTGGATGCAACTTGTCACTTGCACCGTGGGGGAAGAGAAGAGAGTCAGTTCAGGCCCCACTTGGTTGAAACGACCTTGTACGGCGAGGGGGACAAGTCTGTGGGTCGGGCCATTCCTGACCTGGTCACGGCCCCTTGCCCGTTTGCCGTGCCATGCGAGGGGGAACACACAACTACCTTTTTCCATGCTGGCAGGAGAGTCGATCTACGGGTCGCGCATCATTCGTGAGGAGCGCCTCGATGCTTCACTTTACCGGTGCCATGCCTGCCCTACTTGCCACCTTCGTACCAATCTTGAACATGTAGGTGACGAGCGATCTCTCTCGTTTACCCAACTCGTGTTGCTTGCGTTGTATGGTCCCCCGCTCACTTGCACCCATTTCGGCGTGCACATTTTCGTCTATTGCGGTTATGAGGTCCAACTTTGTATCGCTTGTCGATACGTTTGACGTAGTACTTCCCGCGACTACGCTGGTGGCAAGAGCTGACCTACAATATGCCAGGAGGGTCGACGAGCTGGCACAGCTTACGTCTCGCACAACCGCATGGTGGGACAGTGCGCGGGCTCGACTTGAAGCTTGATGACCGAAGCTGAAAAGGGTTCGGATCCAGACATACGGTCCCGGGCCATCGTGCATGGTGGCGAACTTTTCACGGAACTTGTCAAGGCGAGGGAATCCCTTTTGATTGAGATGCGCACCCGGTTTCTGTCTTGCGAGATGAGCGCCTTAATTTTCTTTTGGCGTGAACTTGGGATCGAGGCGGACGCGTGGGAGGGACGTCTGGCCGAATACGAGGCAGAAGTTTTCCCTCGCAACGAATGGCGTCATCGGCTGTCTTTTGCCAGCGGCTTGGGGAAGTGGAGTTTGCCTTCAAGTGCTCGGTCTGTTTCGCCGGACAGCCCTCCAGGACCGAACGATCTTCCAATCCCTCCCCGTACACCCAGTTCGAGCGGGTCGACCGAGGAGAAAGGACGTCCGGCACCTCCCCCGATCATCGTGACTGACCCTACCCAGCGGAGTGCCCCCGCACCCTCTAGTCTTTCCTGGTCAGGGCCACTGAGAACTTTGCGTCCCCCATTCCCAAAGTGCGTCATTCCTTAGCTTCTTCCACCGCGATCCAACCATCTACCCCGCGGCCCCATCGCAAGCGTCCTTCGCTAGACCCCCGTCGCTCTTCAACAACCATCATTTCTTCACGGCGCCGCCGCTCTGGTCTGCGTACGGCGCCAGTGCGTCCTCGTCGACCTCCTGCATCTCACTCACATCCTTCCATTCTCCTACACCCCTACCTTCGTACCCTCGCCCGTCGTCGTCGCGATCAACAAGTGGTCGTCTTTTGCGATGTTGAAGAGGCATTGTCCGATTCGACGTGGGACGAGACTGGAGCCGAGTCCGATTCTGAGTCGGTGTTCGACTCGGAGATTGGTGCGGCGCCGCTTCCTTCGCAGTTGGACGATACACGCGTTCGCTCATTGCCTGTCCCCTTCACCGGCGCAACCGGGAAGGAAGATGCTGAATCCCCGCGCAATCATGGATCTCGATAGATGAGGACAAGGAGAGAGAACCTTCCCTCTTCCGCAGTTTTGTGGACCTGTGGGGATCCGCCTCAGACCGTCTCTCTCCTCTGGAGCGACCACTACGCGGTGTTCATTTGTTTCCCAATTCGTCTGTCCCGCTGTGGAGCAAGGAGCCCATCTCTGCCATCGCCCTCACACTTGACAGCGACGAGTACATGGCACAGATGGAGCGCCTCCATCCTTCCGTGTGCGGTGGCAGCACAGCAGAATTGGGCCCAACGCTGCGTACTCCAACTGGGACACATATGCGGTTCCAGTTTCATGCGCCTGGCGCCCCACTCCTGATTGTTCGTGTGTTTTATGCACAGCAGTTTGCCGCCCTGCGTCAAGCCGTGGGAGTCGATCGTGCCGCTTTTGTTGCCTCGCTTGCCCGTTGCCAGCCGTGGAGAGCAAAAGGTGGCAAATCCAATGCCTCGTTCCATCGTTCGTTGGACCGACGGTTTATCATCAAGACCCTTACCCGCACTGAACTCAATACCTTGACCACATTTGTCCCTGCCTACTTTTCTCATCTGGCTACTTGCCTGGGGATTGATGGCCCCTCCCACCCCTCGGCCTTGGCTCGTGTTTTGGGACTCTTCCGCCTGGAGGTGTTTGATGGACCACTGCACAAACCCGAGAAAATCGACTGCATCGTGATGGAGGATTTGTTCTATGGTCGGAGGGCCAGGTCAGACACCCCCTACTCTCCAATCCATTCCTAGGTGAGGTGGAGACTGTTTGACCTCAAAGGATCGCTGCGCAACCGCTTTGTGCCCCCCGAGCCGGCCAGTCAAGGGACGGTGCTGCTCGATGCCAACTTTACCGCGTTGGCTGCACCGGAAAAACGCCCGCTGTTTATCACCGAGTCCAGCAAACGCCGCCTTCTTACCGCCCTCTCTAACGACACACGCTTCCTTTCTGAACAAGGGATGATGGACTATTCACTTGTAGTTGGCGTGGTTCCCACTTCCCGAGAGTTGGTTGTTGGGATTGTTGGTACGTCCCTTTCTCTCTCCCCTGCTCTCCCAGTAACTTATTGAGGGTGAACTCTTCATGTGCAGACATATTGCTGACGCTGTGACTCGGGGTGGTGGACAGACTTCTTCCGTCCGTACGAGTGGAAGGAACGAGTTGAGACCTTCATGAAAGGGAATGGTCTCATTGGACCACCTGGTGAACCAACAGTGGTGCGTCGCTTTCTCTCCAACTTCATAACGTTGGTGCTGATGCCGACTGATTTTTGGCCAGATCACCCCGTCCGAATACGCCAAACGCTTCTTACGTTTTGCTGAACATATTTTGCTGGTGCGCACTCTCCTCCTTGCATGCTTTTCGCAGGGTAAGCGTGATTGACTGTTCTCCGCAGATGCCTGACGCATGGGTCTCTCCCATTTGGCTCAGCACCCCCCGCCTTTCTGAAGAGTAGGAAAGATACCCTGCGCCAACACACTCACCGGTGTTGGCCCACCAACCCTCCTCTCTCACTTCTCACATCTCGAATACCCAAAAAATCTTTCGCTTTCCGGTTGCTCCTTACTCGACCCCAGCTCACCCGTTGAACGTTGAACATTGCCTGATGGTCTTCCTCTCTGCCTCCCCCTCATCACTCCCGACCGCGATCTGAGTGATGGTTACTACTCACGCCGTGTATATATTCCCTCACCACCCCACCCCTTAACGACACACTTGCTGATGCCTCTCGATGGACCCCCCCCGGATGATGCCTTTTTTTATCACGTTGCCTACCACGAAATACACCGTTCCTCGCTATTTGATGCATGGGGATCTGAGGCCAGCATGCAGAGCCACAATATACCATAGGTGAAGACCAGAAGGAAAAGAGCGGTACGATCTTCACCGACGCCCCCCCGTCCGGCGCCCAGCACCGCGCAAAGCCCGCTGCGCCGTACCAGGCGGGGCGGGCGGGCCTGGGTTCGGCCGTTCCGACTGCTGGTTTTTGATCGTCTCATCCACCGAAAGGATGAGAGTGGCAGCCTCGGCAGCCGAGGAGATGGCGTTAATCTTGACCAAGGACGGCTCCCATACGAACTTTTCCAAGTTGTTAGCGACACCGTCCGTGTCCATGTCGATCCCGTCCCAAGAGTGGCCTTGGGCATGTCGCATCCGCAACTGATTGAGCAGATCCGTAGCGTCCAGACCGGCATTGTCCGCAATCTGCCGCGGGATCACTTCGAGCGCCTTAGCGAATGCACCGATGATCAATTGCTGCTTCCCCTCAATCGTCCGGGCATACTCGCGCAGGTATTTGGACAACTCCATCTCCACTGCTCCACCGGGCAACGATCGAACCGTTCTTGATCGCCCGCTTGACAATCATGATAGCATCGTGCAGCGAGCGCTCCACTTCGGCGATGAACTGTTCCGCTCCGCCCCGAAGAATAAGGGTGCACGTCTTGGCCGCGTGACAACCCTCAAAGAGGTTGAATCGCTCCGACCCGATCTGACGCTCTTCAAACAGCTGGCATGTGCCAAGGTGCTCAGGGCGCAGATCCGATACGGTCGACTGCACCGAACCTCCGACGGCCTGGATCACACGCTGCATATCGTCCGCTGCCACACGCCCAGCGCAGAAAATGTTGCGGTCGGCGAAAAATTGGGTGGCCAGGTCCCGATTGGCAGCTTAGATAGGACCACTTGGGCCCCCGACTTGACGATGGCCTCGAGCTTAGCATAGATAATGTTCCACTCGGCATCGACAATGGCTTGGTACTCGCTGACCTCGTTGATTCGAACCTCAGCATTGTCCTTCTCGGCCTTGAGTTCAAGCTCAACGTTCAGGTTAAGAATTTTTGGGTTGGTGAACCGTTTGGGCTGTTGCTCAAAGCCAGCATAGGCAAACGTCTTTTTGAAAGCCACGCCCTTGACCAAGAGCGAATCCTGCATGCCGCCGCCAGGCACCTTCTTGATTCCGATCAAATTCTCGTCCAGGTCATCCTGGTCAAGTGTTTGGACAGCATCAACGACCATGTTGCTGAAGAAGCTGCGCTGCGAGACGATTAGCTTGGAGCTCATAGCAGTGCCCGCGCACTTCATCAGCAGGTCACGGAAGCCGTCCGGATCGTTGCGGTCAATGGCAACGGCCATCTGCTTGACGCGTTCGACAGCCAATTGAGCAGCTTTGCGGAAGGCGCGGATGATAATGTGAGGCGAAACACCGTCTTCAATAAAGGGGCGGGCCTCCTTGAGCATCTCACCTGCCAGGAGCACGACTGAGGTCGTGCCGTCGCCCACCTCGGCGTCCTGGGCACGGGCAATGTCGACCAAGGTGCGAGCAGCCGGGTGCACAATCTCTAGGAGCTTGAGAATAGTCGCGCCATCATTGGAAATTGTGCTCTTTCCGCGGCCATCGATGATGAGCTTGTCCATTCCGCGCGGGCCGAGGGTGGAGGCGACACAGCCAACGACCGTCTGGCAGGCGCCAATGTTGCTCAGCAGTTGCCCTGTGCCCTGGGACGAGTCGGTGCCTTCGCGCAGCACAATCACGGGCGGTTGCATCATTCCCAAGCGGCCGGCCATTGTGATGGGAGGGGATGGGGTGGAGGAGAAGGAGGAGGAGAAGGTGGTGGTGGTCTCGTCCAATTCGCCTCGGCAGCGCCACTCGCCTCGCGCGTATTTTCGGTCGCGTTCGGAACGCATTCGACTTCTGCGCCGCATCACCGAATACTCCCGCCCTTCCGCCCCTCCCAATTCCGCTCCAGCGGGCCCAGCGGTTGCCTGCGACGTCTGTCCCATTTACCCCGCAGCAATGCGCTCGTGGCGTCACATTGTCACGTGCCTCGACATCCCACTGGAGCTGCCATAAACTCTTCATCCTTCGGCATTTGCCCACCACGCATCTTCCTCTCGATCCGACATCGTCTCCATCTACGCCAAGAGAAGATGCTCAGCCAGAGACAACGAAACGTGGAGTTCAACACTGCACGTGGCCCGGGCGTAGCCCCATACTGCGCTTTCGGTCTAGCCAACCAAGAATAAGTCAAGCTGGCCGGCAGTCGGTTACATGATCCAAGTCAATCAGGAAGGCAACGGCGGCGTGGGGATGCACACGCACCTGTCAGCGACATTTTCTGTGCAGTTCACATGAGACCTCTTTTCTGGCGTGAAGCCACGGGAAAGATCAATTCCAAACGCTCTATCGTCCGAGGTACGGGTCGGAGAAGGAGAGGTTAGTCGGTGCTGCAGGAGGCATGCCACATCCTGGGTGCCCCCCCCCAAAAAAGGTTCCACTCTTCATGTCCCCCCTCGTTTCGATGTAACGGCGTGGGTCATAGCAGAGGAGGTACAGCGCCGTTTCGGGTTTTCCTCATGCAAAAAAACAGCGGTAGGCGGGCGAAGAAGCCAGATGCGGCGGGTGCGGGGAAGAGGGTACCCGAAGAGAGGGCTCGGGCGCGGGTGCGTGGGCGATGGCAATGTGGTACAAGTGGTGGAGGCGTCAAGGTCAGAGGTCAGATGCCAGCGTCGGGGGTTAGGCCTTAGGGTGCGAGTGAGGAGCGGGGCCTCCAAAGAGAGCGTACGTAGCCGCAGACACACATGTCAAAACTCACGCGGTACGTAACACGCAATTAGCAAAAATAACACTCTCTACCGGGAATCGACCCGGGTCTCGTCCGCACGCCTGTCGGAAGAATCAATCGATGACAGGGACGTGTCATAGCCCTAAACTATCGGAGATTAGTTAACGGTTGGACATATTGCCGTTGCCATTTCTCACTCCTTTCTCATCTTTCCTCTTCGTCCCCGTACCCTTCCTATCCATGGGTCTAGACATGGCTCCGCCGCGCCCGAGTATAGTGGAGATACCTGCTGATAATCCGCATTCGTTCTACTTTGGGCGTTGCAATACTGCCAGCACACCATCAGGGGGTGAAGGGAAGTAGGGCATAATGTCATTCCCACGTTCCCGGCAAGAGAAAGCCAGGTCTACCTCTTGAACATGCGCAGTTCAAGTAGCGCATGGGAATGTACAGCACAACTGCCGCCGCAACCCAACCAACCTCAAACCCAAGGTCCCCGAATGCTTGGCGATGGGTCCCGTGTACCACGTTTTCGAGGCTGATGGGATCAAGGGCGCAAGTGACATCAACGCTGCTGACATGGCCCCAATCCCCAGGGAAGCTGGAAGGCTTGTCCCACACGGACCTGTCGTAGTTGGCAAAGTTGGACTTACGGAAACAATGTGCTCCGTCATGACAATGGCAATGTAAAGCGCCGACCAATAGGAGAGAATGGTGGTAAATGTCGACAGGGTACTGTAAAGTGAGTTGCCCCCGCAATGGCTGTGGGCAGCACAATGGCCGTGACCAGATACTGAAAAGAAACGAGGTGTGCGGTAAACAAACTTGAAAGGTACCATTGTTTGAATGGCGAGCGTCAACGAGTAGAACGTCAGGGCCAAATTGCTCTCCTCCGTGGAGAGGGCGAGAAGAACAGTTGCAATTTGCCAAAGCCACGAAGCGCGGACGTCCCGCGAGTCTGAGGGCCAGCCAGAATCGTATTGAACAGGCACCAACCGACTTGTCCAGCGCGTCTTGCCATGCGGGGATGTCCATGGCGAATAGGCAAAGGCAGCGCCCAACTGAGCTGGGATACTTGATAAAAAAAGCCGCGTACGTGCCCCAAAACAATTTCACGAACTCGTGTCGGACCGCAAGTAAAGTGACATGTCACCTCGCGAGGGGTGCATAAGGAATAAAGAAACAGCCACGACACCTGCCATGGCCAATACTGGGGCTGCACTGCCGGCAGGGTACTCCTCGGTCGATTGTGACTTGGCCTTCCGGGATATGCAGGCCCCGGGGCCCTGTCCTGCCACAGCAATGATCGAGATAAAAGGAATAATGGTGAGCACCCAAATGGCGGCGTTCAAAGACATGCAGGATGCGAATACCAAAAAAGGAGATGACCAGTGCGCACACGCACACAATCACAATCCCCCCACCGTCGACATGGTCTCTTGCTGGAGAGGGATAAGCTGGCCAGCACCAGTACCACTGGCGGCAGTTGTCCACCCTTCGGTACGCGAACTTCCGCCGCCAGGGCCTGTCCACCGAGAATGGCGTTAAGAATACAAACCCTACCATAGTAGCGGCACTGAGGAGTGCAATGAGGCAGGTGGGCCAGAAGCCCCAACTGTATCGCGACTGGACCAGCTGGCGCATGCCAAGCGGGGCCGAATGTGGAAAGGTAGGCGGGTGGTAGAGCACAAAGAAGACCAAACCCAAGGATGGTACCATAGGCGCCATAGAAGCTGAGGCCAAAAGAGGCAGCAAGGGTACCGGTACTGAAAGAAAGAATGTTGAAGTTACCCGAAAACCAGAGGAAGCCAACGCTCCACCATGCGGTTCCTGTTTGGGCTTCGCGGGAAGAGGCACAATGCCCTGGCTCTCGATCTGGGCGCGGCGAGGGGGTGGTGAGGTGCTGGAAGCGGTGGTGAAATGCTTGGTCCTTCGAGCCAGCCTGGATGGGCAGGGCAGCTCGTCTGGCGAGCTGAGGGCGGACTTGTCGTCCGAGCCGGGCAGGCTGGCAGGCACGTGCGTAGACAGCGCTGTTCGGCCATGGTGTTGGAGAGGGGACGCCGAAACGCGTGCGGAAGCGGCCCAAAGTAGGCAGATATATAGAGGGGGAAGTGGTGGTGGGATAGGAAGGCGCGAGGGACAGCAGGCTAGCTCCTGAGGGCTGGGGGCTGTGTCAGCCGCTGGGATCAGAAATAGGGCAAGTCAGGTACAAGTCGACAGCCACTTCAGGGGGAAGCTACTATAAGGCGCAAAACGGAAATAAGATGATCCCAGACAACGTCGAGCGTGGTAGCTTCCAACGTCATCGATCATCAACCAGTGCGAGGATCGATGATTAATTACGTTGCCCGCGGCAAAGCTCGGCTACCGGAGATCCGCAGCCAAATCAATTTTCAAATCGCAGACGGACTCACGCTCACGTGCTCACGCGCTAGCTCCACCTCGAACATTATTGCGGCCTCTTCCAGACGGAGATCGCCACCACCATCTCCGTCGCGCGATGCCCACTCCACCGCTTCACTTTCCTTCGCATACTGGAATGCCCCACACCAGCAATCTCAGTGGGGCATCGGCTGATGAGCTTCTCCCCGTTCACATTCGTTCCACTCTGCAGCGACTGGAAGACACCATGTATTCCAGATGATTGAACGAGCCCAGTTTGGCGCCAATGCACCCATGTACCAACCCAACGCGTTCCCCCAGCTTGCCGAGCGTGAGGGGTGGCACAAGTCCTGGACAGAATGGTTCTTGTTCGAGTCCGAAAAGGCCCACGCCAAGGTACGCCGGTGGGAAGCCCCGGACGAATATCCCTTCTCCGACCTTCAGGCTTCTTCCAGAACCATTTTGCCCGCGGTGAGCTACCCAGATCTGCTCTATCCAGCAACAAAGGTCACCAGATCAATGTAAACCCCAAGATTTACGAATTTTACGTCAACCAAGTCATCCCTCGCATCTGTGCGCTGGGATCCGACGATGGTCAGTATGGCTCAGCGGCCGTGCGGGATGTGGACTGCTGAATGCACTCAGCCGGCGCATTCACTTTGGCATGTTCGTGTCCGAATCCAAGTTCCGCCAGAACCCGCGGTATTCATCCAGCCTATCGAAACCAACCCGGGCTGCATTAGACCGCTCATCACCAAGCCCGATGTGGAGGCCGCGTTGCTCCGTCGTTTAGCAGAGAAGGCTGACATGTATGGGCGGGACTATGATACGGCGTTCCTCGCGCGCCAAATTCCGGGCACGGATCGTACGGATGAGAAGACTGGAGGGGAAGGGCCCCGCAAAATCGAGGTCAAAGAAGTGGTGGATATTTACAGGGAGTACGTCATTCCCTTGACCAAGGTGGTCGAGGTCGACTACTTGGAACAAAGGTTGAATGGTCTCTCCCGTGCGCAAATTGAGGAGCTACGGAACGGAAAGGGATGGGACGATGTGGCGGCCCATTGCCAAAAACAGGTGAAAGGAAGGAGACTGGATGGGTTAAATGGTATTGACTGAAGCTTGAAGCCCCAAGTTTTAAGCTCTCTGAAGGCTGAAGCATGTTTCGCATAGCAATTAGGTAAGCTCGCGTACTTTACCAGCTGCAATTCTACACCGGCTGGCCCACGTCACCCGCCACCATCTGTTGCTTCTTTGCAATTCGTATTGCGCCACGCCATGACGCCCAGGCAAGTCTCTCCCCGTTGTTGTCGAAACCTCGCAGCGGTTAGGCTAACTGGTTCTCTTTTTGCATATAGGATTGACTTTTACCAGACCGACGCGGAGGTGGTTGTGTCCATCTTTAAGAAGAAGCTCGACCCCAGCAAGGTCATTGTCGACTTTGGACCCCAGCACCTGCACGTTGACCTTGGCGATGGTTCTGAGGATGCTATTTTGGACATCGACCTCTTGCTCCCATTCACCCCAATCCCAAAAGCACCTTCAAAGTTCTCAGCATGAAGCTGGACATCACCCTGACCAAGGCGGCCGTGGGTGCTCACTGGCCTAAACTGGCTAGGGACCCGACTGAGCCTGCTGCTGTCCCTGTAACTACCTCTGGTGCCTCATCCAGCACCAAGTGCCCAGGCTCCCTCGGAAACGGCATCGACGCAGCGTCGCAACGCTGACAAGTGGAAGGTGGTTGACGAGCTGGATTCAGACGAGGAGGGCAAGGCAGGAAACGACATTGACGCCTTCTTCAAGCAGCTCTACTCGGGTGCTAGCGATGAAACTCGCAGGGCGATGGCCAAGTCTTACATCGAGTCCAACGGCACTGCATTGTCGACCAACTGGGATGAGGTGTCCAAAGGCACCGTTCCAACCAAGCCGCCTTCAGGGATGGAGGCCAAGACATATGAACACTGAACGTTGAAGTTGAACCCCGACCGCTCAAGCAAATGAATCGCCATTGTTGGTATGGCTATAGTTTCTGTCAGATGCAATTCGGCGGATGAGTTTAGCGTCTCCTGACGAAAGGGGTGGGGCATGGCAGAGGCTATGATGCACAGTGGAGAACCCAGACTAGAGCAAGTAGATTCATCAAACGGGCTGAGTAGGCTTCCGCCACAGTCATATACTAAGGACTGGAGGCGAGGAAGGGGAGGGGAAAGGGCAACGAGCATCATAAGTAACCGGTGGCTAGCAGTCCAATGGAAGAAGTGAGATCTGAGATTTGACATGGAACGTTTGCAGAAAAATGCACCGGTTCTGACACGCTCCTCCCGTCCGCACTTTGGGTCAGACGCAGAGAGGCATGACGGGTCAAGACAATTGAGCCCACTTTAGAGTATCCTTCGAGAATGCCTTGATAGCAAGGTACAACGGAGACCTGGCACGGGACCATTAAATCTGGCGAGCGACGCAGAGAGTCAAGGTTAGTGAACAGCGTCAAAGAGATCAGGAGGAAAGGGAAGGGACCCACGTATTGGGAGATCCAGCGGAAACCCTCGCCATAGCCCTGCCGTTCCACGACAGAGCACATGAACAGCTCGACAGGGCGAATGTCCTTGAGGGGCACCTTGCCCTTGCCTGTCGTCTGGTACAGACCGAGGGCAGCACGCAGCTCCTCCTCCGACACAGCTGCCGGAGAGTCAATCTTGTTGCCAAGATCAAGAAGGGGACCTTGGACAGTTCCTCAATGGAGAGCAGCGAGTCCAGCTCGGCACGCGACTCGACAAAGCGGGGAACATCCGTGTCGTCAACCATGAAGACAATGCCGTCGACCTCAGGGAAGTAGTCTTCCACAGGCGACGCGCTGCAAGTGACCGCCCAAGTCGTAGGTGGTGAAGCGAACCTGACCAATGGAGAGCTCTTCGCTAGTGGGGTGAAGCGTAGGCTGGAGCGTGGCAAGCTTGTCGTTCTTGAGCATATGGAGCAACGTCGTCTTGCCAGCATTGTCCAGGCCGAGGAAAAGAATCTTGGCGTTCTTGTGGGCCAGGCCGAGCTGGGCCAGCACGTCCTGGATGGGCAGGGGGTCAGCTGGGCAGGCAGAAGAGAAGTGGCAGCGTGGAGAAACGCACCCAAAACCAGTTGAGGATGAACATGGAGGATAGAGCCAGAGGTGGTGGAACAGCGCAAGCCCAAGTGGAGCGGTGGAGCCGAGTGAAAGTGGCCGAGGCAGCTGGATGCTTGGCCAATCAGGAATCACGTAAGCGGGGCGGGAAGGCTACCACTGGCCGTGTGCTGGCAGCCGCCCAATGCGCGCACAGGGCTACTCTTGCGCGAGGCGAGGGGCTTCCACGTTGCACAGCATGGCGCCCCCGATTTAACGTTTCAAGACCACTGGAGGTTGGGCGCAAGTGCGGTATTTTTAGTGCCACCGGAAGGGGACTCCTCATCTTGCGTTGATATCATCTCTCAGGAGCGCCTCTGTTTCTGTCTGTCCTCTGTTAGTGCACAACGTGAATGAAGCGTCCAGTCAAGCTGGCCAACTTCCAAGGCGTCCCAGGCGAAGATACGAGCTGAGTCTATCCGTTGTGTTCCTTCCAGAGAAATAAGAAGCCCAAACCAGGGGCGGGCAGGCACCCAGCGCCATCCATCATATATTGATTGTGGAGCACAGGAGGAACTCCCACCCGCTGGATGAGTAGCCAGATAACATACGGCTTAAGACATGACATGAAAGGGAAGCACGGCCCAGTGAAGAGTATTCGGAATACGGCCCAGAGAGAAGTAGACGAGAGACCAAGGTGTGGATGGCGATGGTAGGAAAATAGAATCAGCCGAGCTGACAGGGTTGGCTAACAGCACAAATGGGGGCAAGGCGGAGCTTGCTGCTTGATGCTTGAAGCTGAATTTGGCATCTAAGGGTGCGGAGCCGAACACTGGGGCGGCTTGCTGGTCCCCGCGGCTCCGCCAGCGCCACAATGGTCTGAGAGCCGGCAAAGAGGACACAGACAATGCCGAATGCCAAGAGAAGATCGTCGATATGCGCGTACGCCATCGCGTCCGCATGCCTTGATGCAAGAGCGGCGGGTAGATAACAAACGCACACACGCCACGCTGCCAATCAACGACACAAACTTGTCCAAATCGCTCGCACCCCCAGGCGGCCAGGGCACAAACGCCTACAACAAGAATGCTGGAACCGTTCTTCTGCACCTGATGCGCCAGTCAAACTTACCGCTCCGCCGCGAGCCAAAGATGCCCCTCTCAAGGATCGAAAGAGCGGGGACAGCTGAAGAGGAGTCGAGAGCAGGATCGCCAGACTGTAGAACGCCTGCAAGGCTTGCACGAAAGGGCTGTTTTGTGGCAAGTTGGTGATGACCACTGTCTGGATCTCTGAGCCAAACGCGCCATAACCCAAAGCGCCCGCCGATGCAAATAGAATGGTAATGAAAACCATCACGTAGCTGAGCACCTTGGGGAACTTTTGTGGCTCCTTCATGGACTCGGTGATGGGAATGACGAGGCCAATGCCCCAAATGTAAACACAGCGGTACCAATCAACAGCGGGAAGTCGTGACGGTTGAATTGCACCACATCAGCCAACCCTTCATGCGCAATCTTGCGAATCTCAAACTGGAAAAGGTACACAATGCCAAAGAGAATGAAAGCATCCGCCACCAATGCCGTGCCGGAGAGTTTGGCAATACGGCGCACCAAGGAAGCGGGACAAAGGCAATCAGCTGGACAAGAATGAGATAGCCGATTGGCACGAGCCGCTCGCAGTGCGAGACGGCAAGGAAAGCCTGCAGACTCTGGGCGACAAGACGGTAGAAAGCGACAAAGCCCAATTGGGAAAAGACAATCGAAGCCAAGATGGCAAGGCGCATGCGAGGACCATACAGCACGCCACCCATGTCACCAAACGAAGCAGGCACTTGAGGTTGGCCTTAACAAGTAGCAAGAACGAAACGAGTGAGATCATGGCGACCGATGTCAGGACAACGATGGAAAAGCCCAAACCGCCATTGAAAAGGCCTTGCCAAGGAAAAAATGCTGTCCCCACAAACGACTTGAGCAGCATCATGACAGCCTCTGTCACGGTTGCCTCACCCGGTTTCTTTTGCTGGCTGACACTGCGAATGCGTTGCTGGGTCGTCATGCGGCCGTTAAGACCCGGACGTGCTCCACGGCACGACCGCAGGTGCAGCCAGGAGCGCATCACGCTCGCTCGATCCTTCACCCGCACGGCGGGAGGAGAAGGAATCGCACCGGAACGAGCGCCTGCCCGCTCAAGGTCTCCTTCTCACCCTCGGTTCGGCCTCCTCTTCCTCGTCCTCTTCCGTGACCGCATCGAGATCATCCAAGTCTTCACCGGCAAAGTGGCCATAGAGGGACAAAAAGTCAATAAAGAGCGCAATGCCCTGGGCTTGGACGGCCCTGCTCCGCTGCTTGCTGCTGAACAAAATGGCGACGGAATCCACCCGCTCTTTGATAGAGGAAGTGTCGAAGACGAATCGATGGTGGTGGTACGAGAACGTGAAGAGACTCGCTGCGCACGTTCCTTTGCCCGCGCGGTTTTTGGTGGCCACTTATAAATATCGTCGACAACAGCGCCACCGGACGATGGTAAGGGACTTGGTATCCTCGTCGGCGTTGTGCTCTTCGCCCTCTTCGTCTCCAGCGGCGCCGGACACGGCCGACGATGAGAATCCAGCCTCGTTCACGTTCGAAAAGGCCGAGTCGTTTGCTACTGATGCGCGGTTGGACTCGGAATCGGCCAGAGCACTGTAAGAGAAGCTGGGTCAGTGACCCATGGGACAAGAAGGGTACGGGGCAGAACGTACTGGCGTGATACAATGCGGGCGCGCTGTGCATCGGTGATGTGGCAAGTTGCTGACATCCAGCTCATCATCGGCACCATGTGAGAAGGAAGGACGCATCGACTGGGCAGTGGAATGGCGGTGGAGGTAGGACTGGGAGGGAACACTCCCCACCTCGGGGTGGAGTGGCCGTCCTCGAAATCATCAGGGAGGGGGATGTTGGGCAGGGGGGGAGCTTGGCCCACCTCCTCGTACTGCTGGCGGATTTCGTCGAGGGTGGGCGGAGTGGGTGAGCGTCTTCGCGGCACTCGACGGCGCCGATGGGTAGAGGGATCTTCGCCAGCGGGCATGGTGCGGAGCCGATGGCGGTGAGCAGGACAGTGGTGGCGAGAAGCGAAGAAAAGAGGCTGTGCGCCTCCTATACCACCCCCCCGATTGGGCGTCATACACTGCACCCACATGGCGCCGGTGTGACATGTGACATGTGATCCGGATTCGATCACCCCCGAACCGGGGGGAGGGGAAGGAGGAACGATGATCGATGAACATTGCAAAGGAGCGTTGAAACGTTGAAAGTTCAGCCGTTATAAAGTTCACGCTGCTGGAATGACGGGGATGACGCCCTGGCGCATCGCCAACACCGCCCACCCCAGCCCACACAACCCCGTCACTCAAGCTAGTCACTATAGTCACTCCCTGTTATATGTTTGTACTGAGTCCGCACACCCAGTTGCCGCTGCAGCACCAGCCACCCCGCCCCCAGGCCACACAGCCCACGTGTGGTCAGGCCGGTCACCGGTCATCGACATCACCTCTTAACCTCAGCCCCCCGAGAGGCCGGAGGGCGCTGAGTTCAGTCAGCGCCTCACGCCTCAGCCCCTCAGACTCGGATGGGATGATGCATCGAATCATTACGCGTTACGGATGTGTGACACGGACAGCGAGCTCGCGCCCACTCAGAGCAAGGCCCTAGCTCCAGTCGGTGCAAAGGCGAGCAGGTTCCTTCTGAAAAGAGGCCGCACATGCATGAAACGGGATGGTGTTGGTCTGGCATATGGTGTTGCCATCGAAAAAAAGGTGTCTTCCTCGCCGCTGGTACCGGGGATAGGCAAATTGGAAAACTGGCCGGAACGAGGAAGCCCGGTACCCGGTAGCCCTGCAACAGCCCAACTCATTTAACTTGCATCTTTTGACTTTCATGTGTTCCTGGGGGTGAGCCTCACCGCTGAGCGATGCACTGACCGGAGTGTTGTTCTGCACACTATGTGCGTGTGTCCACAGGGGTGCCCTCCCAATTCCCTATACCCCCCTCCGTCGTTCTCCCAGCGAAGAGGGTGAGACTGCTGCACTATTAAGCACTCCAAACACTCCCTTTCCACGACCATAGCACACCACTTGTCAAAAATCCCTTAAGAGGTCAAACATCGACTCTTCTCCCGTACTAGGTTTTCACACTTGGGCTGGTGCACGGAGCGTAGTGGACTATAAACTTCCCACTCCCCCCTTATAGGCAAAGGGGACAGCATGAGGCCCTTCCCCTATATAACCTTCCCCCTCCGGTTCCCAACACACTGCTGGAAGCTCACGGCTGTTCCTTAAGCTTATTCAGCGCTAATGCATGCCCCTGAACGCCAAGTCGAATTTGACCCGCCTACGCCGCCCTCCTCTGACGGACGAAGACGAGAATGCGCCTTATTGCGGACTGAGTTTCCCTCTACACTCCTCCATCACCCATTGGGCTGCTACCCCTACCCAAACGACCCGCCCACTTCCCAGGCTCCCATCGAGTACCCTCCAGGGGAAGACACGCACAACGCCACCGCAAGTCTGTGTCCGAATGGGGCGCCACTTCATCTCCCTGGGCAATCACAGGGCGACCCCGCCTGCACCAAGGCGGCCAAGACAAAAGCAGATGCCTTGCATCAAAAGCATATATCCTCCCCTGACTGAGTAAGCAGACTGTTGACGGACCCATGATATTCCGATATGCAGATGACTGAGACGACCCAACTTTCCCTGCCGATTCGCCCCATCCGATACGCATCTCATTCGCTGCCAGCGAGCAACGACACTCTCCCTGAAGGGCACCACCGGACTTTCCCCTCAGCAGACGAACCGAAAGGAAGCGGTGCAGTCTTCCTCGCTTGTCCACGTTCCTCGATGGGAGTTGCGTGGAGCCCCTTCCCCACCCGTACTCCGTGCGACCCCAACAGCAAGGAAGAGTCCTTCTCCTACCCCCTCCGCAGTAGCCACTGCTGCCTCAATTCGAGCAGGAATGTCTCTTCCGTCATTGGTAGCAATCCCCGAAACAGAAAAGCTCCGTCATAGGAAGACGTTCATGGTGACGGTATATGCCGTCAGAAAAGTAGCCAAACAGCTAACGTATGGCATCGTGGTGTAGTTGGTTTATCACGTATCCTTAACAAGTGCGCTACGCGTTTGATAGCGGATAAGGTCCCCGGTTCGAGCCCGGGCGAAGTCATTTTTTAATCCAGGTTCTAGTAAGGCTCGAGTGACGAGAATGAGACCAAGGACCAAGGGAAGCAAATGATTCACTGGTAGGGGAAAGAAGGAGAAAAGGATCGGCGAAGAGCAGTGAGAAGATTTACCTGAGTAGTTAAGAGGAGCTTGACAGGTTCTTCCTGTATCATGCTACTAGTATCTCAACAACCAAAACTGGTCTTTGACACGCTTGGGACGCGACGGGCAGATGTCCCCTCTCGCCTCTCATCGCGAGAGGTATCATTAGCATGTCGCACCCTGCAAAGCATTTCTTCGGGGCTTTGCCAAACATATACCAGTCCGATTGTGGTGGGGATATAGTATGTGAAGTATGATGTCCACAACAGGGATGCAGGAGCTGTTATCGTCGCTATCATCACGTCTCTTTTGGTGCCAGCGAGGGAGGACGAAGAGGGGGAGAAATGTGACGAAGAATTCTTCAGATGGAGCGTTTTTGGATCTGACTCCCCATAAGTAGATGTTGTCTTGCAAACGACCATTTAGTCAGACCTCCGACAGTACTTCAGGCGAGCATCCGTTCGTGATCACCACCCGCCATGATGAACTCATGGCTATGTGGCACTAATGTTTCTGACGTGCCTGTGTGAACACGAAGAGGCCACAGCCAACAGCTTCAGCCGACGCCGACCGCTACACGGACGCTGTCCCGGAGTCCCCATCTTCGTCTTCTTTTCCGGACACATCTGGGCCGACGCCCGTCACGGAGCCTACCACCCTATACCCTGTCGTCGAGCCTACCTCGAAGGCTGTTGTCACTAAAGGTGTTGTGTATGTTACTAACATACAAGTTGTTGACGGAGAATGATCTGTCAGTCGAACAGATACAAGACACGCCGCTGTTATAGTCGCCCATCCGTTGATGTAAAGTTCCCTACTGATGGGGCAGATGCTCGTCTGCTCTCTGTGCCGATAGTTGACAGACGAAGGATTCTTCTTCAGGAAGATCTATGTGCCTTTACAATTGTCATCTGGTTGCCCCTTTGTGGACAAAAAATACCATTTGATTCTTCATGCCACTCATCATTTATCAACTTTCTGCTGGCACGCCTATATATAGACCGTCTGGATGCGCACTTGTGAGCTCTGTCGCATATACCTAGTAAAAGTAGGTAGTACAAGAGCTTCCTGGTAAGCTACTATTCCACTATGGAGGCTGCTGGAAGTGGTTTCCCACTGTATGATATACCAAAGGGTTTGCTTCATCCATCCATTGATAAAAGATGATTCGGTTAGTAGACATCGAAAACGATACCAACGATGACGGGAAGGGGGGAAAGAAGACCAGAGTAAATGGAACCGGTTCGAGAAACATAGCATCCGACGGGTCGGATGCGTCCCCGGCACGGTTGGCCAAGGGACCAAATGATTTGGTCGTTGAATGCTCCAACAATGGCGGAGACGAGTTGGTCGATAAACCCCGAGTCAGGACCGAGGGAGCGATATGCTCGACCACGTTAAATCTGTCCTTCTCGTCAAGAAGGGGGTCCAGGGCCGAAGGATCAAGGGCTGGGCGCTGATCCAAAACAAAAGTTCAAGTAGAAGTAATCCGGACGGCAGTTACTGCGGAAGGTGAATGTTGCGTGGGTAGTCTTTGCCGCGTTGGAGGTCAAAGAAGCGGTGATGCAAGCCCTTCTCGGCCGAGATGCGCAGGCTGGGGTCGGGCTCGAGAAGTTGATCGACAAGGTCGCCGAAGCAAACGTCGTAGGTCATGTACTTTTCTTCGTTCTGGTGGCACTGGTACCGAGAAAGTGGGGTGGAGGGGATCGGCTTGGTGGTCCGCACCGTGCCATCGGGGAAGAAGAGTTGCTGGCGCTTGTCGACAGGAAGGTGGGCCAGTAGGCTGTTGGGCATCACACCCAGCGCGCTCTGCAGCTGCGCCAAGAGGGGCGTGTCGCTAGCCTCAAAGGCCTGCTTCTCTGCCTTGTACCGGTTGTACGCCTCCTGCGTTGGCCAATCATCACGCTCATGGGGCCAAATGGCAGCTCGCCCTCATCAGCTGCAGCATCACACACCCAGCTGCCCACATGTCGAGGGGAGCTGACCAGGCGTGGGTGCCAAGCAGAGCCTCGGGTGGACGGTTGGCCTTGGGAAGCGCACTCGGCTTGGTGCTGGGACGGATGCGGACCTGACTCGCACCCGTCACATGGACCATTGGCGAGTAAAGGAACGGATCGGCTCGCCGTTCTTGGAAGGATTTGGGATGAGAGCGGAGGCGGTGCTGTCCAACCGGATGTGCTCTCCAGTGAGATTTCCATGGACGAAGCCCTGGTCATGAAGGGAGGCGAGAAAGAGAAGAAGCTGCTTCATGATGGCCTGGATGTGCTCCAGCGGGAGCCCACGGTCGTGGAGGT
Source organism: Moniliella sp. 'wahieum' (assembly GCA_003971905.1). Lineage (NCBI taxonomy): Eukaryota > Fungi > Basidiomycota > Moniliellomycetes > Moniliellales > Moniliellaceae > Moniliella > Moniliella sp. 'wahieum'. The sequence goes on along the minus strand of RSEE01000036.1, from coordinate 344,959 downwards.
CATGCTTGACAAAGTGGGCCAGCGTGTCGGCCTTGCTGTCAAACACGATGCAAAGGCGGTCGTGGTTGTAGAGAAACACCTCGCGCATGTGCACCCAGCCAATGACGTCCGGCTTCATGGCTCCCACTGCATGCAGGATCCGGGCCTGGCGCATGCTCTCGGCACGCATGTCCGTGGCGGTATGGCTGACATTGATCACCACCTCTTGGTTGGTAACCATGTCATGGGCCAGCATTGCGTGTCCATAGGGGGTTTTGCCACGGTCCCCGGTAATGATGTATCGCTGCGCCAGAAGATAGGCGCTGCTGTCGCTCCGGGAAAAACGCAGGACGGGGCCAATGACTTGGGTACCACCAATGCCGGCGAGATGGTCCAGTTCCACTGGGTCGGCTTGCACCTCGTCGGCAACAGAAGGCTGCACGTGAAGATCAGGGTTAGCTTCCCATTTGGGGCGCATGGATGGAGAGGGGAGACGTACGCTTGCATTTTCATTGGGATAGGGTGAGAAATAATGGGTGGTATTAAGGTTTTCAGCGATGCGAGCATGGTTCACTTGGTGTTTTTTGGGTGCTGGTGCACCAAAAGCGGTAAAGACGTTTTCATTCGCGCGCTTGCGCAGCACGGGAGGGGGTATAGTGGCAGGTACAACCCTGGCAGCGGTGGCGATGGCGGCAGGTGGCCTGCTGCTCCACCAGGGGTCCGAGGAACAGCGCCGATGGCACGGCGCCGGCGTGGCAGATTGCAAATAGGCCGGGGCATCGGAAGCGGAGCCGGCGCAGGAAGAGGAGTGGGGAGCAACGCCGCGGGCCCGGTCAGGGGCTGAGAGGGATAAGGCGAGGACGGAGGAGAGTGCACGCTTTGTGCCCCTTGTGCGGGAGGGCGTGTCTGAGGGCGGGCCAAGCTGGCCGATGCGCGGGCGGCGGGAGAAGGCAGACGACTTGAGCGGGGCCATTGCTGATGCTGTGTGTCGTTTGCAGAGATGCAGATAGGCGGTGGTGGGAGAAAGAAGAAGACCAGACGGCGGCGTGCAGGCGTTTTATGCGGTCAGGGAGCAGCCGTGGTCGAAGAGGCTCGCTTTCCCTCGGGGCACTGCTGGGCCCGCCTGGCGCCCACCGCGGCACAGCACCAGTGCCTGGTATGCGAGGCATACCCGCAACCGATCTGGGCCTCCCCAGACGCGCCTTTATGGCACACAGTCACGCCGTGGGGGCACCTGGGCAGCAGGATGCAGGCAAGGGGCAGTGTGGCGCTGATTACCGATATATGATGCATGATGCATGGATGATAATCGATAAGTGGCCACTCTTGTCAGACATGCCAGGTCTCAGATGTCAGATGTCACCGGTCACTGCTCACCGCCCCCCCGGCCACCCCGCTCGGCAACATGCAGGGAGGAGGTTTAGCTGTATTGGGGCAGCATAGCTTGGATGCTAGGGGCGTGCGGCCCAGTGTGCTGCGGCGAGGCCCACCCACCCTCTGGGCTGCACGCCTCCCACTACCAATGGAGTACCTTCACATCAACATCACACTTGCTCGGAGAGCGAGGGAAATGCTGCGCCTTACCAACAGCTCGCTCACCCGGCGTGAGCAGCGTGTTGCTCGCCGCGATTGCCATCATTTTGGTGCTGACGCAGAGATCACTTGTCGCTAATAAGCGGGTTCGTCTTGGGAGCAGTCAAAGCGGGACACCCAGAGCACATGTCGAAGAGAACAGCAGCCAGCGCTGTGGACAGAAATACAACCCCCACTCTTCCTCAAGCAAGACATATACCGCGCTTTGAAAGTTGTAGTTCTGTGCCTGTCGCGGGGTTGCGACGTTCCGACAACTTGTGAGGCTGACACAGTACGCCACCACGCACTGGGGCAGCGCCTGGGCATCCGGCTTTCCTAGCTAGGAACTATAGTCCTAGTCCGTATATAGCCGCTGACTATAGTCAGGAATAGCCACTGTAGTCACTAGTTACTCCGCCTGCCTTTTGTTGCGACCACCATTGCCCGCTGTTCTCGCCACCCGAACGATCTCAAGCTTCAACACACGCACCACACTCGCCCCGTGCGATGGTGCATGTGTAAAAGGGAGTGCGGGGCGAGACATCTCTTCCCTGGCGCACCTGTCTCGGTGGTGAGGACGGCTGGGCGCGAGTGCGAATGTGCCCTTCGGTGCACACAAACCGAACTACACACGCCCCGCCGCAATCAGCACTGTGCAGCAGTGACATATGTGACAACACCAGAGCACTCTTGCTGCAAGAAAAGTATGGCTGCACAGGCCACTACGGCGACACTGTGATGGCAAAAATACGCGATGCCGAGAGAGAGACGAGCGGTGGCGAAGAGGACGCCGTCGATGTGCACTAGAGCGCAGCGCGAACAGTATTGCAGAGAGCGCCTGTCTATATGATATTGGCCGTGCGCCAAGCAGAGTACTGGCCTCGCGGGTTTGATGTGCCCCCCGCCACAGAGCTGCTCTCTCTCTGAAACATATCCAAACCCTCAAACACATCCTCTCTGCCTCGGCGGCCACACGGCGCCTGTGTTGTCCCTCTCACTGGCTGTGCAGAAGCGGATGGATGGATGTGGCCTAGGCAGTATAGGCCTCTTCTCTCCCGTCTGCGCTAGTAAGAGGCACCAAACGGTATAAGCTTATTTGGCGTCCCAGCATATAATGCGCGCAACTTCGTTTAGTCCATAAGCAAAAGCGCAGCCTGGCTGCCCAAATTGCCACAGAGCTAGTCGAGGTGCTCGCCCTCATCCCGCCCTCCTCCCCACCACCACCTCCCTCTTCATCACCGCCACCTCCTCCTCTTAGCATCCGCCACCGCCCCCTCCTCTTCGCCTCTGCCACCTCCTCCTCTTCTATTCGCCTCCGTCACCTCATCCTCTTCGTATCCGCCGTCGCTTTCCTTGATGCTTGCGCCCCCATCCGGTACAGCGTGGGCCCCTCATCGCCGCTCACGCACTGCCGACACCCTCTCTCGCGTGCTCCCGCCTGTTTTCCTCGGAATCGCATGCACCTTAGGGTGCTTTGTGCTGCGCTTCATCCTCTACCACCTCTGGTTCCCTGTCGGCTGGCTGGACAGCCTCCTCTCGCTCCTGTTCTGGACCCCCCTCGCCTTCCTACTCCACATTCTCGTTGTTCTCCGCAAACAGGCGTGTAACGAAGGGAACACCTGCTGGAGGTCCTAGAGCACCTTTACTATTTTAGCCTGTTCGGTGCTGCTGTGGCTGATCACGAACACCAGCCAAGAAGACGCCGGATAAGACCTCTCACAGCCAGATACACGCGCCCAGGCACCCCTGGGCGCTATCCCTATTGATCAAGGTTCTCTTTCTTTCCCGGTATGTCCAGCTTATACCCCTCCCCACCATCTCTTGTCTCTGACCTCGTCTTGCATCTTTCAGACAACGACGGTACTACTCTAGGCTGTTTAGCCCTGTGTTTGGTTGGACCCCTACGGATGTGCGGGCCATGCCTCCATCCAGGGATGCAAGCGCTTCTTCCCTCCGTCCGGCTCAGGACTGGACCGTGCCACCAGCACCTCCGGTGATGGGAATGCAGCATGGTTCGGCTGCTGCTACCATTCCGTCCTGTGAGCCCTCTTCGTCTAGTCCACGCAACTGGTTGGGTGTGCGCCCCGCTGCGGTGGGGGCGGATGCGAGGCTACCACCTTTCCCCCGAAGTGACTGGATGCATGCACCTGTTGACGGGTACCGTACGCCGATATGGAGTCCGTCGTCTTCATCTCAGATTCGTTTTTGGAAGAAGTGGGGGCCGAGTTCTAAACTTTTTGACCGCTTGCGTAGTCCAAGCGGCTCGACTGTACTTCCTCTTTCTCAATGGACGAGGTCAGTAATGCCTCCTTCGCATATCCGAATCCACCAGGGCTTCGACAAGGCAGCCCGTCCGACGGAGCGGATGGATCCTGCACTTAGTCAGGTCGTACAAGTGCGACACTTTCCCCTCTCCGGGAGGATGCAAGTGTTTCTCTTGGTTCAAATGACCCAAGTGTGTCCCTTTCTGCTCGTCCGTTGGGTGCGAGCGTAACGTCATGCCCTCTCCTACCTGGCAAGAGTCTGGTCGTTCACCTTATTGGGAGCATTCGAGTGTGCCAGCCACTCCTCGTCCCAGCGACAAGAGTGCAGCCCCGTTCCCTTGCCCCGCGAGTTCGATCAACAGGTCTCCCTCACCTCGTCCGTGTGGCTGGTGCATGGACCACTCCCCTCGTCCCTTGGATTCGAGTGTGTTTTCACCTCGTTCAAACGGTTGGAGTGCCGCGCTGTCCCCCGTCCAACGAGGCCGGCTGACCCTTACTTTCCTCGTCTGCATGGTCGGGTGATGACTCCCTCTCCTCGTTCCTTGGATTCGAGTGTGTTTCACCTCGTCCCAGCGATCGGATTGTTGCTCCGAATCCACGTCCGGCGAGCTCGAGTGATTCTCCTTTACCCCCTCCTCTGACCAGAGTGTGGCGCCTGCCCCCCTGCCCCTGACCCCAGGGCCACGGTTGAAGCCTCGGCTTTACGATTTGCCTCAGCTAGATGAGCTCATTGTTCGACGGAACAACGACCCTTCCGGCTCCAACGTACGACATCTATTCCCGGACCGCCGCCCCCATCAGTCCCACCATTCTGGTACTCGCAACCGGCGGGTCGCGCGGATGGACACCAGTGGATGTGATGTGGGGGTCCCCACCGTCGGAACGGGGTCCACACGTTCCAACGCGGAGCCAGGCCGCCATCATGTGGCTGCGGGTGCCCAGGCGAAGGCCGAACTCTCTTCATATGATTACCAGGCGGATGCGAGGAAGTTCTTGCCAAGGTGGCTTTAATCCTACGCGACCCCGTCTTCCCCCTGGAGTCAAGTATGGCCCCGGACCGTGCTGCTGGTAGCCCAACGGCCACAGTCGTTCCGGAGTCAGTTGTTCTTTCATCGGAGCTTGATACCGCCCCGGAGCACAGTGTGGCCGCAGAGAACACTTTCGTTCCGGAACCAGTTGTCTCATCAGAGCTTGATGCAGCCCCGGAACACAATGATGTGACCGTCGAGAACACTTGCATCGTTCCGGCTCCAGATGTCGGTTCATCGGAGCCGGAGCACACTGTGGCCGGAGAGAACGCTTTTGTTCCGGAGCCAGTTTGTCCTCAGATCTGGTAGCGTTCCAGAGCCCCCCGCCTTCGATGCCTTCTCCGTCCGGTCAATCTCGAAGCCATACTGCAAAAAGCCATCACCATTGGCACCCAAGAAGGTGTCGAGGTGGGCGTCACAGCCATCAGGGCGCCAATAACGCCGGTGTCATTGACGGCATTCAATTCGGCTACACCGCTGCTTCCGAGCTCGCCAACAACCAAGTTGCCCACATTCCCACTGAGCCCATTTCCCTCTTCTGCCTCTTTCCTTCCTATTGCAAGGTACGTGCCCATTCCCCTCAAAAAGATGTGTAACACGAGTACTAACAGACTTTTCTCCAGTGCCATCGAGGACAGCGATGATTCAAAGGGTTGCTTATCACTTTCAGCGGAGCCAGAAACCTCAGGGCTAATTACTGGTCCGTCTCAAGATGACCAGATAGTTGCTGCTTGTGCCAGTCACGTTCCGTTCACATTCTCTGGCCCATCCGCTGAACAGAGCCAGGTCCAATTGGAAGCGATCGTGGCCCAGCTTTTGATGTGGACGAGCAACGTGACCACACCACTTCCGTTGCCCCTGGAACCGGTCCGACCGGGCCCTCTTCCTTCACTCAAGCTTCAGTTCCTCCGCAGCTTCACCAGAGCCTCAACAACGGCTCTGCCTTATCAATCCGTGGAAGAATCTGAGCCAGTGAGGGCAGCCACGGTGGCCCACGTGCCACCCTCTTCGCCATCTGGTGAGGGTCACCACGTCGGACACGAGGATCTACAAGTCCCCCTGACGGGCTTGATGGCGGGTGTCGCGGAGCGAATGAAGCAAAGGATGACCCTCTGCCGCCCCCTCCGGTCCCCAAGGCGACTCAGCTTCCTCAGACTGTTATGGAACAACCTTCCTCGGTCCCCCAGTCTTCTGTCCTGCCGAAACCCGAACCGAGCCGCAATTCGGATAAGCCTCCTCTGGCAGAACCTGCGGAGGCAGAACCTGCGGTGGCTGCTGAACATGTTGATGCTGGAGCTGTGGCGACTGAAGCTGTGGCGACTGAAGCTGCGGAGGCTGAATCCCCCAAGTCAGACGTGGCACCTCCCCAGCCTGCTCCCCGTCGTATTGAGGCTCGACTTCCTCAGCGCTGCGCAACGAACCGCGGCGATGTGCGAGCACCTACGGCTATCCCGACGAAAGCTGCACCTGTTGCCCAAGCGCTGTTCTTCCTCCAGGAGAGCTCGAGTCCAACCAAGGAGGATCAAAGTACTCAGAGGCAACGGGTGGTCAGCGACGAAGTTGCAGCTGCGATAGCCCAAGTGCCTCTGGCTCTTCAACCCCCTCTACGCCACAGCCTTCTCCCGGTCAAAACCCAGCGCTGCCTTCTAAGCGCCAACAGGCTCCCTGTCGAAACGGTCTGGTGGTTCGCTCAGCGCGCCGGATAGAAGAAGACCATGACTCGGACGCTGAAGCGGATGAGTTGATTCGTCAACTCAAAGCCTCACACCCAGCAACAAGGCGGCGGGGACTGTAGGCCCCTGCCTTGTCCCTCTATTGCGGCTGCCAAGAGGGCACTTATTCTGCCCATAAAAGGCTCGCTTTCCAGGTGCCTCGCTATGAGCTGGCATCCGAAGGTGCGACTCAACCGTCCCAGACCTCAACACAGACGTTGGTGGCGTATGCCTAGGCCTGTACTGTGAGGACGGACGCCGACAGGGCTCCCCCTTCTTATTACTACCAGGGGTCGGTGGATTGTTCGATTTCTCTCCTCCGAGTAGAGCAGCTTCTTGTTCTTATATTATACTTTTTTGTGTCATTTTCACCCAATTGTCGACCCTTCTCGCCTGTTATCCTCGATGATGTTGATTGTTGATTGTGCCGTCAAATGTCTACTGTGTCGACCATTCTCTCTCCCGTGCACACACGTGCCACATTTACGTAGAGACCTGAGTCTACTTTCATGTATATGATAATATAGGTGATTGCTGCACAGCACTTTCACGAGAGCCTTCCTGGATTAGTGTATATTAGTGACAAGAGCTTGGCAGGACCCCTGATCTACTGGCTCTCAGCAGGTTTGTGTACCGTGGTAAGCGATTCTGGATTACCGTCCGTCGGCCTTGTATGTATGGGGCTTCGCCCAGCCTGTCCCGTGAGGATGGCGACTGTCCACGTCCATCTTTCCGCCATCGTCTCCACCGTTCATCGGGTATATCGATATAATCCACCGTTCGCTATACTATACTCCCAGGATATATGCTCCGGCTATTATACTCTGGCTCCTTCGTCCAACAAAATTTCCTTAGACAGGTTAAATCCATTTCCTACACTTGATTGTGATGTTGAGAGACGGCAAAAAAGCAGCGCCCCCCGGCGTAAGAAAATCGTCCAATAGTCCCCTTCCTCGTAAAACACTTACGCGAATGCGGAACATATTGTTAGGATCTTCTGGACTCCACCCCTCCCTAAGGCCTGCCTCGCACGAACACGGAAAAGCGTCTGAGATTTGCCGCATATGACGGCTTAGTCGGAAGTTTGTCAAGTGTCACGTGCTACTTTTAACCCTGTCTTGGCCACGTGCGTGATTATCTCAAAGTTGCAAGATGCATGACTAATGAATGATTAATGATTGCCGGTAGCCGGTAGTTCCGATATAGCTAGCCAACATGTTTTCGCTGGAGGCACAGAATGCCTACAACCTAAGACCTTTAAGGAGGGGATTATAACTACAGTACTGGTGTCCACCAGTTCGCGTATCCAACTCTCGTCCCTTGTTCGAGAAGCAAGTGTTATTAAAACAAGGTGGGTGATCGATAAGCTGTGGATGAGATCTGAGAGGGGTATATACACAGTGCCTGGGCCAGAAGGTTGGCGCTGAGATCTGAGATCTGAAAAAGCCTTTTATTTGGTTACAGCAACACCCAGGGGCCAGTGGGGCCGGTCAGGAGGGGCTAGGACTGCGCTTTGGATGGTGGAGACGCATCTAGCTGTGGTGGGTTATAGAGCGGTGGAAATATACAAACTTCTTGTATAGTTTTCGTATGGGGAGGTGGATATATATTGTTTTCACATTTCTAGTACATATACGAGACAAAACGTCAACTATACAGTTACCCACCAAAAAGCCACTCGCACTCATTCTCTTTTTTTTCTTTCACGCCCCTAGAACCTGTAGCCCTAAGAATGTGGTGCATTTAACCAAATAGTAAGCTGAAGACCGAGAGATACTTGCTGGCACTCATTGTACACAGAGGAGACACAGTTTATGCCCACTCTCAAAAAAGTACCCTAGGGGCCGAGACAGAAACTGTAGTGTGTGTGGTGGATGCGTGATGAAAATGAGTTAAAAAATCAAAATAGTGGATACCACGCGGCGAAAACTGATGATTGCGAAGAAGAGAATAGAAAGCAAAGGGAAAAGAATATCCACGACACAGTGGATGGATTAACAGTCGGGGCTAAACGAGGGAGACCAAGGTCCTGTTAGAGGTGGTCATTCGGTGACAGGAGAAGAGAGGACTTTTTTTCTGTCAATGAACCTCATCTTCATTATGCATATGAATCTTCATTATGCTTATGATTATCGATTCTGTGATACTATTAGACCACCGTACAGGGATCAAAAGTTTGATGGATTTGGTGGAGATTCAGAGATCGATCTCAGTGGATGTCATCTGGTCCGATGTAGGAGTACGGTGCGCACCGTCTTACCTTTCGCCCGTAGTGAATAAATAAGGTACCACACACAGTTTTCTGTGCGTCGGAGACACTTTTGTGTTCTGTGGTATATATAGGCAACCAGAGTGCGTGATGCATCTTAGTATATACGAGCGTCACTACCGATCTACTGAGGGCCGTGTAGGGGAACCCCATCACTCCCTCCAACAGAAGCAAGCGAAGGCTGCGAAGGCACTAAGAATATCATCCGATAGCACTTCCTCTCATCTTAGTATAAGATAGCAGCTCTTTTTGGAAGTGTGAAAGGTGTGGTGTTGTGATGCTATGACGATCTGGCGTGTGTGGTGCGGACACGTGCGTCTGTCAGGCATGCGCCTTAGGCCTCAGGCTGGGGCCTCAGGAGAGGCCGAAGGGTGACCGGTGACATCGCTCTCCGTGAGAGGAGGAGCGACGCGGGCGTGACGCTGCGAGAGTGCGAAGGATAACTGCGATGAGCGCGTGAGCCGGGCGGTACTTTTTTATATACAGTCGGCGCGCTTACAATATATATGTGTGCTTAGGAACATTTATGATTGGCATGGCAACGGCCGAAAAGGTGGCAATAAGCTGGATTGGCGGAGGGCAGTCCAATAACGCGCCAATAAAGGAAAACTAAACACATTTGTTTGGTTTGCCAAAAGAACGATTATACCCCCCCCCCCAAAGACCTCCCAAAGAAGCCCTCGTTGAGATATATCACAAAAAAGCTGGGAGCCACATATTGCAATACATAATACCCACACAAATCCCTGTATGCATCAAGGCCTCAAAATCCTCACTTCCGTTGCAGCCGAACTATATTGTGTGTCTGCTTGTAGTTGCGATGCTTCATCTTATGAAGAGTTCCATTATGTTATCACGTTCGCGTCTCGGTGAAGACGCGTCTCATGATGACACCGGCCAACGTTGTACGGAAGAGGCAAAAGGTAGGTAACCGGTAATCGGTAACAGGTAACCGGCCATCGGTAGTCCTGGCACCACAGAGTAGAGGAGGTGTGGGCATACACTGAGTGCTGAGCCGAGCCTCTAGGTTCTCAGATCCCAGATCCCAGATCCCCAGATTCTGAGATCTCACACTCGGATGCCAGGTTTTGTGCTGGTGCCTGCCTCTGACGGGAGCATGTCGGAGTCCGAACTTGTGGGAGGCATGACACCCTGCGTGGCGAACACGGTGGGTGAATTGGATCGAGGGCAGCGCGCCGTTGCCGATTCGGTGGGTACCACCCCATTGGATCCGGCAATCGATGCATGATATCATGCCGATCATCGATCATCGATCAGTCATCACGCATCGCTATGACATGTGACATGTGACATGTGACACGGCCATGTGCGTCTGCGACAGGCCCTGCCCCAGCCTGCACCTGCCTGCACCCCCCAACGTCACGCGTCACGGCATGACGCAGCCGTTGGGCATGTGGGTACTGCTGCTCGATTTGTTCAGGGGCGAGGTGGAGATGCGGCGGATACTGTTGATGTTGTTCGTAGGCTGAGCGCTGAACAAGCCCGTCGTCTTGGCCGAGGCGCGGGCGGGATGCTTGGGCTGTGAACGCTACTGAGTACTGAGGCTTAACGCGCTGATGTCCTATTGGAGCTTGAAGCTTGAGCTTGACAGCTTGACCCCCGATCGATCATCGTCGATGCAGAATACCCATGGCTGCCATGCCGCGCGAGGTGAGATCTGAGATTGATAAGGCCACTGCGATCGAGGTGAAAGCAGCAAACTCTCGGCTTTGCTTTAAAAGACGACCATTCTCTGATTCCTTACCCTGCACCTGCCCACCACAAAACCGAGTGCTCTCATCCTTCTCCACCACCCCCACCTCCTCCCAGCACCCACAAGCACCCATGCCTTTCTCATCCGCTGTGCCCCCTACGCCCCTTGGCCCTGGGTGCGAGGAGGCGCCCACCCATGTCGAGGTTCCCCTCATCCACCCGCCCGCACTCCTAACAAGGTCAAACGTATCTGATGCTTCCGCCTCAGAGCAGCCCCCATGGACCCCCTCGGCTCACGCCGTCTCCACTCGGCTCCACCCTGGCAACTTCGACCACACTCAGTCTTTGCCTCCCCTGTCCGCACCCGTCTACTCGCCTACCCCATCAAGTCTGTCCACATTATCGGCCTCCGACCATGCTCCCGCCTCGATGCACCCTGAATCCTCCATGTTTCAACTTGCTGACTCCTTTCCTTTCCCACCCTACCCACACCGACGCCTGCTGAGTCGACAGGACAAGGCCAATCAGCGTCAAAACGTCTACATTGTTCGCTGCATCCAGTGTGACAGTTTTTTCACTGACCGAGGAATGAAGGCAGTGCTGTTGCTCAAACCCCATGTTACACTTTACAGTACGGACGCAATACCCAACAATTGCAGTGCGGTTTATGCCCCCGAACCCACTAGGTCAATCCACGTTGCATTGCGGAGTGCCTCAGGAGCGGTCGTGTCGTTGCCTCACCCAAACGCTCGGATGCAATGGCTGCGGGAATGGTGGTAGGGTACAACGTCATCTTGCCTTGTCCCAAATGCAATAACAACATTGCCAAGCACACTCAGGGTACGAATGGGTACGCGACTTCTTCTTCCTCCCTCTCCCCCGTCTTCTCACACTCATCTTGCGCATCATTACAGACACCGAATCGTTTTCCATTCCTCGGAAATTCGCATCCACCCAAGACGCTATGTGCCCGGCGACCGAGGTGTAAATGCGATGGAAGTGCCAGTCCGCCTCAAAATGTTACTGCAAGAACAAGCGGACCTGACTTCGAAGCTCCAATCCTTACCTGCTTCATCGTTGTGCTCCGAAGGAGCCAGCGTGGAACCGTCTGAGGACGGATTCATTTCCCTTCCAGCACCATGCTGGCAGATTCAGCCGGAAATCACTTCAGACTCTCTGCAGCAACGACTCTGGATGGTCAACCGAGTTCTGCGCCACCACTACATCTGGCTACTCAAGCAATTCCATCATGGCGCACGCATCATCTTAGCGGGCGAGCCAGTGTATTGGTCGGATATTGATTACGAAGGAGGGGACCGGACGCAGCCCTTTGACTCTGAGGAGGCCCTCCCTTTTTGCTCCTGACGGTTGCGGGCAATCGTCTCCACTATTCTCACTGGCCCTCAGGTCTCAGTCGCCCTCCCCCATGATCCCTGGCCCTTTTATCAGTGGCCATACATGACTGCCCGCGTTGCACATTATTTCTACATACTTTGTCCTCGAGTCTCTTGTCCCTCCGCCATAGTATAACTGACGGTCATCGGCGAGGTTCCAGACGTGATGGCTCCTTCCCCCAGATTTGTATCTTTGTCTATTCCACCATCACGCTGTATCTTTTCCTATACTGCCCACCCCGCCCCTGTTCTCTTTCATCGCCTATTCTGTTCTGTGTCCGTCGTTGATGCATCCCTTATAAGCGTTAGCGATCGTGTTTCTCGTCCTCTCTCAAGGAAAAGAGCTATCCTTTTCTACGGAATCATTTACAACCCCGCGTCTAGTACTACAGTATACTTTCCTCTCCCGCATTTTGTGTTGAAAGCTTGCCTGGGGACGGTTACCGGTCCTCGACCATCATAGGAGATAGGAGAGATGCGCGTGGCTGAGCGGCACTGATCCCACTTCCATTTCGATTCTCTGCCTCGCCCCCACCTCGCAATTTTCTTGACATACTCTGCTTGGCTCCATGTCCTCTCTGCTTCCGCCCGACTCCTCACCATATATAGAGGAGCGGTTGTACCGCTTCCCGTCCTTGACTCGACTCGTTTTCTCTCCACTTTCTGAGCCTCAACTGTCACAAAATGGATCTAATTTTCAAGATGACGATCACGCTGAGATGCCTTTCGGAGGGCAGCTTCGCTCCCTTTGAAAGAGTTTGACGAGAAACACACACATCCTATCTCTCGCCAGACCTACATTTACCCATATAATAGACAAAGGGTATTGGGTACCCGTATAGGAGAGCAAAACAAAATGTTTCTCGTCGAAGGCAACACGGGCGGGTATAAAAAATCAATATTTTTGCTTAGGTCATGAACAGAGCTCACGATGGCTTTTTGACCCTTCTCTGTGGTCATCTCGGATCATTCGATCATTGTCTTGCGTCACGCGTCACGCGTCATTTCTCTTTTTCTCGGATATATTCATCTTTGTGAACAGCCACAGAGCATCGGGTGATGCGTCTTCGACGGTTTCAACAGTGCTCAGTTTTTGACCTTAGCCATGGGCTTCAGGCCCTTAACGCCGGCCTCATGTGCATCGTGTTGAGCCAGGTGGCTCGTGCTTTGGCCAATGTCCCTTCAGTTCCTCCTCAGGCCTAGGAGTTCCGTTGTTTTTTCTCTCTCCTGTTTTTCCTTGTTCCGCAGCTTAGCCCCTGGTGGCGACTCGCTGCTTGATGTTCCTCAGTAGGCGTTGCTGGTTGGTTTAGACCACCACCACCACCACTGGTGCGATTGCATCACCCTCGAGACCATCTGGACTCCAGGTCTCATCACATCGGCATCTGAGACCTGAATCTGCTGTCACATGTCACATGTCAAGAATCGAGAATGTGCAAGGCTATTACGCCATGGTGGAGGGGAAGAGGGATTCTCTTCTGATCGAATCGATGGCCCAACACACATTGCATAACGTTTGATGTATGACGCGCATGACGCATGATGCGTGATGCGAGTGAGATCTGAGATTGATATCGATGGGATGGATGAGATCTGAGATGGACGATGTCGATGAACACACGAGACCGAATGGGCCTTTGTAATGCTTTAAAAGCTCTAGAAGCATGCAGCTTGACGCTTGAGCTTGACGTGTGAGTACTGAGTAGCTTTACTACTACAACTGTTTGGCAGCTTGAAGCTCGCCACTTGACATGTGACATGCATGACATGTGACATGTGACGCGTGACTGGGACCGGTGACCGAAAAGCCATGTCTGTGCCGGCACGTGTTTCGGCTTACATACGGGATCGGGTGACTTGTGTGGTCACCGGTCACCGATCAACTTAATCAAAGAACTTAATCAAAGACCATCGTGGTCACCGGTTAGATCTCGGATCTCTCCGAACGATCTGAGTCCTTCTGAGCCTGCCTCAGGTACAGACAGACGCTCTCAGGACGTTCAACGTTCAGGCGCCGACGGCTCGCCAATTAACGTCAAAACATGCACCGAGTACTGAACTCGAAACGCGCTGGCGCTGAATGTTGGTTGAACGTGTTGAACGATGAACACGTCCAACTTTGACGTCTTTGGACGCGGGAGCTGATGGACATGCATGAAACGTGAAGAGGGACAGCAAAGAATGATGAGACCTGGAGTCCAGATGGTCCTCGAGGGTGATGCGATTGCACTGGTGGTGGTGGTGGTCTAAGCCAACCAGCAACGCCTACAGAGGAACATCATGCATCAAGCAGCGAGTCGCCACCAGGGGCTATAAGCTGCTGAACAAGGAAAAACAGAGAGAAAACAGAACTCCCAGGCATGAGGAGGAACTGAAGGGGCATTGGCCAAAGCACGATCCACCCGATGGCTCAACAAAGAAATATACATATTGGTGCCACAATGGGCCTAGAAAGAGGATGCCAGAGCGGAAATCCTGAAATATGAGGGCTATGAGCGGTCGGGAGAGGCATCGTCTGGCCACGGAGTCTTCGGTATATAGGGGTCCTGCTGGCGATGGTCGAGAAGAAGAAAGAAGATGAACACATGATGTTTTGTTGATGAAATTAAAAACACAGGGGATCGATCCAGATCATGACACGTGTGTGCATGAATCCCACAATGATTAATGACTACGTCGTCACTTTGATGTGCGCGCGCTCAGGCCTCAGGCCCCTCAGGGGCTCTCAAGACTGAGGCTGAGCTGAGCCAGGCTGAGCTGCTAAACGCATCATCTTAGGCCGATCGCATCATCCACCTGTAACTCAATTAACAGCGTCTGGACAGGCGTATGCTATGGCGCGCCGGGGCACACTACGGCACGAAGGAAGACACTTCTGATGATCGAGATGAGATCTGGAGTCGTGATGCATGATGGCCCTTTGAGACGGTGATGCAATCGCACTATATAGTGGTGGTGGTCTAAGCCACCCAGAAACGCCTACAGATCACAGAGGAATATCAAGCAGCCAGTCGCCGCTGGGGGCTATAGGGGGGGAACAAAAAAACAAAAGCGAGAGAAAACAACAGGATTGCTAGGCCTGAGGAAGGACTGAAGGGACCTTGGCTATTAAAACACACGAGCCATCACCGGCGTCACTCACGATACCTCTCAACAACTTATTCGACAATCCCTTGAGTGTACCTCCATCGGTGAGGATACGTTCAACGTTCAACGTTTACGCTATTAAAACGCGGTAATAATAACGCGCAACGCGTAACGCCAGACCCCATTGGCTGCTGCTGTATGAGGTGGTTTGATTGTGGGGCAGTAAAAAAGGGAATGGATACCGCCTGGAAAGGGGCGGGTTGGCGGCTGCCGTCTCTGAGATGTGAGAGTTGGGAGACCCCAGAGGCTGGGGGCTGGGCACTGGGAGCTGGCGCTGCGGTCGTCTGGGGCGTGGAGCTGCGAAAAGCAGAGTGGGCTGTCCTTGTGGCGGAATCGCAATCACGCAGGGGGCGCATGGCACACTGCCCCTGTGCGCCCTGGCCCGTAGCCCCACCTGCCGTCATTAACGTCATTAATCATTAATCATTTACGTATGCGCGGGGCGCAGCCGCTGCTACCAAGCACGGGGCCAGTGTGGCCGCTTGCTCCCACTTTGGCCGCTGCAGACACCACAGGGAATCTTCCGCTTCAGCGCCTCCTCTGCTACGCCCGCCGGTCCTGCTGCTCTGCTCCTGCTCTGCTCCTGGCCCCGCATCCCCCCGTGACCGCCGCTGCTGCCGTCTCCCCCCCCCACCACTGCCTTGCCGCCCCTCCGCCCACCCGCCATGGCTGCCGCTGCCGTGGACACATTCGACGCTGGGGCGAGCGCGCCACCCTCGGCTCCCCCAAGTGCTCCTCCGCCCATGCCCCTGCCCCTCCCCCGGCTCCACCACCGCTGCTACCAGCCATGCTCTCGCTGCCCTGTCTGCTGAAGGCATCGACTTCAACACTGCGTCCGAACTCATCCGCCTTGGCATCCCCATCACCAGCCCGGCTGCCATGCGGTATTTTGCTGCTGCGCCCCACCGCCCCCAGGTCCACTTTGGCGACTACCTCCTCCTTCAGACCCTGGGCGAGGGCGAGTTTGGTAAGGTCAAGCTCGGTGTCCATCAGGTATATGGTGAGGAGGTGGCCGTAAAGCTCATCCGGCGCGACCGTGTACCTCACACGTCGGCTGCCCACGCTCCTCCGAGGAACGTGAGTCGCAGCGCATGTCCAAGATTGACCGGGAGATTCAGGTGCTTCGCTCGGTGCGCCACCCCAACATTGTGCGCTTATACGAGGTGGTCAAATCGGATCGATACATTGGTATTGTGCTAGAGTATGCGTCGGGTAGGTCGTTGTTTTTCTTCTTGGAGTGCCTGCGCATATGCCCTGTGACTAATACATCTTCTTTGCATCTTCTCAGGTGGCGAGCTGTTCGATCACATCCTTGCACACAAATACCTCCGCGAGAAGGATGCAGCCCGACTTTTTGCTCAACTTATCAGTGGTGTCAATTACATGCATCAAAAGCATATCGTCCATCGCGATCTTAAGCTGGAGAACCTGTTGTTGGACCGAAACCGCAACGTGATTATCACCGACTTTGGGTTTGCCAACAATTTTAGTGACCGCTCCGATGATTTATGGCTACTTCATGTGGATCTCCGTGCTATGCCGCGCCGGAACTGGTCGTCCAAGATGGACTCTACAACGGCTCCGCGGTCGACATCTGGTCTTGCGGAGTGATCTTGTACGCCATGCTGGCTGGCTATCTTCCCTTTGATGACGACCCAGACAACCCAGACTCGGACAATATCAACCAGCTCTATCACTACATCCTTGCCACGCCTCTCACGTTTCCGGATTACATTACCCAGCTACCACGGGAACTCTTGAAAAGGATGCTTGTGCCAGATCCTGTCCATCGCGCATCCATGAAGGAAGTGATGGCCACATCCTTGGCTGATCGATTACCGCCCGCTGTTTTCGTTTAGCCTAGAGGATTTGGAGCATGCCGCTGTCGAGCAACAGGCAAGAAAGCGTCAAATGTACCGCAAACAGATGGAGCTACAACAACAACTCCAGGAGCAACCTACACCAGCGTCCTTGCTTGTCCCAAACGGCCACGGTGTACCCGTGCGCAGCGAGACGATTGCCGAAATTCCTCAAACATCCGGATCTGCCACCCAGCCTACATACCGTAAAACTGCCATGCCTACCGCTCCTACCTTGTTGCAGGAGCGATTCGAGAACACCGAGGACTCTGAAGCACGCTCTTCAGCCCAGATCAACCGGCACACCCTCAGGTGGAGTATAGTGCGCCCCTAGGATGCCCACAAGCCTTCCTCCGTCCCGTTGGCTCCTGAAGCAATTCAACAGGATCTTCTACCAAGTCGGAGCGTATGGAAGTGGATGCCACTCCTCCCTTGCACACAATGGACGCAACTGGAGTGGCGTGCGAGCGTGAGCAATCCTGCTGATTCCACGATATAAAGGGTACGGAGGAGGCCCCCTCAACGCAACCGAATCCTGCGACGAATGATGTGCCCGCATCCACTCAAGAGGATGTCAAAATGGAGGAATTGGGTGACAATACTGATTCGACACCCAAGCCAGCTATTGTCTCTGAGAGCGAATCAACCGAGCCAAAGGCACAGATGGAAGCTCGGGAACACCCAGCTTTACCTCCAAGGACCCAGTCACCGACGTCCATGATATTCCTGCGGTCAACACGTCCTCCACATCAGAGAGGCCAGACCTTCCGCAGGAAGCGTTACCCCAACAGACACACCCTTCGGATATATCGGCGACATCTGTTTCCGTCCCGGCCTCTTCCTCTCCTGACTTGAGCCGAACTGGCGGGGCTCCCGTGGTGGTCTCTGCACCTAACTCCACGTTAGCAATTCCCAACAAGAAAACGTTTTCTATCCCGGCTAGTCTGGATACCCGAGCAAGATCGGCTTCGCTCACTGCGTCCCTGGAGAGAGATCCAACCCATGACCGCAGCCGACCATCTCTGCTTCCGTTCAGCCCGGAGAGATACGTTCCTATCCCGGCTCATGCCCTATCGCTCTGCATCGCCTCAACCTGTGGTGGAGAATCGGCGGGCACCCAGTCTTCGACCCATCCACCCCCATGCGTACTCGGCGGCGCGGTTATACCGCCCGTCTGCTGGATGGAGAATAAGAACCATCGGGGACACGCGAAAGACGATCTCCTTGATCCCTTCCCTTCGGTCCGAAAAAGACCGCAAATCAGCATCCCAACTTACGACGCCCCAGGTTGGGGTCCCCGTACCCCCAGTCTCGGTGGCTAAACCCGAGGAAGTTAAGCAACCGATCAGGGTGAACAAAGTCGGCAGCCTTCGAAACATTCTCCACCCGACCAACCCTCCTGCATCGGATCAAGATCCTGTTGCCTCCACTCTTGCTCCTCCCAGTGCGTCTGTACTAGCCCCCTGTTGTCCGGTACGGTGAGTACCCCGCCCACCACCGCATATGAGCCTAGCGTCAAAGGTTCGACTCGAGCGGCTAAGCGCGTCATGGACTGGTTCCGTGGACGCAGCCGCCAACAGTCTGACTTGATCCAGTCTACCGACTCATTCGCTGCTCCACTCCCCCAACATGCCCGCCAACAAGCTGTCAATGGTGCTAAGACGGTTACGGGGGGAGAGCCTCTGTCGCTGCGCCTACGCATGCGCCTACAAAACAAGCCTCTGACACGCCACAGGGTCCATCGGTCGGTGTGGGAGTGGGGTTGACAATGCTAGCCGTGATATGGGCTCGACGGTACCGAGTGAGGCGTCACCGAATGGCGCTGCGACCCAGGGACATCCTTCCGGGGCGGTTGTCGCAGTTGCTGAAGCGACGCAGAAATCTTTCTCTGATACTGTTTTGCGCTACCACCAAGGGGCAGTGGACCAGCGTGCTTTGACGTCTGTCAATCCTCCCGAGATGTTGGACCGCGTGCGGCAAGCGCTGGCTGGCTTGGGAATCGAATTTGGCTTGGCCAGCCAGGAAGCATTCAAGTTGGAGTGTGTGCGTCCCAAGCGCGGGGGTCGTGCGGGTCTTGGATCGTTGGGAGCCAGCTTGCGTGCTTCGGTCTTTCCTTCCACCCAGGCTGCCTTGGACCGTACCTCGCGCAACCCATCGCCACACTTAACCTCGGATCGCGTGCCTGGCTCCACTTCGCCCCTGGTCATTCGTCAGGCTTCCGTGGCTTCCGTCTGCGTGGATCGTTGCTGCCGTTACCTTCCCAGCACCCTGTGGGCGAGGGGGGAACGAGCCTCGCTTCGGCGGTGTCTTCAACCTCCTCCAACCCTGCCAGTTCACCGGGGGTGTCCACTCCCGCCGAAGGGGCCGGAGCAGGAGGGGTGGCAACCTTGTATGGCGAACGCAGTGGATAATGGCCAAGAAGTTCGGTTTAGCGTCGAGATTACCCGGCTCAAGAACTTGCCGGGCTGTATTCGATCGACATTCGTCGGATGCGAGGCAACGTATGGGCTTACAAGTTTTGCTACACCACTTTGCTTGAGCGTTGCAGTCCGTCTGAGGTGGTGGGAATCATGGCTTAAGATGAGCCGTGCGCTTTCTACCCCGAACTCTTTTCTTCACTCCTTTTTTGTTGTCTTCTTTCACCTCTTCAACGATATCCTCTCTCCTCACGACCCTTCCAGCTCCAGGTACACCACCCTCGAATCGCTGATCCTTCAACTCGACTGTTGGCATGACTCTACCCTTTTCTTTCCAACTGGTTCTACCTATCAACCATTTTGTCGGGGCACATCTCTCCTCAATTATTCCATCTGCTCGTCCCGTACTTGGTCTTGCTTCGGCCAACTCGCTTTGTGCGGCCTTTCTTATTGGGCCCTAACATTCACTGTAACCCCAACCCTGGGCCCGCTATGTGCTCCCTCGCCCTGGGTTGTTGAATGTCCTTGCACCATAACCCTGCACATCTCTCCTTATTGATCGGTTTTGCCCCGCTCTCATTGTCCTGCGTCTGACTCGGGCCTGCATCCTCCCTACCTTTCTGGCCCTCTCACAGAAAGCTCTGTCCCTCTTTAAGTTTCCGTCAGTTCGGGTTGGCTAGCCGCCTTCCCCCCTACGCCACCTGTTCCCACTTGCGGACAGCCTGGCATAGTCTTGTTCGTTCCGTCTTTCCATTTCCCAATGTCTGGGATAACTAGTAGCTAGTACTCTAGCACCGCGCTGATCGCGAGACCCAGCCCATAGTGCCTGCATATGAACGGTGAACTGAACGTTAAACATTAAACGCTGTTGGAAGAAAGGTTGGGCTGGGGTCACATTCCACGTCAGCCAGCAGCGGTAGCTTCCTTCCCTGGCCATTCTTCCATGTCAACTTAAGACTAGCTGCAGCTTCAATCAATGCACATAGTTCGATAGACATCCAGCCCGTTCGTCACCGCATCCACCCAAGTAAGTTGGCTGCCCTATTGAGTTGACATCAAAGAGGAGAACGGATGCGTGGAAGAGGGCGGCGAAGAAGAAAGGGAACGGGCCGAGGAGGCGTTCGCATATACAGACGCAGAAGCCGAGGGGAAAAGGCAGGCCAACCCATAGGAATAGGAAGAATGGACTAACGTCATCGGAACACCCCTGGATCCAGGCTCCGTTCCATACCAGGTGCCACAAGCCGCATTAGGCCGTCGTTTCTTCCACCTCCGACTGCATTGGCGGCACTGGCCCCTCGTCTTGGCCAACATTGTCAATGTTGTGAAAGTCGAGGATCTCCGAGTACATCATCACCTTCCACGTATCCACCGGCAAGTCGGCATCATTAAACGACCAATCAAACGGCTCGTCGGCCTCGGGCTCGTCAGTAGGATCGTGGTAGGGCGCAAGGTAAGGGTGGGCAAGAGCTTCGCGGCGGAGATGCGGGTTCGTGGGTCAAAGACCAACATGCGTTCCAACAAGTCCAACGCGAGCGGGTCGGCGGTAGGGAAGCGTTGGCTAAATGGCACCCGCTCCCGCTTGGGCAAGCTCTGCACGAAGCGCAACGTGTTTTCCGAGCAGATCGTTTGGATCACCTCGTCCGGAGGTGTACCCAACAGCTCAGTGATGATGGAGAACTGGTTGACATGGTCCTTGCCCGGGAACAGCGGTTTCCCCCCAACATCTCGCAAAGATGCACCCGGCCGACCAAATGTCGACTGCCACATCGTACTTTTGCCACGTGAGCATAATCTCCGGCGCACGATGTAACGCGTCGAGACGTAGCCGGTCATTTGTGGGTCCTGGATGCGCGCCAAGCCAAAGTCGCAAATCTTCAGGTCGCAGTTCTCGTTGACCAGGATGTTGCTCGGCTTGAGATCGCGGTGCACGACGCCGGCCGAGTGGACGTACTTGAGGCCACGCAGGATCTGGTAGAGGAAGTACTGGATAAACTGCGTCTCGAGCGGGCGCGAGGTGAGGAGGCGGTGCAGGTCGGTGCCAAGAAGCTCGGTGACAAAGTACAGGTCCTCGAGGGGCGAGATGAAGATGTCGGAGAGGGAGATGATGTTCTCGTGGCGGATGTGCTTGAGGCTTGAGCTCACGGTAGGTACGCTTGGCCAGCACAGGCGTGCTGAACGGCTTCATGATTTTCTTGATGGCGACATTGGCATCGGTGAGTTGGTCCTTGGCGGAGCACACGAGGCCAAACGCGCCCATGCCGACAGGCTCCAGCTGGTGGTAGCGGCTGGTGACCTCGAACGGTGCCAAAGAGCGAGAGCTTGACAAAGTCGGCCATGGCGGTGGTGCAGACACGGGCGAGAGGGGGGTGGGGGGGCAGGCTTGGCGGCGACGGCGGCGACAGGGGTGGATGGAGGGACGAGTGATGGGCCACGGCCGCGGCTGCTTCTCAGCAGCACGCCCGCCAGCCAGCCAGCGTGCGGATGTGGCGGGTGATGGCTGATGCGTGACGGTTGGCGATGGATGCGGCCTGCGCTGCTGCGATGGGGGCAGGGGGCGAGTGTGCAGCGCGGCCGAGCAGCCGCGCTGGGAGACTGGCGCGGTGCCGCCCGGAACAGCCAGACGCCGGCGCGGAAAGCGACGGCCGAGGGGCGCACGACGCCAGCCTAAGGCACGCATCTGCCTATGCGAACACGACGCTGCCTGTCGCCGTCGCACCTGTCTGTGCGGGACTATGAGCTGGCGGTCTCCGGCCTCCCGTGGGGACGGGCCTACATTCCCCCATCCTTGCGCGGCAGCAGGTGAGCTGCAGTGTCATGGCATCGTTGTCCTCGCTCTCAGTGTTGGGCAAGGCGAGAGGGTCGGGTTCAGGCTCAGGTTCAGATTCAGGCCTCCTTGTTGGCTTCTGCTGCGCCCCCCCTTCCATCCGCCTCGGTGGGTTGGGCCGGCTGCCGTGGCCGAGGCCGCGAGGACGGTCCCAGCAGAAAATAGAAGGCTGCATACCCCGACACCCGTAGACCCACCGCCAGCGCCAGCAGCACTGGCTTCCATCGATCAGCCGATCGGCCGCCAGCGGGTCCGGCGGTCAAAAGGAGGAATGTGGATGGGGAACTCATTCGCCCGCGCTGCAATCTCGCGCGTGTCCCTTCTCCGTCCAGTGGCTCCACCTCTGTCGGCACAGGCGAGTAGCCATTGAGCGCGGCCAGGTACTGGTCCACCCGGAACGGCGGGGCTTCGATCCCAACCGCTAGGTAGGGTACCTTGCGGAAGCGCATGTTGATCAGCACATGCCACGTAACCACCAACTGATCCCCTCCTGCTTGCTCAGCGCCACCCCGCCCACGCGGCGCGTGCTGAGCCAGTGCTGGACCAACTTTGGCACGCCTTGGAACGTCCAAAGGACTTGAGCACCAGCGGGTGCGATGCTGTCCGCGCCACCGCGTTAACGCCTGCTGTAAAGGCCGCCAGGTCCACGGGGGCCACCAGATCCGCATTGCCCGGTGTCTGCAGCACCGGACCGTGCCCAGCCTTGCCTGGCTTGACCGCACACAGACCCTTGGCAACCGCGCGCAGGTTGGTCGTCATCGGATCCAACACGATCCCCACCCGCCCCAGCTGTCGCGCGCGGCATCGCGCAGATCAATCTGCGAGCCTTGTGTTACTTCCGGCACGGTCGAGTGGCGCGGCCGATGAGCAAACAGGCCATACGGGTTGGCTCCCACCGCATGCGATGGCCGACCGGGTGCATCGGCTTGGGAGAACGTTGGCACGGCCCGAGATGAGGTGGGCCATGCGGCGGCCTGCATCAAACACGCCAGTCTGGAGCAGCGCGGGTTTGTTGAGAGGCAACCCATAAATACGGGGTCAAACATGCCGGTTGGCCAAGCCACTGAAAAGGCGCGCCAAACGGCTTGAGCATCAACCGTTCCCGACTGGCCTCTTCGGTCGCCGCGTCGCGAAAGGTGGGACCAATGCCATGGGTCAGTTTCACATCCCGGAACCCTTCCGCCGACCGCTCCACCATTTGCGCCGGCAACGAGCCCAGATAATCGTGCGACAATAGCATCGTCCACAGTCCCGGCGTCTGCGGCACTTCGCGCAGCGACTTGACCCATCGTAGCTGGACTACATTTGGCTTGAGCGGTGGGACAGAGGCTTGCGGGGGGATGGGGACAACAGTTTTGCCGAGCGCTTGCTCAATTGCCACCTTGAGCACGCGCGCTTGGTCGCGTTGTCGCAGTCCTCTTCGCTCCAAAACAATTTGGTGCAGGGTGTTGCCAAAAGCAGGGCTCATCGCCATGGCCAAGATGAGTTCAGCCACCAACGCACCATCTTGTGGGTTGGTCACTACCCAGACGCGTTTGCATTGGAGCTGAGCGCGAGGTAGGTTGGTGCGCCAACATGGTCTTGGCCCATTCGGCCTCGACTCCAGTCAAGCATTCGATCATCGTTGCTGGCATGGCGACGTTGGCGTCGGCCATGCGTCGCGCAAAGACAGGGTCCAACTCGAGCCAGGCGCGATGGAAAAAGCCAGCCAGAGCCAAACCGTAGGCCTTGCGCAAAAATGGAAGCTCCATCCAATCCCGCTTACGGTACTTAGACACATCGGTCAAGTGCCGACGGAAGCCCTCTGGGCGTGAGCCATTGACGGTGGCCATAAACTCGGGAAAGGGCATAGGACCCGAAGAGCGGACATGGGAGAGCAAACGGATGCCCATGTCCTCCCCATCTGCCACAGGCGCATCCTTGGCGCGCGCTGCACGCTTTTGGTCAAACTCCTTCTTCATCACCCGAATCGCTTCGCTGGTCGGCATCTCCCGCGTGGCAGCAGCAGGAGGCTTGCGCACTTTGACCCGGCGCACCTTGGCTGGGCCGGCGGCGGGGGGCGAGGCGGCGGTGTGCTTCGGGGGAGGGGGGGTTGGTGGGGGCGGTGGCATACCTTCGGTACGGTGCGAGAGCAGGCACCCGCACCGAGGGCAACAGGCGCCCTGGCCACGACGGCGGTGGGGGCAGCATGGGGGAGAGGCAGCCAAGGGAGGCGACGGTCAGTCTCATCCTCCAGCCTTGGCCCAGGCAGAAGCTTCTGCCGTGGGAGCTTCTGCCTGGACAAGCGCCCCGGCGGACGCCGCAAGCAAAGTGAAATTGCAACGGACAGTTGCACCGAACACGTGACTGTCCCCCTCCAGGCTGCGTCCTGCTGCGTCCGTGCCCCGCCTGGCCGTTCCTGTGCGCCACCAACCCCACAGTTCCATCCCAGTGTCATCGGCTGATGCGTTTCCCCCATACCGCCACCGGCCTAGGCCTGCTTGGGCCCAGAGGGATGAGAGGGTGGGTACCGCCAGTGGGTTGCTGGAATCCAAGGTTATGGAATCGTGCGATCGCTCGTCGCCGCGTTCTGTTTAGCCGGCGGGTTCGGATGGATGGATGATGCAATGTGCGATGAATCTGGGAGCTTGAAGGTGGAGGTTGGAGGCGGACGGCAACCCGCCGAGAGATGATACTGAGTACGGACATTGATATATTGATAGTGGGCGCTGAGCGCTCGCAGCCACTTCTGTCGGAGCCGCCATATACTGGCCCGTGCCCGCAGCCAATGCCTCCCCCTGAGGCAGATGAATAAGTATAGCCGAAGTGCGGCTGCCCGCTTCAAGCTTCGTCTTCATCGATCATCTCGATCATCGAGATCATATCATCCGGCTGTCTCGTCCCAACACAGCCAATCTCTCCCCGAGTCTGGCCAGGGTGTGGCTGGGGGCGGCCTGCGCTGTCTGCCGGAAGGCGTCGCCGGCTGAACTGGGAGCGTCGGCTCGCGTGTCGCCTCGGCCTCTCGGCTGCCAACAAACGCCTCATCGACTCATCCCTTCCCCCTGCACCATCCTCCGTTCTCCATCCCCACCACCTCCACCACCTCCCCCCCCCAATGGCCTCGCAACCACTGGGCTCCGCCCCCCCGATGAGCCCCTCGGCCCCACAGGTGCGCTGCTACCCTCGGCCCGGGCCCTTTCGGCACAGCTTTAGCCTCCAGAGCTCCCAACCATCCTTGCCGCCCTGCGTCTCTTCCACCTCTTCACCCCCCCCCATCCACCGCGCCGAAGCCCTGGTGTTCTCTCATGATCCTGACCCGCTCTTCCTGTCCGGAAACGCCTGGGGCTCGCACCTCCGTTCGCCTTCTCCCGCGAAATCAGGCGACGATGCCATGCCCACCACTGATGTGCACCCTAGCGAAACCTGTTGAACTCTGACATGGACATGTCGCCTCTGTTCTCTGCTCAGCACGACTCGCTCCCCCCTCGCCTGCGCTGGGTCCCTCTGTCTCTTTCTTTGATCTGCCCCTGCCTACCTGCATCGTCTCAAGCCAACTTCTTTACGCCCACCCACCTCGACCTGCTCCCTTCGGCTGACGCCAGTTCTTCTCCGGCCTCGCCTCACCCAACGTGCACTCACCCACCCCGAATCTTTCCCCTCCCCCCTGGCCGACACAACGTCCATATACAGCGCTGGCTCTTCCGTGGAAGCAGCGCTTCCAGTTCAACCTCACCTCCAGCACAACCAATCAACCCGAGCTGCCGTCCGCATTTCTTCCCTCCGTCCCGCCCCACCGTCAACTCTTTCGATCTTCGAGCCGTTGATGGCCAACATACGCTCCCTCCCGCCCATGCATTTGATGGGGAGACAGAATCTGACTCGTTATTCAACGTCGTCGGCGTCCTCGCGGGCAACACGACTTGGTCGGCCACGGGTCCAAGCCGACTGGACTCACAGTCAGCACACCGTCAGCTGTGGGTGTCACTCCGCCTCCGCCCGCAGCCGCATCGCCCTATTCACCCCAAACGCGTGCGCCCCCCGCCCTTCGGGACTTCGCTTCTCCTCTACTGTTCTGGACCAGACTTCGGCCCCAGCCTCGCCGTCCCGACCAGAAGAAGGCATCATCCATTGGGCTACAACCCACCTACTTCGGCATGAATTTTGCCCGTTCCCTGGATCGGGATGGATCGCACCCTTCCCACCCGGTCCCGCTCCCGTCGGACCTGGGACCGATGAGTTGTCCCCACCGTGCTGCGGCCGCTAGACTCCATGCTCGCGAACGCCTCCCTTTTTGCTGCAATGGGGAACCCATTTGATATTTCGCCCTTCCTTACGTCCGAAACTCCCTCCGCAGTCTCCCGCAATCCCAAAGTGGCGGAGACTCCCTCTCGCTCGACCCCTTGAGCACCGCCCCCCCGGCGTCGCCGCAAGCTTCCTTCCCAGTCGGGAGGGGCAAATCCCTTCAACTCAAAAACATCCCCTCATCTGCCTTGGCTCCTCCAAACCAGCCTGGACAACTACCCAGCCGCATTCCCTTGCTGCTGCCGTGTAGGCATAACCCACCGCGAAGCCGAGACAGTTGTTTCTGCTTCTGCAGATGCTGCTCTCGCCGCCGATCCTCAAGTGCGAAAACGGGGTCGATTGTTTCCCCTCATGCACGGATTCCGGAGAGAATGTGCCGCACATCTCCCTCTCTCTCATCTGACTCGCCTAGTCCAGGCCTACCTTGCCGCCGGCCGGCTCGCGCAATGGCGACCGCATGATTCGCTCCCTGACACCCAAAGTGGTTCAAAAGTCATATGGACCAGTGGAAAACGGTTTATGTGTCCGCCTCCGATGCTGCTCTTGATGGGCAGCAACTGGGTCACCCGCTCGCCTCTCCCGCCCCGCTCAGGCGAAGGAGATGGGTGTGGGCGGGCGGACTGGTGAGCTCATCCTTGTCGACCGGAATGGGTCCACGCAGGCCGTGCGGGAGCCCAGGATGGCGCCAACCGTTCAGCCAGGCCAATTGATGGTTGGGTGCAAAATGTCGTACGAGTCGACGGCGGATTCCGAATACCCTTGCGCTGGTGGAACACCGCGGCCAAGTGGTTGACATCCACCCTCCAAACTCGGTGTGCCAACCAGAAGAGGCATGGAAGACAATGATCCTGGCCAAATCAACGTTTAAGCAGATGGCTGTATCCGAGATAGCACAAGTGGCTGCAGCCGCCCGGCCTGGGACCAGCAGCGAGAAGGACGCGCGCGTTGCAGCGCGACGTTCACGCCGAGTTTGTCCTCACAGCCCCTTCCAGCGCGTACCCAGGCCAGCACAAGCTTCTCGGTACCTTTCCCTCGAGTCCGGTCCGGATCATCTCCAAGCCGTCCAAGAAACGGCAGTCGATTCGGGGGTCGGAAAGTGAGTACTCTCCCCATTCAGAGCAACTGCGCGCACACCTACTAACAAGGGTCTTTTTTTCTTTTTCTCTTCCTCTCACAGTGCTCATCACCCATGGTTCGATCGTCTCCCTTTTCCATCGTCAGCGCGCCCAAGCCTCATCGACCAAGCACCTCTGTGTAGCCCGCAGCGACCTCGAGGCCCGCTTCAAGACGGACGGTGGGATCGCGCCGGACGAGTTGAGCAAGTTGCCGGGCAACTCGTTTGTTGCTGCCGATAATTACTGGATCCTTTCGTCATCTACCTCGTTGATCCGGCCAAGCCAACTGGGAGCGATTCATCCAATTTACCCCCCATGGTGGCACTCGCCCCGTGCGCACGCCCCGGACCGGTTCACCCTTCCGGGCCGGCGACGATCCTCTCCCTCCTCCTCCACTTAACGCACTTCCTTTCCTGCCGCACGAGTTGCCACAAGCAGTGCTCTACAATCGCCCAGTGGTACTGCAGTGCGTGGTGACCGGATTCGTCACGCCCACGATGGTGCTTCGGCGGGTGGAAAAGGGAACGTCAGTGTTTGGTGGCTTTGCCTCGATCCAAACGGATGCGCAAGGGGCGGAAGGTACAATCGATTCGGCTCGGCTTGGGCCGCGAACCTTCCGACTCGCCTGTACTTCAATTGCACAAACTCGCCCTGGAGCTGTACAATCCCCCCTCTGGTTCTGATTCGCCTTCCGCCCTCTCCGCCCTTGGCCCGGCCAACGCCAGCGGGAGTTTCCTCGCCTGTCTCACGACATGGTTGGCATGCACAAGCTGGCTGACCACCGGCGATGGGACTTACATCCGGTCCAGCCGCACAAACCACGCGCCAGCTCGGTCGCGTCGAGATCGGGATCGGGATCGGTCTGCTCTGCTGTGGGGAGTAAGCGATCTGCTTCGTTGTCCACTGGCTGGGAGTGGCTGGGTCGAACCGATACCCGATGCGCCCACACGCGCCTTCCCTTTCCGTGCCTGCACGCCGCGCGTCAGTGCGACCAGCGACCCCGATCCACCGGGCCCCAACAGGTGTCCCCATTGTCAGCACGCGATCCACGGCGCCGGTCCGAGTCGATGGCACGGGGCCACAGTGGTGATCTGTGGAGGCTCGGATGCCGAGCGGCCCCGGGAACGGCATCGGACCCATCCGCCACCCCCGTCGCGCCAGTTCAGCCTGGTCGGCACAAAACCAAAAGGACCGTAGGGCCTCACGAGTACGAAGGCAGGAGCAGTCGTCGACTGCGAATCCGAGAGTGGGGCGTCGGGGGTTCAGTCGGGGTGGGAGGATAGCGAGAGCAATGACGCTTTGGGGAATCGGACTCGCACCGCGTCCTGGAGCAGTTTGGCTGCGACCAATGGTCCGGACGAAGATGGGAATTCGAGAGCGGCGCAAATTCATTCCTGGGTTCTGGACGTGGCGAAGAGCAACGTGTGGTGCATTGTCGGTGCCGAGACGACCGAGTACAAGTTTAGTATTCCTCCGGAACTGGTGGGGGATGTGGCGCCGGGTGAAGCGCATGAAACCAAAGGACGCAGCGAGCCGTTCATTGCGCCCCCTCCGACCCCGCATCCGCCCCGCTCCCTCTCGACTGGATCGCTCCCCAACCCCAAAGACGATGTCCCGCTCGCGCCAGCCAACAGTTCTTTGGTCGCTCCCATCTCCCATTTCCCGCGCGTGTACGCATTGAAAGACATCCGCGATGGTCAAGGTACCACCTACCTTGTCCTCCATGGCGAAAACCTCGATGCCCATTTTCACATCTTCTTGGGTCTACACGCGGCACCGACGGTCTATGCCGCATCATCGCACCAGCTGGTCTGCAAATTGCCTGCCAGTCTCTCCCTTCCTCTGCCAAGCTCGGAACCCAGGCCCGGTTCCCACCGCCTTCTCCTCGTCCGTCGGGATGGAATCATCTTCCCCACCAACTTTGCTCTCTAACTACCCTCCTCTTATCCCGTGCATGCCTCCTTGTTCTCCGCATTGCTCCATCTGTTCATCTCGGCCGCGCCACGCCATCGTCCAGCTATCCTGGCTCGACAGTCCGTCCGATGTCCTCTTCCCACATCGCATGCTCGCCTTCGACCTTGACTGCTCTACCCCCTGTACCCCTGTACCCCTGACCTGCCTTCTCCCTCATCTCATATCATTCTTGTCGTTTTTTTGCCCCTCAACACTGCTGGCCAGCGCCGCTGTTTCCCTGTTCCGCCCTCGTGCGCAGATATCCCTGAGCTGCGTTGGATTGAGAGCGAGACCAGGGCCTGGCCTCGTGGCGGGGTCGGCATTTGCCTCGTCCTGCTTGCTTTGCCTCTGAACTCTGTTTCCGTCTGACATCCCTCTTACTTTCCCCCTTGGAACTTCACACGACTTGGCCCCCGTCCCTCCACCCTCCCTCTGCTGTACTATACCAGCTGGAGTACTGTACGTCCAAGTGAATGGCGCTCGCCCATACAGATGCCTGTACAGTAATACAGTAGGGATACAATAAGGGGAGCAAATTAGTTACGGCTTGGAGATTCAAGCTTCAAGCTTCACAGTTCACAGTGGTGCAATAATTCCCCTACATTGAAGTGTGGCACAGGCGCGTTCCCATCATGATGAGACCAGGTAAAACGGGCGTAGGCGGCATGCCTTCATTAACGGGCGATTGTCCATGTTGGACGAGAGGAACAGCCGAGAGTCACTTGCATACTTATATTAGTCACTCAACCTGTCGATTGGGCCGTCGGCTAGAACCATACCGCCGGGCTCGCGCAATGATGAGTTTTACTTGACACTCGAGAAAAGCGCGAGCTTTCCTAGGCAATTGCAACTAATGCACTCTCGCTTCCAATTCTCCCTCTACTGTATTGGTTCCCCTACTCTATCGACTATCGGCATTGGCTATAAGACCTTCCGACGACAAAATGGGTTTGTTTGACTCCATCGTGAATTGATCCGGTCATACTTTTGTTGAGTGTCGGACCACATCATCTGGATTTGAGACTCAACAGTTTGGTTCGGCACTGGTTTGGTTTGTCCTGCTTTGTGGGCTAACCGACTTGGTGGTCTGAGCTACAAGGTTCTTTGCTCGAGTTATCTTTATCTTTCTTTTCCCTACTTTGCGTATAAGTAGGACGACCCCTCGCGGTATACAATGCTATTATTTACCACACCCACTCCCTTTGGTTTGCCTGATAGACTCCGCTACTCTACACTTTTTAACAAAATCATTACAAGGCATTTAGGGTAACTGGCAGGCAAAAGGGAAAAGCGGATAGGCTTGGAGCCCGTCCGCAATAACACAAAAAACAGATGAGAGGCAGGGACATCAAAGTGAAAGCTGGTGAGAAAGCACAAGAAAAAAAGTAAAGAACGGTCAGGAGAGTAGGTCTGAGCCATCTTGCCACAAGCCGGGTTGGGAAGCGCATTGATGTAGTCCATGGTGGAGGTGTGAGAGCCCATGGCGGGCACAGCACCATTGGCAATCTGCTGCAAGAACGAATACTGCATCTGATGTTCTGGCGGCTCGGCTTTTACGGGCGTGGTGGAGTTCATCATCTTGAACCCCCAGAAGAAGGAGCCAGCACCCGAGGCGTAGGCCGCCACTTGGGTCGCGTAATACTGCGCATTCCAGCCGGCATCGGTGGGGCCAGACACCAAGCTAAACTCAGTCTTGGCCATGGGTACGGGGAAACCGTCGTAGGTGGAAGTGATTTGGCACACCAGGTTGGTGATCTTGCTCTCATCCATCACGGCCGGGAACCAGCCGGGGTACGGGTTGTCGTTGATCACCAGCATCGAAGCGTTCTTGCCGGTCGCAAAGGGGGCCCAGTACTTGGCGGGGTGAGGAGCAAATCCATGGTGGAAAAACATGCTGTACCCAGCCTTTTGCAGCGTGGTGTACGACCGCTCGTAAAAGGCCTCGGTCACGTTGAGGTGCGTGCCGACGGTCGCATAAAACACTCCATTCGGCTCATTGACCGGCGAGATGGCACTGACGACCGACTTGTAGGGGTTGAAGCTCAACCAGTCAATCAACGCCGCCAGCGTCGCATCCGAACGCTGCTGGTTCTGGTCAGTCCACCAGGCGGGAGAAGTGGTGTTGAGTCCACTGGATTGATCACCCGACTATAGATAGACAAGATTCAAAAGGAGGAGTTAGCCAGCGCCCAGGATATGTAGAGGGGGTCGGTGTGTGTGGGAGGAGGGTAGACGTACCTGAGACCCCGGCAGACCGTGCAGGTCAATCACCGCGTACATCTTGCGCTTCCACAGCCATCCAAGCGCACGGGTGAGGTGGAACAGTTGGGTCGAGTTGACATAGGGTTCGCCATCGACCAGGGGGATGAAGGGCCAAAAGCCAATAGGGATGCGAACTTGGTTGACACCGTGCTGGTACAACGTCTCAATCTCGTCCTCGGTCACCCATTGATCGAAATGGTCATTGAGGACCTGCGACGTGTTGGCACCTACCGTTTGGGAAAAGTGCCACTCGTCCCAGTCGTTGGGAGCATATTGGGTGAACCAGTCTTCATCCGACCATCGTTCGAGGATAAGCCAGTTGTTGAGCGAGACGCCCAACGCCTTCTGGTTGTTGTTAGCCCAGTCCCAGAAGGGGAGGGGGGTAATGTTTTTGGGATTGTTGCCACTGCTATCGAGGGGAGACGCAGCGGGTTGGCCGTTACCAGAAGGAGTGCTGGTGGGTTGCGACGGCGCTTGCGATTGTGACGGCGATGGTGATTGCGATGATTGCGATTGCGAGAGTGGTGGTGGGGTGCCGATTCCCACGGTCGATGATGTGTTTCTTGGACAGTCCTATTCCCAAGCCGGCCCCAAGTCCGACAGCCAGGGCTACAATCAAGCCGAGTGCAGCCAAGAGGACAGCCATTTTCTTGTGAGACGCGAGCCAAGAGCGTTGACCTACTGGCTTCTCTCCGACGGGTGTAGAAGAGCATAGGGGTCGTCCTGTGGGAACTGATGGCCACGAGACGAGGCCGCGCC
Source organism: Moniliella sp. 'wahieum' (assembly GCA_003971905.1). NCBI lineage: Eukaryota > Fungi > Basidiomycota > Moniliellomycetes > Moniliellales > Moniliellaceae > Moniliella > Moniliella sp. 'wahieum'. The sequence continues at coordinate 312,408 of RSEE01000036.1, read as the reverse complement.
TGCGGCAGCTGCGCCACTGGCGCCTAGGCGAGAAGAGCTGTGTGGGTAATCGGGGCTGTCAGAGCGGTAGCCGGCGTGAGTGTGTTGATTGGGGGGGGTTCGAGCAAGACGGAGTCGGAGCGGCCCCAGTCAGTGCTGGCGCCGCCGGCTGTGCTTGGACGGGCGCATGGCGGTAGAAGACTTGCTGGGCATCATGGGCTCGGCTGTCGACGAGGGTTGACAGAGAGCTTCATATCGGGTGAGGGCGAGGCCATGACGGCGGTCGGGCGGCTGAATAGGATGGATTAGGGGTTTGAGGGGTTGAGGGCTGCGGTGGCAAAGAAGTGGGAGACAGAGACGGGCAGAGAAGCGAGAGGGGGAGCCCGCGCGTATGCCTGGGTGTAGCCGCTGTGCGCGACGCAGCAAGGCAGAGTGGTATTTATACAGAGGTACTGGCCGCGTGGCGTAGTAGGTTGCTGCAGAGCCGATGCGGATGATGGGAGCGGCGTGGTGCTGTACTGCGTATGGCCAGTCTGATTCTCGTCTCAGGTACTCAGTACCGGGTATATCACACCGAACACACACCGATCCTCGAGCCTCGAGATGCCGCAGGACGCGCATGGGCGCGGCAGGGCGCCGCATGGCACTGGGGCGCGCGGCGTTGGGCGCTTGAGCCTTATAGCAGCGTCTGCGCTGAGCGGCTGGGCGACTGGGAGACTGCGGACTGAGTCTGAGCGGCTGAGCATGCAGTACTGAGTAGCTTCTCAGCCGCCTGCGATGCATCCATGCATCAGACGGCTACTGCAGCAGCGCCAACGCTGCCGACGCGGGCCAACGCCTGCTTGCTGCCGGGCATGCCGGGCAACGTCCTAATCCCTCGTCCCCAGCATGCGCCACTCCACTAGTCAGTCACTAGCACTAGTCACTAGTCACTGCAGTCGCTGGGAGTGGGTCGCCTCGAGGGCCGCGGGTGCCTGCAGCCGTGCTGCAGCACCCTCTGAACCCAACTCAAAACTGAGACTCGGTACTCAGTAGGTGCCCAGCCGACGATCACTCGCTCACCGTCACCGGTCACCTAAGCTGACGCGCTGACGGATCATCGATTGGGACTGGCTCCGGGCCTGTGTCCATTGCAGCGCCTTGCGTGCTGGTCCCTGGCTGGCGCTTGCCACTAGCCACTGTTTGCCACCTAATGCCCCGCGCCAAGCACACGGCGAATAAGGCGGCTGCCCCCTGCTGCCCCTGGGCACAAGGCAAGTTTCTGTTCCTGGACAGCCAACCCCGCTGGGCGGAGGGGTGGGCGCTGGGCGCGTGGGCGCATGGGCGCGTGGGCATCGGAGTTGGGTGGACGGGCGCAATGGGTTGGCTGGGATCCTGGTCTACGAAAGCGGGGAAAGTCGCTCACCTAGATCACTGACCTTACCCGTTCTCCTGATCAGATTGCCCATCCGGATCATCAGGTGAGCGTCATAGCGCATGATGCATGAGCGCCCGACGGCGAATATCGATCAATGATCCTCCCAGCGTCATCGAGCGTCATCGCATCGACGCAGAGGCGCGGAAATCATGTTAATCATGTTTGATCGTCCACGTTCCACTGACATGTGCGACACATCGGCTGCGTACAGAAGCGCAGGCCCAACGAAGCATTGATGACAATAGAAACCACTGCAACATTTTGTAGCTACTGAAAGTGATTGTACCGAGTACATGGTAAATTGCGTCCAGGTACGCCGTCACGAGGTGCTCGAAGAGAGGAGAGGGGGGCATAACAGTAGGGCGCGTTTGCGAGTGTGCGACGGCGCACAGTGTTGAAAGCGTTGGGGAAATCGAGCATAGCGGTTGAATTTATTGCTAAGTAGCTCCAGGTGCTCCTCCCCTGGCACAGTCGGTGCAGTAATATAAAACGTGCTCGACTATCCCCTCGATGGGCTCCACTTCATTACGCGATGCTATCTTCCGTTGAGTGGGGAGGAGCCTTGTGGCTCGGGGAGGGCGAGCGGGTGATCGGGGAGGCGGTGGCGGTGTGGCGGTGGCGGCAGGCGTCTGCGTCAGAACCATGCGCTATTTTGAGAGTTTTTGTAACTATGAAATAGTACCCACGGCTAGGTGGCGTAAGTAGTGGTTACCGGTTATGCTTCAAGTGCTGCAAGTCCTCCCCGGATCACAGATCACATGGGATCACACAATTGTGTTTGCTGCCCTGACCAATGCGCTGTCTGTCCTTCTCGTCCATAGCCTTCGGTAGTTCTCACCCTGCAACAAGGCCACAGCGTGTCGCCTGTGAACCCCTAGCGGACAGGAACCGATCAAAAAGAATACGACTGTGAGATGATATTGTCTGCAATGACTCGATGTACCATTTGCTCGCTGTGGCTTCCTACTAGTATGGCTTCCTGCTATGGCAGATATCAAAAGAGGAGAGGAAACCAACGTCTTTTTTCATCAAACAAAAACAAAACAGCGAAACCAATTAAAAAGCACAACAAACAGGAGCCTACTATCTTTTAAAAGTCGTCCGCGGTCCAAGCTCGGCGAAGGGGAGATGGCCCAGGCGAGACGTCGGAGCCAGCGCGCTGGCGTGCCAGCCTGGTTTTGTACTTGTTGCTCCCCGCCTTCCGCCTGGCGTAGTAGGCGGCGCGGCGCTCAGCGTCAGGAAGGAGGTGGGGCTCAAACACGTGGACCAAGTCTGGGCGGGTCGTGAAGAAGGAGTGGTCGGAAGGAGAAGGAGAAGGAGAAGGAGAAGAGAGGAGAAGGAGAAGGGAAGGAGAAGGAGAGGAGAAAGAGAGAGAGGAGAAGGAGAGGAAAGAAGGAGAAGGAGAAGGAGAGGAGAAGGAGAAGGAGAAGGACCCCAATTAAGGAATAAGTCAAAAGAAACGAGGAAAGAAATAGTATGTGTCAAGGAAGGGTGCATGAGCAGGATAAGCACGAGGCTGTGTGGCGCGGAGCGAGCCCATGACAGGAATGGGAGGACGGATAAGAAGATGAAGAGGACGGCTGGAGGACTGGAGGATGGACATGAATCATACGAGGACGGTTGAGAAGCATGGGAGGGTAGACAGGAAACAGAAGAGGACGAGGAGGAATAGATGAGGTGGACAGGGGTGCGGGCAGTAGGAGCAAGAAGTTGACGCGACTGAAGGGAGTAGCAGCAGCGGCACCGAATAAGCGGTTCATCGCGAGCAGCGCTGGGAGATGATGGGGGGGAATTGCGTGGCGACAGCCCACCCGCTGCTTTTAAATGCCTGTGCACCCGCTGTTTTACATTGTCTCAGTCTGACCACAGGGATTACGTGATGGCACATTGAATCTTTAATTACCATATGGCAGGACCCATCAAAAAGTGTGCAACCCTACTGCTCCCCCCTGCACGTGACGGGGGGGGGGGGGGCTGCGCCAAGTATCGGGCATATGACAGAGTCGCGTCGACGCGTCCCTCCACTCCCTTAAAATGCCCCCTACCCGTGCTCACTGCGGGCCCCCATTGCGGCACCAACGACCACACTCGCGCACATGTTCCTTCAATCCACGCCGAGAGTTGTGCCGCCACTGCCGACTGCGGTAGTTTCGGGTTTGGGCTATTTGATGGATCCGAGCCGAGGAGAAGCCTTTGGGCGTGAAGCCGAGGCGGCCGCACGCGCGGAAAGGCTGCGTATGCGCCGCCTTGGGGGTAGTAACGTGTCTGAAGCCTCCGGAGCTTAGGGACGGGTAGATGCTGTGGAGGACAAAGACTGCCAGGGCTGAAGCTGGGGGGGGGCGCTGTGGACGTAGCTGTGAAAGGAACCCACGCGATACCGCTGTGGTAGGGGGAATCGACGCCACTGAAGGAAAGTTCGCGCGCGATGGCGGATGAGGTTTGGATGATGAAGATGAGGCAGCTAAGTGGAGACGAGAGGTTGCCTGTATTACTTCAATCAATTGGCTGGAAACGGTCAGGAGTTGGACAAGAAATGTGGGAAGGGACGAGAATGGAAGGTGGGATAAAGGAGGATGCTGACTGTTGGATGACCGGTGGACCCTGAGGCCTGATGAGAGAGAGAAGGGAGATGAAGCGAGCAGGGCGCGCCCTGCGAGCGGAACTCTTCCGCCCGGCTAAGTGAGCGTCACCGATCTACCGAGGGCCGCAGGGGAACCCCGCATTAGGCACTACTCTCCAACAGAAGCAAGCGAAGGCTCGAAGGCTGCGAAGGCACAAGAGTATCATCCGATAGCACTCCTCGTATTCAATGTTCAAGGCGGTCCACGTTCAACTGAATTGAATCTTGAACTTCAACGTTATATAGAAGTGGGTCCTCTTTGTTGAAGGGTAGTGTGAGGATTCCCCTGCACGACCCTCAGTTGATCGGTGACGCTCGCTTAGCGGCGACGGGCGGAAGAGTTCCGCTCGCAGGCGGCGCGCCCCATGCTCATTCCATCTCCCTGTTCTCTCCTGCCTCCTTCCCTTCAGACGTTGCTAGAAGATTGGTTCACCCACTTTTGCCTTTCACCCCTTGTCAAGGTTGCTTTGCAGCTGATCCATAGGATCGCGAGTACTCCTAAGTCGCACTCGAGCATTCTTTAGTCGGTCCCGATCCCTGGCTCAGGCCTGAGCCTCAGGCAACGCATCCACCACTAATCAGCACCCTGCCGGCTGACACAGCTTATGATCGTGCCATCCCCAGCCATCCCCGCTGCCAGGCGATGGAGATGGGAAAAGGGATCAGGCCTGAGGATCATATTCATCGATGGGCAAGGAGGCGAGGTAATATATGCCTCGGAGAAGAGAACATGCGAGCTGACTGTCGCATCGAGAACAGGAAGGGGGCATAGACAAAGGGGAGAACAGGGCCTAGAACAAATAAAGGGGTCCATCCAACTGGTGACTGTGTGTGGCCAGGTGGGTCTGAGATCTGATCCGGACACCCACGCTTCGTCGTATCCCGTCCACATCTCCTGCGCCCGCTGAGGCCCAGCTGCTCAGTGAACTGGAAGCTCCCGCGGACCAACTGATTTCTTGAGCAATCAAGGAGAGGAGGAGAAGTACCGTACATAAGGAGAGAGTAGTATACAAACGTAGAGAACAGGAGGCTCACAATAAACGCGCACTCAGCGGCTCAGGATTCCACGGGCGCACACACGGCTCACATATGCACGAGAAGGGAGCAGTCAGAGATAGTTTCTTGCAAGCCCCAACGCGTAACGTGGGTCCGATTTCGAGGGCCAGAGGGAGAGAAGAAAGTCTTCGGCTTCTTGTGGCAATGGCTTGGACGCTGAGCTAATGACATATGGTGTGGGATCACTGATCCCATCATCTAGTCGAGTTTCTCACGACGCCAAAAATTGGGTGGAAAATGTCGATGGCCGGTGCCGATGAGGTGCAGACAAGCATATATGAGTGGGTGACATCAATGTCAGTAAGGTGTGGCGCAGGACGCCTGAGGTCAGGTCTGGGAGGGTGCGCGATGGACACACCGCGGCGGGCAGAGGGATGGCCGGTGGCCGGTGGCTGCCAGAGCTTGGGGTGGACAGCGCGTAGGGACCAGAGGAACGGGAGAACAGAGAACCGGTGGGGCCTCCGGGACAGTACCGCGCCAAGGAGATGTACCACTTAGCGCGTAACAGTGTAACTAAGTACGAACCGTAACTGTGAGGGTTGGCTCACAGGGTAGAATGCCCGAACAATGAGATGCATGCGTGACGCGCGATGATCGATGATAACTTTGAACGTGGAACGTGATTAGATCGATTAAGGTTGGTGGTAACATACCCGGACATGTTTTGATGGGCACAAACCCTGAGAGACAGGAAAACGCAGTACTTTTTTAAGCGCATTGTTGCTGCCTGTCGCGCACAAGCGGGTTTTTTTGACGGGAGCACAGGCTGGGCGCTCGAGCAGCTGGCAGCCAAACGGTACATCTTAAGCGCATAAGTGCTTGCGAGTACTCGGACTGAGGACTGCGTTGCGCAAGGGAACATGGCCGGTGAGATCGGAGAGACGGAAAGCCAGTGCGATGTGAAAACTGGGAAACCGAGCTGTAACAGAATACCGTCGCTCCGCAAGCATGTGTCAGGCTCAGTCCATGCCACGCTCCACGCTCCCCAGAGCTCAGGCGCCAGGACGGGGGCGAGGCAGGGCAGGGTGGGAGGGTGCGGTGCGGCTGGTGTGGTGGCAACGCCACCCACGCGCTAGACGGTGCCTGGGCACCTGCCCCTGCCACCGGTGGGGGGGCGAAGCAGGGGCGGCACTACGCCGCAGGTGGGGGTGGAGCGCACGGGTGGGATGGGTGATGGGGGAAGGCGCATGTGTGGCCTGCCAGGGCCATGTGCCTGTGACATGTGATGCACGATGCATGACGCATGCAACCACGGCGGCAGCGGCCACTCGAGCGAGGCAGGCCAGCCAGCAGGCCAGGCCGCCCGCACCCAAGCCAGCTGCGGTGTCGCCCGGCTGACTGGGGGGACGCGGTCCCTAGTCTGCAACCCTTACTCAGTAACTGTACTCCTCCTCACATCTCAGACGCAGTACGCCTTCAAATTTCAGCCCCGAACGAGCGACTCGACCCGCTTCCAGGCGTGCCTTATTTCTGCTCATCGGCCAGCCACCCCCACCGCTCGGCGCTCCCACCGCCCCCACCTCGCCATCCCCCCCCCAGCCTGCCAGCATGGCCGGCCCCGCCTGGTCCGTGTCGGGTGCCTGCCTGGCTCTGGCCATCCTTGCTGCGCTTGCCGTCCCCGCCGGTGCCCAGAACGCGGCCCCCGACGGCGGCTCCAACTCGGGCCCCAGGCCACGTCCTCTTCCGGCGGCAGATCGCCGTCTCGCTCTGGGTCAACGGCGTGTTCTGTGCCATCGAGATCACTCTCTTCTCCTGCTGCGCCCGCGCTTCAAAAGGTCTACGCCCCCCGCACCTTTCTTGGCCCCAAATCCAAGCGTGTGCCTCCCCAGCCCAACTCCCTCTTTGGCTGGATCGTCCCCGTCGTCAAGGCATCCAAGTTTGACATCCTCGCACCCAGGGCCTGGACGCGTTTGTCTACCTCGAGTATCTCGAGATGAACATTGTTATCTTCCTCCCCATCTTTTTTCTTACGTTTGTCATCCTCATGCCCATCTACTCCACCGGCATCACCGCCCACAAGAGCGGCATCGACCAGCTCACCTTTGCCAATGTCGGCCGAGAGCAGACGGCACAACTGCGCTACATTGCCACCTTTGTGATCCAGCTGGTGTGCACAGTGTGGACGTGTTTTGTGGTGCATGCCAAGGTCAAGAATGTGGTCACCATTCGCCAAGACTACCTCACCTCTCCGCGCCATACCCAGTCGGCCCAAGCTCGTACCATCCTCGTCACCGGCATTCCCAACAACCTCCTCTCTGAGAAGCGCCTGACCAAAATGTACTCCCACCTTCCCGGGGTGTGGCCAAAGTGTGGATCAACCGCAATATGCGTGACTTGCCCGCGCTTGTTTCGCAACGCGTCAAGTGGACCGAAAAGCTGGAGGAGGCACAGACCCAGTACATCCTCAAGGCGTATAAACTGGTCCGCAAGGGCAAGCTCGCAGTCCAAGAGGTGTACACTCCGGATGGCGTCGTTACCCAGTTCACCGCCACTGAAGACGAGATTGCCCGCCTCCTGCCCCGCCCCACCTATCGCGACAGCCGGATTCCTTTTCGGGGGGAGAAACACGATACCTTGGACCTTTGTCGCGCACAGATTGTGCGCCTGAACCAGGAAATTGATCAGCGACGCCGCGAGATGGCCAGGAATAGGAAAAAGTATCCCCCCAAGAACTCTGCGTTTATTCTTTTTCATCAACAAATTGCTGCCTATCTCGCCTACTCGGCCCAAACCCATCACCTTCCATACATGATGGTCAACCGCTACTTTGAAGCTCACCCGAAGGATATGTTTGGGCCAACCTCAACGTGAATCCGTATGAGAAGAAGATCCGGACCTCGGTCTTTTGGGGCGCGACGTGGGGGATGGTGCTGTTCTGGTGTATCCCCGTCGCCCTCGTTGGATTGATCTCCAATATTGATGCACTGGTCAAGGTGGTTCACTTTCTGGATTTCATGACGCACATTGGCTATCTCCAGCAGATGATTCAAGGCATGTTTCCTTCTGCTATGCTAGCCCTCGTCAATTCCTGCTTGCCCATTGTTCTGCGCATCTTTGGTCGCTTATCGGGCGAGCCAACGCGCACGTCGATCGAGCTTTCCCTCATGGACCGGATGTTCTACTTTAACTTTTTCCAGAACTTTCTCTTTCTCACCATCGTTTCCGGCTCCGTGTCGGACATTACCAACTTTATTTACTCCTTGGCCAATCACCCTACCGCGTTTCCGGGCGACGTGGCCGGCGCGATCCCACAAGGCGCAACCTTTTTCATCGCGTACATCATGCTTGCGGGTGTTCAAGGGCCTCCGCTGGGTTGCTGCAAGTGGTGCCGTTTGCCTGTACTACATTCGCAAATTTGTCTTTGGCCAGTCGCCTCGCGGGGTGTGGCGGACAGACAACCATCTGTTCAGAGGCGAATGGGGTGTGCTCTTCCCCAACACGACCCTCATCACGATCATTGCCACAGGCTACATGGTGATTGCACCCTTAGTCTCTCTGTTTGCCTTGACAACATTTTGCCTGTATTGGCTGTTGTACCGCTACCAACTGATCTACGTCTGGCTCCAGCGCCCTGCTCACGAGACGCTTGGCCTTTACTTCCCCGTGCCATTGACCAGTTCTTTTGGGGGCTGTACCTCGAGATGGTCATGCTCGCCGCCCTCTTCTTCCTTGCCGGTGCGCCGAACTCAAGGGGGATCCAGAAACAAACCGCCTTACCAGAAGGTACGTCCCCTCTGCCCTCCGTATCCTTGCATTGTAATGCAAGAGAAGACTAACGTACTTACCGTATGCAGGTGCGCTGATGGTGATCTTAATTGTGGGTGTCGCCTGTTTCCACTTTTTTCTCAACGACTCGTACAAGCCGCTTCTCACCACCCTTCCCCTCAGCTTGGTGCACGACGACGATGAGTTGTTGCGCGAGCTGCACGACGAAGAGATTGAGGACGAAGCACGGCAGGGTGAGATTGTTGCTGGGCCCATGATGGACGACCCAGAGGAAGCGGATGAAGAAGTGGACGAGACGCTCTCGTCTTCCCACGATATTTTCCCTCGGCCCCTGATTACCTCCCCTAGTTCGGAACTGCCCACCATTTTCAGTGGAACCGACTTCTAGGCAGGAAGGCGAAAATCGCTCGGGGAAGAAACGCTGATGGAATCATTAGGGGAACCACACATATGGCAATCTTGGGCGAGAAGACCAACATGGAAACGATTCGGGGAGAAAAGATGCCACAAACGCCGCCTACGGCCAAGGTCCCGCCCCGATTCTTGTCCCCACCACGTCCTCCAGCACCACTGGTACCCCTTCATCTGCTCGTCCGCCGTCCAGTTGGATGCCTTCGCGGAAGAATTCGAGGGACCCAACGATCCAGTGGGCCGATGTGGAGTTGGAGGGCCCGTTGTCTCCGTTGGCGCTCAAATCCTCTGGCATATCCTTAGCGCAGTCGGGGGGATATTTACTTACAAGGATTCGAGCGGGTCCTTGGGCCCCAATCCGGTGTCTCCGTTGGCTCACAAAGCGTCTGGATCTTCCTTGACTCCGTCCGAGGGACCTTTAGCTCACAAAGCATCCAACGGGTCCTTGACCCCGACTGTGGTTCGCACCAGCTCGTTTCCAGCCGCTTGCCGAAGCACCAACACACCCAGAGTGCTCCTCTCGCTGTCGTGGCACCAATGGAAATCCTTGCCTCCCCCCACTTGGCCAACCAGCCTCTGGCCCCCTCACCCAGTACCCCTGCCTTGGGCTTGCCTGGTCTGTCGGACGTACCGCTCCCTTCGCCTGCCTCCTCGAAAGTGTCAAGAGTGACGCAGGTACGGCCGCCCTTGGACCAACCCGAGCCCTCTGCCCCCCTCTGGTCAGCCTGCACCAAAACCCGCCCGAGCCTAGGCAAAAAGAATCGACCGTGCTCTTGACCAAGGAAAAGAGTGTGCAAGAACGCAAACCTTCCTCTACCTGGGGCAGCTTTTTCTCTCTCCCGACCTTGCTCCGACAAGGTTCCTTGCCCCCCCTCTTGCCTACCAGCTCTCCTTCCCGCGGCGATACCGATGCCACCCTGGCCCCGGAGAAGGGAGAAAAAGGAGAAAGACAGACAGAAAGCGGTGTCCCCCTCCCGGCCTGAGGCGAGATGGCGCCGCACGCTCACCCTTAGCTCGCTCAATGTCCCCATCTCCAAGCGTTCACTTACCGCGCCCTTGGGGTTTATGCGGGTGGCGGACCAAGCGCGCGAGCACCGTTCGCAACGCTCGTTGTTTGAACGAGAATTCCACGTTGACTATGACGAGTTGATGAGCGCGTTCCTCCACCCCGCAGCTCGGGAAGAGCAGTTGCCCCTCTGGTACCCGCAGGACGAGTTTGGGTTGGCACACCAAGCTTTGGCCCAGGCCCAAGCCGCTGGATTGGGCCGCTACCACCGATGGCGCGCGGGTGGACAAGACGGTGGTTCATTATGGAGTGGGCAAGCTCCGGTTCGAGCATCCACCGAAGCCATCACTGTCTCTGCACCCATCCCCCCGGCGAACCGTGGGACAACGAACATTGATTGATTGAACTTGATTGATCTCCATACCCTTTCTGCTCTCCCTTGGGCCCCCTTTTCCTCTTTCATGGATCTCCTTTGCACTCCTCTCGTTGGTGAATCCCCTGCCACATCTCTTCGTTAGTTCTCGAATCGGAGACTCGACACCTACATCCTACTCAAGGCACATCTTCATCCCCACCCCCACCCCTCCATATATCTTTATTTTCCCACACTGCCAACTTGACTGGTTAGACACACATGTCCTCTATTGTCTCTTATGCATCCGCGTGGGTAGCCTGTTTGGTTCAGCACCTAGCATTCTTGCGCGTTGGTTTGGGATAATCGTAGCCTGCCGAGGCCACCAATACTGGCCAACTAGCCTAGCGCACACCGATGCAGGGAACTCGGAGCCTCCCTCGCCACCGCTGTCCCGCATGTATGGCTCGGTGCGGCTCCGTGGAGAGCAAGCCTTACCCTGCCGTCCACGAACGCAAAACGCGGCCCGGGTACATCCTTTATTAGCCTTGATGGAGCAACCTGATGTGTCTCATATTTGGTCGAAACAGAGTGACGCGGGCTGCGGGCTCGACTGACGAGGGGTGCTAGCTTCATAGCTAATCGAAAATGCTGGTAACAAGGTTCCGGATAGATATGTGAGGACTACGTACAAAATTCAAGGTGGGCAAGGCTGTGCAAGATTGTGCGCAAGAAATTTCGATTAGCCATGTTCGATTGACTCAGCTGCCCATCTCTCCCGCTCGTGGCCATGCTCACCATGTTTGACAACCCCCCCCCATCCTATCAACAGTCGTGGGCCAGCAGCGGGGAACGGCGCAGCGAAACACGTTCTGCACATCAGGCCTCAGGTCGGGTGTTGTAGCCGTCATGGCCCCACCTAATATGAGTCCCGCTTAGCTATGCTCTCCTGCTGGAGCAAGACGAGGCTGATGGTGTGCATACTCACTGGCGGTCCCAACAATACCTCATAGGCCACCGCGGTGGCTACTTTGGCCACGACATGAGGAAGCGGGCGATGCACTGGCCCTCCCCCATGTGCCACCTGGACTTTTAGTGGGGTGTCGGTGCTAGGCGAGCACGCGGGCACGCGGGCACTTTCTCTCAGGCAATACATTGTCAGCGGGGTTTCGCCCTGGCTTTTGGTGGGGTCCCGAGCAGAAAGGACCGACGCGCGTTGGGTGTGCCGTCATTCGTATTAGTAATGGCAACTTGAAGGGGGCGTGTTGTATAGGTGCCACATCCCTTGATGACCTAGTAGTGTGGTTTGACAAACGGGTGAGGGCACTATATCAGGGGCGATGGGTAGGCTGCGTTTCTCTGTCCAGCCAACACTGCGTCGATCGGGCCTCGAAGGCGCCGAGTCCTCAACGGCGCCGAGCTACCTCGGAATGCTACTGCGGTACGCTTCTCTACAAGTAGACAACGTTGGGCGCTATACCACGCCATGTGTGGGCAAAGAAAAAAATAAAGTACAAAGCATTCGTTAATCACAGGCGTGGGCGTACAGTAACAGAAACAAAGCAAGATGTGAGGGGGAGGGGGGGAGGACTGGGATCCGATACTGGTTCTACCATGGGGGGCCTCTCTCCTCCATCTCGGGGCGGAACTGGTCATCGACACTCACTTGCAGTGTCAGGCCGCCATAGAGGTACTGGTCAAACCGTTCCAACGCACGGCCCGCATCGATGGCGGAGGCGAACCGGACAAACCCCCGTTTTTGGCTCTGCCGCTCTTCTAGCGTTGCACTCACCAAGGGTGCAACCGTATCAAACAGATCAAACAGGTCGTCTCGCTCCGTCTCGGTGGGAAGATTGTCTACCACCAGCTGAGCTGGTTCACGCACCGGCCCGCTGGTAGCGCCGCCCGAACGGGGAAGGTGCTTCTGCCACCGGTACCAAACCAGCGCGAGTCCCGCATGTCAGGCACGTCGCGCACGTCACGAGCCTCACGACGGTCACGTGGGCCACGCCGTACGTCGCGGGGATCGCGCGCGTCCCACCTCCCCGCGGCCATGCTGCTGTCTGCTTGGGCCGAGTGGGTTAGGGCCCGGTGATCTGCACGCACAGAGATTGCCCTCCCATTCAAGTTGGCCAAGTGTAGCTTTTCACACGCCCACCGCGCCGAAGCGGGATGGGCAAACTCAACGACCGCATCGCCATTCCGGGAACCATCCGGATGCAACAACACCTCCACCCCCAAAACTCTCCCAGCTGCCTTCATCAGTTTGCGAAGTCGTGGTGGCGGCCCCGCAGCATCCAAATTCCCCACCAAAATCCGCCGCTCTCCCGCGTGCGGCATGCGCCCCATCCACTCTGCGTCCCGTAGAGGAGGACGAGGATGGTCGCGTTCGCGTTCGCGCGGGTGCCGGGGCTCAGGCCTCGGTCGCTCGACACGGGGAGAGGGACGCTCATGAGGAGGTGGCTCATGCGCATCCGAGAGGGCGGAAGCAGGGTCAAGGACAATAGAAGGCGGGGCAGCAAGGGGCTCGCGCTCGTGGGGAGGCAGGGCATCGTGCTTCTCTCCGGCTGGTGCGGAGACCGGCCGCCTCCTCCCTTGGCCCCCATTTGCGGCGCGCGGCACTGAAGGAGTCGTGGCGGGAAGGTATGCGTGGTGGGGGGGAGCGCGAGCGTGAGGCACGTGGGCGGACGTGCCGGCCCATCGTGGCCAGATGAGATGGGAGGGATGGGACGGGAGAGACCAGGCTGTCTCGTCTGGCCCCATCGTCCGGCACTCTTGATCCCTCCTTAGGCCTTATCATTCATTCCGCCTCAGCGTCCCACAGTCCATTCCGCTACGCTGGCTCCAACTGCAGTCTAGCGCACGCGCACAAGCAACAAGAGGCCATTTTGGGATGCTTTCGCCTGTCCTGGCTGGAGTGTTTCCGCAAGGAAGATCGGTCGCAGTGGTTGTAACACGCAGATGCAGGGGAAGAATACATGGGAAGAGGGGGCATGCCAAACAAATGTTCGGGGTTGATGGGGGTAAGGGCGGTGATGGGATGGGCCCGCCACAACCACAGCAGTTGGGGGGGGGGGGGGGGGGCGTGGCCCATCAAGTATAACAGGAATAGGAAATGTCAAAAAAAATTAATCGTTCACCTTGAGGAACGGGTCAGCTTCTTGTTGGGCCGCAGTGCGTTTGAACGCAACGATGCCCACAATCACCCCGCAGGCAAAGAACCCGACAGCGATCAAAAGCCAGATAAACCCGTGGCATTGTGGTGTGCCACCAAAGAGCTTGGCGAACGCCGATGCATCCGATTCGTTTACCTTGCGGAAGATGAGGTCATCACAGATGTCCCAGATACAGTAAAGGCAGTTGTGGACTCCCTGTCGGCGTCGAATGGGTCAGTGGTGGGAAGGATAGACGCCAAGGAGGCACGCACAATGAAGAGCACGAAAAAGCGGAGTGCTACTGAATCCTTGATGAACCAGAATGCTAGGAAGACTGTGCGAAGGGTTAGTGGGGATGCATAGCTTTTGATGTGGGACGGGACGTACGGCCAATCCAGATCTAGCATGCAACAGGTGATGGGTTAGTGGGTTGAAAAATTGCCAGTTAGCATCCTTTGTAATATAGAGAGAGGAAAAGATACACACAATGACTAGAAGCCATGTAAACCAATCACGTCGAGCCCACCAGAGAGTGATGAGGAAAAAGACGCCCACGACAATCGAGGCAATCTTGGAAGCCTTCTCGTCAAACCCGCAGGCAATGAGGGCGGCACCAATGAAGGCACTTCCTGTATACCCAGCTGGAAGAGTCAGGGCTGGGATCCCACCACGCATACGGGTCACGCCCCCCTCGTAGGGGTCGAGCTCGATGCTCTCGATCTTGGCGCAAGTGAGCAAGCCAACGGCGGCATGGGAGAATTCGTGGAAACCAACGGCAAGGAGACGGAAGGGGTAGAAGACCCAATTTACCACCGGCAGCCAGCTCAAGAGCGCAATACCGGCAATGTAACAGCAGGCCACGATCACCACCACTTTTTGGTCCGAGGTGAGAGCGAGACGGTTGGTCGACGTGCTGCCGCTCCCGTCGTTCCACTCCCACCCACGCTCATAGAGGGCATAAGGCAATGCTGGCATAGTCAAGGTTGAAGTTGAAGAGTCAAGCCAGTCAAGGTTGTCAAGGATGGGCACGAGACGGGGCACAGAAGGTGGTGGGAGAAGCAATAGGCCGGCAGCGTTACGGACCCCTCGGTGTTTTTGAACGTCTACCGTTAAGCGGAGTACTGCCCTGTGCTGCGCTGCGCCACTCGCACTTCGAGACTGGGCTCGTGCTGCGCCGGCTGCGCAGCGATCCTGGCTGATCCAGTGCGGCCGCTCGAGGAGCCAAGGCAGGAGGGCTGTACACTTAAAGCGGCAGAACACAGGTCGCAGTCGTAGTCACTCATGTGACAGTCACTAGTCACTTGAAGCTTGAGCCAGTCACCTAGTCCCCGCCGGTCACCGGTCACCGGTCACCAACTCCTAAGTCTGACAGTCAGTTGTGACAAACTAGTTATAGGCCCTCAGACAGCTGAGCGCTGGGTACACTGGCAAGCCAATGAGAAATGATGTCCGTGTTGGTGGGTTTGCCAGCCCCTGCCGCCGCGATCCATCCAGCTGCCCAAGTCAATGCACCCCTATAGTCAAGCTCACGCTCGACTTCGTCCGATACGCCGCGCGCGTGCGTCCCCTATTAAGAAAAGGATCAACGTTCAACGTTCAACGTTCAACTCGATCAGCAAGCTTGAAGGGCCGCCATCAGGATGGCATGTAAAACTTGACCGCCTGTGTCCAGATTTAATTCTTCAATGAGCATATGCGGGAAGGGGAATGAGGAGCGGCGTATGAGCGAGAGACTTGAGCTTAATTGTGGACTTGGGGATGCGCTCTGTGGTATGACTGTCACTCTTGGGGCAGTCGTGAGCAAGAAGGGACATAGCTTGGGCAAACCTGCTATGCTGTTGGGGTGGGAGTACAATGATCGAAATGATCAGTCTCGCGAATCAGTATTCAGTCAGTACTGACTCAGTACTCAGTATTACTCAGTTGATATGGTCTTGTGGGTTGGAAATGCTGGACATAATGCCCAGACAGCATCGTTTTGGCTGTCCCAGATCCCAATATCCATTTACAATGTTCAATCGCGTCAATCTTCAAAATTGAATATTGAATCCCGCGGAAGAATTACATAACGAGGTTGATTGTATTCCGAATTCCGGTGCGCGCGCACGGTCCACGGCTCTTCAAATTTTTCTGCGCGCTGCGCGCGGTTTCTTCTCTCTTCCACCTACCGCTTTTGCCTCGAGTCGACAAGCTTGTGTATGTCCTGCTCGTTCTCTCTCGTTGCCCGCTTTTCTGACCCCCCCCGTCATCAGATAATGGCGCCTTTTGATTTGGAACAGAACCAGCCGCAGGAAGTGCCTGCTGAGCTGCAAGCTGAGCTGGAGCAGCTCCAGAAGGAGGCTGCCGCTGTCGACCTGAGCATGATGACAAAGGCCATGAAGGCGCACGCGCCCCTCGATGCCAAGCGCGGGGAGATTGTTCGCAAGATCCCCCACTTCTGGGCCCAGACGGTTATGAACTCCTCGCTTGCCACTTTCCTGGACGCGGAGGATGTAGAGGCGATGGCTTACCTCGAGGACCTCAAGGTCGAATACCCTAGCCTCGAGCAGGGTGACCCGCGGCCCGTCACGATCACCTTCACTTTCGGTGAGAACCCCTACTTCTCCAACAAAGAGCTCGTCAAGGCGTTTACCATCAAGGAGGATGCTCCGGCCCCCGAACCTGAATTTGATCTGGCCGACGTGGCGGTGACGGAAGCTACCGAGATTGCGTGGAAGGACGATGAACACAACCTGGCCAAGAAGAACCCGCATGTCAAGGGGGAGGATGAGGACGACTTTGAACCGGGCAGCTTCTTCTCCCATTTCTTCCAGGGTACCGACCTGGAGGTGGCTGGTCCTGTGGCTACTGCCATTGTGGCGGATCTGTGGCAGCACCCGACCGGTATTTACACTGGCACTCATGATGGTGTTGATCTTGGTGCGCTGGAGTTTGAAGACTCGGATGAGGATGATGAGGACGAGGACGAAGACGAAGACCCTGAGGCTGAGATTGATCTCGAGGAGGACGAGCGCCCGAAGAAGAAGGCGAAGAAGGACTAAGCAGGCCTATTATCTTTGTTTCTCTGAATCTTATACCAGCGTACCATTTTGATGTGCTGATCTAGCATAAAACGTGCATAGCCGAGAAAATGCCTGTAGTGTAGTACCCCGGTCGGAAGACAAACGGATTACCCGGATGACGCGCTGAAGGAAAAGTAGGCAGGAAATCAGCAAACTGACGAGAAAAGGCCTCTTGATCTCTTGTTCCACTAATCCATTAGTGCGAGCGGGGTGATCTCCTTCATCGCTTTCCAGATTGTGGGAACGGTAATTGCTCCTTTAGCACTGTATGTGCAGTTCATAAACCCTCTGTGGGCCACCGAGGCAGTAGATGTGGAGACCAACAATAGAACGTTTTTCAGTGAGAGGATTCCGAAGCACCACTCAAAGTGGGGTTGTGTTTAAGATGGATCTGGGCTGGAATAAGTGCAGAGACTGTTGAGCAGCAGAGGCTCGGCGTACGAAAAGCAGGATGAGAGTACTAATGCGGCCCTTATCCACCCAGTCCTCCAATGGTCTTGTCAAACAGTTCACGCAGGCCGCTTCACGAGGCAATTGCCCTACTGGGTTCCCGGGTCAACAAAACACCCGCCAACTCCCTGGGGTAGAGGACCACTGTACTTTTTGCCTAAAAGGGCAGAGCTGACAGCAAGGAAGAATTTAGCTAGTTAGGCAGGATGAAGGTGAAAAAAATCTCTCCGACCGGGAATCGAACCCGGGTCTCGTCCGAACACGTTTTTGACAGGGACGTGTCATAGCCACTAAACTATCGGAGATGTCTTGGTCAGCGGAGCAAAACACGTCAAATTAGCAATGCACTTGTTTTCTAAAACAGCACCCAAGTTCCCATTCATGTCCTGAATGGCCCAAACCCCAATCTATAACCACGAGTTTTCAGCGCCCAAGCGGATAAGAGAGGGTACAATGTTGTGGTCGGGGGAGCACCAAGATAAGGGCGTGCGAAGTGCGCAGCAATAGTGTGATGTACTCAGTGGGGGCTGCGTGTCCTCTGTGACAATAAGTTTTCGCGATCGAGAGGGTCTCTCTTTGGGGGCGGTCGCAGCAATATTGTACTACTGCGCACACTGGGTGTGATGGAAACTGTCCCAGCCACTCGTTCGCTTTTACATCCTTCCAGCCTTCCAGCAAGTCTTCAGCCTCGCCTCCCTCTAACACTTCATTATTAACCTTCTCTTTGATCCACACCTCAGTTGTGGGAATCTCACTATTAGACCAAAGGCCCGTGGGGGGGGGGACGGGGGTAGTACGATTGTACGTATGGCCGCGCAGAGTTTGGAATCGTGGCGCAGTGGGCACGAGTATAGGCTCCCCAGACAGACACTTGCGCCCGCCTTATACAGTAAAGACGGCAACAGCCTTGAGGGTAAAACGCTTATAAGGCCCGCCCGGCTGACCGCATGCTTCCTCACAATATGGTTGCGTCCCTTCGCTACTGATTTTACAACCAACAGTGCAACCGCCCGCACGCCCATCCTTGAGGGCCGTTTTGTTCCCCGGACGAGAGCACATACCGATCTTTTAGCATCGGCTGACCCCGTTTTGACCCTCTTTTCCCACGCCTCCCACCGTTTTATTCACACTATTCTGCCTATGCAAGAAGGTCTTCCACTCTCGGTTCCCGATTTGATTGGATCATCTTCCAATGTACTTTGTACATACAACCAAGAGCTCTGGAAACACCAACAACTTTTTCAGCTATCTATCGCGCCCCAGCCCCACTTGCAAGAACCGTACTAAATGTGAGCGATATGGAAGAGCTCCACCCACAAACGGTTGCTGTATTGGTGAAGATGGCGTTCCGCGCATTAGCCATCAGGGGGCGAATTGGGTTCCAGAGTCAGGGCAGGGCTCATACCAGCACTTGAATGCTGTTGACCCATCCTTACCAGCATGGCCGAACTGCTTGCTCCAAGCAGACTCATCTTCAATGGACGTGCCCTTCCATCCCGTATTCCCTCAGGGGAGTGTCTTTCCAGACAGAAAGTCTGATTTGGATGCCCTCCCGCTCGTTCCTACTCCTGATGGCACACAAGGGTGTGACCCGATGGTGTATCCACACTCCACTACCATGATCCTTGGACATAACAGGATATGCGCTTCCTTCTTTGCCAAGACCGAACATCAGGCGCCCATACTCTCCCAAAGGAGGAGACACGGAAAGCGAACAAAGTCCACTTCGAACACTTTAAAAAACGTCCAAGAGATGATGGCAAACCCATATGTGCTGTACTACCCTCGCCCAGGTAAAAAGGGTGTGACAGCAAGAAATCATGCCCATCCCCTCCTGGCCTCATCAACGCCGATGGATTGATGACCTACATCCCCCAGAGGAACAAGCGATTTCGCAACAGAAGGCTCTTGGTGAGTTTCACTTTTTCCTGATGGTATGAGTCCTATGCTAACACTTCCCCCATCACACAAAGTTGCACCTGCGCGAACCGCTGTATCGCTGGCTCGGCGTAAGCGAGTTTCGTCAGTTGCGCTCCGAGGAGCCCAAAGGGTGGGTGAAACGGCGTGCCTACGCCGCCGACGACCGATGGTGGAAAGGGAGGTCTTCAATCTTGACTACGAGACTCGTAATTACTACAAGACCAATGCTGCCTGATGGACAAAATGGTCGATTGGGGGATGAAGCTGGTGGCGCGGCAGTCGGAGGTCTATGGCGTTGTCCACGGCATCCTGAGACGTGAACATGTGGAGGACGTATGCAAGGATCTGCTGGACTCTGCCCGGTCGGGCTTTCGCCTGGCGGTACGCTTGCGAGCGCAAGCAGCCGCAACGCCTCTTCTGCCCGCACCTGGCCTATCCCAATGGCAACCAGATGGCAGTGAGGAGGGTACTGCGTACCATACCTCAGGACTTGATTAAGATGGTGATATGCATGAGTGCCCGAAGCTGAGGTTAATCATTAAGCGTGGTGGGAAGACCGAGCTCATGCGCTCATGTAACTAGTAACTGTGGGCGTACCGACTGGATAATATTGACGCGTGACGCGCGTGACGGGGAACGAGGTAGCTTTGCGTTCTTCGTGTGGGCGTTTCTATCATTCTGAAAAGCGGCTCCGCCTCTGCATTCCAATTGGTTGGGCGGGTATTGGCGGCGAGGGCCACCGCTGGCCACCACAGGTCACCGTCACCGCCCCAGTCGGCGGCTGACGTGTGACGCTGAGCGCTTTCTGAACGTGTGGAAATGAGAGACAGCCCCCTCGCACCTAGCTATATCATGTCCCCACGGAGATG
Organism: Moniliella sp. 'wahieum'; assembly: GCA_003971905.1. Taxonomy (NCBI): domain Eukaryota; kingdom Fungi; phylum Basidiomycota; class Moniliellomycetes; order Moniliellales; family Moniliellaceae; genus Moniliella; species Moniliella sp. 'wahieum'. The sequence continues at coordinate 292,385 of RSEE01000036.1, read as the reverse complement.
ACAATTTTGATGGATGATCAATGATGAAATGATCGATGATCGATGATGCATGATGATCGGTAACAGGTAACGCGTAGCGCGTAACGCCTGACGCGTGATTCCTGATGATGACGCGTGACGATGAAGACTAGATGGCGCTCAGTATGTGCTCAGTCTCTAATTAGCGCTTAGCCCATCAGTGTCCGGACCGGGCCAGGTTATATCCGGAGCAACGTCGCATAGGCCCAGTGTACTGTTATATCCGGGCCGGAAAAAGAGTCCATGCATCATGCATCATGCATTACTCATCCCATCAGGCTGGCCAGGCCCCAGAGGCCTCAGGCTCTCAGGATCTCAGGCCTCAGGTAAGGTGCCTACCCCGCACCAGCGAAGTCTGGTCACACTAATCACCCAGTCACCAGCAAAGCTACTGGTTGCCAGTCACTGGTGGATCGCTGAAGATGTCATCGATTACCAAGGCACTGCCTCACAGAACATCATTGCCGTCATGACTCCGCGATCTCGATCACCGATGAGAGGCTAGAGGCTGGGCGCCCCGGTGCTCAGCCCAGATCATCGGTCGCATGGCATCATCGATCGCCATGCGCCAGCAGGCCCCGCGCGTCCGCAGCCTTTGGGCAACTCTCCCACGGCAATGACCAGTGACCGGTGACCACCTGCGCCAACCCTGCGCCCCCGCCGCCCCCGCAAACAGGCTCATCGATCTCATCGGTGAACGTGAGTAGTGCCAACGCAGGCATAAGCGCTAGCCTAACAAAACAATCCACCTTGCTCCCTTGCCTCCCCCTCACCACCGTTGCTGCTCCCACCACCGCCCCTGGAACACCCCCTCCCCTCCATCTGTTCTGTTTCCCAACCAACCCGACGTAAGCATGCTTGTTTGCCTTGCTCGGCGCGTTTGTGCGCCACGACCCACTCCCCGGCACACCTGTGCCTTTTCGACAATTGCCGACATCCGCCTCCCCAGCGACCTCCCCCTCCCTAGAGGGGTGGCAACGGGGCGATACCAAGCCTCCGATTCACATCCCAGTCGAGGAATTGTTGGGTGTTCCGGAAAAGGCGCAACACCCAACTATGGGCGACGAAACCGAATCCGCCAGCCTCTTGGCAGCACGGAGGCGAATCATGCCCCTGGGCTGCGTGCCATGCGGGAGCAAGTCGAGAAGCAACAAGGCGCCAACTATGTCCATGAAGTGTGTATCCCTCTTTGCTCTTCCACTGAACAAAATGCTGACTCCCCTTCAGTACTCTCCATCGACACGGACGAAGCGTCCCTTGCCTCAACATACATACTTCTCCTCTCCCATGGGAGTAGTCTCGGCTGCTGGGTTGGGGGGTTCCACCGCCAGCGAACTCAAGAGGAAGAGGACCGCCTTGATTTTTGCAGGGCAAGGGGCACAGTACATTGGGATGGCACAAAAGCTCTACCAGACCTTTGGAGCGGCGCAAAAAGTTTGGCTTGACGCAGAAGAGGCCCTATCACGCCCGTTTAATCCCTCATCGCGTCCCAATGGCTTACCGGAGTTTGCCTCCCCAGAGCAACGAGCCGCATTCGAGGCTGCACTGGCCACTACCTCATACGCCGATCCCGCTCGTGAGGGGAAAGGGCAGCATGGTTGGCTCCGCGATACGGTTTTTCATGGTGATCAACTTAACCTGACTCGTGCCGAAAATGCTTGGCCCGCCGTTTTTACGGCAACCATCACTTTCCTGAGGTGCTTAAAAAGGAATTTGCTGTTGATCTGGTCGCGGACCATGTGGATGCGGTGGCCGGACACGGGCTGGGTAACCTGGCCTCACTTGTCACTGCAGGCTCTCTGGAGTTTACGGACGGGGTACGGTTGATGCGCCACTTCGGCTTGGCCTCGACCATGCACTTGCGAACCCACCCTACCTTCTCTCCGCCAGACACATCACCACCCCTAAGTGCCTATGATTCCTGGGGTTTCCTGGGCGAAGGGGGTGCCCGCCCGTTGATGTGCGCAGTGATGCTTCAACCCGGAAGACTGCATGCGGCCCTGATGGAGGTGGAAATGGCGGCGACTGACTTGGCCGCTGGCTCGGTGGAGGGGATTGCGAAGGGCGGGTACGCCGAAGTGGCCAACGTCAATTCGTCCATGCAACTAGTTTTGGGGGGCACCAGGGAGGCGGTACTTTATGTGGCGGACCGACTTCGCATCAAGGGGTACGGAGCGAAAGCCGTCAACCTGCCTGTTTCCGGGCCGTGGTTCACGAGCAAGATGCAGGGCGCTGCCGACTTTACTCGGCCGGCGGTGGCGAACCTGCCGCTTGCCTCTCCTCAAGGCTTTAATGTTGTCAGCCCCTACACTGGCGATTGGCTGCCCACAAGCGACCTCATGCGGCAGGACTTGCATAATGCCTTGGCCAAGCCGGTGCGGTGGATGGGGGCGATCGAGTCCCTCCTGGCGAGTGGGGTGGAGCGGTTCATCTGCTTGGGACCAGGACGGGCTTGTGCCCACTTGCTAAGCAAGGAACTGGCCTATCGTGACCAGATCGCGCGTCACCTTACTCGCCGTGGACTGGGGCAACCACCTCAGGCCGAGTATGAGGTCTGGTCAGTCGCTTCGACCGAAGATATTGTCCAGCTGGGTGGCCAGCTCCAGCACCTGTCATTTGCTCACCAGTCGGGACCCTCGCGCCAGCTACCGCTCCAGGCTGTGTTGTAGCTAGCTTGCTTGTTCTTTTATGCACTCTGGCCTGTCCGCCTCCCAAGGGGCGCTCCTTGGCTACCATTTGTACGACTACTTCCACTGCCATGACGTTCGCATTCTTCACCCTCTCGTACTTAGCTGTACCCCAACCAGGCGGGCGGGTTGCTCTAGAGCGATAGGTGTAGGCGTTGTGCGACCATCTCGGCAGCGTAAGGCTAGCGAAGGCCTGAGGCGTAGATGGCCCTGAGGGCCTCAGTCTGAGTGAGGTCAGGGCTCTCGAGTGAGGAGGGCAGCGTAAGCGTGGCCATTCAGGCTGATGGGCAGGCAGCGGAATAAGAGCGGAATTGAAGTTTGAGAGGTACTAGGCAGGGGCGATCGCAGAGGTCGGCGCTGGCTTGGCGGGTCGGCCGAGAGCAGCCGATTGGCGGTGAAGGTTGCAATCGACGAAATTAACCCCACCTCATCTGGGCTCCAAGCATGCTTGCCCCAATCGCCTGCGGGTGGACACCAACCACAGGGGGCTCGCCAGCTTTTGCTGTGTTTCTCCACCCACTTTGCATCCCAGCTGGATCCGAGCCTTGAATTCACGTCGACCTGCATGCCCAGTGAGGACTTGCTGCACGCCCCTAACGCCAATCTTGCGGTGGCTCACCACCAACGCGCCGCCTGGCCACCGGATGTTAATCCAGATGCCGATGATGCCGACGATGCCGAGGACACCGAGGAGCAGGACGAGATAAACCAAATAAGCGACCCTCTCTCTGATCATGAACCTCTGGGGTCTCAGCTCACAGAGGATACATCTCGCCCGAGCTCTTCGAAGCCTCGAACCAGTGGTCCGTACTCGATGCCGCTCGCAGAGGCGCCAGACTGGATCGTATGCGGGGCCTGCCATCGCAAACTTCCCAAAGCCGATTTTATCAAGAATGGCAAGGTCTTTCGCAATTGCAAACTCCATCGCCGCACGTACCCGCCTACCTCGACCTGGCCAACCTGGTCGAAGCGATCCGCGTATCTCGGACCAAAAATACATCTTTGGACTTTATGGGCCGTATGAGCATCGAGGAGTTCCCACCCCTGATGGTGATTAAGGACAGGGATGAGGCCTCTACGCGGTGCCGTTCGGTTAAAGAGTTTCTGGCGGAGATACAGCAACTGACGGGATACCGCTGGAGGTCATTCAGCAGTTGGCGTTTGGAAAACAGTTGGGCCTTGCGCCTCTGTGGTCAGGACTGGGAATGGGTGCACAATAAAGGCCGCAAGTCGGCGGGGCCCCCAGGAAACATGGTTTTTCACACTGCTTAGCCAACTGCAGTTGCGCATCCGATTCGAAGAACGAGTGTTTGAGGTGCAGTTGTTCCACAAAAGGTGGCACCCCAGTGCTTTTTTGCCTGCCTCTAGTTCCATGGGACCAGGGGCGACAAAAGACGGTGAAGGACGTCCGCCTTGCAGCCTACTCCGCCTCCTATACAAACAATGGAACAAGAGAGCTCTTCGCCCCCGCTTGCAACGTATGACGAAGGAAGTGCCGAGCCCTCGCCTGGTCCAGAATCCCATTTCGCTCCCGAGCCGGAACAAGCGGAAGAGGAAGAGCTGATGGAGGGATCAGCCGATCCCTCTCTATCCCCGACTTTCCTGATCTACCCTCTCTACTGCCTTCCAATCCAAACCTCAACCTCATCCCTTTCGTATGCGACCCGTCGGCCTAGGCAACGACTCTCTGCCCGTTCTCGGCAACGGCCGTATCCAAGAACCTCCCTCTCTCCACAAGAGCGGAACCGGTGGCACCACGCATGGCTTTACCTCCAGGTGGCCTGTTTCTCAGCGATCGATCCGCCTGTCCACACACCTAACTCAGATTCGTATTATCTCTGCACGCATGTTCTGCGCCAAGCATCCGAAATTGGACCAGTACGAGACGTTCATGACTGAGGGTGACAATTTTGCAGAGTTCCGTCCCTTCTTTCATGGAGTCGAAACCTTTGTCCGCGCATACAATCTCGAACGCTCCGGACGCTAAGTATTCACATCTGGCCCCAGGTTCTTTCAATCGACCGATCGGCCTGGCCACTCTTCTAGTCTAGACTCTGTATGTACACACCACCATGTCATGTAGCGACTGGGACACATAGAGCAGCAGATAGCGATCCCTTTGAGGGTGGCGTATAAAGACCACAAGGCATACATGCAGACTTTGTTCAAGCCAAGATCAAGCTTCCGCCATTTCCACATCCCCGTCGTCCAGTCCCGTTGGGGGCTCCAGGATTTGGGCTTGGGCTCTCCTTGTCCCCGGTCGTACCGTTGGCCTGAGGGGTAGGTGCGATCGCGGGGTCGGTGGCTTGCGCTGGTATCGAGAGCACCTGGCTTGCAGGTACACCATTTAAGGGGGAGTGCTGCGATGGCTCCGAGTCCGCAGCAGGGTCGGTGCGATTGCGCCGGCCCGGATCCCCACGGAGATCGTCTTCATCGTCCGATTCGTCGAGAGGATGGGTGCCCTCGTTTCCGTCCCGCATGAGTGGGCGTCGTGCTACTCTGCGGCCATGAGCTGCAGCCCGGTCCTCAGCCATTTCACGATCAATTTGGTCCCGCTCATCCAGGCTGATCTCTTCGCCTTCATCATTAAGTTGAAATCGTTCGGGAGGATGGTGCATTTGGACACTAGGCACGGGCGGCAGCTCGCTCAAGTGGCGAAAGACAATTTCCTTCGTCCGTTGCAACGAGGCCGGCGTATTCTGATTGGGCATGTTGTTCGCCAATACGTTGAGCTGATAGTCCGGACCAAAGTACTCTCGTAATATTCGCTCACCGGGATTTGGGGCGACATCTCTTGCCCGGCTGCGATCCCCGTCTCGTATGCCCAGGTACGGGAGACGTTTCGGATGGTGTACCCCCCGCCTCCAACCATGAGGGTGGGTAGGCCAAATGACTTGACAAACTTGACGCAGTTCGCGTGTCCGTGCATCGAGAGGTTGAACGGCCCGATTCGATCTCCGGCCAACGAGTCGGAACCGCATTGCAGAACCACCGCCCCGGGAGCATACGTCTCCATAATCCGGGTAATGGTCGGCTCAAACACCGTTTGGTAGTTGGCGTCCGTAATGCCGTCCCGGAGGGGAAAGTTGACAGCATAATATTTTCCCTTGCCTATGCCCACATCCGAAATGTCACCCGTACCTGGGAAGAACTCCCCGTATTTGTGGAAAGAACACGTCATCACCCGATCGGTAGTAAGAAATGCTTCCTCCACCCCGTCGCCATGGTGCACATCAATGTCAATGTACACACGCGTTGGTGGTACCGAAGCAGCTCGAGGATTCCGAGCACAATGTCGTTCACGTAACAGAACCCACTCGCTTCGCACTTCTTTGCATGGTGGAGTCCGCCGGCCCAGTTGACGGCAATGTCGCACTTGTCTCGCGACAGCCGAGCGGCGCCCTCCATCGACCCACCGGCCGAGATGGAGCAATAGTCAAATAGGCCGTCGAAAAGGGGGCAGTCATCGCCAATGTTGTACTTGTTGACCTCCTTCCCATAGTTGCTCACCAGGCTAGGCGTGACACGGTGTAGAAATTCGACATATTCATCAGTGTGAAATTGGGACATTTCGCGCTTGGTCGCGGGTTTAGCTCGCTAGCGGATCCGTCTTAGTACCCCGGGATTACGCACGCGCGGGGGAAGGAAAACATACGAAGATTTCCATATGTTTGTACAGCCCATAATTCATCACAAGCGAATGGGCCATGCGGATGCGCGTGGGCTTCATGTGGTGACCCGTTCCGTAGTGAAAGTTGCCGATGTCCGTGTCGAAAAAGTAGCAGACACGTGGATCGCGCGCCCTCTTCGTCGCACCGCTGGCGGGGAGTGGCTGGAGCAGCCCCGAAGACATGTACGTCGGCGGCTCAAATATGGTCGACGTGTGTGCTGTCGGCTGCGGGTTGGATGGCAGAAGTGTGTCGGACATGGTCGGGACGCGTGCAAAAGCACGGAACGATGGGGCGGGCCGACGGTTAGTGGTTGGTGGCCGTGGCTTGGTCTGTATTAGTCCTGGGTTGGCTTGTAGGTGTCGAGGGGGCGGAACTACAGGGACTATTTCGATTGTTCGATTGTCTATTGATTAATGCCTTGCTTTGCACTTAACCAACCAACGGGCGGAATGCGGAATTGCGTTCGCTGCGCCTGGGCCCACCTGTCGAACTCGGTGTGATATCGGCCACCCTCTCCCAACCCCTCGTCCTCCAACCAGCGACGGTGGGGCCCAGGAGCACCATGTCGCACGCCCCCTCCGGCGCTGCCGATCGTACCCTCCTCGCCCTTATTACGGATGAGGACAGCACCACTGGCCTCCTCCTTGCGGCGTAGGAAACATTGACGATGACGGCAGCAAGAACTTTTTCATTGTCGAGCCCCGCACCGCGACGGCCGATATTGAAGCCGCCTTCCACGAGTATACCGAGGAGAGAAACGACATTGCGATTGTGTTGATCAATCAGCACATTGCTGAACGTATTCGTCCCTGGTCGACAAGTACACCCAAGCCTTCCCTGCTCTCCTGGAGATTCCGTCCAAGGACCATCCCTACGACCCCTCTAAGGATTCCGTCCTACGCCGCGTGCAAAATGTGTATCTCCCTCGCGATTCTGGAGCTCTCATCTAACATATCACTCTTGCAGCTGTTTGGCGAGTAACACATCTGTTTCGGTGTTTTCTACTTCTTCACTCATTTGGTTAGCTTGGGCCTGTCCGGCGTACCAATGTATCCACCTCTCTAGACCAAATGAGAGTAATGATTCGTATCGGGTTTTGACTACCATCAAACCAGAGTAGCAGGGAGATGGTCGAAGGCAGAGTTTATACGCGGAAGCGCTTGGTGTCGTTGCGGTTGAAGAGGAAGCGGACCACCCCCACCTGGGCCAACGACATGCTGATAATAACGACCGACTCGAGAAGTGAATACCAGAAGATACGGGACCTACACGAGTCAGTTGCTGGGCAAGCAGAAGGAATGTGAGAACATACTGGGTGTTCTTGACTGTATCGAAATTCCTCTTTTCCCTCGTCCGGAAGAAGCGTTGGGTCCTCTCAATTGCGGTCATTTCGCCCCAGAGTGAAGACAGGCTCTCTTCCAAAGGAGCCGTGTGGTCCGAAACAACGTGCCCCCCGAAATGGGCAGCTCGAGACGAGGTTCGGACTCGACCGTAATGTCAAAGTCGATCTGCAGGCCACGTCAGGGTTCGCCCCATAAGTAGAGAGAGAAAGGAACGTACCATCTTGTCATCAGGGCCATTGTAGAAGCAAAAGACGTATTCGCCCACCGTGTTGCCCGTAAAGATCACGTCCAGCTGGCGTGCCGACGGCTCCTCAAGAATGGACTCGTCGTTGGGGTCGTGGATTGAATAGGCCACCCGGAAATCCCCTCCAGATTGGACAGCATAGTAAAAGCCCACCTTCTCCCCCACCTGGTCGACCCAGGCGTAGTAACACGACTTCTCGTGTGAGTCAATTTTGGTGGTCAATGCAGCTCCCCTAGCGGGGAGGAAAGCAGGACAATCAGGAGGCTGAAGAAGCCCAGAACAGAGAGGAGCAGGCGCATCCTGGAATGGTGGTTGGTGGGCGATGGGTAGTCTAACAGGAAGCCCCACACGACATTCCGCTGCGCCACAGCGCAGCGGATCAGTGTCCACGTAATTACGCGCATTATTACCAAACCAGCGTTCGCGGCTGCAACTATTTTACTAGCGCAAATCCAAATCTGCAAAGTAGCTAGAGCAACTGTGGATGAGGCCTGGTCTGGGATCTGACCGTGCTCTCGTGTGCAGCGCATCCTCTGAAACGGCCCCGCGTAAACAGCAAGCGTTGGTACCATCATCGAGTCGAATGGAATAAGACGAAGGCGAGGGCAGGAGCTGAGGCTCTGCGCTCATTCTGAGCCCTTCGTCATTCGCTGCCAGTCTCCACGACCCGATGGCCCACTATGGCTTGCTGTCTGGTTACGTCAGCATGTTTCTGCTTGTCTGCGATGCTAGAACGCTTTTAACCCTACTACTACCACTCGCCGACTCGCTAGCCATATAGTAGTAACGCCCACCTGCGTCGGTTCCCTCCGCCCACGACGGTGAGCGCCGGGTACCCAGGACCCACACTTGTCTGGATGTAAGGCGCCCCACTGACTGCTGAACCAGTTGCTGACAACGGGGAGGATTCCGTGCCGGTTACGTCAAGCCATCATGGTGCAAGTTCCGTGTCCCAATTGGCGTACTCTCGGTCCTTCTTTCATTGTCCACCCCCCCACTATCGTCTGCGATGGATGAGTCCCGGATGGTAGAGAAAGTCTAGAGCGCAAGCGACAGTAGTACCTAAGCCCAATGTGGATGTTACGGGGCGCTCCGGTTATCTCCGGACGCTGAGCCGCGCATGTCGTAGACATCTCATCCAAACACCGTCAGTCCTGTTAGGCTATGTACGAGAGAGAGCCAGTCGACATCTTGTCCATGCTGCGGATATCATCCCCAGCCCACCAAGGTCGCGTGGGTTCATTGGTACGATGCTTTGCGCCCATTGCACCAAGTCTTGGCAGAACCTGTTGAGCCATCGTGTGGCTCGTGCTTTGGCCAATGTCCCTTCAGTTCCTCCTCAGCCCGGGAGTTCCGTGTTTTCTCTCTCTTGTTTTTCCTTGTTCTGCAGCTTAGCCCCTGGTGGCGACTCGCTGCTTGTTGTTCCTCTGTAGGCGTTGCTGGTTGGCTTAGACCACCACCACCACCAGTGCGATTGCATCACCCTCGAGGACCATCAGGCCTCTCAGGACTCCAAGTCTCATCAGAACCCTTCCCGCTGCGCCCGACTACGCAGCGTCAGCGCCTTTGAGAGCATGGGCTGTGTATTAGTCTTTTTTACCTCTCTGGAAAGTGCTCCGCATTCTGTTTATACCTGTCATGAGGCACTTGAGGCCCTTGAGGCCTGGTTCCTTCTGTATATACCAGCCATGTCCAGGGCTTGCTAACTGTGGTCCTTGTCGATCAGACCATCCTCTCTGTCTTTGGTCTCCCCACTTCCCGTTCCTATCTCTCGCCTTTCCAACCTTCTACACCAACCACTTACGAATTTACGACTTCATCGAGTACTCTACAAGTCGCGGTTATACTATCAGTAGCGCTTGCTCTTCATAAGGACGCCGTCTGTTTCCACCTATACTACAGCGCGCCGAGTTTGGCAACGCTGCGGGGAACAGAGTAACTTCGGAGCTCCTGGACCGGTTGAACTGGTCTAACGACTTACGTACACGGCTCCTATTTCGGAGGGTCTGAGCTGCGGCCTTTGCACGCAGGCAGTCACCCAAAAGAGGGTCTCTCCCTCACCTCTACACCCGCTCGGTTCAACCAGGATCTGAAGCAGTAGGACCTAACGTACGAGACTCCGATTGGCCTGTCCAAGAGTTTATATCCCTAAAAAACTACTGGGGTGGGGGTCTCACCTCGGGACTCCGCCCCATGACAGTGGCGAAGAGGCAGATTGTCAAGAGGCTCTCAGAGTAAAGCGAATGATGAGTGATGCATGATGCAACACCTCCTGCACCTCCTGAAACGGTATCCGAGGGGAATAACGGACCCGCTTTGCGAGGTTCATCAGCTTCACGACCTATACTCTGTGGCAATAGAGATACTATATCGAAAGTATTAGGGCTAATATAGGGGTCTGTACACACGTGTGTCGTTGCCTTCTCGCCGCGATTCTTTTTTTATCGTAACGTTCGAGTCTTCGCTCTTGTCCGGGTGCTATTGTTGGGGCGTTGGGCGTTATATAGTAGGTCGCAGCTAATATGAATAGCCGTTGGTACACTGCTTGCATGCACTGCTTCCATCGGAGGAGCGATCCATGCTCAAGCTCTCAAGAGCGAAGAACACAGCCTACAAGAGAATCGCTGCCTCCTATATCATCTCATCTACATCTCATCTGATGTATAGTCTTCTATATATAGTGTTTCGTGGGCCACTCTGGCAGTGGCCACCAGTCTTTCTCACAGTCCTCTTCGCGTTTTTCCAATAAAAGCCTCCTCATCGATCATCGCAGATGAGGCGATGAGGATCTGCTGCCACTCGTTGATTAATGATTCTTGTCCAGGGTATCTGTGCGGGGCCAGAAGCCAAAAATCCCACAGCGCCAGTAGGCTAGTCACCGTAAGTCGGGATTCTAACACCACCACGACATAGCACAAATAGACATGTAACATGTTAGGCAAAACGCTTAGTATACACTGTTGGCAAAAGCTTGTTGCATCCTCGGAAGGGCCGAGAGCTTATTAACCCTGTTGTCTCTCTTATATATATGTAGTTGCCAAAGTCGGCCATCATCGATCATCTCTCTCTCTTCTTTCTTCAGAATCCTACACCCCTTGCTATCGCGCCACCGCCACCTCCAGCACTATGCTCTCTAAGTCCTTATTAGCCAACTTCGTGTACGCCGCACTAGCCTTCACTGGCTTTGCCAGCGCCGCCACCACCCACTCCATCGAACGTGTGCCCAAATCGTACAGGGAGTTGGCCGATGCTCCTGGCACCAAGCCTATCTTTTACACCATCACTGTCAAGGGCGAGCGTGAGCATGAGCTTGACGCCAGATTGCACGCCATCTCCGTCACTGGTGGTAAGTGGTTGTCGGAGGAAGAGCTGGGTGCCTACATTTCCCCTAAGCCGCAGCATATTGCCGCCATCAAAGCCCATCTTGCCTCAGTTGGTGTGCCGGAGGACGGAATCACCTCCAGCAAGTTCGGCGACCGGATTGAGGTTCGCAGCACCGTTGCTCAGGCCAACAAGGCTTGGGGAACAACGCTCAAGCACTATGTGATGTACAACCAGGGGGTTGCTCTGCGTACGACCTCGTACACCCTTCCGGAAGACCTTGAGGACTTTGTGGTAGCCGTCCATCCCTTTACTTCGTTTGACCTTCCACGCCTTCCCACACTCCGCACTTTATCAGCTAAGAAGGATAACATGCTGGTACGCGGCGGTACCCCTGCGTTGGCGGAGCGGGCAAGGTGCGATAGCCAATACGTGACGCTAAAATGTCTGATGCAACAATATGGAGCCGATTCATACATTCCTGCCAACAGCTCCTGGGGAGGGGAGAACATTGTACTGATGGCCTATTCTACGTACGCAAGTGTGAGCCCATCGGACTTTCACAAGTTCATTTCCGAGTTCCGTCCATCTATGGAAGGGGAGACTTTAACCATCAAGACGGGACCTGGTGACGGGAGCAACAATCCGTCGAACCCAGACCAGGAAAGCAACCTGGATGTGCAATCGGCTGTGCTGGCGCCCCGCTCAGATCGGTTATTATCGTGCCAATAGTGACAACCAGGACTTCTCTACCGACATGACAAAGTCTGAACACCATCGGCGATAGTTACTCCCCTCTCCCCGGCGTGATCTCTGTCAGCTACGGTGTGTCGGAGGACGATGTCTCCCGGGAGATGCCCAGGCCTTCTGCACTGCTGCCAAAAGCTCACAGCACAAGGTGTGACGCTTGTATTTGCCTCCGGTGACGGTGGTCTAGAAGGCGGTCACGATGAAGGTCAATCCTGCCATTCCGATGGATTCGGGGTCTCTTACCCAGTGGTTGCCCATATGTTCTTTCCGTCGGTGCCACGGTTGGATTCAATCCCCCAAAGGTGGCCAGCAACCCCGACGGCTCTTCTCGCTTCTTCAGCTCCAGTGGTATAGTAAATTCTTGACGTTCCCCAATACCAGGCAGCGCTGTGCGTTTCGTACAATTCGAGCATTCCCTTTCCAAATTATGGCTTGTTTAACCCAAAGTCGTTCCTTCCCCGACGTCAGCGCCAAGTACGTGTTTTACCACCCCAGTAGACCCTTATAATACTTATGCTGACTTTGCCCCGCCCTTTGGTCCCATGGATGGAAATTTGTCACGATCATTACGGAACACAGACTCCAGCAGGTGGTACTATCCTTTGCGCGTCAGCTCCGATTGTCGGCGCGCGATTCTGGCTCTGGTGAACAATTACCGTGCTTCCTTGGGCCAAAGACAACTCGGCTTTGCCAACCCGACATTCTACGAAAACTCGTGGGCCTGGACGGGACGTCACTTCGGGTTGGGGGGTGGATGCGACGATAACCCCAAGTACTACCTCCCTGCCACCAAGGGCTGGGATGTGGCTTCGGGATTGGGTCTACCCAACCTGACCGAGCTCTTCAAGTTACCTTGAGACTATGACCTCTGATTGTCTCATGTTTCTGATGGACTCCCTTTCGACTTCTGCTCTACCATTTTCAACTCTTCGCCGTATGACTCTACTGGATACATGGTTTCAGTGTTAGTACGGTTGATCGATGCATACTTGCACAAGTATTGGTATAGAACATAAACCATTATTCGGCGAAAACATGTGCAACTGCGGGGGATACGTGGGCGGTACAGTGGGCCCCTTCGAAAAAAGAGGAGAAGAGGCAAACGCCTCGCGGGAATCGGTGAAAGAAGTGGAGCTGTGCGATTAATTATTGCTGAAAAGCTTGTGGCTTGTTCCAAGACAAGTGCTTTGTGTCTCCCAGACGTCTCGGTCGGACAAGCTGGAGGACGGAGATGAGAATACCAATGCCGAAACAGAAGGCATCGACGGAAACATGGTGATCCCAAGGAAAGGGTTCCGTCCACCTGTCCAATTGGCGGTAGAGATGACAAAGCTCTTGGTCCCCTTGAAACGAGCAACGGGGTAGTTGTCCTCAATCTGGATGCTGTAGTGTCCCGCAACCAGATCAGTATCGTCATTGCGCATATACAATTTGCGGATCACAGGCAAACCTGCGGTTCGCATCCAAACGGCAAAGTGTTCGTTTCCCTCGGGGTTGAAGAAGTTGTCGGCGGTATAAAAGCCAGTAGGAATCCCGAACCTCCCCGTCGCGTTCTGCCAATTGGGGGAGGGACGACGTCGTTAAATTGTACTTTGACCGAATGTACTTTTTCATCTCCCCTGCCAAACCAACCCCTTTTCCTGCATTGGGTAGGGCGTGACACCCATTACTCCCGTCTCCTGAGTACGCTGGATCTGGTAAAATGTGTCTGTTGAGCGTTAGCTAGTGCCTCGTGCGTGGAAATAGCATACCATTGAAGACACTGTTTGGGATCAACCCGCACGGGTAAATGGGAACTTGGATCGTGCTTCCGTTGGGGTAGGTGCGATAGAAGTTATGCACCGGCTTGCATGTCTGTCGCTTAGGTCATGGAGGGCGGCGGTGACCCAGAAGCTGTTCGTAGTCGAAGGAACGGAGTAGCGACGGTGAGCTTGGTAGTAATTCGTCAACTTGTAGTACAAAAACCGACTTCTTCAGATCCATAGGGACATAAAAGTCAACCTGGCACACCTTGCCGTTGGGGGCTGTGTTGCTGTCGATCCACGACCATTGAGGCTTCGGCCAGGCCTCGGACGTGTTGGGTGCCTTACGTGCATCAATCTGATACTCGTATTTCGGCATGGGTGATGGCGTAGAGCCCTGCTGGAAACATGTGGTATAGTCAAAAGTCAACTCGTTCACCGTCTGGCTGTCGACGTAGAGCACGGCTCCAATTGGCGCAAAAAAGACAGCCACCAAAAAGAAGATGCAGATTGCGAGCTTGCGGGTAAAGATGGGGTTCCATCCGGGCAGGCGTTGCTGGCGGAGGGGCGAGTCTGGAGCATAGTGAGCGGAAGAACTTGCGAGGGGGGAGGGGAAGTGGGAAGGGGCGGATACACACCCAGTGGTGGCTTATCGAGGAAGCTCTTCTTCTGCTGCGGCTCCTCGGCCTGGGATTGAGCATCGTCCACGGACTTGCGCTTAAAGAGACCCATAGCGGAACGGTGGTCGGCGGAGGCCCGTCGGCGTACGGAGACAGGCAAGCGAGATGAGGCGGAGGCGGTTGGCTTCTGGGGAGGATGACAACGGATTGGCGATGGCTGAGGAGGGTGAGCGGCTGCTGCTGAGGCTTTCCTGAGGCCTGAGGGAAAGCGGCGGAGCAATGGTGGCGAGCGAGCAGCGAGCTATGAACGTATGAACATGCCTCCCAGTGGAGCGCAAGTCTTACATAACGAGCAACGCGGCCACATGGGGCGTGTCCGTGATCGCCCAAGACGCCCTTTGGCGAAAGATGCAATTCGATCGTCGTGAGGCGTGAGGCGTGAGCGCGTGAGTGTGAGCCGGTGACCCCGAGATCGCAGCATCAATGAATGACTTCTACGGGACCCCCAAACCGCGGGGCGCGGCACGCTGACTCTTTCGCGACGGCCGAGCCGCTTGGCGGCGGCAGTAAAGCAAACCGGTGGGGGGTGGCAGCCGCGAGCTCGCCTTCCCTTCGCCTGGAGGGGACGGCACGCGGGCATCGCCACCTGCAGGCGGAGTGGGCTCGCCTGGCGGCAGGCTTGCTGGTGGACGCACCTCCCGTGCCTTGCTTCGTCAAGTGCACGTGCTCGGCGCGGGCGGAATAGCAGGGCGCAAAAGAGACAGGGCGGAACACTGGCGCTGTGCAGAGCGGCGCCGAGTGGCGACGAGCCAGTCGCCTTGGCGTTGCTCTCCACCACCCCCAGCGTCCGCGTGTGCCTTGCTGTCCACCCACCCCGCACCCACACCGGCCTGCGCACCATGCCCCCCCACCCCCCGACTGAATCTGCTGCTGCCCTTCCAAGCCCAGCGATGCTCCCCGAGAGCACGTCGCACGACTCGGACAGCCAAGGGCTCGAAGAGGAGGAGCTGGAAGGTATGTGTCTCTTCCTTGAATTCACAGGAAACTAACGTTGTAACTTGCGTGCCCGCAGACGAGTACTCCCTTACCGAGTCGGGCACCGAGTCTCTCACCTGGATCTCATGGTTCTGCTCCCTGGCTGGTCACGAGTTTCTCGCCGAGGTCGCAGAGGAGTTTATCGAGGATGACTTCAACATGACTGGGCTCAACGCTGTTGTGCCCTACTACCGCGAGGCGATGGAGATGATTCTCGACATTGAGCCAGGTCCGTGCCTCATTTCGCCTGGGATTTTGCAGCACGCACTAGTACTAACCCATCGTCCTGCAGAAGAAGATTCTCCTCAAATCCCCGACATTTCCATTGTTGAGTCATCGGCCGAGTTGCTGTACGGCATGATCCATCAGAGATATATCTTGACTGCGCCAGGAATGCAGCAAATGGTGACCAAGTTGGAAGACGGTGTATTTGGCTGCTGCCCACGCGTCTACTGCGATGACCAACCTATTCTCCCGTCGGGGCCGGTCCGACACCCCAGGAATCGACACTGTTAAACTCTTCTGCCCCAACTGCATGGACCTCTATACCCCTCTTCGTCTCGTTTCCATGGGATTGATGGTACGCTATCCTCCCTCTTTCTTGGTGGGAGTAATCTAACTCAGCCCCTGGATACAGGATTTTACTTTGGCACCACTTTTCCCCACTTGATCCTACAAGCCTGCAAGGACCTCGCTTCCAGTCCCATCGCCTCTCTCAGTCTGCGGGGGCGGCGAAGGAGGCGAAGCTCGGAGGAGGATGAATTTGGGAACGAGGGCGTTCCATCCGACTCAGACCCTGATCCGCTCCCGGGGGAAGCGACGCGGAGGAGGAAGCCGGGGTGGACGAGTCGGCCTTGGGGGAGCTCGGGGGATTCCCCGATGGGCGTTATGAGGATCTAGATTTGCCACCTAGTCTCTTGTCGACGGGTGTGCCCACGTGGCGGGTGTATCAGCCGCGGATCTATGGCTTCCGCGTCTCTGAGTTGGCACGGTCAGGGCCACGGATGCGCTGGATGCGTGCACGGCCCTCCACGTATGCTCAGTCATGGGGCGTGAGACCCTCCGCAAGTCCACTCTTCAGCCTGCGCCCTCCCCTAGTTCTGTGGAGAACACGAGGAACGATGTCTCTGCTTCCCCGAGCAAGACGAGCGGTACAGATGCGGCGGCTCGAGCTCCACTGGCGCCAGAGCCGGCTGCCTCACAGAATGCGTAGGTAAGCTACCTGGCCTACATGTGCACCTTGCTCTCACGATTTTGTACCACTTGTCTTCGTTCGTGTGGCTACGATGTTTACGTGCCGCCATCTTTTCGTACATGCATCGTTCTGTTGACCAGAGCAGCTCAAGGATTGGGCTTATATAGAAACTAACAGAGAGGCGTAGATTCGGTTCGAGAGGGTTTCCTGCATCTCAGACGCCCCATGGCCACTCAGCAGAGACGCCCTTTCCCCTTTAATTACCACACGTCCCCTGCCACTTTAATATGGCGCCGAGAGACTTGCGGCAGCGCCAGAGCCTCATTCCCGGCGGTTTGCGATCCGTCGCCTTGGTGCCTTTCTTCTTGATTCTGTCAGTAACGACCGCTCCCTCTGCGTTCTACAGCCCACGCTCAACCTTCTTCGTTCACATCTTTCAGACTACTCACCAGAGCTAACCGTAAGAAGAAAAAGATGTAGATGTATAGCGATGAGATCCGGCACAGGCCAGGAACATGAATGTTGACAATCTTAAACAAGAACAATTGACGTGCAAAAAACAAGGGGGAACTAGGCGATCAGTAACCCCAAGACCAGAGAGCTTGAGGTATAGATAAATATACGTTTTGTCACGGCCAAGGCGGTGGGAACGATGCAAGGGAGCAAAGGTACTAAGTATGAATCGTCGGCCAAGCATCCTGAGACTTGATCCGGGAAAAGGAGGCTGAACGCGACGTGTCGGGGAAGGACCGTCAGAATGAGAGACGGGACGTCGAGAATTGGGCAGGACGCGAGCGTGACGGGCACCAGTGTATCGGTGCACAGGCCGCGGGGACGGATGAACTCGGCTGTTCGTCTTGCCCTCCAACGACAGGCTTCGAGCAGCCGTCACTTGGGCCGTCGATGCCACCACGCCTCCGCTGCTTTAGCTTGTGACACAATTCGCGACACCGACCGGCGAGCCGGAAGGGGATCCTCCTCTGACGACTCGAGGAGTAGCTGTGCCACCTGATCCAATACCGGAGTATCATCCTGGTCCAGGAATGTACTGCTCTCGTCTGGCGTCGAGGTGAGGGGGAGCCGGGGCTCCGGCAGGCGAGTCCTGCGCGCCGCGCGGCTTCATGGGCCGCACGTCGTTCTCGGCGTCGCCACTGTGTGGGGTAGGACGGCGCCAGTCCCATTCTGACCCTGCCGCAGCTCGTCCGGGGAAAAAACGTTCAAACCAATAGTCTGGTTCGTCTACCACCGAGGACGATGACAGTACCGAATCGGTCGGGCTGAAACACATGTCGTCTGTGCTTGAGGTTGTCGAAGCGCGAGACTGTTCCCTCCGGATCCCAACAAAGGAAAGGGATTTCGATTCCTCGTCCATCGCACTGGAGTGCGCACGCGCGTGAGCCCGAGCATGGATCTGTGCATGAGCGCCAGCGTGCAGCGCATGGGCCGAAAGTGCATGCAGACGCATGTCCGAACGCGCATGGGAAGGCAACCCTGTTGTGCCCAGCGAATCCGCCAGCGAAGCACGAAGGGAGGGCGCTGGCCGTCCGCCCCTTGCCTTGAGGCGGGGCGATTGCAATTCGCGGGTACTGGTGAGGAGCGCATTGAGTTGGACGCGCGTCCGGCGCGTGCATGGGACTCGACAAACGGTTGCCAGTCCGGCTCTTTCAGCCGAATGCGCCGGCCCGCACTGGATCCCTGAGAGGAGGAATACGACTCCCTTCGGCTCATTGCGTCGGGCTCCGAAGGGGCGCGCGCCTTGCTATCCGAGATCGCAGAGGAAATGAGAATTGGGGGGGCCGAGGCACGGCGCTTGGACATGGTCGAGGGGGAGAAGGGGCTAGGGAAAGCGCTCGGAGGAGTACTGTGCAAATCATGGGCTTGGAGCAACCGAGAAAGATTGCTGCCCTCCTTATATGGGTGGAGGGGAACAGTGATAGGATGAGAAGCAAGGGGTGTAGTGGAATCGGATGAAGTGATGGCCACCACACAAGGGCCACTAGACGATGTATCGTCCCCTGGGGAGTCGGGAGAGGCATCACCAGGCTCGTCCATTTCGGCAATAGCATCGTCCATGGATGTGCCGATCCGGACCCGGCCAGACGCTAAGCGGGCGTCCAACTCGGCTTGTGCACGCATGGCCATCTGATGCAGCTCGAGCGCTAGATTGCTGGAGGTGCCTCCTCCTGGACAAACATCCTCCATCGAGGGGGAAGGAACGCGCTCAGTGACACCTGACCCAGAGAGCGAACCTTCCTCGGATTCGGAATCAAATCCATGTTGACCTGTATTGCTTTCCTCGCCGTTGCCAAAGGGGTGGGGTTCCAGGGATGTTGCCCGGCGTCATGGTGGATATGATGGTGGTGGACATGAATTGGCTGATTAGGGCGGCCCAGGAGGAAGCGATGCAGGCTTGCATCCCGGTCCAATGCGCTCGCCACATGATACCGTTGGTTGCGGCTGTGGGGAGTGACCTCCTCATCAGCGCTGGCGTAGCTATCCACGTCGCTGGGATAGAGGCGAACATTGCTGCCGTATTCAAGGCGTGCGAAGGTGCGTTGGAGAACGGCCAACAGATGGGACATAGCAAGAATGGCGACGCGAAGAACGAGAGTCCCCAGCGCCAGTACAATGTGGGCAGCGAGAAAAAGAAAAAGAAGTGTGCGGCCAGGATGAGAACGGGCCGGAAAAGGGGGCGGAAGATGCTTGGCGTCGACATGTGCGACCGTCCCGGCCGGGGCGGCGGCGGAGGGGGCATGCAGGCAGGGATCCTAGAAGCACAGGCAAGCTGCGTTTGGCACTTCACTGAGGCAGGCGGCCAGCGCACAGCATGGAGCCCACAGCAGCAGGGAGATGGTGGTCGGTACTTGCAGGCTATCAGCTCTCGCCAAATATTGAACGTCGCAAAATAAGCCACCAGAGATTGGGGCGGTGTAGATGAGACAGTGCTGAGAATTGAATACTCGATTCCATGTTCAACATTCAACGGAAGCTTGAGAAGACATCAATATTCAATGCCTGCGCCAGCCCACACAACTATAGTGTGCTGCTCCTTTCCAGTACAGGCGCAAGCCAAATCACCTAGCCACCAGTTACTAGTTACTCACTAGTCAAGCCAAGCCAACGTGGGTTTCCCTTCGACGCCCCGATGATTGACGCGTTGACGGCGGCAGGCGAGGGTCAATGTTCAATGGTCGACGATCGATGATTATAATTGGTGAACTCGATGAACGCATCTCATTCTGCATGTAGCTAGTGTGCCAACAGGTGCGTCTGTGCTTGGGCCGCAACGTGTGTGATGCATGTGCATGCCTGTGTCCTCTACACAACATGCGGTAATCCTTTCGCGCTAATCCTCCTGTGTGGATTGGCCCAACATTTAGAACAGTCCCTAACCCCCCCTGATGCACCCGATGTATAGTGGAGAGATGCCTCTTCGTTGGATATATGAGCCTTAGTACACTGCGTCACGCGTTATACTATGGTACCCGATTATAGTCAGTGTGAGGGCGCGAGAACGTCAACATCATTAGGTTGACATCATTATACTTACCTCTATACCCCGCTCTCAATTTTGACCCCACACAAACCATATCGCAAGGTTGCCTTGCACTCCAGTACCGTCATGACCCTTTCCGGCGAGCCATATGCACATGGTGCATAATATTGGCAAATTATGAAGGTAGCAGAGAGATGGTACTTCTATTTGACAGAATAGTAGCAACACAGATGTGACACATAGTCATATGCGAAGCGTTTGAGAGACGCAGGCTATAGAATCACACACACATCATACTCGTATCCAAATATCATGACGAGAGACTGATGATGACGTCGATAAGTTCTTGTATATGGGCACAGAGAGCACCAAATACCTCACAAGCCACACAAGTATATGTGGCTTTCCAGTGGATATCTGCTTGATGTGGAACACACAGGCTTGCTCTCTGAGATCTGAGATCTGAGATGCGAGAGAGATGTGATGCACATATGGCAAAGACATGTAGTGCGTTTCCTCCACAAAAAGGAAAGAAAGAGAGGTGTATCCTCTCGTATTACAATACCCCCTGCGTGCTTCCCTCTCCCAAGTTTCTGATAAGAGCGCACACTCCATATACACCACAAGGGAAAGTGTCATAAATGGCACCGAACGCACTCGATCCATGATATCACTTCAGCAAACGGGGCTGATGGGTTCATATCATTGACAGAGAGCTTAAGGCTGGAGGGACAGGGGGAACGCTATACGTCTAAACCGAACCGTTCATCTTGCGGGGGTTACCTGGAAGCACCACCCAGGTTAAGGAACCAAGGGGATCGCCAGGATATCAGGACCCTCCGGTTCTCGCCATCCGGTCCCGTACCCTAGGAAGCGCGTGTGGACACGTATGAACGTGATTGACATCCGAGCGAGGAACCATTTCCACTGAGACTTAGTAGCCAAATCCTTCCAATGCGCAAACATCTTGCCCGCCGTCTTGGTGCCGTAGTATCCTCGCGTCGTCATAACCACAACAGGAGGAAGGGTTCTTGAGCGCGACCCTGTGGTACTCGGCCTTCTTGTCGCATTCTGCCTACTGTTCCAACAGCCAAGCAAGCAGATCATTTATTCTCCCGAGGTTCCAAAGGCGTTTTTGTTGCGGTGCTCTCGCGTAGCATCCTCCGTCGGTATGAAGACATCGATTTGGCCGCGTTCCCGAGTCCCGCAACGCGTATGGTCTTCCTCCATTCCTGCACTTCCGAATGAGCTAGGTCCCAGCCCTTGGTAGTCAGTATACGGCTTTTGCCTTTATCCCACGCCTCGTCCCATCCTCCTCCTCCATAGTCGGCTCATTGTGGATGTAGGTGTCGGGGATGGAGCGCACGAGCTGGAGAATGGCTTCTCGCATCGCCTCACGCAATAATGGACTGTTGGGTGCGGGTGTACAGCCTGAACCTGCTCGTCGGTGATCCGGAGGCACAGGGCTGATGGGATTGGGGAGAGCCGTATGTAGTTGAGTGGATTCCTGTACTCGGCCACATTGCGACCGTCGAATCGTCGAATTTTTTGAGCAGTTCCTGCCCTATAACGGTATCTTCCGGTCTCGTTTTGTTGGTATACATGATGACACCTTTCTAGTAATATATGCTGACTGGTGAGGGGGGGATACCAAAGCTGTGAAAGACAAAAATCTTGAAGTATATATGCCTCATCGACCTCATCAGCGTTTCTTTTTGTCACCCGGTCTTGATCCTTGGTTGAAAACACAAAGGATGGCTACCGCAGGGCGAGTTTCCTAACAAAATGCCTCCGAAGGATGCCACCGGGAATGTTTCATCTGGTCCGGCGGCTGCGGCGAAGTGGATGGCCACACCGGAGCCGCACGAGTCTTATTATAATAACAAGGCCTAACCAGAAGGCGGTCAGGCCCCTTAAATTCCTTAAAAGCTCCTTGAGCTTTAAGACTGGCCCAAAGCCTGTGCCCACGCTTATGTGCCGGTAATCGACTTTGATCGTCAATATTCAATCTGGTCCGTCCACACCTCTTAAGACAAAACACCCTTGTGGGCGAGGAAACAGCGGGGCTCTCTCCTAAGGCCCATGGCCTAAGCGCTATAAGCCTGAGATGTGAGGCTTAGATCTGAAGTCCTGAGGACCTTGGGGACCTCTGGGGGGGGCCTGAGGCCCTGAGGTGAGGGTCGCGATGTACGAGAGGGTGTAACGTGTACGTCTGTGTGTAGGTGCGGGGCGTTTTGTGCCAGGTTGTGTCCCTGTGTGCTTCTCCCCGCGATCACCCGACCATCGACCAAATGCACGCGTCAGGCTTCAAGCTCTTCAAGCTCTTCAAGTTCGATCAAGCTAGCGGGCTCAGGCCTCAGGCGCTCAGGCGCTCAGGCGTCACGCGTCACAGCCTCGCATGTCACATGTCACATGTAGCCTGCGACATATCACAGAACTCAGATCTCGATCTCCGAGCTTGGCCAGTGCTGGATCTGTTTGAGCTTGTGGCTTGACCAGTGACCGTGACCCGCGTGACCAGTGACCGCCCCTTGACCCCGCACGGGCATCTGGAGGCGGCGGGATGAGCGTATGAACGAGGCGGAAAGTCAGTTCTCAGTGTCCTCAGTACTCCGTTACTCTGCCCAGGACCCAGTCGCTCTCTGCCGCACTAGTCATTCGTCACTCTGCTCGTTCGCGGTTCCTGTCTGCGACGCGTATACATCGCGCCACACTGCCCCCGATGGGACGAGCAGGGGCCGCTTTGTGCCGCCCCGCGCCACCCACGCGGATGCCGCCACTCCCCCAAGGCGTTGATATTGATACGCTGATCGGTCCATCAGCGATCCATCATCGATGAAAGACGTGCCTCCGGCAGTGTGTCTCTGATACATGGTGCATGGCAGGGTATAGCCGGCAGCAGTACAGCTTGGGGCGGCCTCGCGCCTCCCCGCGCCTCCCCACGCCTCCACTACCTCCCCCCGCCCGGCCCCTGTGTAGACGGTCCGAGATGTGGGGACAAGCCGGAGAGGACGAGGAGAGAGGGACCACTAACAGGTAACGACACTGGGGTACTGCCTGGCACTGCACTGCGGCCTCTCCGCCCTCGTTTGGGCCGAACCGCCGCCTCGGCTTCACAGCCACTGTCGCCTGTTTTGGCTGTGCCAGGCGCTGTGCCTGGACACTGGCTGGTGATATCTCGATCATCGACCACTCGTATTTAACCCCCTCCTTTCCGACCCACGAGCACGCCCGCTTCCGTTTGGGCCCGCCAACTCGGATAGCCTTGACGACTCACACCATGTCTGCCGAACCCACTGCTGCCGAAGTTATCCCTGAGACCGTGCCCGAGGAGGCGGGGCGCCTGCCGCCGCCGCCCCTGCCCCCGAGCGCCCAGGATTCTTCCGCCGCATCTCGCACCAGAATCATCCCGACCGTCCTGGGTTCTTGCGCAAGTTCTCCCACCAAAAGGAGTCTAAGACGCCCTCGCGCCCTGGTACGCCTGGTACACCTGGCACGCCTTCCGAAGAGCATCCTGAACGCCCAGGATTCATTCGTCGTATTTCCCACCTGTCCGAGAAGGGCTCTGCTTTCCCCTCGCGCCCCGCCCCGGGTTCCGGTCCGGCATCGGGTGCGGCTACACCCACCCATGAGAAGACCCATGCGCTCACCCAGGAAGAGCTCGATGCCCCCTGGGCCGAAACTTGGGCCAAGAAGCAAGCCGAGCACAAGAACAAATTCGGATCCTTTGCCGAGCCAGGCGGAGGAAGTGGTGGGTACTGAGAAGCCCACCTCTTCTCTCACATTGGCCTAGACCACATTGCGTCCATATGTGCTTCAACAGCGCTTCCAGCACGTGAAGGTGTTTTACTTTACTTCTTGAGTGTGGATATACTCTTTGGTTCCCCTTCTTGATTTTTTCGGCTTGGTGGCAGGTGCATGCTATTGCCACAATTGCGACTATTCCCCCTCCCACACTGCCTCTTCTCCTATGTACTGTTGGGCCCTTCAGAAGCTTTACAACGCATCCGTCTACCTTTTTGTGAAGTGGGCGATGTATACCAGAGGCGAATGGAGTTGCATGTCCTATTTCTCGTCTCAGCCTACTTTTCTCGTTACATGGTTCAATCCATAATACAGCCCCGCTGGCAACAGAAGCTTTTATGGATATAGGACAGGGGGATTCGTATGCTCATATGCATGCTGGCACGTTCATAAGATGCATGATTGATGCATCACCACAGTGTCCACCATCCAGACAGTAGCGATAAACGGAACTCAGTCTCAATACTGAAAGGCATCCTTTATAGCATAGTGAACATGAAGTTGAGCAAACGATACTATGGATTCACCCGCATCAGTATAAGGTGGAATGCAATCGCTCAAACGTATGAATTCAGGAATGGCAAGTGTGCGCAGATGATGAAACGGTGGGGGGTGCTATACACTTGTGCTGGTAGGTGAAATGGAAAAGAAGTGTCTGCTAAATTGGTTGGCTCATGGAACGAAAAAGTGTAAAAAGATGAGAAAAAGAAGCTGTTGAAAAAGTTTGGTCAGCGTTATCCTTTCTCCCCAGCCGTGACGCCAATATCAAGATTGAATCCACATTCAAGAATATGGGAACGTACCTCGTATCTGTTAGTACAACACTCGTTGGCCCACTGGTCGTTTAACCGAATGGCCTTCTACCTTCCCACTGTGAAAGGGTTAGTGTGCTGGAAGGATCCTTTCGTGTGATCCGGGGCTCATGAAACAGAGATAAACTGGGACCGCGTCAGACACGCACACAAGAGGACGTGTTCTCTTTGGTAAAATGCCATCATTCTGCTCCGTCTCGGCCTACTTAACGTAGGTGGAAGGAGAGACTTGCTAAAAATGGGTCAACTCCGTGGCTCATCGCTGCTCAAAGTTGAGTCAGAGTGACAGGTTGACGAGAGAAATGTGCAACGTTCGGGCTCAGGCATGGGCAGTGACCTTATGGGTCGAGGCGCAAGGGGGGGCATAGCTGACCCATCGGCGGCAAAGCCATCCCTCCAACGAAGGTGCCACCCCTTTTGGACCGTCATTCGAGCATTGGATAAGGTGCTGCACACCGCGGCCAGGCATATAAACGCGAACGGCCAGCGAAAGGGGATGAAGTGTGGTCACAGTTCCTTTAAAATTGGACGAGAGAGGGGACATTGCGTCCAGAGTGAGCTGGCGTAGCGGTGTGGTGGGGCGATGGAGATGGGAAAGCGAACGACGACCGAGCCACAGTCTTTTAAGAGTACTTTTCTATAGGGGTGGCGAACACAAGTGGGGGTGCACAGGGCGCAAGCTATGTTCGCAACCCCTACTTGTGGAGGAGGCGCAGGGGCGGTTCGAGAATGAGACTGCTCCAATGCGAGACGACCGAGGAAATAAGCTCTCCAGCCGCACGGTGTTGTGAGAGCTTTCAATGAAGAGGGCACAGGGCAGCGTATTCGGCTCTGAGATCTGACTCGGGTCATGCGCATGACACCCTCTGTCATCTTCAGCGATGGCGGCGGGAGGAGAGCCACTTTTGGCCAGGGGCGTGGGAACAGCAGCCACAATAATGCCTGGCGGGGTGTCAATATTGTCAATCGTCTCCCTTCCTCCGTTTCGTCCCAGCCCGTCTCGCCCGGCATGCTGCTGGCTGTGGTTCATAGTAGGGTTTCCACTTGAACGTTATATAGGCCGCACGAGCCACGCGAAAGTCAGTGGGTGGAGATGAGACCAAGACACGGTGTGGTGGAGAGCAGAGATGAATATTGACTCCTCGATGGCTGGGGAGGACATGGAGAGGGGACGAAGAGTACGCCGCATGAGCGGCACGCGACATGTGACATGGGAACCAGTGACAACTGTGACAGTGAACGTACAGTGTGACAGTGACATCTAAAGTGCCTAAGCGCCTCCCAGCGCCTCAGCGCCGAAAGGGCATGTGACAGGGGTGACGCCGTATCACACCTTTTTCAACTTTCAGAGGCGTGCCTTGCCATCGCGTCTACCGATCTCTGGTTTCGCCCGTGAACTTTGTTTTTGTGCATTGGCTGGGTTGGTGGCGGTGAGCGCGTGCTGACGTCATGCACGTCATAGGGATGGCGATGGAGCTGCACCAAGCAGGTGGTTGAGCCGATGAGCGATGGGCCTCAGGCCTCATCGATCATCGCTGAGCGCCGCGCCCACATTAACGCTCAGGTGGCCAGGCTCAGGCTTGGCCTTACCCTGGCTTCCCATTCGCCAGCTCGCCCAGCTCACGCCCGTTATCGTTCGTTCCGCGCCACCACCGCCTCTTTCTCCCCCCGCTTGCTTCCTCCTCTTTTTCTTCCTCTTCGTCAGCCTCACAGCATGTCACAAGTGGGATCGTCTCGGTCTCAGGCTGCCAACGTGGTATCTTTTGTGCGCTTTCTTTTCGTCCAATGCCTATGCCGCTCTGGTCCCGCGTCATGCTGGCTGGGGGGCTGGCCCACACGAAACGTACCTCACTCCTGCTGCGTGGCTTTTTGCCACATGGCCCTTGATCCACACCTTACTCCTGGGCATGCTGGTGTACCAATTTACCGATGCCGGTTATGACCCAGTGATCAAGACGGTCGGGTGGCGCTTTCCCGTCCTTGCCGTACTGGTGAGCATCTATTCCTACTGGAACTCGCGCCCGACAACGAGCACCCGCACCGTCTGTCTTGTGTTGGCCTTCTGGCTTTGCTGGCTGCCGGCGGTGGGTGTCCGCCATTTATCGGGACGCACGGCAGCGGACCAAGAACGACCCTACTACTCCCTCCCGCGCGCACGAGTTGGGGAGAGACCTTTTTGTTCAATGGCCTTTTAGTCTCTACCATGGTTTCAATGCTTTCTCCTCGCTGTCGCTGCTTTTTCAGCATCGGGGTCAACGCCAACAAACAGGCCTGGGGTCGTTACTGATGTTGCGGCTTTTGTCACACTCTTTTGTCTTAAGCCACGGCTGCCGGCTACGTTGTACGTACCTACCCTCGCTGATCCATTCTCTCCCGCAGCTCATCTGACCTCCTGTAGTATTACGGCAATGGTGATGCGGTGGTGCTGTGGTAATTGCGGCAGGTTTGCTGGCATTGCTGAGCACCAACAAAAAGCGCGCTTCATCCATTGGTCGGCGCTTATTTTCTTCGTCTTGACTCCTCCTGGCGCTTGTCCGAGCCAGTGCCGATGCCAAGTACCGCAGCCGCGGTGGAACACAACCGCGACGGATGAAGAGCGGGCGCCTGTGTTGGCTGATGCTGGCGGCAGCTGTGACACCGGCGAGTTAATCTGGGTATAGGTTCTGGTTATGATCATGTTATCTTTTTTTCCTCTTTTGGGTTGCCTCTACTTCACTGAACGCTGAACGGGCTGGCCTTAATCTCCCCTCAAAAACTTCGCGTGAAACGGTCATTGTGAGGATAGAACAGAGCAACAGAGACGAATCGTATCAGGGGGGCGGTGGAAGGGTAAAACGAAAACAAAAAGGTCCACAATGAGCTTAGCTGTAAATGTAGTCGTCATAGTATGACGCCCGTTGGGTTCGAGATGCTTTCCGACCCGCAGAACGATAAGCATGGTGTCCTTCGAATCGTAGTAATCGCTGTAAGGATCCGCACCATAGTCGTCCAGCCCGGCGAGGAGTACGAGTTCTCGCGGTAGCGGTCGTACCCTTTGTCATCAAACCGGTCATAAGGATCGGGTGCGTAGCGCTCCGTGAACCGGTTGGGCGCTGCATTCTTGTACGGTCATAAGACGTGACCGTTGGCCGCGATTTAGACTGAGGGTACGCTGCTGTATCTGACCCAGAGTGGTAGCTCTCGGCCCCCGTCGCATATGTTGTGGCGTACGTGGGGAAATCGTCGTAGGGAACTGAGGAGTACCCGTATGATCCACGTTTGCTGCTTGACACTGTACGGGTTTGGCCTCCATTGGAACGTACTGTCCCCTGACCGACCATGGCAAGGAAGGTAGAATCCCGGGTGGGCAAAAAGGAACACCTAAGCATATTTTCACGTTAGTCCAAGGCGTGACGAGGTACGGTGCAAGGGGTACAGGGGCATAAGAGAGTGGCTTACCCAAATTGCTACCGCGATCTAGCACCATCAAAGATGCAGAACCAAATTTCAGTGGTAGACAGGCGTCCAACCCAACCCTCCTTCATCTCTGCGCAACGGTAAGCGCACCGACAGAGAATGAAGATGGTGAGATGAAAGTTGCCCAGGAGACGCGGATCGTGCCCTTAGTCCAGCGGTCGTGGTTCAAGCCCTCTTTCCAAGCGCGATAATGGCGATAGTGGAAGTCCAAGAAGAGCATGAGGAATGGCCCAGTCACAAGAACTTGAATGATCACTCCGCCAGGGCGATGTCAGACCATGGCGAACACCCTTGCTTGTAGCTGCTGTTGCGCTCATCGCACCACCGGCAGCCTGGACAACGAGCGAAAGGATGTCGCCACTGATGAAGATGATAAAGTAAACTTTGGCTCAGCCGGGCCATTTCATTACCAACACAGAGCGTAATGCGCTCCAGCGCCACATAGTTGGCCGCGCTGATAAAGATGGGGCTGATGATGAGGCAGATAAGCTGGACAGGTAAGGGGTGCGGCTGAAAAAGTCATAGTGGCTCGTGGTGCGCGCAGCCCAGCCGGCCAGCTCGCCGGCGCAGACGGTGGCCAGGAGCATGAAGCCTCCGCGCTGGAAGCGGCCGGGCCAGATGGCGAAGAGGAGGTGGGTGAGGAAGGCGGCGGCATAGATGCAGGAAAAGAGGACGCCGACCCAGAGGGTGGGGATGTAGCGATAGGGCGCATGCTGAAGCTGGCAGATGGAGCCAGGTGTGTTGTCGATGGCGACACACTTGGATACCTCGGAGTAGGCGCCCATCTCCACGGCACTGCTGGTCGAAGGGAAGGAGGAGGAGGCAAGGCGGGCAAGGCAGGCAGGAGCAGGCGTTGAGAATGTGATGCCGTGGGAGCCGCCCAACGCCAAGCTCACCTAGAGTACCAAACCCGCTTTGCGGGGCGAAACGCATCGCGACTGCCGTTCTGCCTCAGCCTGCGCAGCACTGCAGAGCACTTACGCAAGCCGTCGCTGCAGGCCGTCTCGTCCCCGCTTAGGTACCGGTTGTTGTTGAAAACATGCACGCATAGTTCCGCCTGGGCGGAATGGAGCGTCACGTCCTGGTCACCTTGTTGCAGCTTAGAAATGGGTTGGGGCACCAGGGCACAGTGCGGGCGTTTGTCCCATCACCCCGCACATCACGCGCCCTGCCTCGCCCACAGCGCCCCCAGCACGCCCACATCCGGCCTTGGCCCTCAGGCCTCACCCACAATGTTGTTTGCGTCAGCCCTGAGGACGCCTCTGGCGCGCACGCCCGTGCGCAGCCTCAGCACCAGTGCTCACGCTTCCTTCATTGGCAAGGCCGGTCCAGGACAGACCTCTCTCGCTGTGTCTGGCAAGACGGGCTCCCGGGATCTGGCCGCGGAGCAGGAGGCGCGTCTCGCCCAGGCCCACACCGCGGACATGGTCAGCGACGCCCCGCCCGAGCTGGCGCAGCGGCCTGTGCGCATCTTTCGCCCCAACAAGTCGGCCACGACGTCGGGAAAGGCGGGTACCGCGACCTGGCGTGTAGACTGGGATATTCTTCAGGGCTCGGGCCGGTGGGAGAACCCGTTGATGGGCTGGGCTTCCTCTGCCGATTACATGCAAGGGACCAGCATGAAGTTCAAGACGAAGGAGGACGCTATCCATTTCTGTGAAAAGCAAGGTACGCAAGCGCACCCCGCTAGGTGGGAGAGGGCACCTACGGCGAGCTCATCCACTAACTCATTCTTACCCATCCAGGATGGCCCTTCTTTGTCCAAGAGCCTCACGTCTCGCGTATCCCACCCAAGAGCTATGCAGCAAACTATAGCTATGCGCCCGGCAAGTTGCGCATTGTGCACACCAAGTAAACTGTCTGATCGCACCTTCTTGCTTTGTTGCATACCCTGATTCTGCAGTCTGGCTAGCAGCTGGAGATTTTGGAGGATAAGATTGTTCTCGTGCTGTGGCTCAAGTTATGATCAAGGGGCCATAGAAGGTAGGAAAGAGGTGGAAGATGGTGAGACAACTTCGGCAGCTATATACTAGGCTGTAGGAGGCGATGGGGTGGAAGGAGCAGTCCCAGCATCGGACGGATGGCAGATGTAGTGGGAGGCTGATTCATTGTCAAGGGTGCCAGTCAGGTAGGAAACACTCTTTCCTGCATGATGCGCCAATAGTGAGCAGTGAGCGCTGAGACTGCGGTGGGTTTCCCTCGGAGCTCCCGGGTTCATGGGCATGAATATAGGTGATGAAGGCCTTGATCCATCGAAGGATATGCAGGCTAGGTGTGGCGGCGTGTGGCCTCCTTGATTGAGGGACTGTTTTCCTGTCAGAACCGAGAGAAGCAAATCCAGCTGTGCGGGTCCTATTGATTAAGCGAATCAGAAGTGGAAGTGTTTTACCTGAGAATCGTCGTCCCAATGACTATAGTACTCGCCGAGCAGCGAGCGAGGCGGGTGAAGAAGCAGGATGCAGACCAAGCGACTACGCGCGGGGACCGTGACAAGGACCAATAGCGGTGGTATATCGCAACAGTCTACACGGAGGCCCATACCGGTACATTTTGCATTGCTGTGACAATTGGAAGAAGCCCTCCGCGTGCACTCGACTCGCCTGATGGGCGGTTGTACGCGTGCCGCCGTTTCGTCTGGTGGGGAGTGGCAAAATGAGGATGCTGGCGGCGCTTGGCTTGCAGCTTCAACCGCTGGTTGAAAGAGCTCTGAAGGAAGGATTGAAAAGCCAAGCTTGAGTGTGTTGAGCTTGAAGCTCAAGGCCCCTCAGACGCTGTGGAGATGAATATACTCCTTCGTTGATGGTGGCAGCCGAGAGCTGCGTGTTCTGTTGTTTCTCTGCCCGCCAGCGCTGCGTTGGCTGTGATGCAATTGAAATGGAAAGTTGCATTCCGCAATGCTTTGTGTGGATCATCGATCTCGCTCGCAGGCTCACGCTCACGCCCCACGGCATCGTGGCCCAATTGTCAGCATCACCCTGCCGCTGCCACTCCAGCGCAAGGCAAGAACTGGGTCGAGCAACATCAAGCGAACATCGGCCTCACCATCGCCCCATCCACATCCATCAGACATGCTGCCCATCACATCTCGGGGTGCTCCCCGCGGTCCGCGCCGCTGTGCGACCAGCCGTGGTCATGGCCCACACCCCAAGACCGCTATGCGGGCCTTCGCCTCCACGCGCGCCGCTGGCCGGCCCACTTCTGTCCACGTACTACCTTCACTACCGCAGCTGCGGCGGCCGCTGTTTCTTTGGTCTTGTACACCTGGCTGGGACAGCCGCTCTCTCTCGAAGCGCCTGCTCCTCGGAACTTCTGGGGACGGATGTCGGTGATAACTTTTTCTCTGACCCGACCACCGGTGTGGCCTTCCCCAAGCGTTCGTCCTTATAAAAGCGGACTCTACCGATGCGAACGAGTCTGCCCCCTTGGGCGAACTTGATTTGCTTGGAACAGGTGTGCGCACCGTCACCTTTCTCCGGGTAAGAGTATATGTGGCTGGATTTTACACCAACGTTGCCCAGGCGACCAAGGTACTTCAATCAGCCAAGCTGCCTGATGATGCTCCTTTGGACGAGGTGGTGGGAACGCTACTGGATGCTGGCGTACCCTTCGCAGTCCGAATCGTGCCCGTACGGACAACCGACTTTTCCCATATTCACGGTGGGCTTACGCGTGCCGCAGCCGGACGCGCCAAGCTTCTTCCTGTTTCCGAATCCGAGCCGGACGAGGTCGAGGAGAAGCTGGCAGCAAGCGATTCGGCTCTGTTCAAGTCACTGTTTGCGAAACGGACAAAGATCCACAAGGGCCACACCCTCGACCTTCTCTTCCAGCGTGTCGCACTCAAGGATCGCGCTACCACAGCGGTCACTATTGCTCACGATGGGGTGGCACTGGGTACAGTTGTGCCTCAAGTCCATGGCACACCCCTCACCCGCAACCTGGTCCTGGCCTATGTGTCACAGGGCAACGTGCCTTCTCCTCCGGTACGTTCTTCGATTAGTGCGTGTGCATCAAACTAACATTGTAACGCCTTGACGTACAGTTACGAAAAGCCGTGGAGGAATCTTTCGACCATATCAAGTCCCTTTCTTGATCAAGCCTTGGAAGAGAGTTTGCTCACCACTTGTACATCTTTGTGCCAAATAATACATGGGGCGACCGTCTCGTCTTCTACAGTATCGGGGTAGAAGTGGAATGCAGCAATAGAACTCACAGCAGGAGCAAGGATAGACTGCAAGTGCTTGTTGGGCAGGAAAGATACCACCCTGAGGGGCGAAGTAGAACTTCCTGTGGGGGGCACTCCACCATGATCAAGTTGGAGGAGGATCGGCATCGGCGCATTGAACGCATTTTGACTTGTGCGCTTGGAGAAGCCACTCAAACTGGCTAGAACTCCAATCTGCACTTCAAGCGGAGCAGTGGTGGCCTGGCTCCCTTGGCTAGCCGGAGGCGTCTCGGAAGCCTGCGAGTCTGCAGGCGGGATACCAGGCCACCTCTGCCCCTCCGAAGCATCACGCGCCACCACCCTCCACTCGTATCGGTGGTCTCGACGCCAGCCCCAGCCCAGGCGGCACGATGTAAGTCCCCTCGAGCTCACGAAGGATCTTGGGCCCCAACGGTCGTTTCTCTGCTTTGCACTGTACGATCACCCGCATGTCCAAACCCAGCATGTTGTCGCCACGCCTTCGCGGGGAGACCAACGAATTTTCCACCACCCCCGCAAGTCCGCACCTTGATCGTTCCTCCCCCCCACACGATAAAGGTCCATACCCAAGGAAGAGAGGTAGGCGAGCGTGCCAAACTCGAAACGTGTACCACGCGCCACAGTCGACTCCAGCCGCGGTGTCGCACCCTTCACAGGCCCAGACGGTGCAAGTGAGGAGACATGACTGTCATGTCATGATCCTCAGCCCCTTGGGGTAACGAGGTCAGCTGGCGCAACGCATCCTTCTTGCTTGGCTTGGGCTGGGGAATGGATCCCCCAAGGTAAGGGTACCCTCGGCAACAGTCTTCTTGGGGCGCCCTCTGCGACGTGTCGTAACTGAACCGTCTGGTACAGGTAATGTCCCTGCGGGGCGGCATCTTTCTCGGTCCCAGATATTGCACTTAGCGCCACACTTTTTTGGGTCTTCCTCTCGCCCGTTTCTGTACCAAGCCGTCTGAAGAGTAGGGCGGTGGAGGGACAGGGGCCTGGGCTGGCGTAGGAGCGTAGACCACACGTGCAGTGGACAGCTGTGAAGATGGAAGAAAGGGGCGCAGAGACAGATTGGCATACGTCCTCATCCTCGTGGGTTTCCGCAGACCATGGGATATGGTGCATCGCAGGCATTGGGCCCACACGGGAGACGCATAGGAGGCGATGGTAAACTGGCACGAAGGGTGCGCTGATGTCGATGTTGTGCTGCTCTATGCGTTTTTGCAAGTTGCATTTTTGGCTCGTGGGATCGGTCCTTTACACCTCTGCTGCATCTGCTGGCATTTCGAGTTACTTAGAGCGGATGAAGGTGAGCACCAAAGGTGTCTCCCAGTCCATGCTGGATAGAATGAACAGCACTACGGGCAAATAACGCTGTATGAGGGGGATCATAGCAATCGCATGATAGGAGAGGGCATGGAGTGCTCGCCTGGCCGAAGCCAGGCGCGTTTTGGAGCATGGCTAGGGCATGGGCAATAGACCGATGGAACTGGTGTGTGTGCGCCCCCAGGGGCAGAATAGACACCGGCTGGTGGAGGCCGCAGAATACGGGGTCCGAACATGAGAAGACGGACGAAACGAATTAAGCCATGCGCTTGATGAGGGCAGGCATGAAGTGCTCGCGGTCGCCCGTGTCACCGTTGTTCTCAACGAAGTGCTTGAGCTTGCGGGCACGGAAGCCACCCGTGGGGTTGGACAGCTTGAAGGGCCAGAGGAAGGTGGTAACCTGCTTGAAGTGGGGGCCGGCCGTGTAGATCTCGTGAACGAGGTCCTCAACCGAGAGGAAGCCAAGCTTGCTCAGGCGGGACTGGATCAGCTTGTTGTCCGACAGAGGCAGGCGCTGGCCGTTAATCTTGGCGTAACCGCGCTTGTAGAGAAGCAGACGGATGGTGGCCAGCGAAGGAGTACCGTACGTAACGTAGGGCTCGATAAGCTGCAGCATCTGGGCCGTGGCCTTGGTGAGCTTGACAAACACACCGTTTTGACCTGGATCAGACGGAGAAGTTGCATAATCTTGCGGGGCTTAGGGGGGATGTTGCAGATACCGCGGAGACGGACCACAAACACGACCTTGGGCTGGGCGGGGACGTAGAAGTCACCGGCGGCCTTGGCCACACGGCGGTTCTTCACCTCCTCAGCTTCAGCCGCAGCGTACTCGGCGACGTAAGCTTCGTTGCGCTTAAGGATCTTCTCGCGGGTTTCCTTGGAAGCCTAAAAAGTGTCAAAAAGGTCAGTCCCAATCCAGGGAGGCACTCATCGATGCGGAAGGGTTGGGACAGGCACGAGCGCGTCCGGGAGTAGGATGCTCAGACCCGAAAGATGGTATGATATTGAGGCAGCATAGCAAAAAGGCTAGCCATCAAAGTGGGTTTATGCATCATAGCGCTCTGCTCCCGGTACAGCGCTTTGGGCGTTCGCCGGCGCTGGATGTCACGAGCATCCGGGCCCATCCCATGGCATGGGCAGCACCACGTACCTTCTTCGCCTCCGCCGCCTTGGCAGCGAGCTCAGCCTTGACGGCACCTGCGCAAGCCACCTGCTTGGCGATCGCCTCAGGGCGCAAAATTGACTCGTGGAGGGAACCGTCGTGGCCATCTTTCTTGGAGTGTCGGAGGTTGAGTGTAAACTGGATCTCGCGTCAAGCTTCACCACGGTCTTTCCAGTGTCCGACGCCCATCGCAAGCTCGCCATAGATTCGAAACTAGGCAGAGGGCGCACTTCACCCTCTACCCTAGTATATTGCACTAGGGTTGGCTTATTGCGCCCTGCATGCATCGCAGCCGCCAGGTCTTCACTCAACATGAAACGTTCAATATGGGCGGTTACCGTTGCCGGTCAAATAGCTTAACATTTCATATCCGCCCTCGTTGTCCCTATTCTTTGTCCGCCGGTCTTTGCCATGGAGCACTTGCGGGTCCTTCCGCTCCCCACCACGAGCGATGGATTCAACAAACGAGGCAACTGAGCCCGCAAAGCGGACGTGCTCACATCGGGTAGGAGGGGCCACGAGCTCGGGAAAAACAACTATGGCCAAACATCTGGTGGACTTGCTCACGCCCGGGATCAGGCGATGGAAGAGCGCATGGCCCATCCTTCTTCGACTGCCAGTATGAGCCCCGCCGTGGTCCTGATCCATCAAGATGACTTTCTCAACAAAACGCTCCCTTGGAACGAGGCATTTGGTGCTGAAGATTGGGACACACCATATGGACGGTGGATTATCAAAAGACGGCTCAAGCTTTAGCGTATGTGAAGAACATGGCGATCTTCCGTTGTGGTATAAGACCCATGACCATCTCAATGAGCTGAAGCCGCTTCCCGTCACCCCTGCCTTTAGGTCCAAGTGGCAATCTCGTTTCCTGTCCCTCTTGGTTCGTGCAGCGGAACAGGCCTGTGGCCAGCGAGTTGAGGAAGCCGCTGTACATTGTGGTGACTGAGGCTTCCTCTTGTACTTTGACCCTGAGGTGAGGAGATATATGGACTCAAACTCAAACTCTTCATCCGCACTCCCAGGGATGAAGTACTGTATCGAAGGGAGAACCGTGGAGGATACGTGACGGAGTCGGGGAGTCCTGGGTGGTGCGTACATTTCGAGCAGTTGCTGAGCTTCACTAACACATTCATGCAGGACCCGCCAGGGTATTCGACGAAGTTGTGTGGCCTGCATACAAACTTGCCCACCAGCGCATCTTCCAAGGTGGGGATGTTGAGCAGGGGTCACTGATCAAAGCACCCTCTGAGGCAGTGAATCCGAGGAGGGTGGCCCCATCCCGGATCTGATCTTGATTGAGGATCGGTCGCAGAGCAAAGCGCAAGACACCAATGAAGTTGAACGTCAGCTCGAGATCGCTTTGCGTAGCTATTGAGGCCAAGCTCCAGGCTTTATTATCAACGGAGAGGCAAGATGCTTTGCCGCACGAATCGTAACACCACAAAAACCACCGTATGGCTGATCCCTTCTTAAAAGTGTGAGCATAGAAACAAGGGTACTATTAGGATATAGCATGTCTTTGATGGACTTTAAGTGGAGCCATAGTTACTAGAGCAACATCTGCGCGTGGTACTAATAGTTGGATAATACGTTTTGTTCCACGGATGGACAACTAATGATTGGTCTCGTTTCATTCGCCATCTTGAATACGTCCATCACTGGTAGCTACTGGCACTGTACCTATTATATGTACCGCACTTGTGCTTCCCCATTGCCTTGAAATTATGTGGGACTTCGGATGGAGAGGGGGGATGCGAAACTCAGGATGCATCAATTTCGTTTTCCATGAAAGCAAGAAAGGGTTTATTTCCATTCCACCTCGTGGGCTACCTTTCCGAGGGCCCAGATGCAGAACGAATGCTTGTAGTTGGGATAAGATATCATGCCTGGGGAAAGGAGAGTGTCAGAATATTTCCAACCATCGAAAAGCGTGACTTACAGTTTTTGTTGAAGACTCCTTCAATTCGCTCTTGTTTCCACGCGCCATCCTTGGTTTGGCGGGACATGATGAGCTTGGTAGCACGAATAATGGGCTCTGGATCGTGTTTGTGGTAGTCGGCGTGCATCAGTGCGATCACTGCCCATGAAGTCTGAACCACTTGGCTTTCGGGAGCGGGAGTATACGCCGGTTGTGCACGACTCGTACGTTTCCCCCCAGCCGCCGTCGGCATTCTGTTGGAAAGGAGGAACTCTACTCCCCGTCGTACTTCTGGTGTATTGTCCCACCGATATCCGGCCAAGCGTAGTGAGTGCAGGGAGAACATGGCAGCATAAGTCATGCATATAGCCCAGGAACCATACCAACTCCCATCAGGCCGTTGTTTGTGTGAGGATCCACTTGATCGTCTGGCGAACGGTGCGCTGGATGTCCTCGTGGCGGTACCCATCTTTAATCTCCCGTTCGTACGAAAGCATGCCACGACCGAAGTGGAGCACTCCACATAAGGGTATTCGACCATAATGTTGGCAAACACCTCAGCCGGGTTAAGAGCCTCGAGCAGCGAACTCCCTCGCACCAATTCATAACTTGCAAATCCTCCCCTGGGTTTTGTAGTGAAAGCAGAAGATCGACGGTGTCGTGAAGGCGTTCAACACTGACCCGAGCACGCAGTTTAGTGGTGCTGGCTCTTGCAAACGCAAGACAGCCGTCATGCCCTCCGCAGTTGTATCACTGACAGTATAGCCCTGTTCGGGGGTGCTAAAGGGCCAGGCACCTTAGTGGCGGGCGGTAACCTTCCTTGTAGAACTTGGGGTTTTGGCGGATCTGACACTTGTCGAGCCAATCCAGCAAGCGTTGACAGGCTTCGTTATGCTCCGGCAAGGTTGAAAGTCCTGCATCTGCCATGGCCTGAGCGATGAAGGAGGGCATCCCAGAGCTGCGAGCCGTTGGTACCAGTCATCATCAGACCACGGTCCGACATCCAAACAAAGTCTTTGGTCTTTTCGATGTGCAGAGCAAATGCCTCACTGTCGGGTCCATCGACGTGCCATCGAACGAGTTGGTTGAGCATCTTGTTGACTGGCCCAAGACATGGCACTTGGTGTTTCATCTTCCATCACGATCAAGTCATAGGCGCGGCGGATTCCTGACTGTCGCAACGGCTCAATACGGCACTGCTAGTACACCCCCATCAGGCCAAAAAGGCCATCAAGGAAGTAGGAATTGCGGAGAGTAGACGTCGGCCGGGTTGACGTACGTTCGCATCTTGGGCCAATTGATCGTCTCATACGATTGCACGACAGCTCTTCTCGCAATGAAGCTAGTGCGCATCGTCTGGTGCTGTGATGCGTCAGCCCAAATGTACCCCATAGGAAGGTAAACCTGTCGGGTGTGGATCCACCATCGGTGCGGGTGGACAGGCAGGAAGTCGGGCAGCACCCCAAAGCTCTGGGGGGATGGGTGCCATGCCTTCCCAGTCATACACACCCAAGATCGCGAGCCACATCTTACCCAGGAAGGTGCGCCGGTGGCGCCACCAAGGGTGTGGAGGCGGGTACGCGCTTTCTGAGCAACAGGGTGGTCTGCTGGAAGGCCGAGCAGACGCAGAACGCAGTAGTTGAGCGCCGTACCGAAGACAGTGCTGTGGTCCTCAATGGGAAGCCCCCAACCACCGTCCTCGTTCTGCATATTGGCAAGGTTAGCGTACAAACTCGGTCCGCCAAGCGGTGGGCATGGGCACGCGCGCAACGTAGTTGGCAATCACCAGACCCGGCAAGAGGAAGAGCGGGCCACCATATTCGCCGGACCAGTGCCCATCGGGAGCCTGAAGGCGCTTGTAGAAGGCAAACCCATTGGCGGCAGCCTGAGCAGGCGTGGTGGCAGGTGGAGGGGGGTGGGTCGAAGGGCGCAAGCGGGAGGCCGAGCCAATACTTGTCCTCGTCAGTTTGCGGCCAGGCGGCGGCCTGCTCGGGGGGGGAGGAAGGACAGGTGTGGCGGCCATGGCTGCCGTCGCTGCTGGACAGACGCCAAAGCGTGCGGTCGGTGCGGGGAAGGTCCCATCGCCAATGTCAGTAAAGGGTTGGGCGAGTGCCAGTCCATGGCTTGGGGCGCTGCGGGGTGGCCGACATGGTGGAGGTGGGGCAGAAGAATGCGAGGACGGGCACTGCATTAGCCGCGCCTCGTTGGGCCGAATACCGAGTATGCATGCCATCAGCCACCGGGCAAAGGGCAGTGGCCCATGCAATGTTCAAGCCGGCATGCCTGCTGTTACCGGTTATGCTGCCAGAGCGCGCCTTATGATCCGCGCAATCAGCGCGATCAGCGCGCGGGTGCACTGATGAGCTGATGTGCCCCATCATGCATCATGCATCATGCATATGCCCTGCATCATGCTCCAGGCATGCATCAGCATTTTGAACCCAATGACATGTGACACCTTATTAAGGTTTTCAGAAAGGCTAGTATCTCCCGAATGACGGTGCGCAAGAGGGTTGGGTCAGGGTTAGCAGGACAGGGTTTATTAAATACGTTGCTCGCACACATCCTACGGTACCAAAAAGTCAAAGAAATGGATGACAAAGAAGTATGGCCATATTAGCATCAGCAAGAGAGAGGGGGGGGGGGTCCCCACACAAAGTGGGGACAAAAGGCAAAAGCAGAAATTACGCACTTTCTGTCATCCGCCGCGTGCAGTGACAAAAACGTCTCCCTCCAAGCTCATGAGAATGGTCCGTAACAGAGTGTCTTCCTCCCGTGACCGGCACAGGAAGAAAGTAAAGGCAAAAGATGGTGTTTAGGAAGAATTGTTCACCCAGAAGGTGAACAGATCAGTGGGCGTGCCGCTCGAGGTGGCAAGGCGATTGACAGAATTGATGTTGATGCTCTCATAACACCGAAAATGCGATCCCTTCACATAACTAGTGTGTGGCCCAGTTGTTAACCTCCTTGACATAGTTGTACGCTTGGCCCAGCGAGGCGCGGGCCGAACCATCGTAGTTCATGCACGCTGTCTCAGTAATGAAAATGGGCTTCTTGAATGTGTTGTACCAGTTCTCAAAGTAAGAATAGCCTTTTGCGGGTCAGTTCCGTAAAAGTGCAAGCTGTCTGCGTCGACCTTAAATATAGAAAACAGGTCAGCAATAAGAAGGCTAAGAGAGGGGGTACGAAGGGGAAACGCACTTTGTTCCACACGTCACTGCACTGCGACTTAAAGTGTTCATCCATGTGATACCGTCGGGAGCGCCATTGGTCGAAGCTCCGATGATGGACCAGCCATTGATCCTTGAGGGGAACAATGTAGTCGCGGAAAAGGGTACAAGCGTCACTCACGCT
This sequence comes from Moniliella sp. 'wahieum', assembly GCA_003971905.1. Classification (NCBI taxonomy): domain Eukaryota; kingdom Fungi; phylum Basidiomycota; class Moniliellomycetes; order Moniliellales; family Moniliellaceae; genus Moniliella; species Moniliella sp. 'wahieum'. Next base: position 252,236 of record RSEE01000036.1, on the reverse strand, counting down.
CATGTCTGACTGTCGCTTGATTGACCTCGTTGGGTCCCATAGCGACTTTGGCGCTGTCGGGTGGAGGTACGGTCATTGAGTACGTACTTTTTCCAGTTGGAGACGCGCGTGCCCGAGTTACCCCCACAACATAGGGAAGAACTTAATCGAGTCGGGACGAACGAAGATGCTGTCGGGTTCCCCGTCGCAGGATATGCATCCCAGGAGTAAAGCCACCCATCGTCTTCTTGTAGGACTGGATGTTGACCCACGGTCCATTTGGCCAAGCCAAGCCATTCTTACCCACATTCAGTCCGGCCGAAGAGCCAGAGGAGGAACCAGATGAGCCAGACGAGCTAGGAGCACTAGAGCTGCTTGATTGCGAGCTAGAGGCACCGTCGGAGGAGCCCGAGCTTGAAGTCGAGCTCGAGCCGGAACCCGAACCTGAACTCCAGTTGGACGAACCATCCGAGTTAGCCAGAGCCGGAGGAACCGGACCGGAACCGGAGCCAGAGGCTGAAGAACCTGAAGTGGAAGAACCCGACCCCGATCCGGACGAGTTCGAACCGGAGTCACCGTAGCCCGAGTCACCACGCATGCGAAGCTTGCGGCTCATTCCACGATTGAGAACGACACCAAGGCACGCCCTGCGATACCAGCCGGAGCGGCTCCCGAGCTGAACTCGGGAGTAGCGGCAATCAATGTCGATCCAGCGACAATGGAAAGAGTGAGAAGGCGGAGGAGAGCAATCGTAGCCAGCAATAAGAGATAGAGGAAGGAAGAGAAAGAGAGAGACGATATAGGTAGAGGGTTGATTGTGGGGGGGTAAGATGAAAAAGAGGGAGAAGAGGTGCAGAGGAGGGTGCCAAAAAGATCCGGCTTTCGGGCGCACAGTGTTGGAGGGTGACAGCGTCAAGCTGACTGCAGGTTTGGTGGGAAGGATGGAGGGCTATCGTGCTGTTGTGGTGGTAGACCTGTAGGCTATATATAGGGCTGCATAATCAGGGGACGGATGGATGGACGGATAGATGTCAATAGGATGAGCGTTGCGGGCCTCATCGGTGGCTGCGCAGCAGTGGCTGCCAGGGTGCAGTATACAGGGTCAGTTCCGTTGTCGCAGTAGTGCCGCTCGCTCCCGGCTGCGCCAGTGCTGCGCCACGAGTGGGCCAGGGTCGATGGTCGCGGGGGAGCGTGGGGACATTTAGGACAGAGGGCGACCGCCACGTCGCAGTTGGATGGCGCGCACCCCTTCGCGCTCGCGCGGTGAAATGTTACGTGGCGGGGGAATCGGTGCTCGGCAGGGAAGCTTCAAGCCACTGCTAGGCTGGGCCTGCCCAGCCTAGACCTTAGGCCTTATATATGCATGATGCAAGCCTCATGCCCCAGGCTGGTCACCGGTCATCCGGTCATCCGGTCATACATCACCGACTGCGGATACGTTGCCTTTAGAATGTTAGATCATCGATCGTCGACCGATGATCGGATGATCGATGATCGATGATCACATGTCGATCACATCACAGCTTGTCAGAGAAAGCCCCGTAAATTTAACAGACCCTCTGTATAATAGCGCTACACGAGGAAGTGCCACCGGTGCCGTGAGGCTTCGCCCTCTCCACGTCTACTATTAGCAAGTGTAGGAAGTAATACTGAAAGGGAAAAGGTGCCAGAGTATTAGCCTGTCAGCCATGTCAGCGCTGCGCAGCATCCTCACAACGCCCTCTACAAGCCTGGCCTCTGTGAGCCATGTGAGCTGAGCGGGGGCATATTTTGTTTTGTGTTGCTGTGCCCACGTAGAATCTGTTCCCCTCTCGTTGATAACCTTGGTGTTGTTAATTTGCTAAACCATAAAATGGTGTTGGCGAGGCCCCTATGTCAAACGGCAATGCTAATGATGTCTGTGTGCGATATATACGCCGGAGGAGAGCGAGACAATCGTTGGTAAAAGATGGGGATGGCTGAGGAGGTCAAACTCTTTGAAGAGGCGTTTTGCCCTGTTCATGATGCATGCAGTGGCCATGGCACGTGTGGTGGGGGGGTGTAGCCTAGCTCATCTTAAGGGAGACGGCTGTCTTTTACAGGCGTTTCGGATCGGGCATGCGGAAGAATGCATCACACAGGTGCGCAAGTGGATTCAATTCCTCCCGCACTTCGACAGGGAAGTATTCCAGCCTTTCGAATTTGGCGCATAATCCCACTGCGTGATCCTTGACATCTAGGCACCTATCAATCCTTCTCTCATATATCTCGACCCCACTCATGCATCAAGTCATGCATGTTTGTGCCTGTGTTCACGGCTTGCTGTATACCGAATATCCAGCATCTTCCCCATTTTAACCTCTCAGGAGCCCACTCGGCACCTTTTGAGTTTGGTTTCTGTCACAGTCCACCCCCATGGTCCCAAGCTAGGCGCCATGAGGTAATAGTACATTCGAGGAGTGTGGGGTCGAGACGAAATGCAGGCAAACTAGGCAAAGGTGAACAAGGCGTCAGCGGAGGTGGGCAGGGAGCATCCCGTCGGTGACCTGGTCGCCATCGTCAATTTCAACGTCCTCGTCGTCGTCGCTTGCATTCTGGGCCGTGGCAACCTTAGTGCCATCTGCCTTGTTCCGGATTGACCCACTACCGCCAGGTCCGCTCCGCTTTGCTCAATCACAGCTCTCTGTTCAGAGTGAGCTCAAGCTCGGTAAATGCACCCTCTGCCTTATCGCCGCGAGCCACAGCACTCCAGTAGGCCAGCGGGATAATGCGGAACTCAGCTTGCTGGACAAGCAGGAGTTTCAGAATGTGCAGCCTCCTTGCTCAATTTCTCGCCCTTTTGCAGACGGGTGAAGTCCCGAAGCAGGGTAGGCACACCACGCTGCAGTTCGGTGGGCATGCCCAACTGCCTCAGTTGGGGCTCGATGGATGAGGCAGATTCTCGGGCGGTGTGGTGCGCATCTGTACGGGCCCCTTCGGAGGACGACCGTTTCCGTCGCAATGTTGCCCGCGCGTGCAAAGTCGCGGGCGAGAGTAGCTCTCGAACCAGTCCTGCACTTCTTCCGGGGAGAATCGTGAAGAGGATGCCTACTTGACCAGTCAGGCGCTGTAGGGCATAAAAACCATGTTAGTTTCGTTCCCGAAAAACCGGCATGATTATGAAACGTACGTTGGACAGAGCAGAGATACCGGGTCGGAGTTCATTCTGTTCCTCCGTGCCAAGAGCAAAGCGAATGACACCGCTTTTCCAAAGAAAATACGGCTGCCCTCCCAGAGTTGCCGGACATCCTTGATGTAGGCATTTCGCATGTTGCCAATAGAGAAGAGCCATGCATAGGTAAACTTGTTGGCGGTATCACGGACCGTGTCGCGCGAAAGACTCCTTGTCGGCCCTAGTCTTCTTACTGGTCTGCGTCAGCGAGACAACTTTGTTGCGGCGTGCGCGCGGCATGGTGAAGAGCTCAGAGGTGGTGGGGGGAGGGGTGGGGCAGCCCTGGCAGTGCTACTGCTTGTGGGGGGGAAAAGAAAAAAATGTCACGGAATCCGGGCAGGCGGAATGGTGTCCATCGATCATCGATCATCCTATCATCCCTGACGCGCAGCTCAAATGCACCGACACAGATATTTCATCTTTGAAATTCCAAAGATTTCAGTATTGTTCAAAGCAATGCAGTTCCAGCACGTGATGCCAACCCTACGTTGTTTAGCTACGGCGCAATTCTGGTGGGCAAGCGTATCATCAGTGTCCCGTCCTCTCCAAAGTGCATTATCCACTTCTTAACCCTAGCACCATCCAGTCAGGCTTCTGCTTACCGCTGGCCTCGTTGGCCAGCTCATCGTCGTTCACCTCACCCGCAAGACCATCAAGGCTTAACTCGTACGTTGCTCCACCTTTGCTCGTTCCCCTGCCTTGCTCGCTGGACCGCCCTTCCGATCTGACTTCCATATCTCCACCACAGATAAAAAAATGGCCGCTGTCAACGCCGCTGCTACTCAGAGCAAGCCATTCGGCAAGGGCACCCGTACTTTGCCCGCCCAGCGGGCCCACAAGTACTACCCTGCTGTGGACGCCCCTAAGCCCAAGGTGTCGCGCAAGGTCAACAAGCCCTCTAAGCTGCGTGCCAGCATTACGCCCGGCACTGTGCTCATCCTCCTTGCCGGCCGCTTCGCGGGCAAGCGTGTCGTCTTCCTCAAGCAGCTCGAGTCGGGTCTCCTCCTCGTCACGGGTCCATTCAAGGTGAACGGGTGCCTCTCCGCCGTGTGAACCAGGCCTACGTTATCGCCACGTCGACGCACATCGATGTGAGCTCTGTTAAGGTGCCCGAGAACGTGACCGATGCCTACTTCGCTCAGGAGAAGACCCGTGGCCCCAAGCCCGAGCAGGCCTTCTTCCTTGACCCGGCCAACAAGGCGGCCCACCCCGCTGCTAAGGTTGCCGACCAGAAGGCCATCGACAAAGCCGTCATCGCGGCTGTCAAGAAGGCTGGCCCAACCCACCTCAAGTACCTGGCCACCACCTTCTCGCTGAGCAACTCGGACAAGCCTCACGCCATGAAGTTCTAAATGGCACCTTGACGATTCTCCTTTGGGAAGAGCAACCCTGGCTTGTTTCGTGCCATACTCCGGCGTTTGTTTGACGAACCAGCGGTAAAAGAGGAAGGCGAACGGGCGGGTCTACTCACGGGCTACCTGTTTTCCCTCCTTACCTTCCACCTATCCCTGTGATCCTTCTGATGGCGTAGATCCTTACCTCCCAGCAGCCTCTATGAAGGTTGAGACCAACCGCATGTTTCATCCTATGCCATGCACCCACTCAAGCATGGCACCTTCCAATGGTTGTGATATATAGTACCGACACGCGATGATGAGTGGAGTGCTTGGTACGATGGACAGGGGAACGTGCGGATGTCCGCAGGATGTGGTCGATGTTTTTAGAGCCCGGTGGGAAGCTCCAATCGACTGGCCGAGCTTGAAAATAACTTGTCCACTGCCTATGAGAGCGTCTTCGTAGCTATCCTGAATTTCGTCATTGAGGTGATCAATGCTCCGGGTGGTTAGGATCTTTGTCGCGAAAACGTGCATGAGATGCCATGTTAGGGGGTGCCTCAGCGCACGAAGTGAGGTGAGGGTCGTCCCCGACGCTGCATGGCGAGCCAATGATCTTGCCACAATCATGGACGTACTTGTGGGTCGCACATCACGACAGATGTCGCATTTGTTTCAATGCTAGATGGCGTCGTCTGTAATACCAGCACCGCCGCAAATCAGCCGCCTCTCCATACCACTCTCCGTCACCATGACCACCCCTACCTTCCAACAGCTGTCACTTGTTATGGATCGTGCGTGAGTATGGACCCTTCCAGTTGTTAGAATGCAGTAGGCCAGCTCAATATATATGCGCGTGTACTATACACAGTCCTCATATGTATAAGTGCGGTGGTGTTACGCCGTGGACACTGGTAATATCTCCCTGTGCCCCTTTTCAGGTCTTCGACTCAAATCGTGAATTAGTCCCCCACTTCCCCCTCTTCTGCAAAACTGACCTTAACTATCTGCACACGCCAACCCCCGCCTGTAACAAAACGAGAGACACGGTCGAATCGGCCAGGAGGGTCCATGTGGTGGACTTTCAATTGGAGGAGAGGCACACTGGTGCTATGCCATATCCAGGAAAATAGTCTCATCAACTAACGCTGCTGTCGAGAGTATGTCGCCTCGCCGCACCAACCTCTTTGCCAACAAGGCCCTTGGCAAGTCAACCTGCCTGCTAGCACCAATACTTATTCGCATCCCCAGTATGCTGGTCTAATCCGCCCTAGTCCGCCCCTTCATACGGAAGACGGGTGCCAACCAGCTTTTCTGAGCGGCAGGATCCATAGTAATCATGCCCTCCCACATATATCGCAGGTATTTGTTTCCCCATGCGCTATGGTCCATTCCATAGTCCTGATCGTTTTGGCACAAATGCAAAGTCGGCTGTAACCTGGCCGTAAAACAAGGCCAAAAGTATGCCATGACAAGATGCAGGAGCACAGGTCGCGTGCACTGGATAATTACCGGAGGTTCGGCATCGCTCGACTCGTACATGGACTTGGATTTTGGGAGTGCAATAACATCCAGTCACAGAGTGTACAATGCATGTTAGACTGCACAAGGGGTTCAGTGGGTTAGTCCTTGTGCGACGCGGCAAAAACCGAATGAACTACGCACTGTTCGAGGGGTAAAGCATGATGCGAACGCTTTTGCCAAAGCCGCAGGAGGGATGTTGGTGGCAAACTTGGCGCGCACAATACCCGAGTTGCCGTGAGAGCGAGTGACGCGGCCCCAGATAACACGGACCTTGGTGCCACGGATCTCCTTGGTACCCTTGTACACGTAGGCCACACGCTTGCCGAGGTAGAACTTGGCATCCGCCTGGTTGTTCACACCGTCGATCTGGATGAGCGACGTGGTGCGGGTGGCTGACATGCTTGGAGCGCTGGTGGCCCTGGATGCGGCCCTTGGCGTACAGGCGCGACATTTTTGATAGCTTGGTGGTCAAAGAGCAGCTGGCCGGAAAGGTACAACGAGCGTCCGGCATCATCTCTGGAGGAGAACTTCTGCTAGGGTTGGAGCACAGGAACACTAGCTGCGGCGAATATTGCGCCTGACACATTGGGTCGAGATAACCTACCACTGCAATTTAAAATTTGGACTAGCTCTGGCTGCCAAAATGGACTACGTCCTTCCTTCGACGGTAGTGGCACGTGAGGGACATGTGACATGCGACGACGTGTGATGTGTGCTATGGCGGTGATATGTGATGGGATACCTGGCCACGCTGCTGCCATGGCAGGCTGTAGCCCCCAGGCGCTATCTGGGACCGTTTGTCTCATATACTGCTGTGTTGAGCGGGACCGCCTCTTCCGTGCTTCCTTAGTTATATACGCTGTGCAGGAAAGGAAGGCGAGAACTTCATCATCTCCCTGTGGAAGAAGAAGAACATCGCCTACGATGAGCAACAACATCAAGACGTCCCCCCATTCAAAAAGCTCCTAACAAGGGCGCGGTGAGGATGCTGACCAGCTGACTCCTTTGAAGTAATTTCCCCCTCCCATCTAAGCTCCATCTCACCGGCATAAATGTTGAAAAAGCGAATCAGGCGAAGGCTGCGAAGGCTCTCGGCGCTATAGAAGTAATCCTCCGATAGCATTTCCTCGTGTGGCATGCCACTGGCATGTCAGACGACAGCTTTTGGCAGATTATGTGGACTGCGGTCCAGTGGAGATCCAATACTGCTGAGTATTGCAATCATCGGGCGACGGGGCCTTGCATGTTACTGAAACATGATCCCGTGTAGTTCTGCTGTTTTGCGTCTCGCTATGATACACTGTCGGTGCGTTGCGATGGACATGTGGACAGCAATCTTCCCGAAATTGTAACCATATCATTGACAGAGAGGTTCAGGGTGGGACAAAGAAACGCTGGGCCTAAACCCATCTCATCTGGCGTGTGTTTCTTGTTGGCGCTAAATCTGGTTAGGAAACCAGAAGAACCGCCAGCAGATGAGGACCCTCTGGGCTCCGCCATCCGTTTCCAAACCGGAGATAGCCGGTGTGTGGACACGAATGAGCGTGGTAGGCACCACAGCTGTGAGGCATCTCCATGGAGACTCAGTAATTCTCATTGTTTCATTCATTCAAGTGCCCAAACATTTTTGCTCGCCGTCTAGGTGCATGGCACAGTATCCTGGCGTCGTCATATATAACCAAAAAACTATTATGCCAAAAACCGACTACTGTCATATAGTTTTCCTGATCTCGCTCCCATTTCCAATTTCTTCGTCCCGAGCGTCTCGCACTTTCCCTGTCCCTTCTACTTCGCACTATGTCCTCTACTCTTGCTCCTTCCCCACGAAAAGTCTCGACCCTGGTCTCCCCCTCGCCTTAGCCCCGACTGTGCCAAAACCAGAGTGGTCTTATCACACGTTTTGTGCAGCGCTAAACCAAACCCGCCAGGACGCTATTTATAGTAGGTGAAATAACGAAAGTGGACCGGTGGCTAGGTGGATGGGGGAACGGTGGCTACGGTGGCGACGATGGAACGGTGGACGAGGGAACTATGGAACGTAGCACCCACAAGTCGGGCCTTAAGCCCTGGGGTCCTCTAGTTAATCATTAATCGCAAGCGTACGAGTTCAACGTTTCAAATTTCAACGCTCATCTGAATGACCTTCGATCATCGAGATCATCGATCTGTACGCGTACGGTTCATCGGTTCATCGATTTGAAATTTGATCAAGTATCAATCATGCATGCATGTGTGGCAGCGAAGTGCGTCCCTGGTGGCGAACGCGTCGTCGACGAGCTCCGGGAACTGCGGGACAACGGGAACTGCGACAACGGGGCACCAGGGCGCACCCTGGTGCATCGGCTCACGGCTGAGATCCGAGATCAGCGATCGGCCATCATGCATCCATCATGCATCAAGCATTAAGCGTCAAGCTTCAAGCGACTAGCTAGTGACTAGTGACCGATGATCATCGAACAAGTGATATAAGATAGCCGATAATCGATGATCGATAGCCCTTGGGCCTTAGGCTTAGGCGCTAGACCCTTAGATCTTAGAGAGCTTAGCGCTTAGGCTTAGGTCCCGATCGATCGATGATGGATGTGACCTGGGGTACATATGGCGGACAATTGTACCTGCACACGGGTGCCAGGCAGAGGCGATGGCCAAAGCGCCGCAAGAGCCTGCAGGTACATAGTGCAAAACAGGGCACAGCCCTGGCACAGTCCTCCAAGCTAGGGCTTCCGTCTCGGATCCAGAGCTGAGTCTCAGCGCTCCAGAGCCTGAGCACTCTCGGCTGCTTTCTTGCTTTGGAAGATACTCGGTCCTGCATATCTGCCTTTTCTTGGTCCTCGCACGGCTGCCTTTGCCTTCAAGCTTAACACACGACCATCTGTGCTCCGACCCTCCACCACTGCCGCCGCCACAGCCAGCTCTGCTCGCTTCCATTCACCTGGCCACGACCGTTTCCGTAGCGCTATACTGTTGCTACTCCGGTACACACCACTCTAGTCGCCACATCCTCCGTGCCTAGCCCAGGTGCCCCAGGCTGAGGCCTCAGTTCCCCTCCTGAACACATTCATCCCATGTCCCAACCGCCAGGGGTTTCCCGCCGCGCCCAACTCTCATCGTTTGTTGCTCACGCGCAGCCCATGGCTCACCCATAAGTACCATGGGCTTCCGCCCTCGGCGATCCCGGTCCCAGACCGCCTATTCGTCTCGCTTCCCTACCCATATGGTTGCCACTGCCATACGATCCACAGACACAGCAACAGGCGCTACTCGACCCATCCGAGTCATACCGTTCCCGCTACGCACCGACGTCCCTGTCTCCGATGTCGGCCCCTCCTGCGACTATCACATCCAGCATCGGCCCTTCCTGCCCATTCCCGCCACACCCTCCTCTTATCATCAGTCGCAGTATGCCTTCCCGCGTGACTCGCGCCTGCACGATGACACTTCCCATTATTATCCTCACCTTCATGCCCATGAGCATCCTCACAGTCACGCAGACGACTACGTGAATGCGTCGTATTACGCATCCCAGCGCTTTGAGCGCGAAACACACACACATCATTGAGTCCCTAAGCAATAGTTTCCACTTCCGTCCTGACGCCTATCCAGCCGCCCCCCTCTTATTTGTCGTCCCCCCAACAAGCCCTTACGCCGGCTCAGACGCAAATGCAAGTGCAAATCACGCAAGCGCGGCAACAACCCACATATGTCGGTCTCATCCGTACTACCAAGGAGGCGCTGAAGCTATTGGCTGCCTGCGATTTGCCCGAAAGTATGCCCAACAATCCCCCTCGTCGCCTTCGCCGTCGTCTCCTAGACTCTGAGCGCTCTACCCTTGTTCGCTCGGGCAACGTCTTTGTGTGGGACGAGGCTGAGTCTGGTATCCGTCGCTGGACTGATGGACGCGTGTGGTCCGCCAGTCGAGTGAATGGCTGCTTTCTCACATACCGCGAGCTCTTGGTCCGAAAGCAGTAAGTCCCTATTTTTTGGTCTACCCTTTTCAGGACAGACACTCTGACCTGCATTGCTACTAGCCGCACGGGAGCGCCTGGTTGCCCCACACACAACGAGTACAAAGTCGACGGTCTACTGAAACAGTCTTTCACGGTGACGACCACTTCCGGTCGTAAACTGCACATTATTTCCTACTACCATAAGCGAGACCTGCGTAACCGTCTCTTCCGTCGGGTGGATGACGACCCTCGTTTCACGTCTACCGACGGTTCGGGATGGCCTATCAACATCGATCTGGCTGAATATCCTGACCCCGAAGTGCACTTGGAGCCTCTGATGGATCGCAAGCGTTCGTCTGACTCCAACGTGGTAATGCCTGTGGATGGTGAGTGGAACGACCAAGAAAGGCGCAAGCGTGCTCGCATTGAGCCATTTGACGACTGTGGCAATGCGATGCGGACCAGTTACAGCGGGAGCTCTAAGTCAGTCGGACTCGTTTCCGCTGGTACAGGCCCAGGTTCGGGTTCGGTTCATTCTCAGGGCCGGCCTCGGACGTATCTGACTCGGGATGCCGCTTTGCCCCGCCCACTCGCTGGTCCTCCCAAGCTACCCTGGTCGATGTGGGAACCGATCCGGGAATGGACCGTTCAGCAGCAGGAGCGCTCATGTGTCTGGCCAAGGACGATCCGTGCCGTGCTACCGCCCTATTCGCAGGCAGTCGTCTATCCATCACAGCTCGCTCGGCTCCCGTTTTTTTCCTAGGCTGCACCTACGATTTTCTTGCTGCATCTCGTTGTCTAGGGTGCCCCAAGATCCTGTTTGCCCAACGCTTACCACCTCTGTGTCCACTATAGACTCTCCTGTGCTTATATTCGTTCGTCCCATCATCTTGACCTCACACCCACCCTGCTCGTCATGTCTCGCCGCGCCTTGTTTGTCCACAAAGTATTGTGTTGCTTTTTATATCTTTCTCGTTTTCTATGTCTTTTTGTGCTCCTTGGAGTCAATTCTCATTACGGGTTACGTGCCTGATCACAGTTTTTAGCAATATGCTTATGAGGCCCAATGACCGGGATGACCAGTCATTGCATGATGGCCCTTTTCACCTGGTGTGTGCCGCTCTGTTAAGTGAGCGATGGCGTATCCATGATGCGTTCTGTACACCTAGAGAATATAGCGATGGGAAACGCCTGTGCACTTTTACATAAGCCTCACGTCAGCCCGGGTGGCGCAGCCACCCGTCCCAGCCACCAGCAACAATCGGTGATTATTTCGTCTCTTCCAGCGTGAACGTGGCCGGTGAACGGTGGCGATGGGGGAACGGTGGCTACGGTGGCTAAGTGGCGACGCAGCACCAGCTGGGGCGAAGCCCAGCCGACCGGGCCGTAGGCCGGTGGTCCTCCTCGTGATTACTATCAGGGCGTGTGGATGTGGGTGCATCCACTCGAATGCAACCTGGGGCACGTCACCGTCTTACTGCATGTCTTTTCTACTAAATCGGCCAAGGGAAAATGGATCTTTTGTTTGCACATATCAGCATTATTATCCAGTGGACACAACTTTTGCTTTCGGAACCCCAGCCGTTAAAGGGAGCCAACTGTGATCTGGGGTTATTCCAGCCTTGTTTCCGTGCTCCTGGCACGGACTATAGCGCTCAAACCGACCAGTAGTCATTGTGATGGCCGCTTTGACTGTACGCGATGAATCATCGCGTATCATCCTATTGGCTGTGTTGTACGTCACCTGTAGTGCCTAGAACGCCCATCATCATGGGGTCTCTCATGCAAACCCTCCTGTTCTCTTCATGATTCATTGTTGAGGCCAGAAGATACCAAGTTTGGTTCTATACTAATTACTCTAGGCCGGGGTTAGTACATACAAAATGCTATTGCATATGATGATGCGATCCTTTGGTTGTGGGGGAGACCACACATCGCCATGATGAAGCCTGATATAGCGCATTCCTTGTTTCTAGTCTCTCACCCACCCATGTGATGCGCAGGCGTGGCACAGTGTATAATGTGGTTGTGGAGATATCATGTCTGTGGGTTTTGTCTTGCACATAGCCTCTCATTTTGTGGGATCAGTGGTTTACACCAGCATCAAAACATCCTGCCGACCCGTCGTGAACCCTTTTGGTCATATGCGCCTGCCATCATGATGAGATAGTCCGTTCCGTCCGCTATAGGGTCACGTCCTACGATATGCATGTGACATATATGAATGCTGAGTATTCATCAGAGACCCCAGACTGTTGAATGCTGGATGCCGTTGATAGCACAAAAATGGATACCGTGATTGGCGTCCTTCGAAACGGCAAAGACAACCTTCTGAGTGTGGCCACGACGGTATTGTAGCATGTATCGCACTGCAACAACCTATATTACTCTCGGCTCCTTCGCACGCCCCCTATACGTGGTCATATGCGGAACCCTAAGTCAAAAAGGACTACAAAATGGGTGGGAAAGTGTGTGTACTTGGCATCAAAATGTCATAGCGCGTTGTTCATGCCATCCGTGTTGTGGACTAGATGGAGCTCGTATACTGCCCACCCATAATACACTGGAATGTGGAATTGTCACCGCGGATTTGACCCAAAAAAGTTCAGCTTGATGAGATGTGTGTGGCCAAAACGTAGTAAAAATGAGACCCACACAATTGCTGTGTGGGAACTTGGCACAGTAGATGATGATATCTTCCATTGTGGAAGAACGTCATTACAATCCACATTTAAGAATGATGCAGTGCGTGGCAATCGCGTCCTCGTTAGGAGCTGGGACTGGGGCCGGGACTGGCGGGGCCGGGCTGGGGGCTGGGACCGGGCTGCACCGACCACGGTGGCTAGAACAGCGGCGAGAGCAAAGACGGTAAAACCTTCATGATGGGATACGGAGAAATCCTGAGGAGGAGAGCCAAACCGAACGTGTGCCGATTTGGGGATGAAGGTCCGGAAAGGAGGGACGGCTGCATACGGGCGCCGTTTATATATTTTTTCCCTTTAGCAGTCGTTACGTCATTCTGTTGGCTACTAGTAGTAGTATAACCATGTGCGCATATGGTTACGCGCACACAGTAACCATATGCGCACATGGTTGTGAAACAGAGTGTGTCACATGTCAGGTAGCCACTGCGTCCACCACCACATCTTGCCACTTAAAGTGTAACAGGCTACTATACTGACGGCTACCTCGAATACTCTACTCGCGTGTCATACATATAAGTGCCACTGGTAGCACACTTTCAAGAATGTAGAACAAAGAACAGAATTGGTTCGTCTTATCTTGTAGTGGGAGAGGCCCGATTCCCATGTGGTTGACTGTGGGAAGTTCTTCACGTTCAACGTACTCAACGTTCACACGTTGACGGTTCACGTTCATGCCCCTCAGGCCGGCCTCATGCACATGGCACAGAAGTATTAGGCACACCAGATAATATATATCCCCCACACCTGCATCATGCATGATGCATGAGATGCCTCTTGTGGGGCCTCGCAGGGCGTCGCACTTGTCACTACTAAGTACTAGGTCACTTTCAACGCTGTTGTTATCCACTCATCTACACGGGCTCTCTCCTCTCTCGGAATAGTAATTCATCTTCTCTTTTTTATAGACTTGAAGCTTGAGCCCACCACATACTCCGTGCAGAAGCGAGGTGATGAACCTCGCGAAGCTTGAAGCAAAACTTGAACTGTTGGGACCCGCGGTCCCGTACTTAGGCCAAGGCATCACCTCCTCGATCATCACCCTTCGCCCCTGTTTGATTTGACCTCCGAAGCTGCACGTTAACTCACTGCAGGCTTGTTTGAACCCCTGTCTCCTCTAGGTGTGGCATAAGGACCTAACCACCACCACCGCGATTGCATTGCTCTACATTTCCAGAGGTTCATCACCCAACCCCTTGGGTTTCTCCGGTCTTACAGAGAGAAGCTTAAAGCGAATGAAAATATTGATCGCTGTCCTCGGTGGGCGCCCACAGCCACATGTCACAGTAACTCAGGACGAAGAAAGCCCTATTGGACGAGAAGTAGTCCGCAACGAACCTATGGTGGGGAAGAGATGGCAGGAGACAGAGGACACAGCGCACCGACTACCGCGTGATGGGGCCCGGAGCACTCGGAGGCTCTCAGGAATGGAGGTAGACAACACGCTGCGCGACACGGGATCGCTGGGGGCGCAGAGCGCGTTCCGGAGGGTGGTGCATGAGAGCACCCGGGCCGCAACCCCCTTGGAACGCCGGAGAGGAAGAGCTGCTTCTGCTGCTTGAACAAGCAGAATGCGACAAGAACGCCAAGTACCAGGGACGCACTCTGGGAAGAGCAGGTTAGGGGAACTCCCCCTGGTTTTGACGACGCGAGGATACTACGGCACCAAAAGACAGCGGGCAAGTTGTTTGCGCATTGGAAGGAGTTGGCTACGAAGTCTCAGTGGAAATGGTTCTCGCTCGGATGTCAACCACGTTCCTCCGTGTCCACACGCGCTTCCTAGGGTACGGGACCGGATGGCGAGAACCGGAGGGTCCTGATATCCTGGCGATCCCGCCGGTTCCTTAACCTTGGTAGCGCTTCCAAGTAACCCCCGCAAGATGAACGGTTAGTAGGTTTAGACGTAGCGTTCCCCCTGTCCCCCTTAAGCTCTGTCAATGAAATGGACGTGAACTAGGAGACCACCGGGCCTCACACGCCGGATGAGCGGGTCGGTTTAGGCGTAGCGTTTCCCTGTCGCAGCCTTAATTGAAGCTCTGTCAATGATATGGATGCAATATACTAGTACACTCCTTACGGCCGCCGTCATGATGAAGATGGTTTAGAGTTGATGTAGGCGCAGGGCGCACGCGAAGACCCGTGTGTATTTGTGGTATATTTGGACACTTCATGGACATAAGCGGGGGCGCCGATTGAACTCTGCGAGGTCAATATTCAGTGCTGTAGACATGAGACTAGGAATTGGAGACGAAGAGGGTCACTAGAAAGTGTTACATCCTCTTGCCCGACTTCACAGCTTCATACCTCCAACTTCCTTTGTTCCCATTCAAAGCAACTGTATAGGTATGACGGTGTCACAAGGATCATCTGCCAGTGAAGAAGCGGAAATGACGTGCCCGCAACGCCAAAGATCCCCACAAATGTGAGTCAGGCTTAAGGTGAAGTCCTAGACACTGGCAGTGCCTATACATGTATGGATCATTTTCGATGTGACCCAGATTCCAGGTACGGTCGGCACGCAAGCCAACGACGTAACATAGGTGCACTGAGGGACATGACAGACTTAAGCAGACTCCTCAACGGCCACGACGGGCTTCTTGGCTCCACGGACCTTGCCGGGAGGGCGGGGGGCGACACCACCCTGTTGGCGCGGATGATGCCCTGGGCCTTGGAGACGGCAGCCCTGTGCAGGTCTGGGCGGGTGGCGGAGACCTGGCGAGAAACAATACCAGCCGCACGACGGGCGCCGCCAGTGACCGTGTTGCGGTTGAATTGGCGGGCGACATCCTGCGACGTGGCCTTGGGGTTCTTTTGGGAAATGACAACGCCCTTACCGTTCTTGGCGGGAGCAACGCCAACTGCAGCAGGGAAACCGAGGAGTACTGTGGAGCCCAAAAGCGTTAGAAATACTCTCCATCGCGTCCGGGCGGTTGGCTCTTTGAAACGTCACAGGCACCCAGGCAGAATCGCATCGTCCGGGTCCAAGAGGGGTATAGGGCACACATACCTTGGCCTGGTTGACGGCAGCGATGTTGCCCGCCTCGCGCGAGAAGAAGAGGGGCACCTGCTGCTGCTTAACAATGTAAGCGTTGCTCTTCTTGGTGAGCAGCCACTGAAGGTCGGAGGAAGCCATTGCGCTAAACAGTCGTGTCCAAAACGGTGGGGTCGGATAGGTGGGCACAACGATGCGTCCCACTGGTTACGAAGGCAAGAAGTTAGGGTTAGAAAATGTACCGCAGTAAGTAGGTTCTTAATTTGTGAAAGCAGGGATAAAGCTGTAATACAGTAAGACAACGTTAGGGTTTGTATTTTCCATAAACATCAGCCATCCATCGGCCGTCAGCGTGTCGAGGTACTTCTTCTAGCGCCGGTGTATCATCAACTGGTCGCAATCAGAAGGTCCTTACTGACTGAAAGATCTATATACGGAGCTGATCACGGGTACGGAGAGTGAACGAAGTTCGAGTGGAAGTGGTGTTGGGCATGAGAGAAGACAGGAGAGAAGCGACACAGGAGCGCAAACTGGCAGGCGCAGGACCTGGGGCAGATCAGTGTGGCCTACGCACTGGTGCAAGGTCATCACGGCCGTGGTCAGGGATATGTCGAGGCGGGGGGGCGAAACAGGAGTCCTCTCGGGGGCTACGCATACCGTGAAATCAACAGGGAGAGTAGTAGGGGCTAAGCCATTTTCTCTATATCCATACATGCGCCTTATTCCCCTACGTGTTGCATCAAGACGAACAGACCGCGGGATGACGAGATGGGTGGTGTGATTGTTTTGGAGAGAGGAGCATATCCCTCTCCGCACTTGGTCACCACTGATTCAGCTTTTCAGGGAGTGGGAGTAAAGAAGCTTGGGATTGGAGCAGAACAGACTCTGTACTTCGTTTGGGGTGGTCCACCTGGTTACGACAGCATCGTCGAGCTGTTTCAAAAGACCATCGTCTCCCACGAGAGATGCAACTGTCGATCATCGAAACACCGCGTATACTTGAGATATACTACGGGAGACGAATTCGTAGCTTCATTCGCCATACAAATCCGGGCGGTCACACATCGTCGGACGTCTGTGGAGACACGACGTCGAGAGCGGTCAACTTCTAAAGCTCACATCTATGGTGTGGTTATAATCAGTACAACCTATATATCAACGAAAAGTATAAAAAAACATCGTTCGTGGCAGCGTTTTTGTATGAAGACGTATAGCAAATCATGACGACCGGATAGAGGGGGAAGCGAATAATCGCAGGAGTCGAAACCGTGACCGTTTACAGACCCATGCATCATGGCAAATACAAGGGCATGAGAGGGAGGCAAAAAGGGACAAAAACTAATAGGGTCTTGGGACAAGAAGAAAAAGACCAATGACCATGGCGAAATAGAAACGTATATAACCAGAAGGGTAACTTTACACGTCAAGACCAATTTGTCCGTTCTGCGGAACGTACTGTGGGGGCGCGTGAGGGGAATGGAGGACGTTGTCAGGGATTTCCGACATGGGGAGAGCGTCGCCCTGGGCCCAGAGAACGCTCATGCCACTTCCCAAGTGAACAGCAATATGGCAATGCCAGGGAACGACGCCGTCTTCCAGCACCCGGTGGCGTGTGATAACCCAGCCGCCGGCGGGGATGTGCCACGAGTCGCGGACTGGTGGGTTAACCAAGTTGAGCAGTCCGGGCTGCTTGGCCTGAGCTTCTTCCACGGATGTGTAGGGGAACTCGCCTTCGCCCATACCAAGAACCCAAACATTGTTTTGGTGCTTGTGGATAGGATGAGGAGGGTTACCCAGGTTCGAGCTGGCCGCCTGGTGAATCACGTCCACCACTGCGCCGACGGGAACGCCAATGATACTATGGTGGAAGTCCGGTCCATGAGGGCGGTTCTTCGACCAGAGAAGAGGATCGAGCTGGGATGTAAGGCCCGATAGAGGTTGAGTGTTGAGAGCCCACGACACTCCATTGGTAATGTTGAGGTTGAACTTGAACGTGTGGGTTGACTGGGCGGGCGGAGGGTTTTTTGTCCATGGGTGCATGGTGGAGTAGTTGGACACCGTGACGCCAGCAATGCCAGAACCATTGTAGAGCATCCATTGCTTTCCCTCCGTACCCAGGTCATTGGTCACGTGCATGCCATCACTGGGCTTCATACCGTTGCTAAACTTTGGCTTCTGGAGAGGAAGATGCTCTTGGCCATGGCCTGCAATGTAAGGCTGGACAGAAGGCTTGAGAGCCCCACTGCAATCTCGGGGAGACCATCACCCTCATTGTACATAACGGTGTTTCCAGCGCGCTTCCCGTAGACCAAATCGTCATCATCATAGTCACCGTCGGTGTCGGGTTTGTTGTCCAGATCATCATCCTTAACCGTCACGTCCACCGTAGCCTCAGACCTTTTCGAAGTCGACTTGTTCTCCACATCCAGCACGGCATACCCAGACTTAATCTGAGGCATGTTGTTGCACAGGGAAGCGCGCATTGTGTATCGTCCCTTCTCTTGTAGCGGAACCATTACCGTGTAGCGTTGTCCCAATTGGGTATCAAGAATTTTAACCTTCTGTGGGTGGACGAACGTACCGTCCGTAGCAACAACCCACATGTCGTGACCATCAATGGAGAAACACGTCTCGTACTCAGTCCCGCCATTGAGGATGTGGAAAGCGGCAAACTTTCCGTCCGCGGAGCCATGCACCGAGGACTTATACTCTCCCAAGGCCGAGGTGGAGTTCTGGCACGTGGAGGGATTCACCTTAGCGAAAGCGTTCTTGAATCCAAAAACTGGACCGACGCATCCGTTGGAGTCGAGGCCATCAATAAAAGGTGCTTGCAAGCCCGCGATGGACTTCAGGTACTCCACATCGTAACAGTAATTGCGACCCTGTGAGTTGATCAAAAGGGAGTCGATGCAGTAGGGGTCCTGCCCGGTGAAGCGGTAACGAGTCAGGGCATTGTCCATCGACTCATGACGCCAGTCGTGCAGTATGAGAGGCCCAGCCTTGTGGTACGCTTCCTCCATGGCACGTTGATCATCCTTGTTCTGGGAAATGGCTTCCCACGGACGAGAACGGGACGGCTTGGGGTGGAGAATGATGGGGCCACGCAGCCCGTCAGCGTAGGTGGCCGAGGCATGGGAGTGATAGTAATGAATCCCATAGTTCTTGGCCGTCCACTCGTATGTATAGTTAGAGTAGGGCATGATGTTGTACTGAGTCACGCCGGGAACACCTGAAAAGTCTGGAGGTCAGGAAAAAGTGTGGAAATATGATGAAGAGGAAACGTACCATCCTGATGCATGGGAACATCGAGCCCGTGCCAGTGCATCGACGTTTGAATTCCGAGGTTATTGACGATGGTGATACGGAATGTGTCACCCTCATTGCCTTCAATGGGGGGGCCAGGGGTTTGTCCGTTGATGGCATATGTCTGGCGCCAATACCCGTCGGGCGCGAGCCATTGATTTCCGAGCTCGAGAGTGTACTCGCGCACCTTTGGCTTGAACGAGGCCGGCTCTGCACCCGGAGCGCGGGCAGACAGAGAGGTGGTGGAAGTGCGATGGTGAACGGAGGGATGACGACCCGCATTGACACCGAGTGCGTATGCGGCGGTTGCGGCGGCGGCCACAGTCCAGCGCATGGTGTGAACAAGCAAAAGAATGTGTGGGGGGGGGTGGAAGAGTCGTTGAAGAGGGGGTAGTGTAGTGGTGGGTTCCCTAGGAGTGGAAGGTAGCTATCCAGCGACTTTATGACCACCGGATCGACACCTCCGCCATCGGAGCCACCGTGATGGCAACAGTTGGGTGGGCGACTAAGGTGGTCAGGCCATTTCTCCCCAGCCAAGCGTCACGCTGCGCGCCGGAAAGCGTAATAAAAATGGGATCCGCAGATCTGCGCGACCCAGACACAGGCCCTGTGCTGCACGACTATTTCTTTGTGCACCAGTCCCGCCACGTCCCGCCCCGCCTTCCGAGTGGCGAACATGGAACATTGAGTTTCAGCACTGTAGTCACTCCACCCGCTTCGCCCCCAGCACGAATCCAGTGTCCCTGGGCCGGCTGAACGCTGCCTATGTGCCGAGGGCTAGTGGCTGGACACAGGACCATTGTGACATGTGACATGTGAACGTGCTATGTGAACGTACATCACCCCCCACCCTTGAAGATGTTATAGCACCGCCTACATTTTGTTGACCGGACTTTGACCGTCCGGCGTGTGACTAGGTGACTATTGAAGCTCGGCTAGTTGACTAGTAGTCTGGCCCTCAGGCCATGTAAATGACTACTGTGATGTATGGCCAACAACAATATGCTTTTTCGCTTTTGTCGATCATGTCGACCGTCCAGCACAGTGACCGAATTGACGGCTACTTCTTGTGCACCACCGCTTTCCCGCTCTTCTCGACCACCTGCTGCGCAAACTCTCCCTTGTGGCCTATTTGGACCATCGTCTCCTGGGATGTAGCCACTGCAGTCGGCTTTCATATGGCCAAAATTTCTCTGACCACAGCACAGATCTCGCAATGCAAGCCGGCATAATATTTCAAGTTTGAAGCTTGGAGCCTTCAAGCCAGCCTTCGAGCATCAGCGTCAGCCTTCAAGCTCTTTCTGGCGTTGGCCAGCCTTACCAACGTTGTTAACGATAGTCGATTATCGATTATCGATGATCGAAATGATCGAAATGATCAATGCCTTTTCAAGCTTCTTCAGCGCCTCAGCGCCGAAAGCCGGCTGAGAAATTGAGTATTGAGTCTCTACTTCGCGCAACCATACCATTGGCAGAGCTTTAAGGCTGTGGGACAAATAAACGTTGCGCTTGAACCAACTCGTTCATCCGGCGTATATGTTGCTTGTTAGCGCCATCCTCGTCTAGGGAACCAGGGTAATCGCCATGAGATCAGGACCCTCTGGTACCCGCCATCCGTTCCCATACACGGGGAAGCGCGCGTGGATACGGATGAAGAACGTGGTAGTAGACATCCGAACGGTGAAACATCTGCATCGAGACTCAGGAGTCCATTCCTTCCAGGTACCAGGCATCTTGTCCGCTGTCTAACCAGGGAGAAAACGGTTCTTGGGCACGTCCATGGTATTTGTGGCGTTCTAGAGTCAACAGGAGCTGCTCCAGAAGCTGGACGCTGCCGATGGTCGCCATATGGTTGAGCACAGCAGCCCGCTGAGCCACTGCAATTGGCTCTCCGCCATTCCATCTGTCCCGTGCCTCAAGCTCTCTGACCAGCAGGTTCAGGTTGGTCTCCAGCTCCGCACGCTGTGCCGCTCCAAGCGCAGCATGTGCAAGTGCGGCGTCATGTCCTCGCTGGAGCACATCATGGTGTGCACCCGCTCCCATATATGCCAAGTTTAATGCGTTGCATGAGGCAGTGCGGGAGCCCAGTTCGTGCGCTCCATCCCCGACACCCACATCCACAACGAACCTATGCCAGTGGAGGAAGAGGATGGGACGAGGCGGGACGGTAGGAGGGCACAGCGCTCTGACTACCGCGTGATAGGGCCCGGAGCAATCGGAGGATCTGGAATGGAGGTGGACCATATGCTGCGCGACACGGGAACGCAGGAGGCGCAGAGCGCTACCGGAGGGTGGTGCACGAGAGCGCTGCGTCTCGCCTTTGGAACGCCGGGAGAAGAAGCTGCTTCGGCTGCTGGAACAAGCAGAATGCGACAAGAACGCCAAGTACCAGGGACGCACTCAAGAGCCGTTTCCCCCCCCTGGTTTTGACGACGCGAGGATACTACGGTGGTACCAAGATAGCGGGCAAGATATTCGCATTGGAAGGATTTGGTTACTGAGTCTCAATGGAAATGGTCCCTCGCTCGGATGTCAACCACATTCATCCGTGTCCACACGCGCTACCTAGGGTACGGGACCGGATGGCGGAACCAGGGGGTCATCCTGATATCCTGGCGATCCCCCTGGTTCCTTAACTTTGGTGGCGCCTCTAAAAGTAATCCCCGCGAGATGATTGGTTCGGTTTAGACGTAGCGATTCCCCTGTCCCAGCCTTAAGCTCTGTCATGATATGGATGCAATATATACTAGTAAAGGATACTGGTGCATAATTATCTGGTCATTTTCCCTATACTGCAACCATATCGTTGACAGAGCTGAAGGCTGGGACAAAGAAACGCTGCGCCGAAACCGACTCCTATATGCTATAACCATATCATTGACAGAGCTTAATGCCCGTTCTATCCTCCTCCTTCACAGTCGACTCGTTGGATGTGGGCTGGAGCGCACGAGCTGAAAAAAAAATGGGCACCCGAACCGTCCCGTTCAATATGAGAGAGGAGCCAAAACGAAAAAGCACAGAAGGCGTAGAAACTTGCGCCGGCGGATCCATCGAAGCATATATCCCCACAACATGGGGTTTCTTCCACATGCCCGGTCCGCCTCTCTGCCTATAAAAAACCTCTGTTGCTCATCATCCAACCCTCTCCTATACCAACACCTACACTGATTCCTTTCCCTGGTATTACCGGTTACCGGTTTCCCGCCATCAAACCTCAGCCACCCCAGACCCGGTTACATTTATCTATACACTATGCCCTACTCACCTTCGCACTGTGCAATGTCACTAGTGTCAGATCACTGTGATACTGGAGAGGGGTTCAAGAATAAGCGGTGTGACTATGACTAATGACGTTGTGACGTTTTTTATTAATGGGCAAAAGACTGTTTGATGTCCCGAGAAATCATATCTCCGCCCCCTCATTTCTAATGTCTGGGTGGACCTGACTTCCTTTTGCCGCACCCCCTAGTACTCTTATTATACGTGCTTCTTTGTCAGGGTGCCCTTTTTTGATTTAATGTGGGCGCTAAACCCTATGCAATCATAGACATACATCGGGCGGGCGAATGAAGAGAGTAGGTGAGTCTTGTGAAGGATGCGAGAAACATGCGTATGCCAGAAACGCGCCATTGGCCGATGGCAAAGAATGAAAGCAACGAGCACCAACGCTCCTGGACATGAGATCCATCCCAAATCTGGGCTTGTACAAATGAGGCGGCATATGAGTGGGAATGTTAGGAATGAGGAAGTGTTCCTGCCCGCGGTGTGGGCAAGAATGAGCCTGGAGCCCCCGAAGAAGCATGCTTGTTAACCAGAGGTGGCGTGCTGCTCATTGATGCTGACGAGACGGACTCGTGCGACCCATGATCCCCTCCGATCTCGAGCCTGAATGCGCCGAGGAATCCGTCCCGGAAGCTTCGCGCACGTGTTCGCCAGAAGGAGCGCTCCGTCCCTGTGTAGACACGTCCAGCATTCCTGCCGCCACCATCGCCGCCACACTTTCCCCGATGGCTTCGGGAGCCTTGCCCTTATTATAATTCGCCGGCCTTGTTGCTTCTGTAGAGGGCGCGAATGAGGTAGTAGCTGCGGTGGGGCTGGTTGCTTGAGCGTTCGAGGTTGCTTGAGCGTTCGAGGTTGCTTGAGCGTTCGAGGTTGCTTGAGCGTTCGAGGTTGCCTGATCGTTCGAGGTTGCCTGATCGTTCGAGGTTGTCTGGGCGTTCGAGGTTGCCTGGGTAGAGTCTGGCTTGGCATCCATATCGACCGCGTCCACCTCCTCGTCCAGGTCGGCAAAGCTGCGGCACAAGGGACAGCAGAAGCCTGGGTGAAGGCGCATCAACAGAGGGCGGATGCACTTGTAGTGAAAGGAATGGCTGCAGGGAGCAATAAACAAGCTCTGAGAAACCGTCATGCCAAAGAGGCAGATACAGCATTCAGCTATCGGCACGGCTGGGGTACCATCTTTGGCTGGCACGGCTGCGGTGCCATCTTTCGCCGGCACCACTGCAGGCGTGGCACTGTCGTTTTTGTGCAACTGCTGGGCAAGGTAGCGCCGAGCATGGGCCGCATACTCTGTCTGCACATCAACGTCGTGCAGCTCGACCTTCATCTGAACTGCCTGGTAGGCGTTGCGTCCCCTGGAATAGTTAACGCCAAGCTTCACAACGTCTCCCTCGTGCAGCTCCGTTGGCCCACTGGCCACCAAAGGCTTGGAGAGAGTGTGTTGTTGACAAACGTTCCAGCACTGCTACCCAGGTCACGGATCCACCACTTGACAGCAGGGGTTTCTGGCGTTTGTGCAGGCGCCTGAACAGACGAATCCAGAGCTTCTTCCCCGAAGACGCATGCTCATCGTTCATCCCTAAAACCAGAGGTGATATGGGACGATTGATATCTAGGGGGCCCACGTCTTCGGAAAGAGGTTTCCCAGCCTTGGAGGGGGGAGGGTCAGAGGTGCACCAAATCTCAACGTGTTTTCGCGAAACGACCTTGGCCGACAACGCAGCACGATATTGTTCCAGGCGTGGTGGGTTGCCATTGGTATTGGGGATTGCGCCACCACGCATTCGATGAGGAGATAGAGTAGGGCCGGTAGAATGATTGCCGCCATCACTCCCATCGGCATTGCCCAAGGCGCGTGCTTCTTGGTGTGAGGGAGACGCATGGGTGCTCGCCTGCCCAGTTGGGTGCACCCCTCCCGTGTCAGCGGAGAGATCCGGATTAAAGGGCGAGCGATCAGTAAAGCGACCAAGGAACAGTGCCTCTCCATCTTGCTCGATCTGGCGCTCGATGGGATCAAACCAGACCTGCATTCCTCGTGCTCCAGTCCAACATCGGAACAAGGCGACGAAACGTATGAAGTGGATTTTGACCACGATCCGAGCCCGGTGGAGCAGGGGGAGGAACCTTTCATGCCAGGACAATCCCAAGATGGGGAAGTCACCTCGGGGGCAATTTCAGGGGAAAGCTGGGGAGCAGCATTAGCAGACACGTGGTGGCCATCACTGCCGAGTAACCGAGCAGCAGCAGCGGTAAAATGACAACCAAGCCAAATGAGCTGCGGGGGTGGGGGCTGTCAAGGGCGAGACGGAGCCACCAGCAGAGGCCGCGCTGGTATAACCGCCATTAGTTAGTGCCGCTTTGTTGTTTCGAGGAAGGGGTTGGCTCCGGTGCCGCTTCCGGTGCAGGCTCCGGTGCCGCCGCTGGCTGTGACGATGCGACAGCGCTATTCATGGGACCGGATGCGCGACGGAAGGGGTTTTAGAGGGCGTATACTTCGCCATACGGGGTCCGAGTCGTGGCGATGCCCTCAGCAGTAAATGGTGGTGGAGACGCTCGCAGGGCGGGGAGGCTGGGATGAAGTGTCACTGCCAGCCATGGCGTGTGGGGCTGCGGCATTGGCAGCAGTGGCACGCAGGTCGGATGCTGGTGGGACAGGGACTGAGCCGCGACGACGAAACCACGTGCGTGGAGCAGAGAGGCGCGAAGACGACGACGGACCGGGCGAAAACGCTGCGGTCGATGCCTGGGAATGAAGAAGGTGGCGGTGCCATAATTATGCGACGATGCTAATGGTGGTGGTGGCAAGCTAGGGGGGTTGGGAAGGAAACAGAGGGAAAAGCGACTCGCAGCTCAGCACAAGGGAGCTGCGGTAGGTTTTATGCCGCCATCGCGCTCAGGTGAGCAGCCTGGCGGCCCCACGCTGGCATGGACCAGCCTGGTCGTCGCTCATGCGTCATGCATCATGCATCAGGCCTCAAGCTTCAAGCTCCTCAAGCCCAGGTGAGGCGGGCTTCGGAGCCTGGCCTGAGGCAGGAGCGCTAACGCTCAGGATGGCCAGCGCCTGCGGCTCTCGGGGCCCATCGGGAGATGATCGATGATCGATGGTCGATGGTCGATGATCCGTGGTGCATGATGCATGATGCATGACATGAGTGACTAGTAACTAGAACTAGTAGCTAGTGGAGCTAGTGAGAGTGACTGCAAAGGTAAGTGTTCCACTGCCCTGCTCGCTCTGCCCGAGCTCTCGGAGACGTGCGTCTGCAGTCTCTGGAACAAGTACGTTCAGTACAAGGACTGATGCAAGGCACAGGAGGGTACAAGACATTCGCCCGCCCGCCCGCACCGTTTTCTCCGCACTGATGCAGTGCCTGCCTCCGAGCCTCCGACAGTTCCCCACAGTCTCCCCGCAGGCTCGCCGCAGGCAGCAGGCTTCTCTCTCATGCTGACGTCACATGATCACATACATTCAGGGTGCCTTTGCTCGGCGCTCCTTCCAAAATTCACAAGCTCTCAGATCTCAATCTCAGATCTCAGATCTAAAGCTTCCAGCACTGAGGCTGAGGCGCTTTAGGATGTCATCTCCTGTGGGCACACTCTAGGTGGGATAATGTGGCGGCACATTGAGATTGAGATTGGGGTTCTCAAGCTTCACTTGAAGCTGAAGTGAAGCTTGAAGTCCAACAAGCTGATGCCTGCTGAGCGCTGAGCAGCCATGCACTTCCTCAACACGACCGACAGAAGGCGAGAGCATGGTGGAATGTAACGTGCGTTGGCGCCACCGCTCTCTTGTCCCGCAACATTGGTATTCTGCCCCGGTAGCACCACAACCCCACATCATAGCTGGGCTCAGCTTGAGATCTGAGAGCACTGCTTCCTATGTTCAACGTTCACATGCACACACGCGTTCACAACAGGTCACCGATCGCATGTCACATGTCACATGTTACATGTTACAGCCTCTATGCCTCTGTTCCACAACTATTTCTCAGGTGCCCGGTGCCCGGTGCTGCATGTTAGTTGTAACGCATGATTTCACGATCATCTCGATCATCGATACTAAATCTTAAGCCACAAACTCGCTCGAAAGGCGGGGTACGGGAAGTCCATTAATTAACCCGCCACCCCAAGCTAAGCACTTAGCCTATTAAAAGCGCTAAGCCACACCTGTTCGTATTATCATCGGATGGTGACAAAAAGCACGATTTTGTAACGAGATAGACTAAAAAACCGGAGGGTACCCTGACGCGTGACGTGGCTCTAAATCATCCCTACGGCTTTGGCTACTGTTGCCAGTGGCACGAAAGCTTATATTCGGCCGGGGCCCTGCACCTCTCAGTTTGCAGGGCACAGAGAGAGCCACACGGCCATGCAGGGGTATACACTATGCTCCCATCAAGGGATGTGGCGCATTTTTAGAAGCAACAGAAGTGGATGCCGCAACACTCCACAGCCTTTCTTCCCCTTTGGTCATGACGAGTGCGGATACCATGCTACCGCAAGACCCCCAACAAGATGTTTTGCTGGGCACCGGAAGGAGAATAATTAATAAACCGAGAAAAGCCCCTCATATGATTGAAGATGGTTCACGTCACCGGGCACCGCGCTCACATGTGTATACCAACAACACGTTATTCATTCGCATCATTCGTATTCACCCGTCACGGACGACATACATTTTGTGGAAGCCAATGGCGGGCACCCAAGGGTCCGACTTATACTAGCGGGGCCCCTTGGTTCTTAAATGATTTTGGCGCCAAAACGAGCATGCAATGCACGCCGCATCAGCAAGGTTTTTTAAGTGCAACGTTTTTTGTCCCACAACTCTGATGGCCTTAAGTCCTGAAAAAGGAACAAGTCCCGGGTACAGCTTCAACGTGTCAGATTCTCTTCATCGGGTGGTAATATCTCCACATGGAAGGAGGGAAGGTAGGCGTGCCTATGTGTTTGACGGGGGGGTGTTGCGAAAATATACATCACAGGCAATACGGTAAGCTTCAAGCTTCAAGAGCTTCAAGTGTGACATGTGAGTACTCTGTCTCATGGGTAGTGCATGCGGAGGGGATGGGAAAAGGGCCCAGCAACTGAGATTGCTGTGCGGCCGACCGACAACGCACTTTTTATTACAGGCTAATTGAGATGACATGTGACATTCATTGATGATCGCGGTTCCATAGGTATGATTACTATGTTTGATGGATGTTACGCAAGTCGATGATGAGATATGGGACCACGCAAAGCAACCCCGTTTCCCGCCATCTCTTAGTTCTATATGCGAGCAGGCAAAGAAAATGTGAACCCTACTGCCCGCCGACCTGCACGTGACTGGCTGCTATTTGATGGATCCGAGCCGAGGAGAAGCCTTTGGGCGTGAAGCCGAGGCGGCCGCACGCGCGGAAAGGCTGTGTATGCGCCGGCTTGGGGGGGTAGTAACGTGTCTGAAGCCTCCGGAGCTTAGGGACGGGTAGATTGTGGAAGACAAAGACTGCCAGGACTGAAGCTGGGCGGGGGCGGCTGTGGACGTAGCTGTGAAAGGAACCCACGCGATACGCTGTGGTAGGGCGAATCGACGCCGCTGAAGGAAGGCTCGCGTGACCGGGCGGATGAAAGCTGGAGGACGAGGTTGGATGATGAGGATGAGGCAGCTAAGTGGAGACGAGAGGTTGCCTGCATTACTCAATCAGCTGGCCGGAAACCAGGCGGGAAGGGACGAGAATGGAAGGTGGGATAAAGGATCCCACTGATCGAGGATGCTGACTGTTGGCTGACCCTGTTTTGGTAACCCCTCCTGTCTAAGCCCCACCGCACTGGCATATAGATGTTGACAGAGCGAAGCAGAGACGAAGCTACTAGAATAATGATCCTGGTTACCCAGCGACGTCCTAAGTGCAGTATGCAATGGCAGAGAGAAGACAGGAGCTGGGTTGAACCCAGACTGAGGATCAGAAGAAGAAGAAGAAGAAAGGAGGGCGGCACTAGGCCAGGGGATAGGGATACTGGTGTGGTGCCCGGATGAGTAAGATGGTCAGGAGTGCCGCGGAGGTGGCTGGCCCATAGGACCCTGGTCAACATAGAATGGTTCAGCTGCAAAGCAGCCTTCAGACAAGGCGTGAAGGCAAAGTGGTGGGCCATAAGTCTTCAGGTAACGTGAAGGGAAGGAGACAGGAGAGAGAGAAGGGAGATGAAGCGAGCAGGGCGTGCGCGCCCTGCGAGCGGAACTCTTCCGCCCGGTTAAGTGAGTGAGCGTCACCGATCCACCGAGGGCCGTGTAGGGGAACCCCAGCACCCCCCCCAACAGAAGCAAGCGAGGCTGCGAAGGCACTAAGAATAACATCCGATAGCACTTCCTCATATAATGCACCAGTACCCCACCCAACAAGAGCATTGTGCAAGACTGGGGGAACCCACGGGGTTGAAATTTGAGCGGGGTAACCGGGAACCGGTAACCGGTAATGCAATGGCGATGATCGATGATGCATGATGAATCTGATGTTACGTTGAGGTCTAAGATCTAACAAGCTTAGAAGGCTACACATCTGATGGAAGAGGCCGGGGTTTGAACAATTAAAAAAACCACAGTGGTAACAGGCTTCTCTCGGAAGGCAACAAACCTTATAGAAGAGAGGGCTATGACACTACAAGTGGTCCATGAAGCATGAAGCATTGGGCCCGTCCCAAAACATACGTTGCGCTCTCTGCTATTTGGAGGCACTATTTGGATGTTGAACCTCTTGAAATGTACATTGAGCAATGCAATAGCGATGGTAGTGGTTAAGGTCTAAACCTTCTGTAACGGGAGTTGCTGGCCTCCCAGGCGGAGACCTTCCTCCCTACCGGAGATAAGACTCACGGAGAACTGAACGCTGTTTATATCCAAAGTCCAAAGAACACTGGCGTAAACGTAGGAGGGTCGCGAATAGTGCTTTGCTGTTCGTCCGGAAGAGCCTAGCCCCTGCAAAAGAGGTTGCACGTTAGGAGCTGGGCGAGAAAACGAGGAGCTCCGATGATGGGCGAGGGAGGGCAAGCGAACTGATTAAAAGGTGGTTCTTCTAGAGTGGAGAGTGACTACAGAATAAGGGTGAGGGGGAAACAATGGCGGGCAGCTTAATAGGCCATGACAACTGGATCTAAGAACAGGCAGGTTTTATAGAAGAGACGGGGAAAAGGAAAGACCAACAGGCCTATACAGCGAAAAGGGGAAACGATTCAGGAGGGAGGAGTGTTGATCAATCACGAGAGGCACTAAGTCAGAGACGGGCGAGGTTCAAGATGTAAAGCGGACCCGAGACGAGAAACGAGAGGCGATAAACCGAGTCGAAACCATGTGTAGTATTTGGATTTTAGACGAGCCCGAGCGCAGAAGAGATGATTGTTGTGGGTTTTGTAGTTAGGCCGAGAATCCGAGTCACGATAGCGAGCGATGGCGAAAGATAGAGGATTCGAGAAGTGATAGGGAGAGAAGTCGAGAAGCGAGCGCGATCGTCGTCCCGTGACACCTTTTCCTAGCTCCATATACCCGGAAGAGACAGGGTTTCGAACAAGCCGGAGTAACACGTGGAGGCTTCGGTCGTAAGAGCAAAGGACATGGTGCGAAGCGGAAGAGCAGGGAAAGTGTCTCGGGATGAAAGATTGCTAATGGGAGCGATATGCGCGAGATCCGTGAGATACTCTATATATGACAGAGGTCAACGAGCATCAAGTATACCGTTATATATAGTGGGTCTGTTGAACTCCTCAAGTCCACCCGATACCTAGAAATAAAATAGTTCAAAAACTCACTGCAAGCATTGAAAAGAGATGTGACGACAGCTTCGGCATGATGCATGATACTCAAAAGACTCAGAGAACGAGGGACGCGATGTGTATACGTGTGGTTGATCCATTCAGAGTGACGGATCAGACACACATTCCCACAGGATGTGGGTATGATCCTTGTTCTAGATCTTCCTCGCCCCCTTTTGTGTCTTTTTCCCTCTCACGCGTGATCTACCGTGTGTGATAGCTTCTCCTTCTCTGGTATATAAGGCACCATTCCATGCAGCCTGAATGAATACCTGTCGGCATCCGAAGCAATCTCCCTCCTACACAGAGGCTATGCGAGTTAACTGGCTTTAGTACACTTTTGCTGCCATTTGTATTTGCGATTAATGAACGTAGTATGCCTCTTGAGCTTACCGACAACCAGATTCAGACTTTCCCTAAAGTCCCCTCGTCATTGTGTGCGTGTCAGGGTCGTTAGTTCCCAAAGCGCAAGTGCACATCTGAGGGATGGCCCCATGTAAGCAATGAGAATCCTCGCCTGCACCCGTTTTCAAGATATAAGCCTCACACAGGTACTCCAAGTACTTTTGTAAATACAGATGTAATCCATATTAGTGCTCCCATATATTCCTAACGAACATAACTTGTTGCAACAATAAAGAAGGGGAAGTAAACATGGCGGGACATATATACCCTAATGGCACCAACATATGACCGCCGGTGATAATGGAGGCAGGGACATTTGATTAATGTCACAGAGGGATGTGGAGATAGACTATTACATACATACGTATAGACGAGAACAGAGAGAACAGAGACGGGATGAGGCTGGTGATGCCTACGGATGGAAATATACGCCCAGGAGAGACACGCCTCAAAGACGAGAGAACAAAGACCTCAGTCGAGACGAAGGGCCGCAGAATGGAGGAATTGTTCTTGAGACACAAAAAAAGAGGACATGGATCAAAACACGAAAACAGGGGAAGGACGAGAGACGCTCAACAGAAGGAAATTGTGACGATGGGAGTAAAGTCTACCAAGGTGCTATGATATGTGACAGCTGTCGGACGTGTAGATGATGGCTTCCCTAGACAGTCGCTTTTGTGTTACGATGCCCGGACGGATACGCCACTGTACTACCCCCCCCCCTCCACCCTCTCTGCGCGCCTTTTTTGTGCTCCTGTGTTGCGGTCACATCTCCTGTCGTCCTCTCTGGACGAACGACACCGATTTCATACTCGATACTTCACTCGCTCTCATCCGTGTTTTCGTGATCCATCCCCTTAGCTCCTTGAGTCAGTAAGGGCTATCTGTGATTGTACGGCCATTTGATCACGGAGAATCTGGTCATGACTCAACGCAGCGCCCATATTCATCCGGAACGGTGAGAGAAGATGGCACTAAATTGCTTGTTTATAAGTAGACGAGAATCACATGAGAAATTTCCTAACGTTTTCTGGAAAACTATATTGAATACGTCTTCCCCCTTCCCTGGTGTGGCCGTCTTGAAAACGGGAGAAAAGTCTTCGTCACCAAGAGCCTGCTATAAGAATATAGAAGTTTGACACCTGGAAATAACTGTGGCTCAAAAAAACTCTCTCTCTCTTTGACTGCTTTATGGTTCCGCGGTGTACACTACTTATAATGCTCGTCCGTATATCACATCATTCGTGCGACATCCCAAAATAGGAACGAAGAAGAATAGAAGGAGAGCCGGAAAAGTTATATACTGACTGCCCTACAGTTGCATGGTGACGCCATTTGCATCCTCATTGGGCGAGGGCGAGCTGAGGGAAACCCTGGACGAACGCGGACTTGGTGCAAGAAGCGTTTTCTATAGTATTTGTTCCGGCTTCAAAGGAGATTCAGATGTTCGGCGTTCTTTTAGTGGTTCTTCCCTCTTACAACACTTTCATTTTATTTTGCTCTCTTGACTTCCCCTTTTCATCGGCTGTGCTAACGCTTATGACTTTTTGAGGTTCAGAAAAGCGCACCACGTCGCCTTCACGTCTTGTCTGAAGCAACTGATCCCGTAGACACACCCGGCGGGCTCCTGAGTCTCCCCCTCTGTCATCTATCATCTGCTCTTCGGAATGTATTAGCTATATTGCATCCATATCATTGACAGAGCTTATATAAGGCTGGGACAGGGAAACGCTACGCCTAAGCCGACCCGTTCATCTTGCGTGTGCTGCTTGGTAGCGCCAACCCCGCTTAAGGAACGGAATCGCCAGGAGGTCAGGACCCTCTGATGCCCGCCATCCGTTCCCATACCCGAGGAAGCGCGTGTGAACATGGATGAACGTGGTAGACATCCGAGGGAGGAACCATTTCCATTGACAGTCAGTAGTCAAATCCTTCCAGTGCCCGAGCATCTTGCCCTCTGTCTTGGTGCCCTAGTATCCTCGCGTCGTCAAAACCAGGGGGGGAAACGGCTCTTGAGTGCGTCCCTGGTATTTGGCGTTTCGTCGCATTCTGATTGCTCCAGCAGCTGAAGCAGGTCCTTCTCCCGGCGTTCCAACTATAACGGCGTCGCGGTGCTCTCATCATGCATCATGCATGCATCATGCACCATCTTTCGGTACGCGCTCTGCGCCTCCTGCGATCCCGTGTGGTGCGCAGCGTGTGGTCCACCTCCGTTCCTGATCCTCCGATTGTTCCAGGCCCCATTACGCGGTAGTCGGTGCGCAGTGCCCTCCTCCCGCGCCTCGACCCATCCTCTTCTCCACAGGAGGTTCGTCGGGGATGGCCATCATATATCACCGCATCACCGTGTTCAACTGAACGTTCACCTTGAACGCACCTTGAAGCTCTTGAAGCTTGAGCGCGCTTGAACGTTCAACTGTGTAAACACTGCTGTCCGCATGCTGCATGTCACATGTGATGTCACGTGAACAACATGTGATGCATGGTGCATGACGCGTGACGTGCGGCACATCAACCCTAACGCCTAAGGCATATCCCCTGTCTGGCGTTGGCGGGCATGCATCATGCATCATGCATCATGCATCGCACCCCACTTGTCATGCACGTCATGCATCATGCATCATGCTTCAGGCGTCACTCCAGTCATATGTCACACAAGGAGGACCACCGGGCCTACTGTTGGAGTGTGGTGGCATGTGGCACCACTTGGTGTGATGGCTGGATCGGCCATGTCGCTGGCAAGCGGAACTGGCTATAGAGCTCCGCAACTCGCGCGCTCCGGATTGGTTACCGTCGCGCCCTCGTTCCCCTCCTTCCTCTTCTCCCTGTTGCATTGAAGGTTGGACTAGCGTCAGGAGCTTACAAGAAGCTATCTCTGACTGTTCCCACCTGCACAGGTGAGCTTCCTGTTCTCTCTCTTCCTGTTCTCTTCCTGCTTCTGGCGCTTGTCCTTGTCCATCGGTTGCATTGAAGGTTGGACTAGCGTCAGGAGCTTACAAGAAGCTATCTCTGACTGTTCCCACCCTGCACAGTGCAATCGTCCTTAGCTTGGTAGCGTAGCTACTTCTCAGTTAACGGACAACCGCGGTTCTGGGCTCTCATTGGTGTGACCGATTCATCGCGCTCACCCATTGATCGCCTAGTCTAGTGCTTCGCCCTAGCCCCCAATCTTTCACCTACGGCCCGGTCAGCTGCTGCGTCGCCACCTTAGCCACCGTTCCCCTTCGCCACCGTAGCCACCGTTCCCCCGGTCCACCGTTCCACGCTGGAACCCTTCCACGCTGGAGAGGGCAAATAATATCACCGATTCTCTGGCTGCGGGTGGCTGGGAACGTGGCACCGGTCGGCACGTGCCTATGACGTAAAAGTGTACAGGATTTCCCAGCCGATCTTATGTACGTAGCGTTCCCCCTGTCCCAGCCTTAAGCTCTGTCAATGGAATGCACACAACATTGAGATGTCACAAGTGACTGATAGTGACTAATGACTGCGGCGACGATAATCTAATCGATAACCCGATTAATCGATAACATGGAGATAACAATACAGATCACTGCGCGTTACAAATATGCTACCCGCCACGCTCAAGAACCTTATTGTTGCCGCGGCTCTTCTTGCTGGACGCAGTATTGAGGCGCCAGTTGAGCCCGTTGGATGATGAGAAGGCCTTAGGCCTGCGACAAGGTCGGGAGGCCTGAGGGGGCCTAAGGTTAGGCCTAAGGCCTGAAAAGGTAAATGAGGTGGGAGAACGAGCAATTCATGCCGTTCGTTCCTGACGGTGGAGTCCTGAGGGACCGGTGATAGTATCGTGGGTACTAGGGGATAAAAAGGTTTGATTAACGATGAGGTGGCGGAGGCTTGACAGGGGCAGAAGGGGTTTGTTGGTGATGGGTGAAACGGGGGCGGGGGGGGAGGGGACAGAAGAGTGGAAGGCGGAGTTGTGGGATCTGCTGGTGTAGTGTTTTGACTCCAGCCGTTAGCCGCGAGATACAAGGCTCGATAAGGCCCAAGGCCTAAAGCGCTTAAGACGTGTGGACGTGATAATACAGAGAGAGGGCGAGCCGGTGAGTGAGCCCGGGGAGATAAAAGATATCTGGTTCGTGGACCCTGGCCATCGGCCAAACGGAAACAGGGCGGGGGTAACTGCCATAGTGGCGCTGTGCTGATGCAGGAAACTGGACATTGGGTACTGCGGCCAGGCGCAGTTACCTTCGCATACTCTTCGAACGCAAAACCCGTGCTTCGGCACACTGCTGTTGTCCGCAGTCCTGTCCCCTGGCCTCATCTCGGCCTCAGCCTCAGGGCTTCTCCAAGCCCCAGACCACACGCGCGTCACGCCCAGGCACAGGCCAAGCAGTTCAACGTTCAACGCTCTTGCACCATGCATCATGCATCATGGTTCATGAGCGATGATCGTTGAAGAGTATGTTGAACCCGGGTCTGTTTGAGCAGACCGCGCACACCAGGGAACACTGCCCCCACGCTGTTGCGACGGCCCCTCCAGTGCTACTGCGCCATTCACCATCCGTATAGTATTTGTGCAAGCTTAAGCGCACTTACACTGACCCCCGGCGTACGTCATGTTATTTTTGCTGCAAAACCACCAGTGTTCGGCCCTGAGGCATTCTTTACAGTAAGCGCAAGCCCGGGCACTCTTGGATACCCATATCTCCGACTATAATAGGGCGGCCCACTCGCGGATCAACATTCCGGCTGCATCCACCCACCTTCCTTCCAGGCGCTTTTCTGCCATGGCTCTCCAGTCCTCATCCGCAGGCGACCCTGTGTACGACGACCGCAAGAAGTTTCCAAGCAATGACGACCTGCCCACTACCCATGTTGTTGCTGCCAACGAGGATGTCATTCAAACATCCGACGACGATGAGTTAGCCGCACGCATGGGGCACCACAGCGAATTTTCTCGCGAGTTCAAGAGCATGAGCACCATTTCCTTTGCCTTCTCAATCATGTTCGTTCATTCTTTCTTGTTTAAGCACGCCCATGACTGACGACTATTGCATCTATCTTCAGGGGCCTCGTATCGTCCGTTGCGACAACCTTCAACTCGCCATATCAGTCTGGCGGGCCAACGGCTGTGGTCTGGGCTTGGTTCATGGGCTCCTGCTTCAACCTGGCCCTTGGATCTGCCATCGGTGAGCTTGTATCGGCATACCCTTCGGCCGGGGGGCTCTATTCGGCTGCTGGTCTTGTCGTGCCCCATCGCTGGGCCTCTTTGTGGCCTGGGTTACGGGCTGGCTTAACTTTACCGGCCAGATTGCTGGTATTGCCGGAACGGCCTGGGGTCTGTCGTCCATGCTGTGGGCCTACGCTTATGTGGCCAATGGATACATCCCAGCCCCCAACAGCTATGGCTCCAACACAGGTGCCTACGTGGGCCTCTACATTGCCATCATGGTTATTCACGGTGCGATCTGCTGCTTCCCAAACAAGTGGCTTGCTCGCTTCACATCAAGCTATGTGTTTATCAACCTGGGTGCAACTGTCGTCACGGCCATGTATGCCTCGCTCGTACACCCTCGCACGAGATGTTGAGCTCGCATGATGTGGGCAACCTACAAGACCTGACAGGCTGGGGATCAAAAGCAATGGGACTCTTTGTTGGCCTGCAGTCGGTTCAGTTTGTCATGACTGACTACGACGCAAGTGCCCACATGTCAGAGGACATTGCCCGTGCCTCTTTTGCTGCACCGGTAGCCATCTTTGTTGTGAATTGGCACCGGCTTGTTTGGCCTCTTCCTCAACATTGCCCTCGTCTACTCTTCGGGTGGAATGGACTTGAGTGATGTGTCCACTATGCCGGGCGAACTTATCTTTGCTCAGATTCTGCGGGTCCGGGCTACCAAGGTGGGCTTCCTTATCATCTGGCCTTTCATTATGGCTACAGCTTGGTTTGTCA
The DNA here is from genome assembly GCA_003971905.1 of Moniliella sp. 'wahieum'. NCBI lineage: Eukaryota > Fungi > Basidiomycota > Moniliellomycetes > Moniliellales > Moniliellaceae > Moniliella > Moniliella sp. 'wahieum'. Next base: position 215,885 of record RSEE01000036.1, on the reverse strand, counting down.
TCCAGACGGCCCTCCAAGCGAATGCTCGCTCCTTCTACGCATTCTCTCGTGACGGTGGCCTGCCCGACCGCAAGTTCTTTGCCAAGGTGAGCAAGAAGACCAAGCAGACAGTCAATGCCGTCTGGCTCGTTGTCATCCTCTGTATTGCTCTTATTTTCCTTTCCTTTGCATCACGCGTAGCCGTGTCGGCGATCTTTTCCCTCTCGGCGGTGGGGATGGACACTTCCTACCTTATCCCTATCGTCTGTCGCCAAATTTTCCAAAACCATCCTGACGTCCAATTCAAGCCCGGGCCCTTTTACCTTGGCCAAGGCATTCTTTCCCGCGTGGTGAACGGCATTGCGATTGTATGGACCACGTTTGAAGTGACGGTTCTTTGTTTCCCTGTGATTAGGGACTACGACGCTTCCACCTTTAATTACTCTTGGGTTGTTGCCCTAGGTATATTATTGCTGGCCATGATTTGGTACGTTGCCTATGCCTGGCGCACCTACCATGGACCCATTTCGTCCCTCCACAAGAGTCAACTGGACAAGTGGGATTGTGGACCGCGAAAATGAGGCCTCGGTTGAGTCAGGGAGTCAACAAGGATCCCAGCTGGAAAAGTGAGGGCTAGTAGTCATCGAAGCTCTACGCCTGGTTCTGCGGGCAGGTGATGCGCTATACGTTTTTCTGTTGATATCCCTCTGTATCTGCATCACCACCCTTTTTCTTTGTCGCTGTCACGGCTCTGTCTCACGTTATTCTATCATGCCAGGAAGCGTAACAAGGAATATATATATCCTTAATTCATCATCGAGGCGACCATCTAACCTGAAAGAGCTGCAGTGAACGTTTATAACTGTTGCATGTACTCATCAATCCCAAGGACTCGATGGGCGTTGACGGTTCATGAGAAACTGGAGTCAGTGACTGTCTTCCCTAGTATCTTACTGGCGTCGGAGTGAGGTGCTTCTCCCAAAATGTCCACCCCCCACAGTGGCAGTGCATTGAAGTTTTGCAAATGCTATATCATCATGGATTCAAACACGGGTGGCAGGCCAAGCTGTTGATCTGCGAGAGAAGCAGCATACATAACGGTTTTTTTGCGTCCGAGACCTTCAGGAACGCAATCAAAGGGAAATGGAAGGCACACAGCCGAATAATGGAGATGGCATGCAGGTTGAGTATTACTGAGCGCCTGAGCCGTGAACGCTAAACGCCTCAGTATTAATGACACGAAGTGAATCAACAGTAGAAAAATCCAAATAACCGTAACTATAGGAATACATTGTGCACGCTGTGGGCGCACAAAAATTGTAATAGGGAAGGTGAACTGGATATCGCACGCGGCGGCAAGCCCAGGGGATGATGCAGGAGTGTGAGAGAGTGCGTAGTAGTCTCTCTGTGGCGTTCCCATCCCTTGGTGGAGCGACAGGAGTTATTACGCGTCAGCTGAAGACGACTTTGATTCTGACATGGTTGCGCTGAGTTCGTTCTCTTTTTCTCTGCCGCCGCGGCGGTACTGGTCAACGTTGAACAACAAGGCCAGTATGAGCCCCAGCACGGCCATGCCTAAGCCAAAGTAGAGAGCTCCTCGAATGCCCAGCAGGCGATCGGCCTTAGTCACCCCTCCGTGGTTGACATGGGACTCCACCGTGCCCGCCAGGCCAAGTGCGATGGAGATGGAATAATTTACCAGGGTGGTGACGAGACTTGCTGCCACACCTTGGTGCTCCCTTGCTACTGCTTGGGACAAAATGATTGTCGCAGCAGGGAAAGAGCAATCCATCCCGATCGGCTGGATGAGTACCGAGACAAAGGTAAGCCCCAGTAAGATTGATGAGTGCCAGCGATGGATAGGAGCAGCGTTCCCAGGCTGAAGGCACCCATGGAGATGAGCATGACCCGATGGGGCCCGAGGTAGTGCAGCCCCAGTGGTGTGAGAATAGCGGCACACAAACCACTGATGGGAGCGGGGAGAAACATTACCCCACTCATGATCATTGACACCCTCTCATTGTTTGAAGGAACTGAATCAAGTAGTAGATCCAGATCCCGAATGCGGACCAGCCAGCAACAATACAGCCCAGCACAAATCCCGTTTCGGCGTTGAGCGCATGAAACGGGATCAGCGGGTGACTCGCCCACCGCATCTCCCACAAGCCAAACACGGCGAGAAAGATGATGCCAATGATGAGCAAAACATAAACATAGGCCATCTGCCCCACCAAGGCGCCTGGTTAAACCCAAAGTTGACCAGCACCATTCCCGTTACACACCACCAGAGCCAGGAAGATCGAGCGCGTCAATGATCGACCTCCAGCTCATCGTCTCCGAAGGCGAATGGATCGAAGGAATGACCCGAGAGCAAGGAGGGTGAGACCAGTGAGATACATTGCCATCACGTAAAAGGCCCAAGGCCACGACGCCGCTGGGCAATGACACCAGAAATAGGCCCCGAAGCAACCCGCCCATGGGGCAACCGCCCCAAAGAGGGATAAGAATAGTCGCAATTTCTTAATGTGTTGAGGAGCGCCGTATGTGGCACCCAAAATGGCCACACCGTTTGGAAGTACATTGCTGGGCCGAACCCGGCTAGAACTCGGGCAAAGACATAAAGGATGTAGTTGGAGTAAACCGCTACACCGGCAACCATGCTCCACAAGGCAAACCAGGCATAGCCACTTATGATCATGGTGCGATACCCAAACAGGTCCCCCCAGCGGCCAAAGATAAGGATGAAGGTGCCGGAAGTAAGCGAGTAGCCAGCAATCAACCAGCTCCTCTGCACCCCAGGGTTGGTCAATCCAAAACTCGTCGCGATGGCATGGAGGGGGAACAGGGACATGGTGAGGCCAATCTGGGTGGTGACTGGGTCATGACAACGACCATGACAAACACACGGCCTCGTGCAGGGGTGACATGGAGCTGGCCATATCGTCCTGTTCCTGGGAGAGTTGGTTGCAAGCTGATCGGCAGTCATGGGTGTATCCGTAGTGTCTTTTGCCCCAAGGCATGGTCAGGAATGAAGAGAGAGGTATCCGAACGGTGACGATGGAGCTTGGTATCGGGCGGCACCGCATCGTGGGGGGCCTCAGCGCCTAAGGAAGGGGCGGGATTGAGTGTGTCGAGGTCATCCGGGGTAGCAACGGTCATGTTTGTCGCTCGTGGACGTGCAGTGAAGAAGGGGCGATGCCTGCAGGAGCAGGAGGGGTGTGGGCAGCAAGGCAGCAAGGCAGTGCGGCGGTTGGCTTCGGGGGGGGGGGGTGGAGTTAAATAGCCTGTCGAGCCTCGGAAGGAGCTGGGTTTCCACCGGAACGGGACGGTGGAAACTGGGTGTGTGACAGGCACGGGAGCGACACTGAGTGGGCGCACGTACAAGCACTGCAATTTGAAAGTCTGTCACATCCAACCCGGCGCGCAAATCGAGATGGGCTGCGTCCAGGCGCGGCCCGCCGCGGAAGCGCGGGCCATCACGTGACCGTCCGCGTCGCCGCTGGCCAAGCGGTTAAACAAACACGGGCCCCGGTAGCAACCACTCGTTGTTTGCCCCAACCATCTCAACCATCTGCACCATGCCGCCAGCTCGTACCCGCAATGGGCGGACCAGTGGTGCCCAGTCGGACTCTGAGGTGCTCCACGCCTTGCCTCGTACCGTCGCCTCCGTCTTTGCCCAGGTCCAGCATTCTGTCGCTGTCCACCGCAAACACCAAGTCGCCCTTAGCGCCATCCACCAGCGCTGCGCCGAAATTCTTGGCAAACGCGCCGATGGCTCCCCACGTTTGGTGGGCGAGAAGGCGTTCATTGAGGCCTTTCTCGCTAGCATCAATCGCGTGCTGGGAATCAAGCGCGGAGAGGCGGTGGCAGAGAGATGCATCCGCTTTGCTGCGTCCTACACTGTTTATGCACAGGAGGCCTTTCGCCCCTCTTCCCAAGTTGGCGACGACTACGACGAGACCCGCCGAGCGCTTTTCAGAGAAGCTTCTCAAACACCTGCTCCGTGGATTCGGCGCCAAGGATAAGAACGTACGCTTCCGCTGCGTTGAACTCGTTGCTCTTCTCGTTATGGGTTTGGGCACGATCGACGACGATATGTTTGTTCTGCTCAAATCGCTTCTGAAGGAGCGAATCTTCGACAAGGAAGCACCTGTCCGTGTCCACGCCGTCATTGCCCTCTCTACGCTTCAGGGCCCCCCCGATGACTCGGAAGCTGACGAGGAGGCCGATGAGATCCGCTCTACCCTTCTTTGGCTCCTTCGTCATGATCCCAGCGCGTACGTTGATCATTGAAAGGCACCTGCTGTTTACTGACATCCCTTTCTTCTAGCGATGTACGCCGCACTGTCCTTTTCAACCTGGCCAAGACTCAGGAGAACCTCCCCTTCATCTTGGAGCGTATGCGTGATGTCGACACCCTCACTCGCCGCAGCATCTTTACACCGCAACTCTCCGGCCTCCCCCCGGAAGCATGGGAGGGTGTGTCGTCCCACCCCCCTCCCAAAGGTCACCTCCTCTTTCAGGGGAGCCTAACCAACAAGGTCATAATGGATGGGCTCAAAGATCGGGAGCCATCCGTTCAGCTCGCCACGAAGCGCCTCTTGACCACTTGGCTCTCCGAGAGTAGTAATGACCTGGTCAAGTTTCTGGATCACTTTGACTTGCTCGCCGTCGAGACAAATGAAGAGGAAGCGGAAGAGGACGAAATGATGCAGCCCGACCCCACCAAGAGCGGGATAGTGATTGCCGAGCAAGCGTTACTTGCAATGTTTGAGGCACAGCCAAGCCTGACTGAGCATGTTGCCCTTGTTGGCCAGGAGGCGGATCAGAGTGACACGGTTTGGGCACAACTCACCCCAGCCAAAGCTCTGATGGCCAAGACAGCACTGGATTTCTGGCGCACCCACGACCTGCTTTCCCAGTTCGAGAATGGCATGCCTGCCATGACGGCCCTTGCGTTCCGCATTCAAAAACACTTCAACGATATGTTGGATGCGGCGGCTGAACAAGTCGTGCTGGCCGAAGAGGGGGGGGCGTCCGACGCGACCCTAAGTCAGAAGCGCAAGGTCCAAGCGGCACAGGAGATGATTGTGCACGTCCTCATGCAGATTCTGCTTACCGCCGACTATGGAGACGAGATTGGCCGCCGCAAGGTCTTTGGTCTGGTGCGGGAGATGATGAGCGGGGAAAACGCTCTAACCCTTTCCGAGACGCTCTTGGCTGATTGTCTGGACCTTATGGCCAAGCTGGCGGATAGCCAAACCGATTTGCTTCGTCTTGTGGTCGAGATTACACAGCAACTCGAGGAAGAGGAGGACGAAGAGGAGGAGGCGGAGGTGGATAATGACTTGAGCCTTGCCCCTGCACAAGATCCAACACTTGACCAATCCGCCTCCCAAATTCAACGGCCCAAGTCCCGTGCACCCAAAGCGGCTGATCCTCTGGCACTGCGTACTCGCACTATTTGCCGCCTGGTGATGGTGCGGCTCATGCTGGAGCGTGTTGATGGGGGACAGTCGATGAACAATGCACTGAGTGGGCCACTGCAAGGCCTATTAAGTGGACTCATTGCCCCAGCTGTGCGTTCGAAGGAACCCCTTCTTCGGTGGCATGGCCTACGCGCTCTAGGCCTGTGCTGTCTTCTCAATCGCACCATGGCCCTGGAGACGTTCCCTCTCTTTTTGGACCAAGTCAAGCGCGATGCTGGCGATGCGATCCGCGAGTGTGCCGTTTCGGTGGTGTTTGACGTGATTCTGGTACATGGGCTTAGCTACTTAGCGAGCAAGTCTGTTGATGCCGCATCAGATCCCAACACAGCAACAGCGACACTAAAGGAAGCTTACCGGCAGATGTTTGACTTCCTCAAGGTACTTCTTGAGGACGACTCGTTGCGTGTGCAAGCCGCGGCCGCGCTAGGAATTGGCAAGCTCATGCTGGCAGGGGTGTTGGACGTGGACCCGGCACTGGTGCAAGAGGCACTCAAGGCTATGGTACTCGTGTACATGTCTCCTGATACAGCGGACAACATTGACATGCGCCAGTGCCTGAGCTACTTTTTGCCGGCCTACTGCTACTCATCGCGGTCGAATCAGCGGGCTCTCCATACGGCCTGGGTGGAGATTCTGAGCAACCTGACCGAGGTCTATCGTGAAGACGAGCCAGATCCTGATGCCCCACCAATGTTGACTCCGCAGCAAATTGCACTGCAGCTGATCGATTGGATGGATGCTTCCAAGGCTGCCTATCCAGGTATCAAAGACGAGGCTCTCAACCTTGATATCTTGAGTGACATTCTGCGTGAAGTGCTGGTGGATAACCTCGGTGAACGCAAGCTTTACCTATCCCTCCTCTCCAAGGTTCATCTTCCGAATCAACCTGATGAGGAGAGTGTGTATGCTGCCCTCACCTGGGCTGACTTGGTCGATTCGTTCACTGCTTGGCAGCTGGTTCTGCACCATGATCGCCCCCGTTCTGCCTCGATTTTCGAAGCAACCGCACAGAAGAACTCGTTCGCCCGGATCCACACCACATTGCGTAAAAAGTACGAGGACCTGGTTGAGACGCTCGACTATCGCCGAGTATTTATCGGGAATGAGGAAGAGGAGGAGGTTCCCCCGGCCTATTCCGCTCTCCGGGACTTGCTTGTCCAGACAGGTGCGGACGCTGAAGACGTCATTGCGGCCTTGGAGAAGGAGAAGGAGGTTTCAGCCCCAGCGGGTACCACACGGGCGAAGAAGACTGCATCCAGTGCGTTAGCACCACGGGTGCCTTCTAGTCGAAGTGCTGCCAGTGGGAGAACCGTATCAGCCAGTTCGACGGCGAGGACAGTCTCAAGTGCCTCGCCTTCACGGCGAACAGAAGTGGAGGAGGAGGAGGAAGAGGAGGAGGAGGAAAGGGTTGATGACGAGGAAGAAGAGGACCTCGAGGAACAGACTCCCCCTCGCCGCAAGCCATCCAGATCTGTATCTTCGCGTCACGCTCCTCCCCAGGCTCCGTCGGATGACGAAGACGACTTCGACAGCCTGCTTTAATGTCCTCTCTATTTCGGCTTGGGTGCTCTGCTCATTTGTGTCTTGATTTGTGTTGGCGATGCTATGTTGAAACCCTTCTTCTTTTGTTGCGCTGGCTGTTCCACCTCAGGCTAGTCTAAGGAGGCCTCAGCCAACCTGCGATGGGCCCATGTAAACGAGGGACAAGGCGGCAAAGCTGCAAGCATGATGCGTTACGCACCATGGAGGTATGCGATAGACACGATAGTCTGCTAGGCGGTGGGACGTGGGAACGATGTGTTCTTTGTGTTGGCAATGCCGGGCGGAGGCGGCGCCGGCAAGCGCAAGGCGGCTGGGGTGCGCAGCCCTGCGCCAGTGTCCTGGTGTGCGCGCGTGCCCAGCACACTTCCCCCGTGCGCGCTCCGGGCCGCGGATATAATGCAGGCTGGGCAGGCCGGAAGTCTGGGCCTGAGTGCGAGCTCAGCCTGAGCGCTCAGCGTTTGAGATGACTTGTGACATGTGACATCTGACGATCTGACGTCTGAGGGGGCTATAGCGAACACCTCAGCCCCAGCCGTCGCCTCACCATCTCGACCCCTTCCAACAGCCCCCCCCTCCGGTATCCCTCAGCGTCTCCGTCCGCGCCCGTTGCATGGCCAGCGAGCACACCCCCGGGTGCTTGACATTGTCCGGACGCCACGTCGAACACAATGGGTTTCTTCAGCCGCCTCTTAGGGCGCCCATCTGCATCCGCAGCGCCTCCTTCCGTTGCACCCCCACGTGTGGAGCAGGACTCGCCGGCACTCACGCCCAACATACAGGGGCTCCAAACGTTGCGTCGTGCTGTCTCTGTAAGCCCACGCAGTGCCCGTAAACTCATCGCCTCCTCCATCAAGGACCCAGACAGCGCGGTCGATGCTCCGAGAGAGGTCTCCAAGAGTAAGCGCAACAGTTTGGCGGGAACTGGAGGCCTTCAGCGGCTCTTCTCCACCCGCCGTGCAAATAAGTCTGCTCAGCAAAAAGAGAGGGCCACCGAGCCGTCGACCAAAGTCCCTGAATCTACCTTGGACCCCGCTGCCGAAGAGGAACCTAATGAAGAGGAACTCTACCTTCCACATGTTTCGGATGTGCCTCCTAAGCTTCCCTCGCTTGACATTGGAGTAAGCACAAGCAGGGAACACGATTCGTCGCTTGTTGATGGCAACGGGCCCGATCCATTTTCCGAAGTGAAGGAGACCGCTTCGTTGCCCCTCCTCGACCAACCAACAGGGGTAAGCCTCTTCGCACAACGCACTTTGTCGGATCTTAACCTTGCCGAGCCAAGGTTCGAGACCATCCGCGCTGAAACGGCCCAAACCCAGTCTGACCTCCAATCGTTTTTAAAGCAGTATGTATTTTCTTCCCCCATGCCATTGTGCTCATGTTCTGACTTGATTCCAGACGCCGTCATTGGCAACCTATTTTCTCTCAGCCAACCTCCCCGTCCGGGCCATCTGGTCCAGGTAACTTGTCTTCTATCTCCCCTGCCACTTCTGGTCCAGTCCCCACCGAATCGGGGCTCCCAAGCGACGAGTCACTAAACAAGCTGTTCAACTTTGACACGGACCAGAGGCCGCTGACGCTGGATCCTGCCCTCGGTCCAGCGGAAGATCCAGTCAAAGCTGAAGACATGGTCCTGGACAAGGACAAGAGCAACGTCAAAATGCCACAGAAAAACTTCCAGAGCAGTCCCGCTCTCGTATTGGAGTGTGGACGGGTGTCGACGAGCCAAGTTCCGTGGAGGCATTACCCCAGGCCGGTTCTCACCACTCAACCAAGAAAGCACAGGAGAAGAGAAGCAAGTCTCCTGAAGCAATCCCGCACGAAGAGGAAGAGCTTGTTCCGGGGTTGGGCCGTATCCCACACGTCTCCCTTTCGGGAAGTATACGTGACTTTATCTATGCTCTGCCGGAGCCCAGTCAGGCTCCTGCCCATGAGAATAGCGCCTATATCCCTACTGTGCCCTTGCAGACCTTACTCAACGAGCATTCCTCTGATCCATTGAAACCTGGTTCATCTGCCCCTATCCCTCCGGTTCCGTTGGGACAGAAGTCCATCCCTTACTCCGTTCCACTTGTCCCGACCACATCTGGGTCTCTCTCTCCAGAGGGTGGCCAAGAAGCAGCGGTCGTGCATCTCAAGGACGATGATGCAGCCGTCAAAGCGCCCGCTGCGAAACGCTTCATCAAGGAAGGGACACTGAAAGAAGGAGTGTCTGCCATTCAGGTGCCAATGAAGGAGGAAGATCCTGTCAAGGAGGAGCCTGTTCAGGATGAGTCTACAAATGAGGGGACTGTCAACGAAGAACCCGCCCAGGAGGGGCCCGTACAGGAAAACGAAGTTGAGGTGGATCCGGCCAATGAAGATTTGGTTAAGAAGGGTCGGGTCAAGGATGATGTTGTTGTGGAAGAATCCGTCAAGGAGAATTCTCTTCAGCAGAAAGCTTCTCCCTTTACAAAGAACATAACATCTATTGCCACGGAACCAATTGTGGAGGAGCAAGCTCACCTCAGGCGTTCTACTGCGGAGGAACCCATTAATCTAAAGAACAAAGAGGTCCCGAGCGTCGAAGAGACGATGCCTGAAGGTCTTGCGCCGGCTGTGGTGGCCACGAAGGAAAACACTGGCGTGCCTTCTTCTTCCTTGTTGGAGGCCAAGCAAGAAGATAAATCGGCACCAACTGAACCTGCCGCTGCTCCCGGCCCAGTTCAAATGGCTCCTCAAACAGTGGAACCTTCTACCGAATCAGCGCAAGCAATCGCTGTACTTTCTCAGCCCGACACCGTGGGAGTAACCAACAATTCCACCCTGATAGAGAAGCCCAAGGCGGTCACCATTTCTCAAGATCCATTTCAGGTGCATCCCCTTCCTGGGGCCGCGGTCCTGTCCGAACCTCTGGATGCAACACCCACCACAGCACACGGATGAGCATGACCTCCCCGTGCCTGAAGCCACCCTTGTGGCCCAGTCAAAGGACCATAACGAGCTTGAACCCAAGAAAGAGCCGAAGTCTGTAACCAAACTACGCACTCTTCCATCTGTTTTAGCCCGGGCCCCTGCGGCGATTCGGGACGCAGATCTAACACATCAGCAGCCCAACCCCCTGCCGCGTACACGTCCGCCTGCTTTTATTGGCTCACGAGTAGCCGCTGCTGCTTCCCGATTTCAGTCACTTTCGTCCCAGGGCAACCTGGAGTCCAGTCACACAAGAAGCCTCAGGGTCTTCCCGTTGCAACCAAGAAAGTATCGCTTTCCGCCACCAAGCCCATGCACCAGCCCAAGCCTACAGATAAGGCAGAGACTGGTGAGCAACCCAAGCACGTTGAGCGCCTGAGCCAGTTCAACAACTTGAGCCAGCTCAACCTAGACATGTGGAGGAGCCCGATTCTGTTCCTTCCCCTGTGCACATTGATCCACCCAAGCCTACCGTTCAGTCGGAGCGTGTTGGTCATCCCAACACTGTTTACCAACCCGAGACCCTAATGGTGTCAAACAAGGGTGAGGTTGCGGCAGGAGAAGAGGCAGAGCAGGCAAAGGTCAATATTCCCGCGGAGAATGTTAGTGTTCCAGTGCCCTTGGCGAAGGATGAGATGCCCGCGAACCTTTCCACTCAGCCAGCCAAGGAGAGTGTCGAATCCCTGACCCATATTCTCCAGGAATCCAGTGTGCTCGATCAAGCCCAGAAGACCAAAGAGGATGTTCCTGACGCGAAAAATGCCGTTGAGGCTCAAGATGGCACTGTCATCCCGTCAAAAGAGGATAAAGGCGATTCGCTTCTGACCACTGAATTAGAGCAGACTCTGTTTACTGGGGAAAACTGTCTTGAGGTGCGGTTCAATCCCAAGGAGAGCACCGATGATGCCAAGCCTATTGCGGGGGGGGGCGCCAATCGTCCCCCAGGCCGTGAAGGTAGAGGCTGCGATGGACAATGAGACCAGTGCTTCCCCCCTAAAGGCGAAGGAGGAAGTGGCCAAGATCCCTCCCAGTTCCATGGTCGAAGAGATGCCATCCACACCGCAGGTGAAGGGGCCAATGGGCTCATTGGAGCGTGTCAATGCCACCGGTGAAGAACCTGAGGAGGAGGAAGCGTCTCCGAGTCCGAGCCTCAGGACTGAAGGAAGGACGGTTTCGGCTGCTCCTGTCGTTCCAGAGTCTGTTTCCTGTGCAATGGACAGCGCCAGCCCCGAATGGGTGAAGGAGCAGGCTAAGGCAGAGATGGTCCCTCCTACCGTTCTCACCCCAGCCACTATATCTTCCCTTCTTGGTGCCGCCGCGACAGTAAGAGAATCAGAGCCTCCGGTACCGATGAGTAAGAACGCGCATCACCACACGGCCACAGATACCGAGACTAAAGAGGTCGTTGGTGTAGCGACTGCTGCTTTCGCTTTAAGTCCTGCCACGCCCACGTCCTCCGCACCAAAAGAGAAAACTGCACCCCTCCCGGTCGAGCTGGTCGACCAAACTTCCTTTTCGAGCGACACTACAGCTCCTACTATGGCAAGTCCGGATGGAGCGGGGAAGACCACCCTCTTCTCGCCTGGTTCCTCTAGTAGTGGGTAAGGTCACGCGTCTATTAACGTTGCTCTCTCAGATTCTACCCTTCTCAAGGATACCACTGAGCATACCTACATTTTACCGGATGCCACTACAAATACAGTTGTGAAGCCACACGTGTTTGACAGGGTCGGAAGTGTGCCGTCCGGTGTTGGCCCTGCCCCAGAAAGTGGATAAGGAGGAGTAATCTTCTCGCCAAGAGGTCAGAGTTTGCGATGATGCTGACCATCAACACTTTCCCCAATCCACTCATTGACATTTTGTTACACAAGAGACGGCCCGGTAGTACCTTCTATCAGAGCTCTTAGTTTTCATCGACAAGTGCCAAGTGCTCTCTTAACTTCATCCTACCGTTCCTAGCTGTCCCCGACTTCCTTTTTCTCACCTTTTTGTGACTGTCGGAGGGGGCCCGCACACACTCTCTATTGTTGCCCTTCCACAAGCGGTAGTACCCTTTCACAGTTCCGCATACTTTCTCTTTTACCGTCGATGTCCCTGTACTAGGGCCAACATGGTACTAGGGACATCTCCACTATCATTTTGACGTCGGTTTTTGGAAGACCCATCTTATCACATGTGATGATCTCTTTTGCTCTTCTCATGTAGGCGCCTATCTTAATCGCAAGATACTACTAGGAGACCACCGGGCCTACGGCCCGGATTGCGTCTCGCCACCTTGCCACCGTCCACCGTCGCCCCTTTACCCTCCCCCCCCCCGTCGTTTTCAAACCGGAAAGTAGCGCGGGTAGATACTACCAATGGGCGTGTGGTGTGGACATGTAAGCCAGTGAATAACTCTTCATCAGTTGATTGTTTCCACAGGGTTCTCAAACACCTTGCCCGCCGTCGTCTTGGCGGCAGAGTATCTTCGTGTCATCATAATCGAGGGACAGAAATGCTCTTGAGTGCCACCCTGGTCCTTTGTCGCCTCGCGCCTTGTCCCAACAGTCGAAACAGCTCCTCTCTCCCTCGTTTCAAAGGCGTCGTGAGTACTGAGTCCCTCTCGTGTATACCATCACCTTCCGAAAAAAAGGGTTGTCGCCTCCTTGCATGATGCATGCACATGATGCATGATCGATCGATGCTAGTGCAACATGCGTGCCACATGCGACATGCATCATGCATCACGCCCATCGATATCTCCGCTCGTCTGTCTATAGGGATTAGTTAGTTACTACCTACAAGTTACTAACAAACTGCGATGCGGCCCTGCTGAGACACCCACAATTCCCACCAAGCGGGGCCGCTGGTGTTCAGCGCCATAGGAGCAGCAGAGGGCAGCGCGAGGCGGCGCAGGGCAGCATAATACTGGTTGAACGTGTTGAAAACGCTGAAGCTTGAAGTCAAGCTTCAAGTTCAAGTGAACTTCGAGGACGGATGGCGGAAGGTGGGATCTCGTCATGCACTGGGACTGAACGTTCAGTTGAATGTTGAACCGCTAAACTTCAACGTTCAACCCTCGGCCTCAGCGCCTCAGCGCTGAGGCTCAGCACTGCCTCAGGACGCGGGACCGTGCCCGCGTGACCGGGGACCAGGGACCGGTCCAAAGCGCTACTCGCTATTAACATGTAACACGCAATTAACATACTGGTCGATGATCGAAGATCGATGATCTGCCACGCCTTAGATGGCCCGTGCGCAATTTGCGGGTACATGGTACACAGGCCCCGGTACGTATTGCGCGCTCTCTTCGCTCGCTGTTGCGGTAACCGTAACCTCGTAACGCGTAACTAGCGTAACTAGTAACTAGCTAGTAACTAGTAAAAACGCTCACGACAACCCCGTCGTACAGCCAGCAGAAGCTTGAAGCGCTTGAAGTTCAGCCTGAACGTCCTGAGGCCTGTGAACGTGTGAACGTTCCTGAGGCCGGCCTGAACGTGCTGAACGTTGAACGTTGAACGTCAATCGACATCGTTCTTGAAGCTTGAGGCTTCAAGTTCGTTCGAACGGTGCAACGATCAGCTCGATCAGCTTTCCCCCTGATCCTATCGATGTGGGCAAATTCGGGTGAGCGGGTAACCGGTACGGTAACAGGTAACCGGCAAAATGATCGAATGATCTGTAACTTGATAGCCGTGATTGAGGCGTGACGCGTGACGCATCCCAGTACCCAGTCTGGATTGATTGGGTTCTCCCCACGCCTGGGGTGGCAAATGCGCCAACAAGCTATGTACTGCAAGCCAGTTACTTGCACGACCTGCCTTTGGGCTTGGTTTCTGGGATTTGTGTAGTGGTGCACTGCTGTGCTGGTTGGGGCCGACCCACTCCGATCACAGATTAGTGCTGGGCACTGGGTCCCGGAGCCAGACCGGCCCAAGGCCATGCAGCACAGCGACAGTGCTCCTGCGCTCGTCGGCTAAGTGCTAAGGCCCAGCCGGCCCACCCTGTGCAGCGCCCTGCCATGTGCAACGCAGCACACTGCACCTGTGCGCTGCCATGCGTCACACTCGCCCTCATGCGTCACGCGTCACGCTGCGGCCTGGCTCGCCGGTTTTGTGGGGAACGCACGGCGCCAGTGTCGCCCGAGTTGGGCGAGATAGTGAACGTTCAAGTCGCACTTGAACCAACCCTCAGCGGGCTCTCCGGCTCAGCAGCCCCACCCATCCCCCCAACAGGCAGTCCAGCCAAGTTCAGCCCCACCACACCCCGCCTCCGCTGGATTGCCCACTGTTCTTCCCATGGAACAGTCTCTCGCCGTGCGCAATGTGCGCTCCCCCATCCTCTTCGAATGTGCTTGGGAAGTCGCCAACAAAGGTGAGTTTGTGTGCTAGCGCATGTTGTGCTCATGTACCCCCCCCTCCCCCTCCCTCGCTCTCCCTGACCGCGGCGGACTGACCCCTGCCTGCCCCCAGTTGGCGGAATCTACACTGTCATCAAGACCAAGGCTCCCATCACCGAGCAAGAGTATGGTAACCGCTACACTCTTCTCGGCCCCTGTCCTACAAGAATGCTCGCATGGAAGTAGAGGAGGCCGAACCGCCTGACGCGGCGATGAAGGCGACCCTTGAGGCGATGCGGGCACAGGGTGTGCGCCTTCTCTATGGCCGTTGGCTGATTGATCGCACCCCCAAGTGTTGCTCTTCGACCTTGGCTCTGTCTCGCATCGGCTCGACGAATGGAAGAAGGATCTTTGGGAGAAGGCCCAGATCCCGACGCCCCCGACTGACACGGAGACCAATGACACGTTGCTGTTGGGTTACCTTACCGCCTGGTTCTTGGGCGAGTATGCCTTTCACCAGCGCGAGCATGCCATCATTGCCCACTTCCACGAGTGGCAGGCTGGTCTGGCTATTCCCCTAATTCGCAAGCGACGTTTGGACGTGACCACCATCTTTACCACCCACGCGACCCTTCTCGGCAGGTACTTGTGCGCAGGTGATGTGGACTTTTACAACAATCTCCAATACTTTGACGTTGATGTTGAGGCAGGCAAGCGCGGCATCTACCATCGTTACTGCATTGAACGCTCCGCCGCCCATTCCGCTGATGTGTTCACTACAGTTTCTCACATTACTGCTTACGAGTCGGAGTACCTACTGAAGCGCCGCCCTGATGGAGTTTTGCCCAACGGCCTCAATGTCGTCAAGTTTTCCGCCGTGCACGAGTTCCAGAATCTCCATGCCGTTTCTAAGGCCAAGATCAACGAGTTTGTCCGAGGACATTTCTATGGCCACTACGACTTTGATCTTGAAAACACCATCTTCATGTTCACAGGGGCGGTACGAGTTCCGCAATAAAGGTGTCGACATGTTTATCGAATCGCTTGCACGGCTCAATGGGCGGCTGAAGGCCTCCGGTTCCAAGATGACAGTCGTGGCGTTCATCATTATGCCGGCGGCCACCACCAGCTATACGATGGAAGCTCTTAAGGGCCAGGCGGTCACCAAGGCACTTAAGGAAACGGTGGACCAGATCAGCGCGCGGGTGGGCCAACGCCTACTTGAGCGTACCGCTCGCTCGGCTGGGTCTGAGTCGGCCAACTTGGAGCAGATTGATCCAGAAGCGTTGCTGGACGAGAAGGACAAGATCGCCCTGAAGAGAAGGCTGTTTGCGATGCGTCGCCAGACTTTCCCTCCTGTGGTGACTCACAACATGGCGGACGATTCCAAGGACCCGATCCTCAGCCAAATTCGCCGCGTACAACTCTTTAACCGGCCTGAGGACCGTGTCAAGATTATCTTCCACCCCGAGTTCCTTAATGCCAACAACCCCATTCTCGGCATGGACTATGAAGACTTTGTCCGCGGCTGTCACTTGGGCGTCTTCCCGTCGTATTATGAGCCATGGGGCTACACTCCGGCCGAGTGCACTGTCATGGGTATTCCCAGCATCTCGACCAACTTGTCGGGCTTTGGATGTTTCATGGAAGACATGATTGAGGATGCTGAAGACTATGGGATCTACATTGTCGATCGTCGGTCCAAGGGGGTGGAGGACTCGGTTAATATGCTGACTGACCAGATGGAGTCCTTTGTCTCGAAGACGCGGCGGCAGCGGATCAACCAGCGCAACCGCACCGAACGTCTGTCGGAGCTACTCGACTGGAACAAGTTGGGGCTGGAGTATGCCAAAGCACGGCAACTCGCTCTCCGTCGTGCTTACCCGGACAGCTTTGACGACGACGATGATGGTCTCTTTGCTCTGGGAGAGGATGAGGGCGAAGGGTATCAGATTGATCCCTCGCAAGACTTGGCCGATGGACGCATGCGGATTCCGCTGAGTGTGCCCGCCTCGCCTCGCCTGTCGGGTCTGCGGACGCCGGGTGACTTTGGTACGCTGACCGACTCCCTTGCTCGTACCCACATGTCGGGGGTCAGCGATGCTGGCTCCAACGCCTCGACGCACACCGACTTTTGGCGCTCGATCGCCCGCCCGCCCGAGGACGACCCGGACGAGGAACGGTTCCGGTTCCCGTTGGCCGTCAAGCCGCGGTCGCGCCGCGGCACCCTTTCCTCCCGGTCGGGTGCGTCGACGCCTTCGGCTACCCGGGTTGCGCGGGCGGCGGCGGCGCAAGCGGCCAACGCGCGCGATGGTGCCGGTCCTTCCTCGGCCGAGCTCGATCAGGCGAATCAAGCGCTGCATGCGCACAACAACCACTAGCACTTTGGTCCTTTGTTCCCTTGCCTATCTCCTTCTTATTCCTTTGTCCACTCCATTTCTTCTGGTCGTGACGCGTGGTGGCCACGTATGGTGAATGATGCGTGGCGCGTTGCCGCTTGTAGCAGTGCACTAGGGCCGAATTGAAGCGCTGAAAAAGTCGTAAGGCCGTAAGGCGCGGCAGGCCGCAGGGCGTGGCCCTGGCGTGGCTTGTTGGCTACCTTGTTCGTAGAGCTTGAGACAAAAGGCCTTGCAGCTCGCGTGTATGGAGCCTTGGGCCTTAGGCTGTAGGCCTTAGGCTGTAGGCCTTAGGTTGTGGGCCTTACCTACATGCTACTTGTCCACTGCCAGTATTCCTTTGTTACACTGGTGGTGCTGAATGACTTGACGGTTCATGATATTCATGATCGGTGAGGTGATGACCATGAGAGAGGGCGAGGCAGTCCCATTTTATTGGGCCAGGGATGGTTGAGTACTCAGACGGAGTGGTGAGGTTGAATATTGAGTACGCGCACTCATACAGGAGATTGGCCGATGGTTGGTGAGATTGATGAGATAGATGGATGAGTCTGAGAAGGGGTGGGTGCGCCATGATGAATGATGCATGATGTGGCAGCATGGGTGATGTCTGGTATGTATACGTGAGCCTGATGCATGAGGCCTGAGGTAAGCACACACGCCAAGGCTTGCGCCGTGCTGCGCTGTGGGATCTGCTGGGCTTGCCTGGGCGCGGGGGAGGCGGCGCAGGTGGCGCAGGAGGAGCAGGCAGGCACGGGGCGGCAGTGGGGCGGGACCCGGGCATCGGAAAATATCAGCTGAGCGCTGTCGGCAGCCCGGCAGTGCAGCGCTGCGGCGCCCCTGGCAGCGTACTTGGTAGCGCTAAGCTTAGCGCTTCCTGGGCTGTCGCTGCGCTCCGCCGCTTACGCAGCAGTGTCCCAGCCACATGCAGCAGTAGTCACCAGTACTCAGTCGGCTCTGCCACTGGTCGCTGCCTCTGGTCGCTGTCACATGCCACATGCGCCTCGCCCGCCTCGC
This sequence comes from Moniliella sp. 'wahieum', assembly GCA_003971905.1. Taxonomy (NCBI): domain Eukaryota; kingdom Fungi; phylum Basidiomycota; class Moniliellomycetes; order Moniliellales; family Moniliellaceae; genus Moniliella; species Moniliella sp. 'wahieum'. Next base: position 198,192 of record RSEE01000036.1, on the reverse strand, counting down.
ACTGCCCCAGCCTCCCACCGCACCCCAGATCACCGCGCCACCTCCCCCGGGTAGCAGCCTCGGCCTGGGCCCTCGGCCGCGCCTCCTTCCCACCGCCATCCCCATCCCCACCACCCCCGCTCTCGGCTCCCCATTGCCCCCCCGCAGCCCATCCCCCCTCCATGCCGCCTGGCGCCCCCCGTGCTCCTGGCGGTAGCCCCGTGGCCCCTCCCCCGCCGCTCAGGGCACGCCGCCTCAGCCGCCGCCTGTCCGCCGCCGGCGTCTCCTCGGCCGCTGCCGCGGCTTCCGTCTCGTCTGCCTCGCCTTGGCTCGCGCTGCCCCCCCTCCCCGCCACCCTTCCGCCCGCCCCCGCCTTCATTTCCCCCGCCCATGCTGCCCGCATTGCATCAGAGGCAGCCAACCGACGTGTGCGCGTCCAGCCCGACGCCCTTGCCGCTCTCCATCAGCTGCTCGACGAGGTTATCCTGCGCATTGTCCTTGGCGCACGCTCTCTCCACCACGACCGCATCCGCGCCCATGCCCTGCTTCCTCTTCTACGCAATCCCCCTCTGACACTCCCGGAATGCCCTCGGCGTCCGTTGCGGCCTTTGCGCGCGAGATTCTGACGGATGCCGAAATGGCAATCAAGGCTCACGAGGCTCACCTGCGTACCACCCGCGGTGTCGCCCCCCTCGGCCTTGCCGCCTATAGCCGTTGGGATGGTGCTGACGCGTTTCCCACTGTGGCTGCCTACATCGAAGTACGTTGCGCCATCATCTGATTGTTTCCCTCCGTTAACCAATATCCACCGCCTTAGCTCCGTCAACATGCATACTATTACTGCACCCTTCCCGCTCGTTCCCACAAGCGCCACCGGCCCAACGCCTCGGACCCGCCTGCCCCGCCTGCTGACACACGCATCCCCATTGGCTCATCGCCCAATTCCTTTGTGCAGCTTACCCCGCAAACAAGTGTGTACGTATCGGCTGTGCTCCAAGCTCTCGCCCAGGCTGTTCTCCAGGCGGTGGGACAGACCATGACAGAGCATGCCCTCTTGCGATCCGAGCTTGCCTCTCCGCCCACCCCAGATCATCTCTCTGATTCCGAAGGATCAGACGAGTTTGAGAACGATTTGGCCGGAGCCGAGTCGGCAGGCGTCCAAGATCTTGCCGCTGCATTGGCCAACATGGAAGCGTGTGCGCCCATTTTTCTTGCTCTGGATTCGTCACGGAGTCTTCTAGGACTGGAACCCTTGTCACTTCCGACCAGTCTTGCCGTGTTACCTCCGTCTACTGCCGGTACAGATCCTACTGCCCTGGGCACGCACTTGTCCGTCTCTGTTCCCATGGCTGTTACTAGGTCGGCGCCTGCAAGTGCAGGCTTACCCAGCATATCGCCCGTATCTCTTCCCCCTTCGCATCATTCTTCCATGGGGGCTGGGGATGAACCGCACTCTCTCAAGGGCTCGCAAAGCAACTCGACTGCTACTCAAACGTGCCCCACAATCTCTCCTATCGACGTTGCCCACCCACTTTCCCATCATACCTCGAATGCGGGGTCCGAATCGGCCTTAGAACGACCATTTTCTGTCTTGAGGGGGAACTTCCAAGAGATGCGCGCCCATTCCCGTCAACGATCCTGCTCAGATTCAGTCAACCTACCCTTCGTGGATGCCCAGGCCTCGCTGGCCGAGTTTGTTCCTGGCCCCATTCCGCCTCGCTCGACCAGCTCACTTCTGCATTCTTCCAACCTTCTACCTCCCAGAAACGTAACCTCCCCCACCACTGAGAAGGATGGCGCGTTCGACACTGCATTACTCGGGACCCCTACAGTACACATGAGCCTCACCCCGGCCTCCTTGAAGTCAGCTTTCCCACCGCAAGCGTCGGCGTCGTTGTCAGCCACGGTCCGAAAACCGCGCTCCCACGCGTCCCACCCTCCACCTAGTTCGTATCAATTCCGTACAGAGGACGAGGTAGCTCCCGACGAAGCTCGCCGTGTCCGCTCCCGTGCTTCGGGACGCAGCGATGCTCCCTCGTCTACAGACCTTTCTACCCAGCGAGTCGAGGAGCAAGACGAGCCTGAGTGGCAACGTCGGATTGGGAGGATGATTCTAAGGCTGTACCTGCAGGAGCGCAGAGAGGGCATGATGGAACTTCTGCTGCTTCCGCAGATCCCGGGACTAGCCTCCCCTCTCGAACCATCCTTGGGGATATCGTGCTGCCCCTCGTGGACGTCCGAGGCGATATTCCCTTAACGACTTGGCCTTGCGTGAGCTTCAGGGAGACAGTCGTATGGTGAAGAAGCGCGCTATGATTGACGATTTGCACAATCGTACCCAGCCCAATCGCCCCTCCACTGCAGCAGCATGCTTCCCTCCCACCCTCATCAGCCGGTATTTCTGCCCTCACTCACACCCTGGTTTCTCCGTCCTCTCAAGAAGAGGAAGATGGAGTCGTACCCTTAGGAGAGTCAACCCGTCCCACGTGAGCAGCCGTGAACGCGATCCACGTTTCCTTCACTCGATGCAACACACGATCTCCGTATTGGAAGATCTTCTTGCCCGCGCCTCCAATGGGCAGATGCTAAGCACTCATCGAAGATAAAGTGGACGAACTCAGGCGCTCATTGGCCTCTTCTCCGGTCTTTCATTCATCCAGACAGATCCCTCCGCTCCACCCCACCGACGATCCCTTCCTGCCATCATCGCTCCAACCTCTTCCAGACTATCCCGACTCCACGCTCTTCCCCTTTGCGCTCCATCCGTGGCCTGAGTTTGGCTGGTCCGACTCGACGGTTGCCTCAGGCGAACGAGCGTACGCCTCTCCTGGGTCTGGCCCCAATACACCCTGTTCCCCCGATGTGGCGCTTGCTCCCGGTCGCACCCCGTTCGAAAAGGGTGCCAGCCCCGTTTCGCCCACTGAATTGGCGAACTTGAGGTCCATCACCACTTCTCCCGATTTGATCGGCACGGGGGGACTAAGCGACCCGCGTCGCTTCGCTTCACGTCCTGGATCGGCCAGCGGATTCCGAGCTGCGGTTCCCTCCCCGTCGCAACGGACCTCACGACAGTATCCCACCCGGATGCGATTTCATGCCCGCGTGGGCACGACTGGCTCAGGCCGTACTTCTCCCTCCTTGTCATCTCTTACGGAGGATGGGCCAGCGCTTGCGCCGCCCGAGCCTCCCATCACCTGGACCCAGCTGGAATCGGCCGAGGAACCCCCGTCGCCTCCCCAACCTGTGGGGCCGACAGTGCGCGTACCACAAGCGGCACTCCGAGCCCAGATTGAGCGGGACAGGCGGTGCAGAACCGCGTATTGGCCTCACTGTTTGGATCGGCTACCAGTACCCCAGTGCTGGCACCACTTCCACCCCGTCCCTGCTCCGTCCAGTACGCATGCCGTAGAATCAAGAACGAGCATGACATCCTCTGTTCATTCGTCAGCCCCACAAGGTGGGCGTTCGCCTTCTTCCCCCTCCCACTTCTTCCCGCCCCCAATCTTGGTCCCCCAGGCCAAGACTCAGCACCTTCCCCGTCACAGGAAGTGTCGCATGCCTTGAGCCAGGACCGAAAAACGATGACGGGCATGCTCGGTCGCGCTGCTCGCGCTTTGTCGGGATCCGGAAAAATAGACCGCCCTCCTCTTTTCCTACTTTTTTTGTTGAGTGTTTTGTGTTGGTTGTGTCTCTATCCTATACCCTGCCCTGTACGATGTGTGCCCCCGCTCTTCCTCCCCAGTCTTCTTTTCTGTGGCTTTGTTCCTTCCTATGCGTGCTCATCTCCCTAGTGCATCGGTAGGTGCTCATTGTTCTCATTGTTCTCAACGAATCAGTCTCTTGTATTCCTGCCCCGGTGTAGTCCGGGTCCATGAGTTTCCTTACACGTTTTCCTCAGTCGATTTCGTCTCGTCTTCAGTGCTGGTCACCATTCCAGTTTCTCGTTGAGCCCTCATGCCAAAGTCACCATGAGAGCTGTGTGCATGAGCGTGCCTCCCACAGCATATATAGTCCGCGGTTCATCTCGCTACGTTGTCTAGAAATCTCTTCGTTCCCTTCATCCTACGCTGTTCCCCCAATCATTTGTTACTGATGTATCAGGAATCCATTTTCCAGCGTCGGACAAGATTCAAGTGATACCACAAATGAATCGAGTACTCGGAAGGCGTGTATCGTTCCCGACAGCAATCTTGTGTAGGAATCAAGCCCGTGCAGCCCTAGCGGCAGCGACAAAGGCTTCGATCTTCTTGTGGTCTTTGATCCCGTCGGTCTCTACCCCAGAGGAAGTGTCGACGATGAGCGTGCCCGACCCAGCGGCCTGGACCGCCTCCTGCACATTGTCCGCCGTCAGCCCACCAGCAAGCAGGAAAGGGGTGGTCCCAGCCAAGCGCCGGGCCACGGCCCAATCAAACGAATGCCCCGTCCCGCCTGCTCCGGCATCGAGACCAGCAAGGTGGTGATAGGTCGGATGGAACGCGGCTTGCAGAGCCGGGTCCAACTCGGTCGCTCCGGCCGGGACCGAGAACATTTGAATCACCCGCTTGCCCGGCAAAGAGCGGGCCCACTCCAGCGGCTCCTGCTCCACAGACCCATGCAGCTGCACCACATCCAACTCCAGCTCCTCGGCCACCCGTCGTACCTCCTCCAACGACTGGTTTCGGAACACACCCACTATCACGGCGCCGGTGCAGAACGAAGGTGGTGCGCTGTATCCTCAAACCAGGCCACCGATTCGAAAGGGGTTGGGGGCATCGCCTCCTTCGGTGTGTGCCGTGCGCTGCTCTCCTCGAACGGCCTGGATAATCTCTTTGGCTTGCTCCGTGCTGATCGACCGCTTCGTCCCTGGAACGAGGATCAAGCCGAGCAGGTCAGCCCCTCGGGCGGCAACCAGGGCCGAGGCGGCATCCCGTAGTCCACAGACTTTGACCAAGGGGGACTTGGATGGAACGGAAGGTTTGGCGGGCAAGCCCATCAAGTGGTTCATAAACGCCTTCTTGTCGTCGGCCCGCATCATGCTTCGCCTACTAGCACCGCCTCCACTCCTTCCTCCACATACTTTTGCACGTCGGCACGCGAAGAGATGCCACTCAAGGCGGCAATGAACGGCGCTTCCTTCTGTCCCGCTTGGGCCGCCGAGATAAGACGACTGGTGGTGCCCATGTCAACGTTAAAGTCGTGCAGGTTGCGGTTGTTGACGCCAATCAGTTTGGACCCCAGCCGGACCGCGCGGGCCATCTCAGCTGCATTGTTGACCTCCACCAACGGTTCCATCCCCAGTGACAGACTGTAGTCGTAAAGCGATTTCAGCGCCGCGTCCCCTTCCCCAGCGGGGCTGGCGTTGGGGAACATGGCGACAATCAACAGCACCGTGTCGGCCCCCGCCAAACGCGCCTCGGCAATCTGGTACTTGTCCACCACAAAGCTTTTCGCAGCAAAGCGGGGCGGTCTCGCATCCCCTCCACCGCGGCGCGGGCCAATCGAAGGTCCTGCAGCGTGCCTTTGAACCAATGCGTCTCGGTTAGCACCGACACAACGCTGGCTCCGCCTGGGCGTAGGCAAACGCCTGCTTGCCCGCATGCGCCTCGGGATCGATCAATCCCTTTGATGGGCTCGCCCGCTTCATCTCCGCCATGACGGCGATCTGCCCTTGGGCACGAGGGTGCGCAACGGTCTAGCACACTCACCAGTGGAGGTGCCAGGTGCATCGCAATGGACGCTTCGAGCTCAGCAAGCGTTTGCCCCGGCACAGCTTGGGCCGCAGCAATGTCCAATTTTCGTTGAACATGGATGCGCTCCAGAATGGTTTTGCCATCTGGGCCCTTGGTGGGAGGGAGAACGATAGCTTCCTTGGCGGCCTGGGCTGCGGCCAAGGCGGCATCCTCAGTGGCCAAGGCAGAAGTGACGGCAGCCGCTAACGCCCTCTTCGTTCGAGCACTCTCCGCTCCGATGCTTGGGGCGACTTCATCGTCATCTCTGCCGTGCTCGTCTGCTCGCTCTTGTTCACATCCTGAGGGAGGATGAGGGCCTGGGGGCAGCCTTCCACGTGCCGGAGGCCACGTAAGAAAGTTGGCAATCATGTCCTTGCCCAAGCGAGAGAGGATGCCCTCGGGGTGGAACTGGATGGCTTCCATGGCAGGGGTGTGACGGATGCCCATCACCACCCCCGATGCTGTCTTGGATGTGACAGCAAGCTGGGGGGCAGGGTATGGATGTTGGCTGCGAGCGAATGGTACCGGGTACCAATCACACCCTGCGGGTCCAGGCCGGCATAAAGGCCCTTGCCATCGTGCTCCACCAACGATGTCTTGCCATGCACGATTTCCCGGCAAACTCAACCACGCCCGCATAGGCGGCATACATGGTCTGCAGGCCCATGCACACCCCAAAGATGGGAATCTGGCCGGCAAAGTGGAGGATGGCAGGCATCGACACCCCACTGTCTTTCAGCGGGTGGCCTGGGCCGGGACTGATGACGAGGTTGCGGGGCGCCAGCTGCTGGATCTGCGCGACAGTGACCTTGTCGTTGCGAAAGACAATGACGTCGGCACCGAGATCGGTGAGGTACTCGACAATGTTGTAGGTGAAGCTGTCGTAGTTGTCGATCAACACCGTCTTGCCCTGGAACGCAGCCAAGGACGCATCGTCGCGCGCTTCCGCGGGGGCGGCCCCTGGGGATGATGGGGGGAATGTACTCGGACGCGAATGGCCCCTTCATGGGAGCAGGCTGGGGACGGGTGGTGGGTGGGAGCAGGGCGTGGGTGGACGCAAGGCTGAGCCCGGGCTTGATTCTTCACTTCGCCGAGTCACGCACTAGTCCATCTCCGTCCCAGGCGGCTCAGCCTGAGCCTTGCTTTGCCACAAAGCAGGGCGGAATGGTCAAATATTCTGGGCCCCATTCCGCCTCCCAGGGGAGGGGCCGGTCTGCACGTGATTCAATTGCATGATGTATGACCGGTGACCGGTGACGCCTGGCCCAGGGCGGCCTGCAAGCGACGCAGGGCCACACTTCCCACACCCAAGTGCCCCCACAGCCAAGGAATCCGGGCGCCCGGGGTTTCTTCAGCTGCGTGAGTTGATGGTGTGGTGCGTCGAGCACAGATGGACAAGAGGCGTAGATCTAAGATCGAAGGGAGCATTACAGTCACAGTGACTAGTGGCATGCAACTAGTGCTGCCAGTGGGGGGAGAGGCGATTAGGATATTATACCAGTTGGCGGCAACAGAAGCCCGTCCCTTGTTTTGACCATGGCTGGTGAAAAGAAGCGGCCGTATACGCCAGGTCTCCTGGACGACGCCACAGCCTCTCTGCGCGACGCAAAGGTGTCAGGACACGACCAGGGTGCAGACCCTCTCTTGTACACTGGCGCCATGCCAGCTGTCGGTGAAGAAGCCATGCGCAGGCTGCTCGTATCTATAACGTGTACCATGTACATCACGTATCACCCATTGTGCCTTGCCAGCCGCTTGCCAGCCTTTCGCCTCTGCTTTATTGGGCCTACTATTGGGAACTCTGAACAATCGCTGCTTCATCTTCCGATGGAGCCCCGTTCGCAGGCCGCCAGTGTCCAGATCCTTAGAGCGCTCACGCGCGCCTCCTTAGTAGTACCACAGTGCGACGGCTTCTGCCGACCGCGGCGAGTCCATCGTCTCGATTCTCCTCTTCTCTTCCATTGCCGCCATCTATCGCCCCCACTGTGAGGCACAGTCCGCCCCCCCTCCTCCTTCCTTTGGCCATGAGCTACCCTCTCACCCCCATCGTCCACCGCACCGACAGCTCCTCTTCCTCCAATCGTCTCCTTCCGCCTCACAAGGCACTCCCTGTCCAGGGCCGCAGCGCAGGCACTGTTCCGCTCGCCCCAGCTGCACTTGCTCAACAGGCTCAACAGGCTGAACAGCTCCAACGCCTCATTGCCGATGCTCGTCGCACTGCGGAGGGCCTCAAAGCTCAGGTCGTCCAGCAAAGAGACGCACTTGCTGATACCACGCTTCGTTCCGTCAGCCAAGGCACTGTTCCACCTCTTCCGCGCACCGCCCAGCTGCGCGTCCGTCGTACCCTCAAGGGGCATCTTGCCAAAGTATACGCTCTCCAATGGGCGGCCGACTCGCAACACCTCGTGTCCGTCGGGCAGGACGGGAAACTGCTGGTCTGGGACGCATATACCGGCAATAAAGTCCATGCGTTGCCTCTTCATTTCCAATGGGTTATGGACTGTGCTTATTCCCCTTCAGGACGGCTCGTGGCCACGGGGGGCCTAGAGAACGTGTGTTACATCTTCCGTTTGCCTAGTGTCGACGACCCCGTATCGGAATTAGCAGGGTCCATGGCGTACGCAGCCCAACCAGCCCAGGAGCTGGTTGGCCATTCAGCGTTCATGTCCCACTGCCGCTTCATTTCGGATCGGGAAATGGTCACGTCGTCTGGCGACCAGAGCTGCATACTCTGGGATGTGGAAACAGGTCGACCAAAAGCCGAATATTTGGAACATTCAGCCGATGTGATGGGCCTTGCTCTCAGTCCTACCAACCGTTCCATCTTCCTCTCGGGTGCATGTGATGGCTATGCTAAGCTGTGGGACACCCGAGTCGATAGTTTCAAGGGGGCAGTGCGGAGCTTCCATGCCCACGAGATGGACATTAACGCCGTCTGTATGTTCCCAGATGGAAATGCGTTTGCGACGGGGTCGGAAGATACGTCGTGCAAGCTTTTTGATCTACGCGCGGACCGAGAGCTGGCCCAGTATAGCCACCCAAACATCACCACACCCGTCACATCGCTCGAGTTTACCCATTCGGGCCGCATGCTAGCAGTGGCTCATGACGACTCGCGGGTGCAACTATGGGATGCGCTACAGGTGGAGCGGGCAGGGACGCTTTCAGGTCATGAGACCCGCGTATCATGTTTGGGTGTCAGTCCCGACGGACAGGCGCTTTGTACGGGCTCGTGGGATGCTCGTCTGCAGGTATGGGCAGCGTAACTGTGGCATATGAAAGTGGTAGAGGGTATCAGCCAGTATACGGCTCATATGGGGACGCTTCGCTCGACCAACCTCATCCACGTTGAGATACCCTGCGCTGCTCTCGCTCCCAGTAGCTGACGCAAATCGGGGACATTTGGAGAGTCGTTATCTAGTCTTTCCGGCCCTTATGATAACAACGCGAGTGCTGGTCCTGACCAATCACGGGCCACACTTGTCTGGATCAAGTTTTGTCACTGAGCCAGAGCGTTCGCGAGATTGAGTTTGTACTCTCTTGATGTCTGTGGTGGCCCGGTTGTCCCGGCTCAATTGACCCCGAAGAAGGCAGCATAAAGAAAGGCAGAAGGATTGTGTCATGTTGTAGCAAGGGGTCCGTATCCTCCTACTACTCTTTATACATATCTATAGCACCTTCTTCATCAACCATTCGCTGCTGCCTCATTTTTTGTTTCTCGATCCCACAAGAGCCAAAACACTCTATGTTGGAGACACCCGTCGCTTGCTCTATTGTGACGTTTTATACGTTTGGGGGGCACCTACTCTCATAACCATCCCTCTGCTGGAACAAGAAACATCAGTCGCCGTCTTCCAACGTCTCTCTTCCACAAAATGCATCATCATCCCGCACTCCTCAGTAGTCCAGCATCTTCGTAACCATTTCCACGGCAATTCATATATGCCCCATCCCCACAAAAGGGCATGCTCCACACCTACCCTCCATTTTGACAGCAGGAGGGGGAAATTGATTGATATCGTAGGGTAAAAGGAAATGATAATGGCATCAACGTCAAGGGCCTTAATGTCAGGATCGCCAGAGGCCAGGAAAACTGAATCTAGGCCAGGCTGAGCTCCTCTGCAGCCACCTCTCCGTCCAATGCGAAGGTGCGACATTTTGGGGTGCATCGTGGCTGGTTGCAGCCATCAACACGCATCATTGCAGTCCGAACAATTGCAGGTGCCGTGACAGATGGGCGACAGCTACGAAAGCTTCGCCAAATTGGAAGAAGGTTGGCCCCTATATTTTCCTTCATCACGGCGGACAGAGTGGAACGATGAAAAGGGGACAAAAACGGGACGTCTCCCGGGAATCGAGTGACCGAGATGGAATAATATGTCACTTAGAGCCGCAAAGCCCCGCACGCTCTGCCGAGAGACATCTCCAGCCTTGGCAGCAGAAGCACTCCGCAGGTTCGCCTGTCGTTTGGCTTCCGATTTGAATGCCTGTTTGGTTGCTGCCTTTTGTTGACGGCGTAGCTGCTTGTCCTGTTTGGCCGCTTGCTTGCGTGCCTTCTTGTCTTCGGCACTCTCCCCTTTGGGTCTCGTGATGGTCCCTCCGGTAATGGGGCCAATGGTGTCGTCCGACTCCGCTCCACTTTCGTCCCCTTCATCCTCTTCAGGCCCTCCATCTTCGTTAGCCTCCGAAGGGACACTTATTTGGTCTGATGAACAGCTCGAAGGTCCCGCCCGCCGTTTTTGGTACCCCACCACCTTGGACAACCCCGTCCGAAGATCCACTTTAACTTTAGGCTCCACATCTGGCGCAAGCAAACCCCGGGACGAAATGCGCTGGCTTGCCAACGTCGTGGGAGCATACGAGCTCGTGGGCGCAATGGTGACGCTCGCCGCGCTGATCGTTCGGGGGTGGTTCTCCAGGTTGGTTCGAGTAGAAAGAATGGTCTCCACATCCCACTTCTCACGGTTGGAGCCAATGATGCGTACTTCAGGCATGCCAGCGTCGGGATTCTGCTCATACGCTTCTTGCTCGGCAGCCCAAGCAGCCGCATCGGGCATGCGAGCCACTCCCAGGCTCTCGCGGATCAATCCCACCTTGTCTGCCGCCGATGTACCACGAACACCGAGTTTTGGCGCCAGCTTCCCACCATAGACGTCATAATGCTCCATAAAGTCGTTCATAGCCCGATCCAAGGCTTGCTTTTGGGCCTCAGACATCTCCGTTTCGGCAGCCTCTTCCTCCTCCGCTTCCTCCGCTTCCGCTCGTGCTTCGGCTTCCATGGCAATTTCTTGATCATCTTCGTCATCCACCCCAGTACCAAACGCTGCCACATCATCGTCATCGGTATTGAGACGACCATATTGCCGTAGGATGGCATCGAAGCGAGTGTCGACCTCAGAGAGACCCTTGTTTCGGCTCATCGCGCTGCTCGACATGCTAAATGCGGACTTGCCTGCCTGCGATGCCGCATACCGAGCTTTCACACCAGGCTTCTTTTTCTTCTTTTCGTCCCCGAATATAGAGGAGGAGCCTCCCGCTGAGGAAGCCGCTCGTGGTGCCCTCCTCCGGCCAGTTGGGAGTCCTGGCAGGGACCCCACATCGTCTGCCGCTTCGTCATCGTTCTCGTCGTCTGAGGAGGTAGACCGCTGCACCCCTGGTAGGCTTCCAGCCTTAAAGAGCGCGACCCTCTCGGTCAGGGAAAGTTGCTCCTCGTCAATCTCCTCCCCCTGGTCAGCTTTGGCCTTGATCAAATCGGCCGTGTCCATCCAGAGACGCTCGTCTCCTTCGGGTGCGTGTTCCATCCACTCGGGTTGAGCACCATCCTGCGCGCCATCATGAACAATCCCGTCAAAAAAGTCATCTTCCAGGTCGTCCTCCACAAATGCCTCATCTTCGAGCGCTTCGAGCGTCTGGCGCAAGTGAGCGTTCATCCCAGGCTGCAACCCATGCACTTCCCCCTCCTTCGTCCCGGGGGCATGACGGTAGGGTTGGTTCAACTCTAGAGCTGACGGCAAGGCTTCAGGCGGAAGCTGAAGCCCCTTAGACGAGGAAGGCTCTCCCACAGATGATGGAGGGGTGGCATCCTTGAAAGCGATGCCCGTTGCCAGCGGGGCCTGTTTGGGGACTTTGTTCTTGTTGGGGGCCTCGAGTAAGAAGGTCGGCCCCGCCGGGGCGTCATCCTCGGTGGGATCACCCCCTTGGCCAACAGTTTTGAGATGCTGCATGTAGTCATAGTCGGTATCGTCATAGTAGACACCATAGCGCGCCGCCTCACCCACATTGGCACGCTGACCCGACCCAGCGCCCGCTTGCTCAAGTTGGCTGCGCGTCAACCCCGTACCCTTATTACGGCGCAACTCGTTAGGACGCTGGCGCGGAGCGAGAACACGCTGGTCTGCATCAGGGTCGTTGGCGAGGGGGTCGCGCTGGGAGCGGTGTACGAGTTCAAAGTGTTGCGCTTTGGGCGCACGCCAGATGGACTTGGACATGATGGACGGTGTGTACTTAGCTCCGTGCAAGCAAAAGCAGACCCGACCAAAAAAACATCGGTGCAACCTCTGCGACAGCAATTCCGCCGTGCCCCACCTGCGGCGTGAGGGCCTGACCGGTGGCCCCGCCTTGCTCCGCCTATAACACAATTTTGACGTTTCCAGGCGACTCCGCCGGCAATAAACACAACCAACTCTTCGCCTGCCTACACCATCGAGCGTTGGAGCTTGAGCGTTCAGGCGCTCAGGCGAACGGCACCGATCGCCACCGATGGCTTGCATTGTCCTTACTTGTGGATGTATTTGGGCCGCCGTGCTATTAATGGAATATGGACGTCGCAAGGCTGTCTTTGTTGACGTGGCCCCTGATGAAGAAGAACGCGCCGGTGAGCGCGCTGTTGCTGAGAGAGAATAGTCGCATTTTTGGCACTCTGTACCTATTGCATTTGCATGGTTGGGGCGTGGAGATGAGGCAGATTCTGGCTTCCCTAGGCAGATCCTCTGCGGTGGGCACTCGGGAACCGCTCTGTCCGCGCGCCTGAGCCTTCCTTTGTGTTCCTCTGTTCTCTTCACCCCTCTCTCTCCTGCCTTTTGCCTCAACAACCTGCGCCGCTTTCCCACTCAATGCTTCCTTCAAGCTTCATCGATCTAGCTTCATCGATAGCTACATCGGCCCTCCGTGCTCGCAATCAGCTTTCGAATTCTTCCAGGCAGTGGCGGCCATCGACAATCTGATGGCGGTCAGTTCGTCGCAGGGCATCCGTAGCGCTTATTGAGCGCTTGAGCAGAGGGAAACAAAATCAGCATGCGAGACAAGCTGCCGGTGCCGAAGGTATAAGCAACTCAACTCAGTACTCCCAGTTACTCAACCCTACTCAACGTACTCAACTTCGCCTAACCCCAGATATCGCGTGTATCATGCATCGTGTGCGTATCATGCATCAGTAACTCAGTACTCGGGCAACTAGTAACTCATGCATCTGCATCAGCACATCAGCGCCTGCAGTCACAGGTAGTCCCTAGTCACTAGCTAGTCACTGGTCGCCTAGGAGCGAGGATCCTTGTTCATCAAGTTCAAGCAGCATGCATGACTCAGCGCAACTGAGTGCAACTGGCAGAGTCGCTGAACGTTGAACGTTCAAGTTGAACATTGAATTTCCAGCGCCTCAGCGCCTCAGCAAAAATTTAACACTTGCGGGATTCAATGCCAAACACCAGTATTCAATTCTATCGAGTAAAATGCCACTCAGCTGGCCACAACTACCGTGTCTGTATCCCACCACCACTCCTTTCAGCGTTGAGCATTGAGCGCTCAGTTGACCTCCGCGCTGAGCACGCAGAGCATGGAGACCAGAAGTGTGCGCGGGCCTTCCCATCTCAAGGGCATCCTAGTCCCGACCTATGTACCCCCTTCTGAATCCCTGGCTCCGACCTCTAAAAAGTCGCGCTTTAAGGAGGCCTTCAGTGCCTCGAGTGTCCGTGTCGGCCAGACTAAGCCTCCGGTAAACGCGCCTCCCTTGGGTCGCTCCTATCGCCGTGCTGTTCCCCTGTCGCGAAAGGGGCGCGCAACTTTAGAGGGTCCCTCTGTTTTGCATTATGATCCCCGCGGGCCCAACGCCACTTTTGGTGACGGGATGCTGGCGCCCCCTCCAGAACCGATCGATTCCCCTTCGAATTCGTCCCAATTGAACGTTACCGGCGCACTATCTTCCGATCCATCCAAACCAGATACGCTGCACAATGATCCACTCACACAAGGCAGCTCGAATTCCCCTCCCCCGTTGCGCTTTGCCCCTCTTCCTGTCACCGGAAGGCAGCGCCGACGCCAATCCTTCTCTGTGGGCTTGGCAGCGCGTTCCCATCTCCTCTCCTTTCAAGGAAGTGTGCCTAAACAGGCTGCTGCTCCCCCTGAGTCATGGGGAATTGATCCTGCGTTATTGCAGGCGGCGTCGCGGAAGCCTGCGGGCCTTGCGCGCTCAGGTGGCCCCCCACCGCGCCGTGACGATGTGGTGGACGTGGGGGAGGTGGTGCAAGAAGGAGTACGACGCATGTTCCGTCGCTTGCGCAAGGACAAGCCTGTTGCTTCTGAGGAGGAGAAGGTCGCTGTTGCCCCAGTCAACGAACACGATGCGGGTGCCACACATCGTAGCAACTCGATCAGCCTTGCCGAGCTCAAGCTGCATCCGGACCACATCGCTCTCGGTATGTCCTCTGTGGAGGTACCTGAATTCGCCCTGGATGACGAGGAGGAGGAGGAGGAGGAGGAGGAGAGGAGGAGGAGAAGGAGGGGGAGAAGGAGGGGGAGAAGGAGAAACAAGCAAGGCGGGTGCAAGAGGTGCATTCTGGGGTCGATACGGACAGCGGGAAAGTTGAAGAGGCCGGCGACAACCCTTCGCCTCGACCTCACGTATATCTAAGCCCTTATCAGCACCCTCACCAAATCCCGCGCGGTGAGCACGACTACCATCCTCCCGAGTGGGAGGGGAAATTCCTTCCATCCCCCCTTTATAACTTGCCATGATGAACTAATGACTAGCGTGGGGCCCAAGCCCCTACTCTGCATCTCATACCTACCGAACTCCATACTTTACTTCAATTTCATACGTCCAGTGGCGCATAGGACCTGGCCTTCTGGTTGGGCAGTGGTTGGGTGCGACTGAACATGTGAGTGAGACTGTATGGAAGGATTGAAGACCGCGGGGTACAGGTGGGATTCAAGGGTGGTTCTATGTACACGCCCAATGCGCTCAGCTCAACGCTCAACGCGTTCAACTCTCTCAATGTGGTCAGCTCGACGCCCAACGTGCGCTCAACGCTCAACGCGCTTAATGTGCTCAACTCGCTCAACGTTCACCGTTCAACCAACGTTCAACGTTTAGCTGGGATGACTCAACTGTGGCCTGCCTTTTTCCCACATTGGTACTGGGTGGAGGCGTTTCCTTCTCTCGTACAAGGGGGTGAATAGGCCGGTGTTGTCATGGGGGGAGTCCCGAGGTGGGACCCACCCCTGTAGTCTAGGGGTACAAACCCTGGGACGGCCAATCGGAGCCACGCACGGTATGTCCGGCGTCAGATCCTGGTCGAATCGAGCAGGTGTAGAAGCAAGGGAAGACCCTCTAGTTTGGGTGGCTGCCTTCGAGCAAAGGCCGCAGCTCAGACCCTCCGAAGGAGGAGCAGCGTGCGTAGGTCGTCGTACCAGTTAAACCAGGGTTGGCTGCAGCGTTGCCACCCTCGACGCGCTGCAATAAGCCCATGCACCACGTGACGCTTTGCTTGATCGTGGGGCATTTGCGGCGGGGGCAGGCCAGGGCAGGCTGGGGGCCAGCGGGGCGGGTGGGCTGAGGTAATGAAAATGAAGGTTTGATTCCAGTTGCACCGAGCAGAAGCTTGCGCTGCAGGCGCTGCGGCAGGCTGCGGCGCGCTTGTGTGCGGCGCCGTGCATGCCGATGGGGCTGCACCAGGCCGCTGTCGGTGGGAGCCGCTTGCGGAACACCGCCCCCGTGCGCCCCTATTTTTTTTCTTCCCGCGTCGGCGTCCGCCGGCCCAGGATGCAACGCAGGAGCGATGCTATGCGTGCGGCGTGTGCGGCGGCGGCTGCTGCTCTTCCACCATCTCTCTCCTCTCACCATGTCTGCTCCCAACGGTAACTCCCACGCCGACTCCCTGGCGAATGGCATCAGCAAGATGTCTGTCGGCGGCGGCGCTCCAGCCTCCCGCGGCTCCTACGTGCCCCCGCATGCCCGCGGCACCGGCGTCAAGCCCATTGCACCCCCTGGCCAGGGAATGGGTTCTCGGTACGTGGCTCCCCACCCAGTCCCACCTCCATCTTGAATTCTTTCTGACTTAACTCTCTTTTCTTAGCTCCTCCAACTTTTCCGCTTTCGGCAGCAACCGCGGCGGTGGCGGCCGCGACTTCGGCGCCCCGCGCGACTTCGGTGGCTCCTACGGCGGGCGCCGCACCGGTGGCGGCGGCTTCGGCGGGGTGGCGGTGGCGGTGGACGTTTCAACGACGGCTATGGCCAATGGAAGGACGGCGTTCACGTCCCCGGTCCGACTGACACTCGTAAAGAGCTTGAGCTCTTCGGTGCTCCCGACGACACAACCGCCAGCCAAGGTACCGGCATCAATTTCGACAAATACGGTGACATCCCTGTCGAGGCAACCGGCCACGATGTGCCTGAGCCTGTGACTGAGTTCAAGTCGCCTCCCATTGACCCTCACTTGCTCTCAAACATCCTGCTCGCTCGCTACACCACTCCCACTCCTGTGCAAAAGTACTCGTTGCCCATTATAGCTCAAGGCCGTGACCTAATGGGCTGCGCACAAACCGGCTCGGGCAAGACGGGTGGCTTCCTTTTCCCCATCCTCTCGGCCCTCTTTACCCACGGCCCTCCGCCTCTTCCCCAGGAGGTCAAGACGGCGATGGGAATGCGCAAGGCTTTCCCTTCCGTCCTTATTCTTGCGCCGACCCGCGAACTCGTGTCGCAGATCTATGAGGAAGCTCGTAAGTTTACTTACCGCTCTTGGGTTCGTCCCGCCGTCGTATACGGTGGTGCAGACATCGGCAGCCAGCTGCGCCAGATTGAGCGTGGGTGCGACTTGCTTGCGGCCACGCCTGGTCGCTTGGTTGATCTGATGGAACGCTGCCGCATCAGCTTGGCCAACGTGCGCTTCCTTGTGCTGGATGAGGCCGACCGTATGCTTGACATGGGTTTCGAGCCACAGATTCGTCGCATTGTTGAGGGCGAGGACATGCCCGGCGTGATGGACCGGCAGACGCTTATGTTCTCGGCTACGTTCCCCACCAACATCCAAATGTTGGCTCGCGACTTCCTCAAGGAGTACGTCTTCCTTTCAGTCGGCCGTGTCGGTTCTACATCGGAGAACATTACCCAGAAGATTGAGTACGTTGAGGACTCGGACAAGTCATCAGTACTGCTAGATGTGCTGGTGTCGATGCCCTCTGGGGGATTGACGCTTGTCTTCGTTGAGACCAAGCGTATGGCCGACATTCTGTCCGACTTCCTCTTGCGTAACAACATTGCCGCCACCTCGATTCATGGTGATCGCACGCAGTCTGAGCGTGAGCGTGCTCTTCAACTCTTCCGCTCAGGGAAGACGCCCATCATGGTCGCCACTGCCGTAGCGGCTCGTGGGCTTGACATCCCCAACGTGACGCACGTTGTCAACTATGATTGCCCACCGACATTGATGATTACGTTCACCGCATTGGCCGTACCGGTCGTGCGGGCAACACCGGTGTTGCCACCAGCTTTATCAACCGGGGTAACAAGAACATCATGTCGGACCTCATCAATCTCCTTAAAGAGGCCAAGCAGGAAGTACCTGATTGGCTCACTCAGCTCAACCGCGAGTCGAGCTACGGCGGATTTGGTCGCCGGGTGGTGGTGGTGGCCGTCGTGGCGGTGGAGGTCGCAGCGGTGGCAACTTTGGGTCGCGCGACGTGCGTTCCCATGGTGCTCCCAGTCACTTTGGCGGTGGACGCAGCAACGGTCCCCCCTCATTTTCGGGCATTAGCGGCTATGACAATTTCAGCTCTGGTGGCGGAGCACCTTTCCACAGCGGCGGCGCCTACGGTGGCGGCGCGGGCGGTTCGTGGTGGTAAGGCCTCTCTTGCCCTTGCTTGTCCACGAGGAAAGCGATGTTCAGCACTAGGCTAGTTCCCTGTGTCGAGATGTCGCCTTACCTCTGGATTTGATGGAGTGCCGTGCTGTGCCTGCTGTCGGTCTGTCATGGCTCCAGCCAAAAAGTTCTGCTACATAACGATTCCCTCGTTTTGCACATCCGTCTTGCTCCACCCACCTTCCCCTCCATCCCGACTTGTGTTTGTTTTGACCTTCTTCCTTCCCCTTCATCCTTCACGTTTCTACTGCCTCTCTACTGGGATGACGTGATCGTTCCTTGGTGCTCCCTTGTCCATTTTTTACGTGGCCTCGGGGGTGCTTGTGCGCTTGCATAACCCGCACGCCTGCATTCTCTCCTCACGTGGTTTCTCCTGTCGCGCACACTGGTATATGTCGTCACGGCCACATATACCCCCCGCACCGTTTTGGCTTGGTGCGACGCGCGCGACGCCTTTCATATGGCTGGTGCCCAACCGACCAGCCTCTGCTGTCGCCATCACCGTTCCTTTGGGCGTTGAAGCCTGCTGGAAGTGATGGCCCTGTATTTGTACCACGTCCTCTACCGAGAAGAATGAACAGGCGGACTGAACAAAGCACTGTGGATGGCATAGTTCACGTAGGATCGTATAAGAAAGATGTGGACACGACTGTGCCGTCTCTTCCCAAATAATCGATTGACCGACCCTACCGAAAGCCTGACTGCATGACTGGTGGCGATGGCCTGGGCGACGGCAAAGACAATAATCACCGAGCTCAGCTCCGCACTTGAGCGCCTTGAGCGGAGCGCCACCGCCCCCCCCCTCTCCTGTTGTTGACTTCAACTTCGTTCCTGGCTATTCCGTCCATGATCTCACCTCTCTACTCTCCGCGCCGCCCCTGATCACGCGATGACGCACCTGGGGCGGCTAGCATACTTGGCGGGGACACTAGTACCTACTAGTAAACAGAGTAGTGTGACTGTGTGGCAGGACTAGTTTACTGGAGAGCTTTGTGAGTGGATCCATATAGTGGCTTGTGCATGTGACTACTATAGTTACTAGTGACTAGTAGTGAAGCTAGTGAAGCTAGTGCTACTAATATAGCTAATCGAAATTTCTCGTCACAACGTTGCCGCCGATCTCGCCACAGGGTAGTAACTTGATACCGTTAGACTATGATTAGAATTGCCACAACCTTGTACAAGCAAAGCTGGCGGCAAGATGGTCGCAAGGTCGAGACAATCTGCCCGACAGCTTGGCGCCAGGTTGCCCCCAGCTATCCCCCACCTATCCCCGGACAGTCCGCAGCCTTGCTGGCAGGCTGGTGGCAAGGCTAGCCACAGATTGCCACCAGGCTGGCGGCTAGAGTGGTGGCTAGGTTGTCACAATGCTATCAGATCAGGGAGTGGATTATCTTTAAAAGCATGCATTGCCATGGTTGTTTAGACACAGAGAGAGAGTAGAGGAGCGCTGAGGCAACGGCAGGTTGTTCGAGGAGCCTCAGGACGGCGGCAACCAGAAGCTTTGCCTTCGTCGTCTAATCGCGGACCAAAAACATCATGGGGACGCCGAGATGATAGGGACCGAGAAGGGCAAAGATACAAGGGCCACATACAACTTGCGGCGTGGGGGCGAAGCGTCATCGCGTTCGAGAGGGAGAATGAGTCCCGGAACCATACGGCGAACGAAGATCTGTGTGCAAGCCTGCACATGTTCCGTGGTCGTTGCCGCAGCACTTGAGCGCCTTCTTCAATCATCCTGCTTAAAGGCGTTGTCAGTGTATGGGCGGATAAGGACAAAGCGCAAGTACTGACCGTCGAGCCCTGGCCGGAGAAACCGTCGCCGTCGACCGTCCGCTCGAAGCGCCCTTGTCGTTGATGTTCAATCGCTGTTGGGAGGCATGACCGATATCTTGACGTGAAGGATACCAGGCAAGACCATGCCACCAGGCGTGGTCGACTCGTTTCCGTCAGCTGCGCACAGACGAGTCAGTACGACAAGCATCCGCCCGGGGGGCGTGGACATACCGAGGCCAGGCCCTTGCACAGCAAGCACATCGGCGGGGGTGTATATAATGGCAGCGCAACGAGCCGGGCACATGGCGCCAGCTCTGGTAGCACAGTGTGTGGCCAGCGAGAGAGAGGCGGTGGTGATGGTGGTGGTAGTCGAGAGGCAAGAGCATCGGCGCAGCTGCATGCGGTTATAGACGCAACCACCGGTGGTCCACCCGCATGGCGCCAGTGTTGTCCCCCACGCCACCGCCAGCCCACGGCGCCCCCCTGCAGCCTGCCAGGGCGTTTCATATATAGATTCTTTTTAAGTTGTGCACTTGAGATAGTCGTGACAGCAGCTATATACAGCACGAATACTCCAGTCCAACTATCTCGTTGCGAGAGAAGACCACATTCGCACAAGTCGCGGGCAAGACCGAAGGGAAATTGTCTCTTTTTTACTCGCTCAACAAAACTAAGGCAATTGAGAAGGTGCAGCAGCCTCTCGTGTGCATCGGAGCATCCAGTTTGTATCAGGAGACGATGTACATTGTGTTCTTCGGTCGACGGCATTTTCCAGCTCATACATGTCCTCGAACCCTTCCATCCGCTCCAAGATGCCACAGTAAACCAAGCCCTGGTCGCCCAGGGCTATGGTCCAGGTCCTCACAGGGACGGGTTCATGGAAGAACCACACAAGGGACGATGGGATCTGATCGGCAAAAGCGACTGAGCCGATGGTCAATAAGCGTCCACGCGATCTGGATATTCACATGTACCTTGGCGAACCTATTCACCTGCTCGGTATTACCGCGCCTTTCTTTCTCGTCTTGTGGCAACACGACGCCGACAGTGACTTGTGATACAACATCGTGGCCAACTCGGCCCAGGATGAGACGACCAAACTGCTGAAGTTCACATGTCGAAACGACATGTACCGTCTTTCTTGCCTAGGTGAACATGACCAAAAGCTGCACCTCAACGACGGCCATCAGTAAATTGCCTTGCACTCCACCGCGCAGCGGAAACTCTTGGCTTACTGACTTCCATCCTGGCACGACATCGGCACGTGGGACGGGGAGGAAATGAAGAAGGGCATCAGCACCCTCAGTGCCACGGCCTGTGACCGAAACAACTAGTCCGTCTCCAGCTGGAGGGATGGGCCAATGGTTTTGCAGACAATGTGTCCAATTGGCCAAGCTCTCTTAACAGCCTGCTTCTGGGCAACATGGACATATCACGGGCCGAGTCTAGATGGGCAAAGAACCTTTCTTGTTTGCATCAGAAACAGCAAAGTCTCTCCTCCCGTTGTGCGAGCAGCTGGTCAAACAGCTTAAGTGTGAGTATCACTACCTAGACCAAGTTGCTTGCAGTGTGAAGCCGCCGTGATTCCTGTGCACGGAAAGGAAGCTTGCTAATGCCTTTTTCGAGCATACACAGGCGGTATCACGAGGAGCTCATCCCTGTCTGGGATTCGACTACCGAGGGATGGATCTTTGTACAGCTCGTGTTGCCGATAATGAAGGGCGATAACGAGATGGCTTCAGTGATGTGCATGACTGCTCACGTGTGCTGTCGTTTGTGCGACTGCGGATGGCAACGGGGTATAAATACATTGGCGGAGAACGTGACTGACTGTCTGGTGCGTACACGAGGCTCTAGTGCTGTGCTGAGTGTGCACCAAGGCGACTGACTAACTGGCGAACACATTAAGACGGAAAGGAATCTACGTTCAAGCGTCGAAGCTACTATAGGCGCGAAGTCGATCACCAGCTCGATATGGTCGTCCAGAACGACGGTCGGGTCGACGACCGAGCAAACCAGACGGGGGTGAACGACAAGTATTTGAAGGACGCCTCCTTTCTCCTGTTTAAGTACCGAAAGAGTCTGGATGACTCGGCAGGGGCAAGTAATAGCAAGAAACGTAAGAAGCCACTCCCCGATTTCGTCTCGGGGTCCTGGAGCTGCTGGATGAGTTTAAGCAAGACGGGCTCGGACATCGGCGGTGCAGCGCTGCTATACGTTAGTGCTTAACCACTTTGTCACACTCTCTCTCCCCACATCGACATCCTGCGACTTGCTGACTTGGCCTTTGCCTAGGACTGGGCGGTCGAGGACGATAATGTTCCATCGACGGACGAAGACATTGTGCGGGCAGTACGATTACAGCAATGAATGTGTAGACGGTTCCATATGGGCTACGAATGATACTATGAGAAGTTGTACCCACCACTGATGTATACTCTTCACCACCAGTCTACAAATGTTTTTGACGACTCTTCGTGTGAAAAACGACATACGAATATTGGGTCCAGTGATCGCCGCAAAGTAGTTGCTTTTATGGTGCAACGGTCTATGTCACTTTCAGCGGGGGAAACCACAAGTTCGATTCCTGGACACACCTTCCTTTTTAACATGGGTAGATGCTACCCGCTATCCACAACGTCGCGAAATAGGGTGGCGGGCAAGATTGCGACTAGAATGGCGGACAAGGTTTTACTAGAATGGTGGGCAAGGTTGCCACGACCTTTATAGGCAGCAATCTAGGGACAACCTCGCTGGCGGCCTTGCCGCGGTGTGGTCCAAGAGGTTGGGGCTAGCTGTGTTGGTGAGGCTGTGACAGGGTTGTGCCCCTCAAATCTAAGACAAGCTTGTGGCGAGGCGGCAAGGTTCTGGGCTAGAAATTTCGATTAGCTATAGTAGTGAGCCTGGAAACCGAGGGATTGGTAAGACCGGAGGAACCCAAGGGATTGGGTGAAGAACCTCTGGAAATGTAGAGCAATGCAATCGCGATGGTGGTGGTTAAGGTCTAAGCCTTGTGCCACACCTAGAGACAGGGGTTCAGACAAGCCTGAGTATACACGTGGAGGCTTCGGAGGACAAATCAGGGGTGAAGGGTGATGAGGCGCCTTGGCCTAAGTACGGGACCACGGGTCCCAACACCCCCCCGGGCCAAGGGAACGAAAGAAGCCCGTTGGCCATCAACAAAAGAAAAGTAGAAAGGGGATCAGCGCGAAGAAAGAGAAGCCAAATCGAAATTGTTACGCGCAGAAATGATCTTGGGAAGAGAAAGAGGTTTGGTGAACCAGTCAGGGAGAGGGTTGCACCTGGAGTAGTGGACTTTAATTTCGCCTCGGTGGATGCGTTCCCGCACCTCGTGGTACGAGACGTCAATCTCCCGTATTTTGCCTAGGCTGCCGAGCTTTTCGGCCAACGCTTTGGCAGCGGTGTTGTCAACAAAGAGCTCAATCGGGTGATTAGCCTTGCAGACACCAAGTTCAAACAGTATGTTGCGAATGAATAGAGCATCTCGAAGGCCATCTCCCATGGCTAGGTATTCAGATGCTGCTGTGTTGCTCACACCTTGATTTTGGGACTTGGAGCCCCAGGATACAGGCACACCGAAAACAAAAACAACATGGCCCGAAACGGAGTGAGAGTTGCTCTTGTCTGATGCAAAGGAGGCATCGGTGTGCAGCTCGAGTAGAGGGCGAGATCGGTTGGGTGTGAGGCACAAAGAGTAGTCAGACGTACCGGCGAAGAAACGTAATAGGTCCTCCGCTGCGCGTCGGTGGGCGGCGGACGGGTCGTCCATAAACCGCGCTAAAAAGGTAGCCGCAAAGAGGGCATCAGGCCGGGACATACGAGCCGCCCACAAGCTGGATCCGACAATAGAACGGTAGGCACGGTGCTCGTCTCGAGTGGCACGCTTTTCGTGTTCGGGTCGCTTGGGAGGCGGAAGTTGGTGGCCGATTGGAAGGTAGCGGGGCCGGTGAGGTGATATGTCATGCGCGGCAAGCGTCTCAGCGATGAATTTGGGTTGGCTGATGTACAGTCGTCCATCGATACGGTCGTATTGGCAGCCGAGATGGAAACGTAGGGGGCCGTTGGACTTAATTTGGATGCTGCGCCTTAATTCCACTAAGAATTCATCATACGCTTCTTGGGACCGACACGCGACCAAAAAGTCGTCAGTGTGGACGGCGATTAGGATCAGGCCAAGAGGTTCGGTGCGACGTATGAACAGGCAAGGCTCTGATTTTAGGCTAGTGAAGTGGAGTCGGTCGCAAAGGAAAGTGCGGAGCCAATCTCCAAAGTTGGCCCCGCTCTGGTGCAGGCCATAGAGACTTTTCTTGAGTCTCCAGCAATGACCGGGCGCTTCTGGGAAGAAGGGGGGTGGTCGAACATAGACGAGCTCGTTGATATCGGCATAGAGGTAGGCAGCTTCCACATCGGCAGAAAATAAGTGGAGGCCATCAGCTTCGGCCAACGCAATTAGCGTGTTGACGGCAGCAGTACGAACGGCAGGAGCAAAAGATTTCGCCCATGTGCCAGGAACTTGCCGGTGCCCTCCCACAACGTAGCGGGCACGGTACTTGAGGAAGTTAGCATCCGCATCCGTCTTAGTACCTATGACCCACATGCCGGGAAGGGGTTTGATCCCTGGGGGGATGGGTACAACTTCCTTCACGTCACGCTCGTCAAAACGCCGAAGCTCGAGGCGCATTGCCTCGAGTACGCCATCAAAGGCAGGGTGACCCACCAACTTCTTGATGTTCTTGGGGGCCACCGGGACCCCATCGGTGGTCAGTATGACCTCGGTGTCACTTGCCGCGGATTCGATTGCGAGTGCAATGGGGGGCGAGCTTGGCTCCGAAGCAGGTAGCATGGATGTGTCCGGCGCTGGTCCGAAAATACTCACCAAAGCCTGCATTCCTAGGGCGGAGAGGGCGGCCGGGTTGCCAAAGATGCTAGGGGCCTTGTTGACGAGCAGGGAAAAGGTGCCATCGCGCAAATTGTCGTTGGCTGGAATGGACAGGTCGAGGGGTGGAGCGTTGATACGCGCTTGGCGAACGGGATTGCGACGCACGAGTGCGGGGACGGCTGTATCGGTCAGGGGCACGGTCACGGGGGCGAGCGTGTCGGTGGGGGAGAGAGGGGAGGGGGATAGGGCGGGAGAGGAAGGGGAAGTGGAAGAGGGAGGGGAAAGCAGGACTTGGTGGCCAGTGTCAACGGCATCTTCTGTGATAGTTTCATTTTCTTCGGCTTGCTTTGCCTGGCGTTGTGCCATGCCTGCGGGGTCAGATGCAACAGGTTGGGGGGATACATGTGGGGGGTTGGAGTTGGTGGGAGTGGGGCCAGGCTCTGAATTCTCATTTTCGTTGGCTTGAGCCGGGCGATGTGCCTCTGTTTTTCGTTCTTTTAATTTTCTTTTTCCATGGGGGGCATTGTCTTTCTTACCATTAGTATCGCGGGTCAGTTCATCTATCGCAAAACGCACACGCCGGGGTGGGGAGCTGTCTGACTTCCCACCAGCACCCATTTCTCCGCCCCCCGCACCTCTCCGCCACCAGCAGGGACAAGGGGGTCCAGATGAAAGTGCGTGGGATATTCGGTGGTGTACGGGACATGCGTCCAGGTGGACGGCTTTTTCCAACGGAATCCAACTTGGCCGTCGTCCTGGTGGATGGCAAAGAGCCACCCCTTCGAACCGCGGCCGTGCCCGTAACCCACCAACATTGCTGGGACGGCCCGCGGACCAAGTTTGCCGCCCTCGCGTTGGTTGGGCAATAGGTGCAGGTAGGCAAGAGTGCCAAAACCGCGCATGCGAAGGGAGGGTTTGAAGCCATGGTACCGGACAAATCGGCTGTCCCCACCCAGTGCTTTCGGCGGCGACTGGTTGTGTGCATATGTGGCCGCCAACAAGCTGTGTTCCCACCACTCGTCGGGAGTCAATCTGTTGGCGATTACCATGAGTCGAGCGCGATCCGTAATCGATCTTATGGCGCGTTCGGCGACCCCATTGGACGCACTTTCGCCAGGATTGGTGCGCTCGCTCACTACTCCCAGCTCGCAGTAAAACTCGTCCATTGCGGTGGTGAGTTCAGGCGCATTGTCAGAGCGGACCGTCTGAAGGGGGCGGTCGGGATGTTGGCGATGCTCGCGCCGGATGAAGGCTTGAAGTTCGGCTGTGGCATCACCCTTGGACACCAGGGGTAGCGTCCAGGTATACCGCGTAAAGTCGTCGACAATGATAAGGGCGTAAGTATGACCCCGCCGCCTTGGCGGGATATGTCAAGGACGTCGAGGTGGAGGAGAGAGAAAGGGCGAATGGTTCGGATTGGGCGTCCAGTCGTGGCGTGGGGTGGGGCAGTGGCTCTGCTTAATGCGCATGGTGCACAGTGCCACGAGGACCGGACTAAAGCGATGTCGCCACTGTTGACCCGTTCGAATGCTGGGTCATCCGACGTGAGGGATGAAAGTTGATCTAGAGGTGCATGATTCCATCGGATGTGGGCGTTTTTCACCTTGACCAGGGTTGCATCAAGGTTGAGTAGCGAAGTGGCGCTGTTGGCTGTGGCTGTCGTATTGGGCGCCAGAGTAAGGGAATAGCTTGAGTCGGCGGCGAGACGAAAAGGTTCGCCGTGTCGTCCGAGATAGAGACCATGGCCACCTGGAGGGATCCAGCTGCCAATGCCTGCGATAGATAGATGGTAAGCGCTGAGCAGGTTGGTCGGGAAGGTGGGGCAGTACAAGCTGCCGGGTAGGTGGATGCGGATAGGGGCTCCGTTCTGGGTTTGAATGTACATAGAGATGGTGCCAATGCCTTCAGTGTATGCGATCTGTCCGTTTGCCACTGCTATGGGCTCGCGGTGTGGACGAAGATTGATAAACGCACTTCGTTCATTGAATACGGATGGTCTCGCACCTGAATCGTGTTGCGCAGGGAGGTTGGCTGGCTTGGGTGGTGTAGTGGCTGCCATAGGGGTTACTGCATGGGCAGATGAGGTGGTCTGGGCTGTCGTAGCCGGCCGGCTAAAGTGGCCGCCACGTTGGCCACCACGGTGACTTCCTCTGTACCCGCTGCCACCTCGGCCTCGTCCGCGGCCTGTCACCGTACTGCTTGTTTGGCTGTGCGACGTGGCTTCCGAAGGGGCCGTACTGGAGGGAGCTGGGCTTGAACTGGAGGTACTGCCGTAGTTGGAGCCTTTGAGTTCGCTCACTGCTCGGCGCAATTCGGCGTAGCTGCTGTTACGATGGAGGTGCAACCACCCCTGATCAGTAACGCCTTTCCGTAGCATCTGTGCTAGACCAATCTCGTCCAGCTTGGACTTGGACGTCATCTCGTACTGGGTTACCGCCACAGTGAACTCATTCAGGTATTGGCGGCCCGACTTGGTGCCCATTTTGAGAGTGAGAACCTTTATGAGGATATCACAGATCTCAGTGTCTGAAACGGTGCCGTACAAATCACGCAGAGCATGATAGTATGCAGACCCTAGAGCCGGCGTGCCATCGCCGGTGATCTGCTGGACGACGTCGGAGTCTATCCACGGGAGTAGAATGTTGGCCAAGTGAGCGTCCAGTTCTGCGTTATACCCGTCCAGGGCCTTGCCCTGTTCCAGATGCTCACGCGCTCCAGGGATAATCTGGATACGAGGGAGGAAGATCCGGGTCCATAACCAAAACGAGCTGTTGTTGTGGAAACGCTCGTGGTACGGCACGTTGCTGCGAGTGGCACTACGGAGGAGCTTGTCGGGAGTCAAAGCCCACGGGTTGTCGTCGACGGCCGGAGTTGACGATAAGGCACCTTCGTTCTTGCTAGCATTGGGTGGATTCTCACATGATAACATGACAATGGCTTCTGTGGTCGTCTTTTCGCTGTACCCAAGCTTGATACCAGTGTCCTGTAGCTGTTTGAGGGTGATGTGTTCGGGAAACAATTTGAACATGTTGCGAATGCGGTCGGCGAGGGTGGCGACGTCGTTCGCGGTGTTGTCGGGGCCCACGGGGGTGGGTTGAGGTGTAGGGGTAGATTCACGCGATGGTGTCAGCGGCGGGGAGGCGTGGTCAACTCCGACGGGAGTGGTGCTCTCTTCTGCTCCGGCAGTTGGTGAAGTAGGGGTTGAGGAGTTGAACCAAGACTCCTGAGTCTGAGAGCTCATGATGCTTGCCATTAGCTTACGCAGTTCGAGCAAGCGCTTGTGGATAGGGCCGGCAGCGGAGGACCGAAGAGTGTAAGAGTGGAAGGCTCAGGGCTGAGCGTCAAGAGGATTGTAACTCTGTAAGACCGGAGGAACCCAAGGGATTGGGTGAAGAACCTCTGGAAATGTAGAGCAATGCAATCGCGATGGTGGTGGTTAAGGTCTAAGCCTTGTGCCACACCTAGAGACAGGGGTTCAGACAAGCCTGAGTATACACGTGGAGGCTTCGGAGGACAAATCAGGGGTGAAGGGTGATGAGGCGCCTTGGCCTAAGTACGGGACCACGGGTCCCAACAGGATTCCCCGAGGATCAGTGGTGCAGATCATGCGATCATGATCGACTGCAAGAGGGAAATATGCCGCGGAAGAGATAAGAAGATCGTTGTGGAGCCTGTCGAGGAGGGCGTCATTGAATCAACGTCAGATGGGCGTAGAAGATGGGCGCAGCAACCATCAATAATACAGCTTGAAGTTCCCACAGGAGCCCCACTCACACAGGAGTGCGTCTGGAGTTACTACAGTAGTTACTAATTCATTGCGTAACAGTGGACCGTGTCCCAGGCGTTATCTGGGCTAAGACGCTAAGGCCAGCAAGGCCACGGCGGTTGCCGCTTATCGATGAAAGCAACAATGCATAGTTTCAAACCCACACCGATGGGGATTGATTGAGATCGATTGATGTGATCGCGCCGACATCAATGAGGCGCGCCTACAAAGCGATTGGTGCTGTTCGACAGGCAGCAGCTGATAGCAACACTGGCGGCCTTCGCGGTCGGATCCGCACCCGATCATCCGCTTTCCCACCCCGCGCCCCAACCGACGAGGATAGGCGATGGTCGATGGCGACCCTCGCCCCTCTGCACTGCGCTCTCCAAAAGACCCCGGCTGGAGCCATGCTCGACCGAGACAGGCACCGTGCTTCCCGGGAGCACCAGGCACGGGGCCAGTTGTGCGTTATCTATGTCCCGACCTGCCACGGTGCCCCAGCCCCCGACGCCAGGCGGCGGGGGTGCGGGGAGCAGCGCACAAGGCCAGTGTTGCTGCCACCGTGCGCACCACACTGTGGGCTGGGGCACGAGATCGCTGCGGGCGGTCGGATCGATATGGGCGCCGGGAAGAGCTGGTATTTAAGCTGGGGGCGGGGCCGGCTGCGGTCGTGCTTCTTTCCCCTTCCTTCCTTGCCTGCGTGCCCCCCACCCAGGTGCTCCCCCACCGCCATGCTCTCTGCCCAAGCTGCCCAGATGCAAGACCCACCGACAAGTGAAGCGGCCCTGCTGCCACTCATCTACAACGAACTCCAAGAGCTCAAGCGCAAGAACGCCCAGCTCGAGGCCAAGCTCGACTCGCTCACCGTACCCTCCGGCGCCAGCTCCCCCAGCGTCCTCCCGATCGGGAGCCCCTCGTCTTCTCTCCGCCGCCAATCGGCTGGCGGACTGACTCCGGTCGATTTGTCCAAGCCCATCAAGGTGCCTGGTGGGCCCACTGCTGCGCTTTCCTCTTCGGTTTCCGCCACCTCGTCCCCCACTACCTCGAAGCTGGTCCCCAAGGATGGTACTGGCTTGCACGTCAGCCAGAAGACACTCGATCGGATCCAGGAAGTTGAAGACTTCTACGCCAACAATCGTGTCATCCTCACCACCTACCCTAACCAAGTACGTCGGTCCTCCTTGCCTTCATGAATCTCCATCAACTTTCTGGTTTACTAACATGCTCACCTCTTTCCTCCCATTCAGATGGGAATCGATCCTTACCCGCTGAACTTTGGACATCCAGACCCCAAGGTGCGTGGGCCGATTGTCGCCAGCCGGCACCCCAACAGTATCAAGCGCCGCAACGCGATTGGTGCACACTCTGGTTCGTACATGGTGTATAAGGCGCTGGCAGTCGCAACAGGTCAGCTGGCAGTGAACCACATGCCCGACTTTACAAACACAGAACCAGCCTTCGACATTATCCCCCAACCTGCCTGGGGCGACCCTTACAAGATCTGCACCCTTGACCCCTTTGGTCACATTCCCCAGGTATTGTTCAAAGAGCAAATTGCGGCTGGTCTTGATGTGCGCCCAACTATGGCGGCCACTAAAGCATTTATCAAGATGCGTGAACTGGACGATGCGGTGGAACTGGGCCGCCTGGCGGTCGATGGCGAATTTGTCATCAAGTCGGAACGCTTGCCTGGGATGGATCCAAGTCAAGACCCGGGGGTTGAAGTAGCGTCGTCCAAGATTGCTGTCGAACCTGTCTGGTTCCTTCCCGGTATTGCCCAGCGTCTGGGTATTTCGGAGGGTCTTCTTCGTCGGGCGCTGTTTGAAGAGACCGGGGGTATGTACCCCGAGCTCATGACCCGGAACGACCTCCAGGTGTTCCTGCCACCCATCACGGGAGCTACCGTTTACATCTTTGGCAACCCCGACTACCTTTCGGATCCCACCAAAGAGTTGACGGCCCGTGTGCACGATGAATGCAACTCGTCCGACGTTCACGGGTCTTCCATCTGCACTTGCCGCCCCTACATGATTTATGGGATTGAGGAGGCGATTCGCTGCGCCCAGCGGGGCGGGGTGGGACTTCTGGTCTACCTCCGTAAGGAGGGTCGCGCGCTGGGAGAGACAATCAAGTTTATGGTGTACAATGCTCGCAAGCGTGGCAAAGACACGGCCGACGCCTACTTTATGCGCACCGAGCGGGTTGCTGGCCTGGAGGACTCGCGCTTTCAACCGCTCATGTCAGACATTCTTGTCTGGCTCGGCATTCAGAAGATTGACAACATGATCTCCATGTCCGACATGAAGGCCGGCGCCATTCGTGCTGCTGGTATTGAGATTATCAACCGCTACGAGATTCCGGACAACCTTTTGCCTCCGGATGCCCAGGTTGAGATTTCGGCCAAGATCCATGCCGGGTACTATTCATCCAAGAAAGTGAGCGACAAGGATTTGGCGGAAGTTGTTGGTCAGAACTGGGAGAACATTCACCAGTAACAGTTTAACGGGCCATCTTTTTCTCTGTTCTGCTGAGAATGCGAAACAACTACTCGTGCAGTCGTTCCATCGACCTGTACATTCGACCCACCATTTTCGTACTCAAATACCAACGTGACTGATACAAACACAATCAAAATATCGGCATCCCATCTTTGGTCTACCATAGGCTCTCATACAGAGGTGTAACTAGAGCGACGGGCCCGCCCTCCCGTTCAATCAAAACGAGTGCCAACATGTAATTCTAGTTCCAGGATCAAAGTGTTTATCGCACGAAAAGAGGTCGGGTTAACCGGTCACGGGATCACATAAGACGTCAAAACCACAAGGGAGGCTATATCATGCAAGCCCCCCATCCAGCACGGAGTAGGCCGCTGGCTGTGACCGTAGTTGCGGGGACATGGTGGGTACCAGCCAAGGCGATGTGCACTAAAGGATCTTCTCCCATGGCAGGCCGAGGGCCAAAAAGTCTGCTTGAAGGGCCCCATCCATCCGCCGATGCCAGAGCCAGAGGGTTCTCGCCTACCCCTGGGTCGAGAACAGCCTCAACGTCACGCGAATACGTCTTGATGATCCTCCGCCGCCGGCGGGATAGATTGTGCTGTGCGGCGAGGATGGCTGCAAAACCCAGCGTTAGCACTCGCTCGCCGGTGAGGCTCTAAAGTTGTGTGTAAGTGGTGTGGACGTAGACGTACTGGACTGGGCTTCGGTAAGGGTGTGAAGCAGCGTAGCCATCTCCCTTCTAGGGCCCTCCATAGAAGCGCTCAACTTGTTTGTGACTTGCCTCTGTTCCTAGTGAGAGAAGCATGTGACATGATGTGAGAAGTGTCCAAAGGTAAGATGAGAATGGGGACAAGAAAATACTCACCTTTTCACGACTGGTCACCTCGTGTTCCACAGACGAGATGAGAAATAGAAGATTCTTGTTGGATGACTGGTAGGGAGGACCCGCATCTTGAGCCACCGGGACGGAGACTTTTTGGAGGTAGTTCCGAAGTAGGCCCTCGATCTTGGTGCCGTCAGCTTGGGCTGTGTGCACCGCCTGCCTTCCTGCTGAGTCAAGGGAGGTCATAATTCCCTTCCATCGCTTCTCAGCATTGGAAATGGTGTTCGATGCTCGTTTGCGATGTACATCTGATTGAATTGATAATGAAAATGGCGTTAGCGGAGGGTGACACCTTGCTTCAGGGAGCCAAAATGTCCCTCATATAATGGAGACATGCAGATAAAAATGCAGCCATTCTTCATACACTTCCTTGCCGGGAGAAAAAGGGGGGGGGGGGGGGTTATGACGCACTCAAGAGATCTTGGACAATTCTCTCCACATCTTCATCGTCGTCACTTGGTGCGATAAATGAAGCGGAGTGTCAGACATCCATCGAAAAAGAGAAGCATGTAAACTTGACCCAAAGACGCGCACACACCATGCCTGAATGCAGGCGGAACCAAGCCAGAAGATGGATAGACCAACGTACCCTGTAGGAGCACCACGAGGTTTCTTTGGGTTGCCTCGAGCATTCGCTTTCTTTTTCTCCTGATGATATTGCTCATAGGAAGATAAAGGGCTGGGATGCTCGTTATCGCCAGTGTCTGCCGAGACGTAGACGTCATCGTCGTCGGTGGAAGGAATGCTGGGAGAATGATGCTTGCGCTTCCCTGGGGCGAGTGGGCGTTGGGGGGTGTTTCTCTTGGCAGTACTCAGCTTGGGACGTGGGGCCATCGTAGTGTAAGGACGGTCAAAACGCCCCGATGGTCCAGGATCAAGGGTGGAGAAAAGAGAAGAGAAGAGAGGAGGCACTGGGAGTGCTATAATAATACCCTTAAGGCTCGTCTGCAATGTACATGCCGTTTCAATGTTTCATGCCTCCACATAGTAGTGAAGGCGGCCTTCTGTTGGCGCTGGACAGCATCGGACCTGGCGGATGCTTGGCAGGTGCTTATACTTTTTTTTAGCAGCTTCCAGCTCAGATCCCGTCCACATGCAATGTGGACGGTCTCAGGTCGACAACCGCGGTACCCCGGAGGCGGGAAGACGACGTCGAGCGTGGCGCCTTCCAGCCTCCACTGGAGGAAGTAGCCGAACTAGTTTCGCATAGAAATTACTTCCCGCCAGATGCCCTTTCAGACTTGCCTAGCTAGCCACAAAACGATGTTGGCCCTCTGGCCGGGCTATTGGATTAGATGTGGTGGTGACATTGAAGGCCAGATGAATCGAGCGGCTGTGGGCTCAGCGTAGGCGCTCAGGTTGAGCGGCCTCAGGCCCAAAATCCCATCCAGGCGCTATCGTCATGGTCGCCACGCTCGAGCTTTTTAACGTAAGATGTCCTGCTTAGAGCATGAACGACAGAGGGTTCTCAAGAGTATCCTTGAACGCCTTCATCCAGCGCGCTGCCGTAGCACCGTCAATCACACGGTGGTCCGACGACAGGGTGGCCTGCATCACGTTCACCTTCTTCCACCCCTTTTCGGACGAGGCATCGGGTACGATGCGGGTGTCGGTGCCGCCAATGGCCAGAATAGCGCTCTGGGGCGGGTTGATGATGGCGGTAAAGTGGCTGATGCCAAACATGCCCATGTTTGAAATGGTGAAGGTGCCACCTTGGTACTCAGCCGGAGCAAGCTTGCTCGCACGAGCCTTGTAGGCCAACTCCTTGGTGCGAGCCGAAATAGAGGCCAGCCCTTTGCACCCACGTTGTGTACAATGGGCGTAATCAGACCGGTAGGGGTAGCAACAGCGATGGAAATGTCAGCCACATTATGTTGACGAATAATGTCGCCGTACCAGGCCGAGTTGACTTCCGGCACCTGCTGAAGTGCAACCGAGGCAGCCTTAGTGATAAAGTCGCCCACCGACAGCTTCGAGGCCCTGATTGCATCCTTGTCCCCGCGAGCCTTCTCAGCCGAGGCAGCGTTAAAAAGCTCACGAAGTTGCAGTACACGGTCCATCTCCACGTCGATCGAGACGTAGTAGTGCGGCAATTGCTGCTTGCTCTCCGTCAGGCGAGCAGCAATGGTACGACGCATGTTGGTGACAGGAATGTCGGTAAAGGCAGCCTCCTGTCCCGGGGCAGCAGGAGGTGGTGGGGGAGTGCTCTTCGCTGGGGCCGGGTGGGGGCAGCGGAGCGGAAGCCTGGGCGGAAACAGCAGCGGGGGCCTTGTATCCCTCGACATCAGCCTTGACAATGCGGCCATTGGGGCCAGTACCCTTGATTTGGGCCAGGGGAATGCCCTTCTCTGGGCAATTTTACGGGCCAGAGGCGAGGCAAATACGCGTCCACCCGACGGCACATTAGAAGTGGAAGCGGGAGGGTGCAGATTTGCTCTCGGGCTCAACAGACTTGGCTGCCTCGGGTGCAGGCTCAGCCGGCTTGGGCTCCTCGGGCTGGGCGGGGGTTGCTTCGGCGGCCTCAGCTGCCAAGGCGTCGACGCCGCTCAGATCATCCCCTCCTCCGCGGTAATTGCAATAACACTGTTGACCTGAACGTCCTTGGCGCCATCTCCAACCTAGACGAAATACAACAGATTAGGCGTGCGCATTGCAGGGGTAGAGAACGTACAATGATCTTGGCCATTACACCATCGTCAGCAGCCTCGACATCCATGGTAGCCTTGTCGGTTTCGATCTCGAGCAACACATCACCAGAGGCAAACTTGTCGCCAGGCTTGACGTGCCACTTGGCAATGCCACCTTCGGTCATGGTGGGCGACATGGGGGGAAGGCGAACTTTTGGAGGGCCAGAGAGCGGGACGAAGTGGCCAGGCCGCGGACAAGGCCCGGGCGGGCGGTACACGCGGCGAGTCGAAGGGCAGCAGCAGACAGCATGGCAAACAAACGCAAGGCGGCCGACGGGCGGAGGCGCTGCAGACGAGATGAGGCAACGAAGACGAGCTGGCGGTGGCCGGAAGAAAGAAAAAACTAGACCAAGTTCGACTGTATCATCTCGGGGAGGGTGCGCTAGGGGGCCATACGGGCGCAGTCGCCCCCTAACTGGAATTACGTCATCAGTTGGATCCGCCACTGATGTGCCAGACATTCTCGCCCGCAGAAGCACAGCGCCTGTGTGGAGTTACTCAAAGTTCCTGTACCTCAAATTTGGCATCCCAACTAGGCGGCGAGGCAGTGAGGGGGTGACCGGTGAGCGGCGCAGCGCTCCGGCTGAGCCCAGAGGGCCAGCACAGCAGCAGCCTTGTGCACGGTTGTTTCAGTTGTTTCCACCTGTTTGCGGCTTCCAACAGGCAGTAGATGTGAGTGGGAGTACATGTGAGTGATTTTCAAGCTTCAAGCTTCAAGCCTTCAAGCTGTACTCTAGTCACTAGCTCCACGCGCTCCACGAGTCAACCAGTCTTCAAGCTTCAATAAGTTGAAGCCTCAAGTGAAGCTTCCTGTCACTGTAAGTGGCGGGTGCCTAGGATTGATTACACGTTACGCGTTACATGAGAGATACTTTGCTATGATCGCCTTCTGAGATCTGATATTTTTTAGGCGCACCGTCGTCCGAGGAGTGCGGGCTGGGGCAGCTGGAGTGCAGTCCTATAGACGAGCCGTCTGAGTCCTGGGTCTGAGCATGTAGTGAAGCTTGAAGGTGGTGGACCAAAACACAAGCAAGCGCGAGCCTATATTGAACAGGAGCGCATCAGCCTTAATGCAAAGGCATTGAAGCAGACTTGAACGTGAGGCTCACATGCCTGGTGACCGGTGAGGCCTGAGCCAGGCTTGAGAGCCTGAGACCTGATGCCTGATGCCTGGTGTATGAACTGCAGGCATAGGAATAATGTTGAGCCTAAAACAATTTTTGGACGTGAAAACCTGGACTATGTGAGCGTAGGCATCATCGACATCATCCAATCGAATACGATCTGCAACGGACGTAGTTGTGTTGGCACTAAGGGCAGAAGTCGAAGGAGATGGTCGATGATATTATTACAGAGCTAGCTGAGGCTTATATTGGCCCAGGACCTTATGTGGAGCCTGCGGAATCGGACAGATGCCGTCTGGACCGCGTACCATATATACGAAGATCGATGTTCACTGCACAAAAAACCCCCTGTTGTGCCTAGACATGTTCATGGCGGATCTTCATCTACAATTTACAAAGGTTATGAAACGCTTCTCCTACTACAGACTCGCTCATCCTGCGTGTGCTGCCTGCTCATGCTAACCCACATTCAGAAGACCACACAATGCAGTCGCAAGCAG
Source organism: Moniliella sp. 'wahieum' (assembly GCA_003971905.1). Lineage (NCBI taxonomy): Eukaryota > Fungi > Basidiomycota > Moniliellomycetes > Moniliellales > Moniliellaceae > Moniliella > Moniliella sp. 'wahieum'. The sequence goes on along the minus strand of RSEE01000036.1, from coordinate 162,240 downwards.
GCCAGACCCTGTGGCTCTTCTTTTTGTCATGCGCTTTCAAAAATCGCGGATTGTAGCGCGAGTCGATGCTAGAAATGCGTCGTGTGAATGCATCCCTCTGTTCTCCCTCTCTGTGGTATGTAGTACTTCCTCGTGGTAATCCACGTGCGCTCTTTCTCCGACAGTCGAAGCAGCTCGTCCTTCAAGCGTTTATTCCGAAAGCGTTTGCGGTTGCCCCGTGTATACCACCTTCCGGTACACAATGTATGCAATTGAAGTCGGAAGAAGCGATGCTTAACCTGTGTCCCGAGCAAAAAGAAGCAAAATACCAAAACAGGCTAAGGACGGGGAAATATAGCTGACCGTTGTGCGTAATAGCCCCTGGGTCCGTTTGCGTTTCGATCAAAATCGATGATTGTCGATTGCTGATGATCACTAAAATGCATAATGCCACCGCCGGGACTACCGACTCAGTCAGCTGCTGCTCATTCGCTCGAATTGTTCCGCAGCCATTTGCATTCGTATTTAAAGACCCCTCTCAATATGCTCCCAGTCTCTCTTCTCATCCACTCTCCTGCCACCACTCACTGTTCCAACCCGTCAGCTGCTCCTTGCACGTGAGGCGCAGCGCTCTCAGAACTCAGATCTCACTAGTCACTTCTCAGCAGTTCTCATTTTCGGTTGATTGTGCTGAGGCTGAACGTTGTGGGTCGCTTTGTTGGCTTTTGAAGAGCTGATCTTTTAACCCGCACTGGATCAACAAAGCCTGTTGTCGTAATCGGGATCGATTACCGATTATCGAAGACGGCATCCTCGCCATATATACTCTCCTCAGCGCCTCAGCACCCACTAGTCACTAATCGCAAGGGTGACACCCGCCACACAATATGCACCGATTCCCCATGCGCTCCGCCACTTTTCGTTACCCCGCCACTTTTATCTCCTTGCTTGCTCGGCCGCTGCTGCTACCGGCGGTCCGCAGCCCCCCCCGCTGTCCGTTTCCCAGGTTCTCTGCCCCATCTGCGATGTCTTCATCCACATCCACGTCTCCCTCCAGTGCCCGACCCCCCCGCCGCACTCGCACCCCACGCGACAATGTACTCTCGTCTCACCCCAGAGCAAAACAGTGCTCAACCCACAGAGACTCCAATCTTCCCGTTCTGCGTTTCTAGGTTCACGCGTCTTATCCCCCAGCACTCGTACGTGTCCCACTTTTGTCTAGTTCTTTAATACTCAATCTGACCTCATGCACAACACAACAACCAGGGATTTTTGTTCTTCCCATTGATCAGTCACAGGAGGACACGTATGAGATGTGGACTCTCGTCGATGAGCTCGGTGGCATATCCTCAACTTACCCAGATTCCAATATTGTCGTGTCTGGAAGTTGGGCGCCCAAGCGGGTGGAGCGCGAAATTGGACGGCTTAACCTGAAGTATCGAGACAAGGCTCTGGCCTTGATCTCCGACCGCTCCAAGGCGCTGAGGCGTCCGGCAAGTCAGAGCAAGAGGCATTGGCTCAGACAACAAAGGAACGGGAAAAGTATACAGAGCGTGGCAAAAGGAAATGAAGTCGAAAATCATTGTCCATTTTGACTGGCTCCGAACGTGTGCCAAGCAGGGGGTACTGGCCGACTTTGAGCCCTTCCGGATTTACCCATCCGGTCAAGAACCTGACAAAGGTAAACAGCCCGCCGCGTCTACCCCGCCGAACCCTTCGTCCTCTGAACACTCTGGTACGGAACGTGCATCGGCAAGTGACTCGGATGCGACTATCCCCGACGAGGAATCGTCCCCCAAAACCGCTAAAAATAAGGGCAAGACTGTGGTTAGGAAACGGCCAATCAGCCCTGAGGGTACATCTCCGAGGCCCAAACGTAGTTCCCGGGCCACACTCACCAACAAGACGGCCACTACGCCCCCTCCTGTGGATGTCGTCGAGGAGTTTGCTCAAGTGGCCCGAAATGCCGGGGTGGCTCTGCCTGCCTATGTACCCGGGATGAGCATCAGCCTGACCCCACCCCCGCGTTGGAAGAACTCAGAGTACGCATGTGAGCGTCCGACACCCTTAAAGTCGGCCCACAACCAACAGATTGTCGATGCCTTGGCCTTGATTGAACAGCAACGGGAGTTTGTCGGCGATACTCGATCCGCCCTCTCCCACAGCAAGGCCTTGAGCATGATCAAGTCGTACCCGGGCGACCTTATGGCTCACCCTGAGGAAGCCGCGCACCTCAAGGGGGTAGGGGCCAAAATATCGGCGCAGGTAGCCCAGGTGGCCAAGCTGGGCTATTTGCCAGAGGCCGAGCTAGTTAGCCAAGATCCGGCCTTCGCAGCGCTGAAGGCGATGACTGAGGTGTACCGTATTGGGCCTGCGACGGCACGAAAGTTATGGGCCGAAGGGTTCCGCACCGTTGATGACCTGATCACCGCAGGGGTATGGAGCCCCGTGGGCAAGGGCAAGTACGCGATCAGCGTGGATGAAGCACTTGCCATTCTCCCTGACTTGCGCTCCCGCATCAGCCGGGCCGAGATGGAATACATTGCAGAGGTTCTTGGTGGTGTGATGGACGACATCTATCCCGCCGAAAGGGTTATTGTGGGAAGCTATCGTCGCGGCAAGCCTTCTTCGGGGGACGTTGACATCATCTTTACTTCTCGCCCGGGGGCCAAAGCGGGGGACGTGTTGGAATGGCGACACATTCAGCAGCTGCTCAGTGCGCTCAAGGACAAGGGCTACCTCAAACACTACATCTCTGTCTCGGGCAATGAGCAGGATCCCTACCTGGAGCACATGGCCGTGGCAGAGCTGGTGATCAAGCTCCCGCCTGGGCGTGCGCCTGGAGCAGACAGAAACAAAGACGCAACGTTTGCGTCTCATTTCCGCCGGGTGGACCTTATGTTCTGTCGGCGTGAAGTGTATGGGGCGATGCTGGTGGGCTGGACGGGGTCCAAGTTGTTTGAGCGCGACCTGCGCAGACGGGCGAAACAACTGGGGTACAAGTTCCACTCGGATGGCCTGGTGACGCGCGCGGGGGAGCAGCTGATCCCAACGCCGACCGAGGCGGATGTGTTCCGGCTGCTTCAGCTGCCCAACATGCCGCCGGTGTGGCGCAACTGCGATGCGTGAGATGCGCGATGTGAGAGCCAGGGGGTGGTCGGCGATGGGCGATGGGCGATGGGGGATGGACGGTGGACGATGGGGGATGGACGGTGGACGATGGGGGATGGACGATGGACGGCTGCGCGCTGGCTGATGGCCGATGAACAAGTTGATCCATCGGATGGATAGCTGTTGTCGGGACACCGGAGCTACGCACGCCCCGCTAAGGCCAGGGGCGGGGGCGTCGTTGCACTGAAATTAGATTAGACTGAAATCGACGCCAGTGTGCGGAAAGCCGCGGAATTAGATCGACGTTCCTTCGCATGCCCGCCCGTGCGGCGGCACTGGGCAGCGGTGGGCAGTTTGCAGCGCCAGAATCTCATGGCAGCAGCGCCTCTCCCGGCTTGAAGCTTGAATGTTCAGTGTCAGCGCTCCAGCTCAGCGCCCCAGTGAAGGAAGGCACGTCTGCCCACGCTTCCCCCCCCACCACCATCGTACTCCCTCCCCGTCTCCTCCGCCTCTTCTCCAAAACCATGTCGAGAGCGGCCGGGGCGCGGCAGCCCCATCTGTCCAATGCGGAGCTCGACAAGCTGCGCGAGTCCATCCAGCTGTTTGACAGCAGCAAGTTCAAGTCCGCCCTCAAGCTGGCCGCCGATCCTCGCTGTCCATCCCGAGCATGCCGATGCGCTCGCCGTCAAGGCGCTCTGCCATGCCCAGTTTCCTTCCACCCAGAAGGAGAGCGTCGAGTTGGCTGCTCGTGCGGTGCGCAACAACCCCCGCTCCTTCCTCTGCTGGCACGCCCTCGCCATTTGCAACCGCAAGAACCGCAACTATGCCGAGGCGCTCAAGGCCTACAGCCAAGCCTCCCGCATCGACCCCAACAACGGCATGATTGTCCGCGAGATTGCGCTCATGTCGACGATGCTGCGCCATTACGCCCCCATTGTCGAACTGCGCCTCACGGCGCTTCGCATGATGCCCCACATGCGCACCAGCTGGGTCCTGTTTGCTCTTGCCCACCACATGGCCGGCAGCCTGCCACAGGCTGTCCGGGTGATGGAGGAGTATGAGGATGTGATCCACGTGCGTTGCCATTTCCTTTCCCCAGGCACAAGGACTAACATGTTCTTTCGCTTTGCAGGAGCAACCGCCCAAGTCGTTTGATCAGTCGGAGACCTGGCTCTACCATGCCACTTTGCTCATCGAGCTTGAGCGGTACGAGGAGGCAATCGATTTGCTCGACCTGCACGCGCCAGAAATTGTTGACTTGAACGCCCGCGTTGAGCTCAAGGGCCAGGTCTTGCTCAAGCTTGGAAAGGCGGCCGAGGCGGCGGAAGCGTTCCACTTCTTGTTGGAACGCAACCCCCATTCCGCCGCGTACGTTCAAGGCTACCTGATGGCCAAGGGCATTGACTCGGCCAAGGATGTCTCGGAAGCGGAGGTACTTCCTGTCTTGGAAAAACTTGAGACAACCTGGCCCGACAGCTTGGCGATCCGTGCCGCGGCGCTGAAGCTGCTGTCAGGACCCGAGTTTGAGAAGCGGGTAGACACGCACTTTGTGCGAGCGTGCCAGAAAGGTGTGCCATCGCTGTTCAACTCGCTCAAGCAGTATTATGCCCAGCCCGACAAGCGAGTCTTTATTGGCGCCATGGCCGAAAAGCATCGTCTCGCCTGGCAAGAGGCTGCTGCGGGAACGGAGGACGACGAGACAGAGTCGCCTTCGGCCTACCTTTGGAGTCTGTACTTTTTGGCGCAACACTACTCGTACATTGGCGATGCAGACCGAGCCAAGGCGTATATCCAGTCTGCCATTGCCCACACCCCCACGCTCACTGAGCTCTATATGACCCAGGCACGCATCCTGAAGCGCACAGGAGACCTGCACGCTGCCGATGCTGCTGAGACGGCACGTTTATTGGATGGGCAGGACCGGTACGTGAATTGCAAGTCGGTCAAGTACGCGTTACGGATTGATGACGTCCAAACGGCCATTGACTTGGCGGGCAAGTTTACCATGAAGACCGCCGCTACCCCGACGGCCGACTTGATCGACATGCAAGCGTTTTGGTTCATGTCGGAAGAAGTGGCTGCTCTGTTGCGCAAGGGCCAGTATGCGATGGCGATCAAGCGCTTGGGCAACATCCAAGACACCAAAGAGCAGCTTTGGGTCGAACAGGTCGACTTCCATGGTTGGGCGGTTCGCAAGTTTAACTTGCGGAGCTACTTGCGTGCGATTGAATGGTGGGACAGCACTCGTGCTCATCCCGCCGCACTCAAGGCGGAGCTGCAGACGGTTGAGCTGTGCTGCAAGCTGCATGACCACCCGGAACTGGTTCAGCAAGAAGTGGCAGAAGCTGAACGTAAGAAGGATGCCGCCAAGGCGATTGCCAATGCCAACGCCAAGGAGGAGGGTGCTGGCGCGCCCAAGTTGTCGGCTGGACAGAAGAAAAAACTCAAGGCCAAGCAAAAGGCTGAGGCAGCTAAGAAGGCCGAAGCGGATGCTAGCAACGAGGACACGGAAGCCAAGGTGCCCGATGCGGATCCGACGGGCATTGAGGCGCTCAAGGCGCTGAATCCGCTTGCCCTGGCTCAGACCACATGCGAACAGCTTCAACAGTTTGCCCCAGACCAGATCGGTACGTGGCTCGCCACGTTTGAGTGGGCGATTCGTGCCGAAGCGTGGTTTGCCGCCGTGCGGGCCGCCAAGCAGATCGAGCGAATCGACCCGACTCACCCGGGTCTGTACCTTGCCTCGGTGCGTTTGGCCACGGGCAAGCCCCACATCAGCGCAGGTGGCAAGGCGGTCAAGGCGGCTTTCGCCGCCGCGCTCGCTTCGCTCACTCCCTCTCTCTCGAGGCACGGCACGCCGAGTTTGTGCAAACCCACCCCAACTCCCCGCCTCATCTTGTCGCTGCCGCGCAGGGTCTGCTGCTCCTGGCCCCGCCGCGCAAGGGGGGCCTCAGCGCCCGAAGGGACGAGGTGACGGAGCTGCTGTTGACTCTGCCCAAGCAGGCGAAGGATGCTCCTCTCGCTCCTTCTCGCCGCGATCAGATTGACAGCCATGTGGGGCTGTACAAGAACGCGAATCTACGTGCCTTGGTCGAAGGATTGGAGCTGCTGCAGAACCCGGCGGTGGCTGCTCCGGCCGAGGCGGTGCAGGAGTACCTCTCCTTGGCCCACCAGGCTTGGCCCGCGTGCGATGCGTTCAAGCCGGCAGCTGTGTTGGCCAAGGAGGCCAGTGAACGCCAGGCGGCCCGCCAGCACTGGGAGGCCACCGCGAACGATGCCAATGGCACTGCGCGTCGGGCGCTCTAAGCGCAGGGGGATCGGACTGTCTCCTGATGGCGGTGCATTCGTGCTACCGGTGTTAACGTTTGCCATGGCTGTTCTGTTTGCGGAGGGGGTGGGATAGGTAGTTGGTGTAGGAGAGGCTAGTAACCGCATTGCGTTTGCAATACTGCAGACCAGCATCGGACCAGAACCACACGTTATACGACTGCGCCCACGGTAGCGGTGGTCCCGAGCACTGCCTCGTCTGTTCTACGCCCTTTCTCTCATTGTATACGAGAGCGATGCCCCCACACGTTCAAGGAAGTTGGAGGGGCATGGTACCATGGCGGACGATGGTGCTGGCACTGTGTTAAAAGACAAGACAAGACACTGGCGAGGGTGCCGGACCTGCCGGCGACGAGGTCGGGTCCGGCCCTGGCTAGCCCGGACGGAGCACAGAGTCAGAGGGTCTAAGCAGAATCCAATTTTGCGGGGGATACAACACGACAGAGAGCAAACGACGATGGCAGCAAGGGGACCGGCCATAAAGGCAGATGGGGCAAGACGGGCAGCAAAACGGAACGCGACTCGTACACGTCCATGCGACGCAGGGCAAGGTAGGGCAGGGCAGGGCAGAGTAGGACAGGGTAGGGTAGGGTAGGATGCGGTCATGTGCTCTTGTCCTCCATGTCGTCCAAGTCCATTGGTTCCTCCCCTTCCCCTTCCTCGGGAGGAACAGGAGCTGGAACGGATGCCACAGCGCCAATCCGCTTGGTGAGCCAGGCAGCCAACTTAGCTTCCTTGCGCGATCGGCTGGCCACCAGTCCGGCCGTACGAGCGTCCATCTCGGCGCGGGGCCAATGACGGACCATCAAATCGTCTTGCCCCTGCTCAAAGCGCAGACGACACGTGTGCGGATCAATCTCGCCCTCGATACCGTGCTGTGAAGTAAACGTAACGTGTTCGGGGGGCGGCTGCGCTTTGGACCCAGACCCGTCGGTGCCCTCCCCCTCTCCTGCAGTGGAGACGTGTTTGGATTTGGGCTGGCCGGCCAAAGCAAGGTTCTGTGGGAGTAAGCCGGCGACCGCGGTTCTTGGCAGTCCCTCGGTGGGGTACCACGAGGCATAGGCCGCCATGTAGTAGAGTAACTTGTTGCGTTTGGATGTCGCTTCTTGGGGCAGCGTGAGTTCGTTCCGTCCCAAAAGTTGATAGGTGAGCAGATGGCTCGACTCGTTCCACACAATCCGGAACAAATTTTCTTCGGCAGCCAGAATGCCCTCCGAGGCCATCCGCTGGTCGATTAGGCTGCGGTACCACTCGACCAAGGCCCTTGCGTTGCTGGGTCGCCACGCAGCGCCTTGGCTGCCGCGGTCGTCCGGGCACGAGAAACGTCAACTTGTTCGATTAGGGCAAGCGAGCGTTGGTCAGTGACCAAGTTGTGCGCCTGCAACGGGAAAGGGTCAGCACAGTGCTAAGAAGCCAACAAGAAAACAAGACGAACCGCTTTGACCAACCCGCTCACCACCTTGTCCACGGTAAAGATGGGGTAAGCATCAATGTCAAACATGAACCGCGCCGCTTCCTCAAAAGAGGACTGATCCAGTTCGCCATCAAATAATCTCTCGCACATTTGAAGAAGCGTGCCATAGTAGTGTCGTGGATGGAGGAAGAAGCCGGCTTGCTGGTCCGGGTTTTCATGCGCTGCACATGCCATGGCTCCTACCACTGCACTGGGGCCGGTACTAGGGTCCTGAAGCCCCAGTGCGACGGCGACAGGGTTGACGCGTTGGTGGGAGGGGTATACCTGTGCTCGCTTCTCAGACGCTGTTTTGAGCGCGCTCAGACGCGTAGAGAGCAATTCAAACAGCTTGACAAACACAAAAGTTGCGTGTTGGCATAGAAAAAGAGCGAGTCCATGTCGGCCGGGAGCCCCGACTTGTCCTTGGACGGGACAGTGCCAGGTTGCTCAAACGCGCCGAATCGCATCCACGTATCAATCGTGTGTTCCTCGGCAGGGGGGGTGGATGAGATTGCAGCCGAGTTGTCCGGCTTGGGAGCTTCACCCGTTCAGGCAGAGGGTCGGTTGCAGAACCATGGGGATCAGCCTCATCGCCATCGTCTTTGGTAGAGGACATCTCCTCGTCTTCATCAACCGAACGCAGAGGCGTGACCCATGCTTCTACCTCGGCTGGGTCAATCCCAAAGATGAGTGGTCCAAAGGAACGTAAGAAGGATTCGATCCTCTCCATGTCGGGTTTGCTGTAGTTCGTTGCCCGGTCCAGATGGGAAAAGCACATTTTGAGCACGTCGGAAAACACACCCTTATCGCCCATCTTAACCGCATGTTGGTAGCAGGGCCAAGCACAGACTTGCTGTGCTTGTTCGGGCCGACCCAGCTCGATCGCCTGGGCTCGCTCATGCCGCGAGGCAGCTTGGTGTTGCGCCAACTGGTGAGAACGCACCGCTTCGATCTCGGCCACAAAGGCCTTGCTCGTAGTGGCGCGCTTATCGTTGACCTTAAAGTCTTTGCCCTGATGGTCCAGGCTCTTGTAAAAGTTGCGCAAGTCCACCTCGTGCCACACCTTGTTCCACTCCCTCTGCCCGGCACGCCATGCTTGGTCCGTCGCCTTAAGCCGGTCCAATACAATAGGGAGCGTGACTGCTGGAGACTCCGACATGGCAGCGAGGATTTCCAGCCCCGCCTCTTTGCCATACACCTTCTTGACCACCCGCTCGTGAATCGTCGGGCTGGCCGCACCCAAGTCCTTGGGGAGCCGAGCAGCCTCGCGCTCGCAGCCGGCATCTTCTCCAACCGGGCGACGAGGGGATGAGAAGCTCAATGGTGCGTAGGTTGAGTTCAATGTGATGATCAAACTCGTGCCGCTCTTCCTCTGAGATAAAGAGGGCGGTCTCATACACATTCTTCCGATGGGGCATGAACCCTTCCGACTCGGAGGAGAAAAGTGGAGTGCTGAGGAAGGAATCGTTGAGCACCGACCAACACAGCGCATCTCTGCCACTGCAAGACAAGTTGGACTCGAACCGTGGGAGGCGGTGGTAAGATGGACCATAAGCCTTGTACAGTCCCGGGATCACGGGGTTGCGGCGCTGGACGGGTATGTTGGCAATGGTAGGCGGCACGCTGGTAAGCCAGTCGTCCTTGCCTTGGTCGTATCCGACCATGTGGCAGAACATGCCGAACAGATCAGGGTTGTTCCCGATGAACAAGGCGACTTGGTCCAGCAAAAGACGTGCGTCAATGACGTCTTGGGAGAACAGCTGGAGAAGTTGAGAAACTCGGTGTAAGCCGCTTCCCATCAATATGCGCTTGATCCGGTCAAAGAGCGCCACCTCGCCCAACGAAGCCAACATGGTCTCCTTTGGCTCTGCCGTTCGGGGTTCAAGCCGCACCCAAACACTGCCTCGGCAGGGTACCAGGTCGCATCAATGGATGCTGCATAAGCCGGCTCGCCCGCTTGCACGGGCACGACCGTCTCTTCTGGGTACACAACTGGTTGTACACCGTCTCTGGCTCAGGGGGCTGTGTAACCGTGTTTGGCTCGCTTGCCTCGAGATTCGGCGCTCGCGGCCGGGACAGCGGAATCGGGGGCGCTCCTCTTCTTTGCTTTGGCGCCGAAAGCACGAGGACGAACTGGTGGTTCCGCAGGAGGGTACGGAGGGAGACCATGATTAAAGGCTTCGGGCCGGTGGGGCTGCGGGGGTGGGCATGGCACCAAAAAGGCCGCCCGCAGCAGCCCCCCCGCCACCACCCTCACCACCACCTTGGTTGTTGTCAGGGAGGAACTGACGGAACTCGTGGAGCAAGTCCTTGTCATTCCCAAAGAGATGGGTGACTTCGGCATAGACTTCTTGGATGGGGCGCGAGCCGCGCTGGTAGGCTTGGAGGATCTCGAGGAACTGACGGTACGTGTCCGGCGCCGCGTTGAAGCGTTGTTTGATCTTATTGACTAGTTGATGGCATGGTTGAACTCAAGGGGGGCGCGACTGCCATCGTGCGGCACGGGCGGGCCCGAAGGGGGCTGGGCCAGCACGCCGGTTCCACTTGTACCACCGGGCGTAGTAGGAGCTGGGGGAGAATATTAGAAACCACGCCCAAGCGGAAAGGAGGGGAGAAGCAGAGTTGACAGGGCAGGTCAGTACGTACCAGGAGCGGGATGGCTATTGCCGTTCGAGTAGCCTGGTCCCGGCAGGCCGGGCTGGATGGGGTACCCGACTGGGCCGTACCCGATTGCGGGCTGGTGCGGGTGCGTGACGGGGCTTGTGTGCGCTACGGCCGGAGGCATGGGGTGCGAGGGCGCGGGGGCACGCTGGTGGGCATGGGTCGGTGGGGGAGATGGGCTGGGGCGGCGGCGGTGGCAGCGGGTCGGGGACGACATTGGCCATGGCAGCCGCATTGACGCGGGACAGGGCGCCGGCGAGGCCAATGCCGCCCTGGGCAGTCATCGTGCCGGTGGGGGTGGTGACGGTGATCATGTTGGTCTCTTGGGAGCAGTCGATGTGGTAGCCGGGCGGGAGGAAGGTGTTGAAGCCCTGGATGAGCGCGGCATGGCCCTGGAACAGAGCAGAGACGCGCTCGATGACGCCGGGGGTGTCGATGCCTGGCTCTTGAAGTCCTTCATGATGTCGAGGAAGCGGTTGTACACATCGGGTGATCAGCAAACTGGACCTTGACCTGGTCGAGGTACTCGAGCGCATCCTTGACGTTGAGCGATGACTGGGGGGGTGGGGGGTCAGCGTGGGGGATGGTGGGGGGGCAGGGCGACGTACCATGGGGCGGCAGATGCACACACACACACACACACATGCAGGGGGGTGGAGAGCAGGCAAGCAGGCGGCGGCTGGGCAGCAGCAGCACGAGTGGTGGTCCACCCTCCGCCCGACACCCAGCCAGCAGCAGGCGATCCGGCCAGGCTGCCTGCTCCCCCCCCATTCCGCCCCCTCATCCCGCGCCTGCCCCGGAATCAGTAATCAGCAATCATGCATCACCGCTCAGCCGCAGTCAATATTCCATCCAATCCGTGCACACCACTTGCACCGATCCCTCTCTTCGGGTAAACCACTCACGCTTCCCAGTCTGGAGTCCCAGCTCCCCCGCCTCTTGCTGCCGGTAGTAGACCAGCACCATTACTGCCTTTACGCTGCTCGCATCCGCCACGGCACTCGCAGCCATCGCAATCAGGCTTGGCCATGACGTAGGCGCTACGCTCTACGCTCCACACGCTGGGTCGACTGAAGACACAAATAGGATGCACACGTTCTATGCGAAAACAAGCAAAGACAGAAGACAAGAAGTATTACAACTAAGAAAAGGAGAACAAGCAAGCCATTTTGTTTCATCAGGCGTCCAGAGCCGTGCCGTGGACAAGGTGCTCAATCAGCTTGAACGCCGCGGGCGAGTTTCCTGAGGAATCATGTGGCCCGAGTGCCAGACCTCGACAAATGTCAGTCCGCGCTCCTCGTGGAACTTGCCCGTCTTGGTTCCATTGACGGTGAGGTACTGGTTCGGCTTGGTCTGGAACCCGCGCTGGCCGGCCCACGTCAAGTTTTGGATCGCCAATGCCGAGCCGTTGGCAAGCAGGATTGAGTCGAGGGTGCCATGGGCAATTGTTGTGCGCAAGTTCTTCTCAATCACGCTCGCATCACCGTCTCGTCCGGCGGCAGACTCAGGTCGCTGCCCACAAACGGATACGTGTTGGTGCACTCGATCCATTGCACACTCTCGGGCGCATGGATGAGCTTCTTGAATCCAGGAATGTCGTTGATAATGTTGGTCGCGTTGGCCTCCAGGTCAGCGGGCGGGAAGCCCGAGGGTCCAGGGTAGGCTTGGACTCGTTGACATTGTAAATGTTAAAGTTGGGATTCGCGAGCGAGGCCGCATTGTAAAAGTCGTTAGCGGGCGAGTAGCTGTCGTTGGTGTAGGGCACCTTGAGTCCCTCCGCCGGGGGCGGATAGACCAAATTCTCCTCCACATAGTTGTAGATCTTGTTCTTCTTGGCCTCGGCGTAGAACGAGTCGAGGAAAGAAGAGGGCAGGTCCAGCAGCGACTCCCACTTGCGTACAAACGTGGGCATGGCGGCCTCCGAGCCGAAAAAGTCATTGGTCCAGGAAGGATCGTGGATCTGAATGCCTTTCAGGTCAATCCCATACTTGGCATTGTGGTGCGGGGCATTGTGAATGTGGTGGGCGATATAGGGAATGTACATCCCAGCGTAGCTCTCCCCCGTGATCCACAGGCGCTTGCCATGTGCCTCAGGGAACGTCTCGTACCACTTCATCAGGAAACTGTAGAATTCCTTGGCCACATCGAACTCGTCCGTCGCATCTGGCTTGCCCTGGGAAAAGCCAGTGGGCACGGGCTGCTCAATCCACAGCACGTTGGCCACCTTGGTCCAGCTGTCCGGGTTCAGCTTGACATAGGGCTCGGGCGCGTCACCGGTCACGTTCCAGGGAACAGAACCGGTCCATTCTCTTGCAACAGCCCTTCCAGACTGGAGCATCCTGTCGACCAAACAAAGAAGGAGAACGTCAGCTCCGTTCCAACACTTGGGCCATTGCTGAAAGGGTCTGACACGTACCTGGTCCACCATTAAGCCAGATGACAAGATCGTCCTTGCCGCGCGCAGACTCGGACTCGAAGTACCAGAAGAAATATTCATACGTTTCGTTGGTCAGATGAGCTGGCTTAACGGGCAAGGTGCCAGCCCAGGACTCGGGTACGGCAAATGGCACGGTGGGCCACTTGGGGGGCACATAGTAAGGCGACTTGGATGAAGCTCCGCGCCTGAGCGGCGTGGCAGACACAGCCATGGCTGCCAGGGCGGCAAGAGCAGCAAATGTACCACGCATGCTGTGGTTGTTGGATTGGCGAAAAAGGGGCGACAGTGACGATGAGAAAAGAGGAGACGGAAGTGGGTTGCCCCCTTTTGAGGGGGGGAGCGAATGGGAATTTGTATAAATTGTGCAGATGGGGCACAGGGTTTGCAGGGGCAGGAACATAAGGTGGATGAACGCCTGGCTGCGCCTGCGCAGGCAGCGCATATGCTACCGCCAAACGAATCCAGACCGTGTGACGCGTGAACGCGTGAAACTGCACCGCCGTAAGAGTCATGGAATCATTCTACAGCCCTGAGAGGCTCAGGCTCAGGGCTCAGGCCCAGGAGATGCATCAGGCCTCAGGCCCCTCGGGTCCATCAGGCGGCAGGGCGTGCAAAGCCATATGCTTACACTGAACCGGCTTACACTGGCCGAATCCACGTTGAACTTGAAGCGAATCAACAATCTGGTGAGCCCGGTGAGCCTCAGGCGCTGGCCCGTCACGGTGGCCGTGATGGCTGAACTGAGTCAGTACCGAAGCCAAGGCGAACAGGATACGTTGCACACTGAATCTGTGCGTTGCAACCTGCTACAGCCGGAGTAGGTACGTCCGCAAAAAAGCCGCAGTGTCACGACGGTCACTACGTCAAGAGTGGCTGGTTCCCTGGCAAGAGCATGAACGTTGGACCATGTGGCTGCAGCTGACACATGTGGCATGCGGCCAGGCGCGGGGACAGTGTGGTGTGGTTGGGGGCAGCGGCCGGCGGTGCGCAAGCTTGATCGGCAGCGACCGCCCTCCAGCAGCGCCTGCTCCCAGATGTAGCATCGCATCGCAGGCGAGGGGGCAGTGTGGGCGCACCTCGTGGGCTGGGGTGCGGCAGAGATAAGCGCTGCGGCTCAGCGCCCATGCCCAGTGCCCAGTGCCCATTCCCCCCGCGCGGACAGACGACCACCGCCACGCCCTGCGCAGACACCCACATTTCCCACGAGGAAGTGCTATCGGATGACATTCTTAGTGCCTTCGCAGCCTCCGCTTGCTTCTGTTGAGGGTAGTGCTGGGGTTCCCTTGCACGGCCCTCGGTGGTGATCGGTGACGCTCACTTAACCGGGGGGAAGAGTTCCGTCGCAGGGCGCGCGCGCCCTGCTCGCTTCATCTCCCTTCTCTCTCTCCTGTCTCCTTCCCTTCAACTCAGATGTTGCCTGAAGACTTGTGGCTCACCTCTTTGCCTTCACGCCTGTCTGAAGGCTGCTTTGCAGCTCATCCATAGGATCGCGAGTGCTCCCAAGTCGCACTCTATCTTTCCATCTGCCCAGTCGCGCGAGCCTTCCATCAGCCGCGTCGGTTCTCCGTACCTCAGCATGTCGCGTGGGTTCCTTCACAGCCACTGCCATGCCTCAGCCCTGGAAGTGTCTGTCCGCTCCACTGCGTCTACCCGTCGCTCAGCCCCGGAGGCTTCAGACACGTTACTGCCCCCAAGCCGGGACATACGCACCCTTGCCAAGCGTGCGGCCGCATCGGCTGCACGCCCAAAGGCTTCTCCTCCAAAGCCCAAGCCGGAAACCACCGTGAGTCGTCCTTTATCTAAGAGATTGTACCCCACCAACCTGGTGAGTCCCCTGGCAGGGCCCGCCTGTGACAGGGTCGTCGTAATTCACGTTTAACCTCTCGTCCACCCCACCGATCCCCTTCGTCCCCCTTTGTCCCCTTTGTCCCCCCCCTCTGGCAGCCTTGTTGCCAGGGCAACGGCAGTGGCGGCGCCTCTCTCGGCGTGGATTGAAGGTACACTGTGCGCGAATGTGGTCGTTGGTGCGGCAATGAGGCCGGTGGGGGGCATTTTGAGGGAGTGGAGGGACGCGTCGACGCGACTCTGTCATATGCCCGATCATTGGCGTAGCCGGCCCCACCACCCGTCACGTGCAGGTGGGAGGCAGTAGGGTTGCACATTTTCTTTGCCTGCTCGAATATGGAACTTAGAGATTTCCCATTGCACATTGCACATTTCACATTTCACTCGTCACAATTTCTGATCCCCCGTCCGTCACCGCGCCACCGCCTATCCCTTTCAGACCAGCACGTCCGGCCAAGCTCCTTCCGTCTGGGCCCGCACATTAGGTCCCGTCCCAGGAGGAGTTTGAGGATGTGCTCCAGGAACGCACGGACCCTCCCCTCTTTTCCCGCACCCATCACTGTCGCCTACTAATACTTAGCATTGCTACGGGCCGCGTTGGATGCGAGAAGGTCCGATCCAAGTTAAGGCCCCGGGCCTGCTCCGCACATGTCCAGTAGTAGAGCGCGCTGCGCAGTCCAACCAAGTGTGATGATGCAGTTGGTTAAATGTTAATGAGGGGCCATGCATTCGCGCGAAGTGAATAGTCGCCCCCCACCCAAGTCCAAGTCGGATCATGGCCCAAATAAAGGCCACCAAGCTTCCCGTATCTGTGCGACGATTGTCGCCCCATCACCACTTAGTTTCCTTTCTCGGTCGCGCCTACGGCGGCCAACCCCTCTTTTGACGTGTCTTCCTTTCTACATCCCCTCTTGTATCCGTTTTCCCTTTTGAGCTAGCCTGTACCCCTGGTTGATGGGGATCCTTTCCCCCACCGTCCCTTCTCGTCTCTTCTCGTCTTCATCCTCGTCCTTTCTTGGTGCTTCCCGCCTATCATGTCCGACTCCTGCCCGCATTCCAGCCAATTGATTCAGTACAGGTAGCATCTTTACCCCTTAGCTCCCGCCCCCTCTTCCGACTTTGTCCTCCACCAGCTCTCCATCCGTCCAGTCGCGCGAGCCTTCCTTCAGCCGCGTCGATTCCCCGTACCAACGCATCGCGCGGGTTACGTTCCGGCCACGTCGATAGCCGTCCCCCGGTTCATATGTGGTGTTCAGGGGGCGAGGTTACCCTAGCCGCATTTTCTCCCTTGATTCATTAGTCGAAGGCCTCATTAACCACTATGGCCGTGGGGAGTCGGAGCTGAAATGCAGCATACCGTCCCCCGGGCGGCAGTCTACGACGGTGCGGTGAACGGTACATGGTTGGATCGTCCATTGGTTTCCCATGGGGGATCTCTAGCCTACACGTCGGATACGACGGTTGCAAAAACTGTCTTTTGCCACGGAGGCAAGCTTCACGACTGTCATAGTTTGGCTGATCTCGCTCCCATTTCCAATTTCTTCGTCTCGAGCGTCTCGCTCCTTCCCTGTTCCTTCCACTTCGCACCATGTCCTCTGTTCTTGCTTCTTGCTTCCCCACGAACGATAATGTCACAGTCGGGGCTAAGGCGAGGGAGACCAGGATCGGACTAGGCCAAGGGGTGTAGCAATCGTTCGTGGGGAAGACAAGAACAGAGGACATGGTGCGAAGTGGAAGGAACAGGGAAGGAGCGAGACGCTCGAGACGAAGAAATTGGAAATGGAGCGAGATCAGCCAAACTATGACAACGACGGAAACTGGTTTTAAAAGTGGATCAAAAGCGACAGAAATTCAATTACGACTGATGGTCGGAGAGATGACATCTAATGCGAAGGGCGCGACACAGAGAGAAGGTGGGTATTCAGTCACAGAGATGGACATGGAGGGTAAATACTAGCGTATGCTGGGGGAAGAAGGTGGGGAGGGGAGCGGGGGTCAACGGAGACCCGCAAGCTCAGACGTCCCACAACTCGTGGGTGGGGAATTCAACGCCCGGACCGGAAACGAGCAAGCCATGCGCTTCGGGCTGAGGGGGCGAGGAAGCAGGTAAGTTTTTCCGGGCTCGGGTTGGAGGTGGGGTTGGGTTCCGATGCGGGTTCGGGCGCGGTCTCGCGCCATGAGAGTCAGCTGCTTGGAAGAGGGCTCGAGCGAGGCCAGCGACGAGGCGTCGACACGCTTGTGCCCATCGTGCTCAATGAATAGGCCAGCGCATCCGCCGTAAACAGCGACGGGGTGCCGTCGGACGTGCCGAGCGGGATTCCCTCCCGACGCTCGGAGACAACCATGGGCCAGCGCCAGTGATGGTGCATCGCGCGTTCTTGGGCGCGAAACGCTCGCGCCCATTCCTGCGGGTGGAGAGGTAGTTCCACCAGGTCAAATGCCGTAAAGGGTTCTGGTGCGGTCCAGCGAGCCGAGCTGAGGCGATACAGGGAGAGCCAGGGGTGTGCCAGCGCTTCTTCGGCGGTCAAACGCTTGGCGGGGTCCCAGCAGAGAAGTTTGGCTACCAAGTCCGCCGCTTGGGGATCGCACGCTCCAAACAGTTGTGGCCACGCCTTCGGGTCTCGAACGGGCCAGCTGCCAAACTTATCCTTCAGAGCTGGCGATACCTTGGCTGCTACACTGCTCTCCGGGGGGCCGAGAAGCCGAGCGATGCGCACCACCTGATCCAGATTGTCCTGCCCGGGAAACAGGGGGAAGCCAAGGAGAATCTCAGCTAGGATGCACCCCACAGCCCACATATCCAGCCCCGGGCCGTACCCTCGGGAAATTGGAGCAGCAGTTCGGGGGACGATACCAGCGCGTCGTCACGAACGAAGACAAGGGGTCCCCGGGATAGTAGAGGTGGGATTGGGAAGCATCGCGCCAAGGCATCGGCGTGCAGGCGTCGGCGCATAAGGGAGGCCAAAAGGTCCAGTCGCAAGGCAGGCTCGCCATCGATGTAGACGCTGATTGCAGCTGGGAGCCAAGTGCATCGGACCAAGCACGCGCCAAGCCGTAATCGCAAATGCGCAGCGTACAGTCGGAATTTACCAACACATTGCTTGGCTTGAGATCGCGATGGATAATGCGTGCTGCATGCATGTGGCGCACTCCACTCAGCAGTTGAACAGCAAAGTATTGCAGATGGCCATGGCTTAAAGGCTGACGGGAGCGGATGATCTGGCCTAGGTTGGCCTCGGAAGGGGCCATAAAGAGGTAAAGCTCTCCGTACTCGACGAAGCGGGCGTCAATGTCGAGCAGAATGATTGACTGGTCGCATTGGCTCATGTGCCGCATGATGGCTACCTCACGCAAGGCGTGTCGTGCTAGGATGCCATTGTGCATGACTTGATCGACCTTCTTGATCCTGGGGAAAGGGAGCACAGATGAGCAAACGGGTCAGGGATGTGCGTGCAACAGGAGACGAAGGAGGCACAATGCGTACGCAACATGGTCGTTGAGTACGGTGTCGTACACCAGGGCAACCGATCCATACGAGCCCATGCCGAGGGAGCGCACAAACGAGTACCGCTTGCGGACATGAAACGTGGCGTTCAAACACTCAAACGCGTGGTACCCCATGGCGTCCAAGTATTGGCGATCAAATGGGTTCGATACGAGGAGGGGGGCATGGTCTGTTGGCGTTTCTAGGCCAAGTACCATGCCGAGGGTTGGATCGTTGGGGGCGATAGAGAGGGCGGAGCAGGCGCGTGGAGGAGGAGGGGTGTGGATGGGGCGGCGGGAGCGGCGAGTACGCGTCGGCACGGAGGCAGCACGCGTGAGCATGGCGGAGACGGGTGCAGAGGTGGGAGGGGGGGAGGGAGAAGGCGAGGGCGGTGGTGGTGGCGGTGGTGATGGCGAGGGCGGTGCTGACGCGGGATGTGTTGGTTGTTGATTGCTAGCAAGGGGGCTAGTAATAAGGTCTAACAACCATCGCCCAATTCAGATGCAGCACAAGCATCAGCTGCGCGGCACTGCTCTGGCGACGGCCCAGTTGGGTGGGCTGGACTAGGGCTGGGCGGGAGCTGTGCTGCGCCCCGATGCTGAAATCGACGCAGATCGAGGACCGTCGGGGCAGCGCAGAGCTTGTGCAGCCTCTCGCCGCGCCTCTCTCCCCCTGCCGCTCCCCCGCACACGGCATATGCGGCCCCCCAGTGTGTGCTTTATTGCCGCGCCCAGGGTGTGGAGGGTCGCGGCTGGGTAACATGGTTCGCATGCGTCATCAGTGCATCAGTATTCCATATTCAATCCGTTCGCACACTGCTCCCCTGCGGCCCACTCTGGCCTCTGCATGCCATGCCCTCCGGCCGCGCCAGGCCGCGCCGCTATATCTATATCACCGGCGCCGCACCCCACCCCATGTAGGCACGGGGCAGCATCCCCGCCAGCTGGGGAAGCTTAACTCCACACAGCCCAGGTGCGGTCTATGTCTGATAGATGACTCGTCTCTTGCAGCACGACCCTTCCCCGCAGATGGCGGCTGAAAGCTGAAACGCGTGCGCTAATAAAGCACTGCGTCTTAACGACTGCCACTGCGGCATCCGCACTCAGTCTGAGTACTCAGTGCCTCATGCACCAGCACCCACCCAGCAAGTGACACTGGTGCCTTTACTAGTTACTGCCCAGCGACACTACAGCCGAGGCTGAGATGGGCGGGTGGTCGAAGGCTGCGCCCCCCTCGCGCAAGGCACCAGCCAAGCCCAGCCCCCAAACGAACGAATGCAGAAGCACGATGCTTGCTGTCAATTGCATCCGGAAACGAATGGCATCGTGGGAAAAGGACGCTTCGAATGCCGGTGAGACTAGGCCAGTGCAATGTCTCCTACTCGCCCAACTCTTCCCCTCCCCCTGCGCCTCTCTCAGGAGGAAAAAACAGCAACCCCCTGTCCCCTGTCACGTGTGGTGACGTCGATGGCTTTGGGCGCGAACTGCTTATTCCCGCCACCCGATCAGGCCAAAGCACACACCCATCCCACATCCCTGCTCCACTCTGCTCCACTCCATCAACCATGTCGCGCATGGAGGCCAGGCTGCCCAACCTTATTGGCTCATCCCTTTTCGGGTCCAACAGAGGAGCCCACCGTCAGGGGCAGAACATAGGGGAGAGTCGGGTAGAAAAACAACGCCAGAGGGCATGTGTGATCAGAGCTATATATATACTCGCGCTCGATCTGGTCTGCTTTTTTTGGTCGCCAGACCTCCCCAAGCACAACGCATCCGGCACATGTAGCGTCGTAGAGAGCGGACACCATCGTGGCACGCGCAAAGTGCTGAACGGAACCATGTTCGCCCATTCCACACCCGCGGGTACGAAAGAGAGGGTGGGCATATGCATCCATAGTCTACAAATAGTCTACAAAAGAGCCTATTGCACACCCAGCGACCGGTTGGGCCGTAGGTCCAGATATAATAAGAGCTGTCAGTCAACAGGTCCGGGAGCAGACAAGGTCTTAACATTGATCTGATTAACTGATTCGTTGTGGACGAGCATGTACGATCCAAACACTTCGAGACTGAAACGTACGTCTTGAACCCCGAGACCTTTCCCTCCCGTTTCTTGCGCGTTTTATCGTGCTGACCGACAGGGGGAGAGCCGCGGTGAGTTATAACTGCCTTTGATCCACATACGACCTAGCATGATTCTTGGCATCAGCCATCGTGGTATCTCCTCAAGGAGTAAGCGCGCGCAGATTAGCAGCGTGTCGTTCCCAAAGTGAGCATGCCCCCATATATGACATCATTCCGTACTGGCTCCCGCTACCAGCACCCCCCCTCTCTTTTGTTCGGCATCAGACCCATAGAAGGCGCGATGCGTAATGCCAAGTCGAGTGAGCCCTTTCAACTTCAGGAACCTCATCCGCACGAACCAGAGAACCCACTGCACCGCGGTACAGCCGACGAACTTGATCCATTAGCCAAGCGGACCGTACGCCAAGAGGATGCCCGGTGTCAGAGGGGAGGGGGTCGATGATGGCCGAGGAGCTCAACTGCCAATGAACTACCCAAGCCTGCCACCGCCACACAACGAGAAAAGGATCGAGATCCCAACCCAACTGCTACCATGCATTGCTCATTCCCAGAGGCGCGGGGGAGAGCCAGATAGAAAGGGACCGGGCAATGGGGGGCAAGGGCACAAGGTCCGGCACGGTCCCCGCGCAAAATGTCTCATGGGTGCCCCGCGGCGGTCTGGGGAAACGCGCGCCAGTACCACTCAGCGTACTCGGGCGAGTTGATGTCCATCCCAGGCGGCGGTTGGGGGGTAGCGGGCTGGTCCTGGGCCGGTGCGGGGCCAAGAAGATCCGAAGCCGGGGTCGGAGCCGGGGGTGGATGGTGCCGCAGTCGCGGCCGTTGGGGAGGCAGTCGTAGCTACAGGGTCCGGGGCAGTCATCCCAGCCCCTGCTGGGGCACTCGCAGGGGCCGATGAAGCAAGGGAGGAAGGAGTGGCAAGCTGGGCGTACCGCGTGCGTGCTTGTTCGAGTTTATCGCTCAATCCATGCAGTTCAGCCAACTTGACTTGGTACCGATCGATGAGCTCGGCAAGTTTCGGAGCGATATCGGTAGCATCTTGGTACATTGTGTCGAGGGCGGCTTTGTCTGCCGAGCTGACCGATTGATTGGGGTCAAGCGAGGCCAATTTGAGCGCCAACGTATCAACCACAGAAGAGGAACCAAGAAGCGACGCTTCCAACGCCCGGTCCCGACCTAAATCGTCGGGGGTGGGATTGGGAAGAACCTCGACATGGGTTATAGGGAAGAGACCCACTTTCCCCCGCAGCTCCCCGGTCCACCACTGCTCGTACGTCCTGTCCACCACCCGAATCACATCTCCTGCTTGGAACTTCAACAACCCCTCCTCCGGCGAGGTAAAGTCATACAGGCCCCGTACCCGCGATGAAACGACCTTCTCGTCCGTGACAGGAGGCGATTCGCCCCACGAGGAGGAGGAAGAGGTAGAGGTGGGTGACGTTGCTCTCCCTCAGCTGGTGTGGCAGTCAGGGGGGCGATTGCAGCTGCAGCTGTAACCGTCGGAGCAAAGGTAGCCCCAGTCAGAGAGACATCGACCAGCTGGGGTTGGTTCGATCCTACGACAGCGGGTGCAGAAGATGAAGGGTTGGCGCTCTGGGTGAAAAACGGATTGGTAGAACTCATCGGGGTATACCTGGCCGGGGGTTGGCTGGCCGGGGGTTGGCTGGCCGGGGGTTGGCTGGCCGGGGGTTGGCTGGCCGGGGGTTGGCTGGCCGGGGGTTGGCTGGCCGGGGGTTGGCTGGCCGGAGGTTGGCTGGCCGGAGGTTGGCTGGCCGGGGGTTGGCTAGCTGGGGGTTGGCTCGTCGGCTGCCCCAAAGGGGCAAATCCGCTGGGGGCGGTTGCGCTTCCACCGTCGCCACGCCCGAGCCGGCATAGTCGTTAGAAGCCCATTGGCTGCGCCCCCCCTGATCCTGCAGCGACAGGGCCAGTACTCTCCTCAATTCTTCGTCCTCAGTGTCCTCAGTGTCTTGGACAGCAGCAGGCAAGCGGCGGAGAGGTCAAAGTCTACCAGAAGGGGGAAGAATTAGTGCTTCCCTTCGGAAAACGGGGACGGAGAAGGACGAACTCTGGGACTTGAGAGCAGAATATGTGTTTTGGAGGAGAGTGCCGGACATGCCCGCCTTGGTCAGGTCGGAGGCCCACTCTTTGATGAGTCCTAGGATGCGCGTGCGAACGGGCGTGGAGACGTTGGCAGTGTCGTGCACCATGTGGTTGAGCTGGATGCACAAGTCCGGGTGGGACATTTCGGGACACATGATGTTTCCGGGCATTCTTGCCAAGGGCGTCGGCCAACGTGAGTGCGTACTCCTGCACTTGAGCACTAGGCTGCTGGAGACGGACCGTGAGGGCATCCAGCACCTGGCGGAGAGCATGGGCGCCGTTGTTGCTGACGCGGTCGCAGATGTCGAGGTTGATCTGCCAGTCCTCAGTGGGCAGACCCGCATCGGTGGCCTTGGCGACCAGCTCTTGGTACGGCTGGACATGAAGAGGAAAGGATGGTGATTGGCAAGAAGGCCCCAGGCGACGGCAGATAGGCGACTGCCAGGCTGGTCGGTTGGGCTGTGCGCTGATGCACTGTGGCTGCGGAGCGGAGCGCAGCGTAGTCAGCCTGGCTGCTCACTGAGCCAGTCTGCGGCCATGCCGTAAGGGGGCTCGTTATCATGCCACATCCCCATCCAGTCACAGCCATGTCACGTGTCCCTTCATGCAGGCATGATGCATGATGCATGATGTGGATGCCGGTTGGGGCTGGTTCGGCCACACGCTTCTCTCTGCTGGCCACACAACAGCGGAGGATTGCTCACCATCATGGGCGCTGTTCTTGGTCGTTTGGGCGTGGAGAAGGCTGCGCCGTTGTCGCCGTGTCCCTTAACCCTCCCCTGCGCCACCACCGTGTTCCGCACCTACCACCTCCTACCTCTCAAATACCATACGTGCATCGGCCAGCATGTGCAACGGCATGGATTGCAGGATACGTTTACGACTCATCGCCGGCCCTTGCGTTGCGAGCGTTCGATTTGGCTGGCCGCGCAACGATGGGAAGGTCTGGCGTCGCGGGCGGGCAAGGCGTCGTTTTGGCCTGTGGCTTACCTTGTGGCTTTGCCGGCGTATCGGGCACAACTACATCCTTCCGCTCCTCCAGCACAATGTCGCCCAACGCCGCCGTCAGCAGGTCCAGGCCGGGTGCACCGAGAGAAATGTGGACGGACTGGGCGCGCTCACTTTGCCCGGCAGCGCAGTTGAGAAGGAGGGGCCTTGGGCTGTGAAGAAGGAAAGGGTGGACGTGGCCTGAGCGTCGGAGGAGGGGGGCAGCGCATCGGTAAACGCCGTATCCCCATCCTCGTCCTTGTCGTTCTCTCGGCATGTTCCACGGGGTGGCAACCGCGTCCGGCGCGGGTGGCAAAAGTGCCTTTTGTACCGAGGCCAGAAGAGAACCGACCGAGGGCAGCAAGTGGGCCGGCGCGTCGAATGGACGTAGCAAGGCCAAGCCGGCATGGGCTGCCGGTTGAGCTGCGGTGGCCGGGCGTGAGAAGAGGCTAGGGATGAGGCAACAACGGGCGTGTCCAGTGACGGCCCCACCAGCTGTGCCCACAACGACGGCTGTCCTTTGCCCAAAAACTGGTGCAGCACGCGAGGCGGGAGGGAGTGGGTTGGTGCCAAAGGCCAACACGTCCCAATTGGACGTCAGACCAAGAAGGACAGTGTCACAGCTTTGATTTGTCTGCTCAGGCGCCAGAGGTGACACACAGAGGGAGAGGACTGTACGCAGGCGTGGCAGTAACCCCGTTTGGGTCATCTTGAGCGTGCTCGATTGGTCGTGGACCGGGATCCAAGCGAGAGGGAGACAAGCTCATCGTGCTCCTCTCGCTACCCTCCTGGCAAACCACAATCCGGCCGATCACGTTGGAAGAGGCGGGACCTGGGGAAGGAAGCAAGTTGATAATCCGCTGTTGTCCCTTGGCGTTTCCCGCAACAGAAGCGTGGGCAACGCACACGCCCTCTAGCACATCCAGCACAGCCACTGCTAACGGGCTGGCAGCCACCAAAGTCCGTACCACGGACGTAGACGAGGTCCAGGCCACATGGCTGACCGACTGAAGCCCATCGTGTCCAAGGGGAAAGTACGAAGGATGCCGGCCGATCCCGAGTGAGAGCCTGCGGCGACGCATCAATCAACGTGACTGCACCCCATGGCTGGTCTTCCGAGGTAGAGGGCAGTCGCGGGTCGTACGACCATCCCACCGCCAGAAGTTCCCCACTTGCATCCCATTGCATCGATGTGGGTTGGGCATTGCGGAAACTCAACACCGCACCGAGACGCCAAGAACGCACGGGCCCCTCGCCGAAGGGCGGGACGCCAAGCACCATAGTCGGACCGAACCATCAGTCGAAAGCGTGGCAAGTCGAGGGTACGGGTCGGTAGCAGGAGTGGTTGGGGGAGGAGCAAAAGCAGCAGCGGTGACGGTGCCATTATGAGGACGCTCGATCCGAGAGGCAAGCGTGTATCCAGGGGTTGAGGCCAGTGCGTGCCACAAGACCAAAGCCTGCTCCTGTTCCACTAGGGTCCCATCGGATTGAATTGCAGCGAGGCGGGATTCGACCGTCGCAAGCCAAGGGGGCAACGAGGCTTTGGTCCACACCGAAGAGCTTGCGTTCAATGCCGCAGGGGAGGGGAGAGAGAGGGCAGCAACCCTCGGTCGGACGGGTTCGGGCATCATATCGTCTTTGGCACCCACGCGATTGTCTGGAGCAGTTTCGAGGGTAAGAAGGTGCTGATCCAAACCCGGGTCAACGATTTGGACACTGGCCGGCCGAGGCCAGGAAGAAGAGCCAAATTCCCTGAAACGGCCAGGGGTACGCCCAAGGACGCGGTCGGCTGATTTGAAGCCAAAGCCGGGTCGACAGCCCGGGCACCCTCGGGGGCATAAATCTGGTCCATACGCAGCGTCGATGCATTGAGCACCGCGGTTGACCCAGAACAGGTCACAGTAGAATCCCATCGACTCCGTCTGAGTAGGTGTCCGCCGCGTCGTCCCAGCCACTGCTGGTTTGGCCCTGCACCCAAGATGGGCATAGGTGGGACGGGCGCAATGGCAGTGATGAAAGCCGGCAAACGAGGTGCAAATTCCTTCTTGGTCTCATTGCCTCCCCGCCTGCCGAAACTCCAATCTGCCATACGACCAGCGCCGACTCGTCACCTCCTGAAAGCACAACTGCGTCCCGTCGGCAAAAGACAGGGCGCGAACAGGGTGCGGATGCCAGTGCATAGCTGTGCTAGCAACGTACGTGCCGACCTGAGCCACGCCATTCCGCTTGGGCGGTTGCTTGGCTTGCTGGATCAAGCGATCAAAGCCACTAGAAGCCAAGAGGCCAGGCCAGAGACGAACCATACCATTGGTATCGCCAGTTGCTAGCGTGTCGGTGACTGAGGGAACGGCAAGGGCCGTAATAGGGTACTTGGTGGGAATCTTAACCCAGGTACGAGGGGTGCTTTGTCCTTTGGCCGAAGCCAGTGCGGCCCTCGTTTTGGCCAAGTAGCCCTGCAATCCTGCGGCGATACAGGACTTGGTTATCCGACGAGATACTAACCGCCTTGATCGCGTCAGGCAGGTGGACGAGATCCGTCACTGGGTACGGCTTGCGCCCCCCCACGCTCATGTCCACCGCCAAAATACGACCGTCTGAAGCTGCGACAAACGCATGCGGAGCTTCCACGCCATCGTCATTGGGCGAGATCATAGCTGGAAGGAGGGCAACAACCAAAGCATCCTGGGTGGCAGAAAGGATATCGGATGTGCGTAGCAGTTGCGGGTCCAGGTAATCAAACTCGAGGAGGGTAAACTTGGATGTTAGAGCTAGGAGACGGGCCGTGTTGCTTGGATGAAGAGCGACCGCAACAACCGTGCCTGAAGAGATGGGCACAGGCAAAACTCCCGCGGAACGGTTGGTGGAACGAACAACAATACGGACACCGGAAGAACGAGGGAAAAACAACAGCGACCCATCGTGGCTCCACACTGGTGCCATACGAGACACCTGTCCGGGTGTTAGTGGGATGGATGGAAGCATGCCATCTGGCGCCTTCGACGATACCGACGGGTTCTTTTTGTCCTTGCTCTTATTACTCTTGGGCGTATGGGACGGAAGTGGGTCTTTCCCTCCTTCTTGTGCTTGTGACCAGGCTCTTGGTTCCGCTTTCGGTCGGGCCTGTCGCGTGCCATCTTAGCAGGAAAAGGGGAGGGTGTTACCGCGTTCTTATCTGAGAGCGGGATTGCGGCGGGTGGATGTGCATCGGTAGCGTTGGATGGAACAGAATTGGAGAGGTCCCCCGCCTGGAGACCGCCGCTCTTTCGACTCTTGGCCATCGGCGAGCCTGGGCTGGAGGGGGTCTGTCGGTGGAAGTGGTCGCGAGTCGATCATCGCGACAAAAAAATATAAGCCAGTTTCCGCCTCCGTTTTTCCACAGGCTATCATTGCACCGATGGCAGACAATATTTCACTCTGGACCTCGCCCGTTCATGTGAACGTTGAACGTCGAACAACGTTGAGCGATTGAGGGTCTATTTATGCCCAGTAGTGGCCAGTGCGAGGCCAGGTCGGTCAGGTCGATTGCCCTTTCCTTTGTGGTTGGTTGCGCAGGCTTGCCCTCAACGGCCTCAAAGACCCCACCCGCCAGACGGCTTCTCATCTCAGATCTCATATCTAATCCGCTTTGACCATGTTCATGTTATCCGTTGCCATTTGACATTCAGAAAGATTCGTCAATGATCCCCATAAGCCAGCACACTTGACACGAGTAGGTTCAGACCCTTCAGCGCCAACAAAGAGAGGCAGGGCAGTATCCACAAAGATGGGGTAATCATGGATCGAGTATGGGGACAGGATGAAGGTTGCTTCCACCTCATGGCCCAGCGACTGGAGCTTTTGCACGAATGGTGCCACAGACAGCGGATACGATAAGTCCCACATCCCGCTCACCAGGGTCAGCTTTGTCTTCTTTCCTCCCGCGGGGGCGTGGCTGAGCCACGTCCAATCCCCCCGCAATGGACTGGCATAAGGATGCAACGCTGCCTGCTCTTCCTCCGACGTTGAAGCGCGAGGCGCGCTCTGGACAATCTCATGCACAAATGTTTCGGGGTCCGTTGCGCCAATCGCCCAGTGCCGCCGACTGATCACCATGCCTGAAGCCGTTAGGACAGCGCACTGCTTCTCCGCCGCCTTGACTTCCGCCACGGGTAAGACTGACTCCAGCCCAGGCGCAACCAATACCAGTTGCCCGGGAGCGGGTAGACCGGCGTGCGAGCAGCTAGGACGAGTGCAGCTGCTAAGCTCCCACCCGCACTACAATCGAATCAGGAAAATGTCAGTACGAAATGAAGAGCTGCAATGGGCCGTTGAGCACTGACCTGTCACCCAACACGATAAACTCGAGCCCGAGCTCAGTGGCAGCTTTCTGCAGCTCACGATACACGATAAGAAGCGGAGGGAGCACATCCCAAATCCCACCCCATGGCAAGAGTGTGTATGTCTGGACAACGACATACGCATCCAGTTGGACCGCCAGGCGAGAAGCAAACTTCCAGTGGAATGCACTCATGGGCGAGACGAATCCGCCACCATGGAAAAAGAGAACAACCCGCTTAGCTCCCGATCGGGAGATACCCGCCTTGGCACCGATATCTGGGAGGCTTCTTCGGTAGAGGAGGGGTGGTGGGGAGATGGGTGCGGGAGATGGCCAATGGCGCCAGCCAGGCGCTGCGCGCCTTTGTCCACTCGTCTGCAGGGCCCGGGCGGGCAGTAGAAGGTGGTGGCGGCAGAGCAGGAGGGGGAGATAAGATGTTGGCCTCATCCTCTAGCACCAGATGGCCAATGTGCACATGGTAGTGATCCTCCAAGTGCGAGGGCATCGTTCGAGCTGCGTCATGAGGCGCGGCACTACTGGACCAAGGTGTCCTGCCTCGAGCCAGTCCACTGAAGAGTCGGATCAAGGCCCAGCAAACCATGGCGCGAAGCCAGGATGTAGTCTGTTGTACGACCTCGACGCCCATGCCGGCTAGTTGCGAAGGTTGGTGGTTGGCTGTTGTGGAGACGTTGAGGGGGAAGCTCAACCAGACGGCCAGGAGTCTGTCGCTTCAAGCTTCAAGCGATAACCTTGCCTCCGAGAGGAGCTGGTGACAGTTCGGCACGAGCCATACATACTAGTCATGCGTCACGGGTCACTGGTCACCTTTCGTAAGTGTGAGTGCGCTGCCCTGTTTGGGGGAAAACCCCACAATCCCCATACTGAAGAGGACTCGCACAAGACTGAGTAAGAGTGGCCTGTCACGTGACGGATCCCAATATGGTATATCTGCGCTTCTTCATCAAAGCCGCCTACCTCTCCCACACGCGCTTCAACTCACCACCCCAGAGGATCCGCCTCAAGCTTCAAGCTTCACGGGCGTTAATCGACAATCTGTGGCGATCGTTCCTGCCACCCTTAGGCGTTCTTAATTGTCTCTCGTTCCTCTCGTTTGCGCAAACGGTCGATCCCCGATGCCCCTGTTTCCTGCCATCCTGGCCCAATAACGACCGCACTGGTCCCTACGAGTTTGCAAACAGTGGGTGGCAGGGCATATACAGCCTACACACAGTGGACCCTGCCCGAGCGGTTTGTCCAAGACCATACATGTACACCGACCGGAAGGTGGACGACAGTAGGAACGATCTTCTTCACATATCCATTGCTGTGGCCCCAACAGGCTCAAAGCGGGCTTCATGGCCTGGTGCCGCTTCACGGCCTGAGCTTGTCTGACAATCGGATCCCACACGAGTCGGTGGGGAACCGAGTTGATGGGAGCTATGCGGATGGGAAGAATCGGGCCTCGATCCTTTTTTCCATCGTTCCACCAACGAGGGGTGTTTGGGGATGATGGTCGCTTGGGTCACCGGACCGAGTGATGGATTGGAGGCTGCCTCGGTCGACTGGCTGCCAGGCCGAGTCGTTTTGAGCCGCGCTTGCGGTTGGTCACATAGCCGTGCAGTGGCTTGTCATGCTGCTTTTTGAATGGCCCAGAATTGGAGCTGCGACAAGGTCCGCCCCTCTTCCCTGTTCGGCTGAGGCTCAGCTGCAACCTACCGGCCCCACCCCCATCCTCCCCGGGCCCACTCTTGGCTCCACACCGATCGTAGTCCAGCAGTGCATTTACTCATCCTCCGACTCAGCCTGCTGCTCCACCTCATGCACAAGATCAAGGAGGTGGGCCATCTCCGGATACGACGCTGCCAGGGCTACGAACGGATGGGCAGATACTTGGTCTGCCGTCGGACGCTGGTCGGGGTCGAGGTGGGTACAGGCGGCGAGCAGCGTGCGCAACTCCTCCGACACGTGGGTAGTAGGCTGCAGGTCGGGCAAGCCGAGCTGGGCAATCTTGCCCACCGCCTCGCGCGGCGGTAGGTCAATGTACGGCGGCGTTCCCTCGCTCAGTTCCCACAGCACAGCGCCCAGCGACCAAATGTCCGCTTTGAACCGGTACGGTTTGGCGGCGATCACCTCGGGCGCCATCCAAAATGGGGTGCCGACCACGCTGGTCCGCCATTCTCGGGACGACAGGTGGGCAGCATGGGTAAAGTCGGTCAGCTTGGTGATGCCCGTGGCGGCAAGCAGGAGATTGTCCGAACGAAAGTCACAGTGCACAATGCCCTGCGCATGGAGGAAGGATAAGGCAATCGACGCATCCGCCACAATCCGTGCCACCTCAGCATCCAGTAACGGACGCTCAATCGACGCCAGCACATCGGCCACACTGCGGTCCTCAGCTCTTGAAACCAACCAGATCGCCCCCTCGGGGTCAGGGGACCGGCAAGGTAAACACCGCGCAAGGCCACCACACGGTCGCTGCCAGCGCGTTGCCACAGCGCCAACTCGGCAGCCATGCCCAGACGCCATTGCCGGCCGAAGTGGTGTGGCGGACAACTTTGATGGCCACTTGACCCTTTGTTCCCATCCGTTCTTCCGCCAGTACACGTCGCCGCACTCCCCTTCGCCATGAGCTCAGGCTCGGTGAATAGGTCCTCGGCTCGGTCAACGGAGATAAAGTGGGCTGAAGACGATTGGTTAGCACATCCGCAGCAGTCTCCAAAGGGCAAGGGGAATGGAGGGAGAACGTACCAAGGTGCTTCAAGTTGGATGGAAGCGAGGCGGCATTCACCGTACCCTTCTTTTGGGGCAGAGCGGGTGAGAGCCGAGCAGAGTTGGGTGAGTGGGCCCATGGAGAAGGAGGAACGGGACCCACACCATCCAGAGGCATGACTCGATTGATTGACGTTCCCGAGCAGGCGAAATGGTATGCGAATCCACTTGTTTACCCAGTACCCTCTTTTCGTCAGTGCCAGCCCCCTCGTCCCATGAAGGCGCATGCGTAGTAGGGGAGGGAAGAGGAGCAAGAGTAGCACTCCCCCCCAAATTGGGGAGAGGTAGCTTTTCCACGGGCGACTGTGGTCGGCCCGGCGTATGAGTGTTAACGGGGTAGAAGGCATGGGGGGCACGTCGCCCCCAGCTCCTCGTTCTCGTTTGCGCAACCCCGAGCCCACTGACCAACGAGCCGAGCTAGTGCGGGAGCGGCGCCGCGAGCTTACCCTCCGTGCCGTCGGAGTAGGTGGCGTAAAGGCGCGCAGAGTCGTTCCGCTCTTCCCTGTGGGCGGGGGGGAGAGGTCCGGGTCCTCTGCTCGTCCGGCAAGGCAAGACTGAGATGCTCATCAGACGGTGGTTGGGAAGGCAGCGTCAGCGGCGGCATGGGCCAGGCATTGGGCAAGACGGGGGCTCTGGTAACGGTTACCACAGTAGCCTCATGGTCGCCCGAGAGGGAGCGGGAAGCACTCGACGTATATCCGTCGGTATCGTTTTCGCTTTCTCCACCTATTTCAGCGGCGTCGAGATCGTACGCATCCATCAATCCCGCGAGCGGGTCCTCCTCATCACTCAAGGAGAGCGGGGCGGCAAGCCAGGAGACCCAACAGGGGTTTTGCTCTCGGGGCCAGTGAGTGGGGAAGCCATACTCTCAGCCAAACGAGAGAGACGAGTTGTGGGGGTCTCCTTGGGTCGTGAGAGTAAAGGTGGGTAGTAGAAGTCGAAGGCGAAGGGTCCAACCCACGATGGAGTAACGTCGGTGTCGTACTAGGCGATTCGAGGCCTGAAATGCCCAGGCCATGCGGGGGTCGGGATTTGAGGCTTGCGCTGCCGGGACTGGCGGGTGGGGGAGGAAGGTCTCGCTCCCTTCGAGCCTGCAGTTGTTCGCTGGAGGTGACTTGTGCTGCCTGAGGGGGTCCATCCGTTCAGACTGGAGCCGTCGACGGAACCCGGGGCAGAGGAGGGGCAGGCCTAGATTCGGTTGAGGGCTGGCTCGTGTGCCCGCCCATCGTGGGAGAAGATGCATAGAGGAGCTAATGGACGTGTTGGCAGTCGATGATCGCGATGGTTTCTCTTGTTGCGGCGAGACGGCAGGGACAACAAGAGGAAGCAGACGAGTGGAGGCAGTGGAGGTACTGGTAGCGGTGGAAGGGCGGGAACGATGAGGGGCCTGCGTATGATCAGGATTGAAGGTCGAAGGAGAAGGCGATTCGGCAAAGGGGTCACCCCAAGGATCATCACCGGTAGACGGAGCCAGCGAACGCGGCGGGGGCGATGTGACCGACGATGCTACCGAGCGAGTGAAGGAGGCCTTGCGTCCGAGCTTGCGCAGACTCTCGAAACTTGTCCGTGCGGTGCGTGAGGCTGAGGCGACCACACGCCGGGCTGAAGGGGGGGCTCGCCGCACCAGGCAGGGCGCCCGCAGAAGGGAGGTTGTCGGCCGACGCCGACGCCGAAGTGGCAGACCTTGCTCGGGGTAGACAGACCGCTTCGCATGCTGGGGGAGGAGGGAGAAAGACGGGCAGACTGAGAGGGAATGGAAGAAGGACTGAGAGTGTGGGCATTCAAACGAATGTCAGTCGCACTGCGGGCGGCGCGAGCAAGACGAGAGAGGGGATGAGGTTGCGGTGAAGGAGGGGCGAGACGTTCGGCGGTGCTAGCGGTTGAGGAAGATGGGGCCCGGGGCCGTGGGGATGAGGCACTGGGGCTCACCGCGCGGTTATCAGAACGATTGATGTCGATCGAGGCGCGGCGACCAACGGCAGCAAGCCCCTCAATTGCACGCTCGGCGACCTCACCAACGGACTGAACCAAGTCGCGCAGGCTGCCCTGGCTGTCCTGGCGCCGCATGCGCGGACGGGAGCGAGAACGAGCACTGGGCGGGTGTGCAGGCTGGGGGCTGCGACGGGGCGTTGGCGCAGCGGGCAGTGGCGGGGCCGAGAGAGACGCGGAGGAGGACATGGGCATAGGCGAGCGCGATGGAGGGCGAGCGGGCGGCGGCGGATGGGGAGGGGGAGAGGGGCGGAGAGGCGGGGTGAGGTGGCGGAACTGGGCCTGGTGCTGCTCAAACTGGAGCTGGAGCTGGGCCTGCTGCTGGGCAAACTGCTGGAGAGCAAGCTGCTGCTGGCGCTCAAATGCTTCCTGGGCCTGGCGCTGCTGCTGGAGGAAGAGCTGCTGGGCGGCGCGCTGGGCTTCGAGCTGGGCACGCTGCATGTCGCCGAGGCCGTTGTAGTCGGGGCGGGAGCCGTCGGGGAGGGGCGGGGCGCCGGCCCAGACCTCTTCCGCGTCGTCCAGACGGCCCAGCACGGCGGGGCGGGGCGGGGGCGGCGTGCTGGCCTTGCGCCGGAACCAGGACGGCATGGGGAGGAGATGGCGGGGGGCTGGGAGGGCGGGTGGGAGGTGGATAGGAGGGGGGCACCACATGCACAACGCAGCTAAGCTAAGCAGGCTAGGCTATGCTAAGCGCCGAGGCAAAGCGCTAACCCAAGCTCAACCGCAGCAGGCGGCAGTGGTTGCGTTGCGTTGCCTGTAGCCCGCCGCCTGGGCACGCGTGATGCTCCCCAGTGCGTCACTGGCAGCCTGCCGGCTGCAGCCAGGGCCTGCACACTCGTCGCTTGACTCTGTCAGTCAACGTTCAACGCCCGAAACTTCACTTGCATATCGCAACCAGCAACCAGCCCGCAGCCACCTCGCCTTGGCATGGCTGTCGTCGCCTCTGCCCCCCACACAGGTCCAGTGCCCGCACCCCCCCCAGTTGTCCGCGTCGAGCATCCTCATCCGTCGCGTGGTTCTCACTGGTCCACGGCCACCTTCCTGCGCAGTCGCCCCGTGCGGGCTGCAGGTGACTGCGTCGGACGCTGGCCGGCTGGCGGGGCGGGTGGCACCGCGCCACTCTGCCCCCCACCCAGCGCGGTCGCGCGGCCTGGCAGCTCGCATTCCACTGCTGCCAGGAGGCGCGCTGCCCTCATCATCGGAGCCACGGCAGGCCACGGCCCCCCCGGCCCGCGCCAGCCCGCACCAGCCCGCACCAGCCCGCCCTGGCAGCATGCGTCTGCACCACATCGCCCACGCACCCGTGTGCCCCCGTGCCCTGGCGCGGATCCTGTGGCGCCACACCATCACCGATCATCACCCGCCCGTCACCTGTCCCACACCGTCTTCCGCGTCTCCCGGAGCTGCCGCAGTCTGCCACCGGGCCGCCAGGCAGCTGGCAGCCAGCACCCGCACCTGCCAACCCACCCTCGCCCCTCGCGCGCCACCATGCGTTGTGCAGCGCATCATGCATCACCCACTCCTCAACGCATGACGCTAGTCACCGCGGGTGTTCCCGCCCCCCCCATCTCAGCCGCAGCGTCGCACATATGCCCGCCTACCTGCCAGCCCCTCCTCCCGCACTCTCATGTTGCATCCCAGCGCCCAGGAGCACATTGTTCTCTTCATTACACATGTCTTCATCATTAGCAGAACCACCAGCGCACCTGTCGCACGCTAGTAGCCACGT
The DNA here is from genome assembly GCA_003971905.1 of Moniliella sp. 'wahieum'. Taxonomy (NCBI): domain Eukaryota; kingdom Fungi; phylum Basidiomycota; class Moniliellomycetes; order Moniliellales; family Moniliellaceae; genus Moniliella; species Moniliella sp. 'wahieum'. The sequence continues at coordinate 127,973 of RSEE01000036.1, read as the reverse complement.
CCAAGCATACCCCCCACCGCCCTGCCGCGCTATTCCGCTGGAGGCGGGGGCAAGAGCGTGCGCGGGCGCGCGCGCGCTCGTACGAGGTGCCCGGCCCGCCGCAAAGTTAAACTCATCCGGGGCCACCGCGTCGACAGCGGTACGGCTGGCGCTGCGATCACGTTTGCGCCAAGCCGGTTGTTCTGCGTGGCGCGGGCCGGCCCTGGCGCCCGGGGTAACACCCACCCGCTCGGTCGAGCGCGTTTGCCTTAGCCCCCCGCCTATGCGCGAGGCTGCTGCCTGAGCACCCAGACTCATGGGCGGTACGTGTGTGACACTGGGCACCTTGCCCCACATCGCGGTGCTCGCGCTCCGTCGGAGTGCTCCGCAGAGAAGGCGGTCGCAGCGACGGACTGCTGGTCAATGGTGAGTCTTTTGGAGGCACAAGCGACGCCGTGCTCCCCAGCCCACCCCGGCTGGCCGCGATAGACGCTCGCCCTTCCTCTACCACCTCTTGATCTGCCTCGCCCAAATCCGATGCAGGAGCAGGACCAGGGCCGGAAACATAGGTCGGATTGGCCGCTGCGGACGGAGCAACCTCCGGTTTTGCTGCTTGCTCCGCCTTTTCCTCCGTTCCCGGAGGAGGGGGCGAAGTGGATGAAGTGGGGATGGATGTACGGCGCTTGAGCATCCTCATGCGCGGCAGAGCGGACCTGCGTTTGTCGGAACCCTTTTGCTCCAGAGCAGGGGAAAGCATGGCCGGATCAGGGGGAGGCGCACGCGATTCGATCAGAGGCGCACGCGATTCGATCAGAGGCGCAAATTGGTCCCGTGATGGGGCGGAGAAGCTGTCGGTGGGGACACTCCCAGAAGCAGAGTCTTGGGCAGCGATACCGGTGGGCAACGCAGGTACCGGAGGTACCTGGGTGTGGAAAGCAGTGTGAAGTGAGGAGGCACTCTTGGCCTTGGTGAGAAAGCGGCCTAGGCGGGTGGTGCTGCCCCACGACGGACGCTTGCGGAGGCGCAGACGCCACTTGCCTGCGTCATCTCCCGTGGGGTCTGGGTTAGGGAGCATGGTGGTCGACATGCTTCGCTATTTCGTATGGAGAAGGTGGCGGAGAGATAGTGGCGGCGGTGAAGCTTGAACCACTGCACTGGATAGTGGTGAAGAAAGAGCGGTGGCCGGCGGCAAGGAGCGAGGGAGAAGGGAGGAAGAGGAAGGTGCGGATGGATGATCAGATCGATCATCAAGCTTGCGCAATGCATAACGATGCATGATCGATGGGGCCCTAGGGTTAGACGTGAGGCTGCTTGCAATTGCTGAGTCAAGCTAGTCCAGCTTGCAGCTTGCAGCTCTTCCAGGCTGTCCGGCCCAAGCTGCTTGTCGGACCACCTTTTTCGCTCGGGGTAAACGGCGCGAGGAAACGGCGGAAGGCGCGGATAGGGTCCGGGCAGGTCGGGGCGCAAGGCGTAGATCGGACCCCGAAGTCCACGGTGGCAGTGGGTGGCGCTGTGTCGGGCGCCCGCTTTATTAACGTGTTTAGCCGCGCGCTCAGCAGCCCCCCGCCCAAGCCAGTCCCAGCTTCTGGCACTGTGACGCGCGACGCGTGATGATGACTACGATCGCGTTGGCTGCTACATACATAAACTTGAAGCTTCCAGCTTGCAGCTTCAAGCTTCAAGGTGGCTTGCCCTGTCCCCCTGTTCCCACCACTGAGCGGACCTCAGGCTCCAGACCCCATGGCCATATCAAACGAACGGCAACAACTGTCCCTACAGCGTCCATGGGCATGCATGTTGCAAACTGTGCCCTTCAAGATTCAAGCTTCAAGCTTCAAGACCCGGTGAGCAATCAGGCCTAAGGAGACGCACGAATCAGTATTAGTGTTGGCTCCAACTGTGTGGTGCGTTGCGAGCGCGAGTGTCCTTAGCCCTAGGTGGGCGAGGCGGCCTGGTTCCGCCTCTGTTGCACCTCCTGGCTGCCTTCCCCTAATTGCATCACACCATTCCTCCTCCTCCCCCCCTCCCTTGTTGCCGGCCTTCCATGATGAGACCTGGAGTCCGGATGGTCCTCGATGGTGATGCAATCGCACTGGTGGTGGTGGGTCTAAGCCAATCAGCCACGGCTACTAACAGAGGAACATCGAGCAGCGAGTCGCCACCAGGGCTAAGCTGCGGAACAAGGACAAACATGAGAGAGAAGACAACAGAACTCCTAGGCCTGATGAGAAGGAACTCAAGGGACGCTGGCCAAAGCACAAGCGACCCGGTGGCCAAACATCCCACAATAGTCTGAAAGAACGGGGCTAGCCGGGCAAGGCACTTGACCAAGCGATCAATGGGTGAGAGAGCAAGGAGTCGGTCACGCCAATGAGGGCTCTGAACGCGGCTGCCCGTTAACTGAGAGGATAGCTATTGCTTTCCAAGCTAAGGGGACAATTGCACTGTGCAAAAGGAGGATGGGAAACAGTCTGAGCTAGCTTCTGTATGCTCCTGATGCGAGTCCAGCTTTGAGTGCAGCAGGGAGAGAAGAAAGAGAGGGGACCGAGACGTGAGGGATAATCACAGCCCTTTGCGCCTGGGCCACAGAACGGGATGAAAACTTCCGTTTCCCAGTGGGGTTTGTGGCCGCAAGAGTCAGTGACATGTGATGGGTTAAGAAGCAGGTTACTTTGAATATAGTTAGTCTGGTGTGTAATCGGAATGGATGCTGTGGTTGGAGGTATACGCAGTACTGTTGCCTAGTATACGGCGGAAGAAAGGGGCCCGCGAACACTTGCCATAATTAACCATGGAAGAACCTCTTCACTTTTATATACAACGGTGGAATCTCTTCATGTTTTTCGCATGCCGCATGCCGCAGGGTGCCAAGTGAGGTCGACGAGTAGCCCAACGAAACAGCATACGCAAGACCCGTGGTGACCGGTGACACCCTTGCTGTGGTCATGCGTCATGAGTCTGGTATTGTGTTCCGAGCTGTAGACGCACCATCAATCCGATGTGTCATTTTTGCAGTGGTCCTAATTATTGCCCCGCGTTCACTCCATCCCCCTCGCACACATCTCGTTCGAGGAGCGGCTGCGTCGCAGTGTGTCCCTTGGATGGCTGTGGCGATGGAGAGGATGCGGGCAAGGGCAATGTGGTGCGCCGGAACGACGAGTATGACAGAAGTGGGGCTGGGGAACGGTTGATGGGGGGGCTCTCGTCAGCTCGACGTCCGAAGCGTCCCAGCTGGCCGCCGGCCTGCTCCACACCTGGCTTGTCCAGGCGCGCGGCGCGACGGCTGAGCTCAGCCACTGCAGCCCGGAATCCCCCGGCTGGCGAAAGGCCAACTGATACTGGGCGTTCAGTTCCACTGAACGTACTGAACGTTCAACCACCGCTTTGTGTTAGCTAAGCCGGATGGGCAGCACTGCCCCCGTGCGGCCCTGAGCCCGCAGCGCCAGGAGCCACGTAATCCGAACGTGCACAGCGGGTGGGCCGTGCAAGCTCGCAGGGGGCCGCATGGGGGCAGTCCCGCGTCACCCGCCGTCCAGGCCGCTGACGGGCTGCCAGCCGTCCGTCCACGTCCTTGTCCCTCCTCCCACCACCCTCTCCCGACTGCCCCCGATGGAAGACGAAGTTGCTGCGCTGGTTATCGACAATGGCTCGGGCATGTGCAAGGCCGGCTTTGCCGGTGACGATGCTCCCCGCGCTGTGTTCCCCTCCATTGTCGGCCGCCCGCGCCACACGGGCGTCATGGTCGGCATGGGCCAGAAGGTACGTTAACTGTTCGCCATCCTCTTGCTCTTGGCGCCCTTGCCCCACCCGCTCACACATCCTCTCAGGACTCATATGTCGGTGACGAGGCCCAATCCAAGCGTGGTATCTTGACGCTCAAGTATCCGATTGAGCATGGTATCGTCACCAACTGGGACGACATGGAGAAGATCTGGCACCACACGTTCTACAATGAGCTCCGTGTTGCGCCCGAGGAACACCCTGTCCTTTTGACGGAGGCCCCCCTCAACCCCAAGGCCAACCGCGAGAAGATGACGCAGATCATGTTTGAGACCTTCAACGTGCCTGCTTTCTACGTGTCGATCCAGGCCGTGCTCTCGCTGTACGCCTCTGGTCGTACGACGGGTATTGTGCTTGACTCGGGCGATGGTGTGACGCACACGGTGCCCATCTACGAAGGCTACTCGCTTCCCCACGCCATCCTGCTCGTCTCGACCTTGCCGGGCGCGACCTGACGGACTATCTTGTCAAGCTCCTTCTCGAGCGCGGCTACCCCTTCACCACCACGGCCGAGCGTGAAATTGTGCGGGACATTAAGGAGAAGCTCTGCTACGTCGCTCTTGACTTTGAGCAGGAAATGCAGACGGCGGCCCAGTCGTCGGCTCTGGAGAAGAGCTACGAGTTGCCCGACGGTCAAGTGATCACGATTGGCAATGAGCGCTTCCGCTGCCCCGAGGCGCTGTTCCAGCCCTCGTTCCTTGGCCTCGAGGCGCGTGGTATCCACGAGACGACTTACTCGTCCATCATCAAGTGCGACCTGGACATTCGTAAGGACCTGTACGGCAACATTGTGCTTTCGGGTGGTACTACGATGTATGCTGGCATTTCGGACCGCATGCAGAAGGAGATCTCGGCGCTGACGCCCTCGTCGATGAAGGTCAAGATTGTGGCGCCGCCCGAGCGCAAGTACTCGGTCTGGATCGGTGGTTCGATTCTTGCCTCGCTTTCGACGTTCCAGCAGATGTGGATCTCGAAGCAGGAGTACGACGAGGCCGGCCCTGCCATCGTTCACCGCAAGTGCTTCTAAGCTGCGTGCTCTTGCGTCACGCTTGTCTTATCTCAGTAACCTGTGCGAGATTTTCTTGCTTGCCTTGCCCGCTGCGGGGGTGCCCATGTGGCCAGCTGGTTGCCATGCAAAAATATGTTCGTCCCTCGTCGCTTTGTTGGCAGATTGTATAGATGGTGCTCCTCCCAGAAAGGTGTCGCGTGCGTGTGGTCAGAGGTATGGGCAGGCTACGCGTCCATCGCTCCTGGATTGGTGCATGATGATGTGGAGGCAGCGTGAAGCTAACGACGAGGGGGCCGTTCTGCTGGCCTTTGTGTCGTTTGACCCGCAGGCGGCAGACGGCGCTGCAGGCGCGAGACAAGGCAGGGGCTGGGCCAGTGCCGGCCAGTGCGCAGCCGGAGGCGTGAGGCTGGGCTGCGGCTGGGTGCGGCTGGGCGCGGGCGGCGACTGGCGCGTGGCGCAGGCGCTGGTGGTGGCATGTGGCATGCGACGCTTCTTCGGCGCTGGCTCGGCGCCGCCCTGCCGAGCACGTCCTATTCCAACGCGTGTCGACGGCCCCTCCATCCGCAGCCTCAACGCAGCGTGCCTGGCGGCAGGCAAGCCTCAGGCCTCCTACGCCGCGCTGTGCTGGCCCCGCCACTACCATCTCTCCTTCGGCATGCTCGGCCGCAGGCAGCGCTCCTCGGGCCCGTCTCCGCCCCACCCATCCGCCGACGCCACGCCCCCCGCCCTCGCCGCCGAAGTCACTCCGTGGGAGTTTGAGCAGGGCGGTACGTTGGCGCCCCGCGCTTCTCTTGCGGCGTGGCTGCGAATGCTAACCCCACCCCAGGCATCTACCATCCTTCTTCCGCCCACGCCGCTGGGCCCTCGTCCGCATCGGGCCCGCGCGTGGGCCTGCCCCCTTCCCCCTCCGCCCCCCGCCCAGACGCCCCGGCCGTTTCTCGGGCCTGCTCTCGAGGAAAGACAAGGGCACAGCGACGGTGGTGGCGCCGCTATCAACCCCCCGCTCTGTCCCCCCCTTCTCCCCGGGCAGCATAAGCTCTGACCCGCATCCGGAAGAACACTCCACCCCTCCCTCCCTGGCCTCTTTGATCCGCCATGTCGTGTCCCCGCCTGCCCCCACCCAGAGCGTGCTCGACGTCAGCGACGAGCCCGAGTGTCCCATCTGCCTCGAGCCCTTGTCGCTCCGATTGAGTGGGGAACGCCCCCACGTGGTTCCGATGTGCTCCCACGCCATGCACCACGAATGCTTCAGCGCCATGTACGGTGATCCCAAGGCCGTCCTCGCCGCCCAAGAGAGGGAGGAGCGGGTGGGCCAGTTGCGCCGCACTCCGCACGAGGAGCTGGTCTGCCAAGTTTGTCGGAAACAGCTTTTGCTTACCACTGACCGGCCGGGAGGCAAGACAGCGGCTGTGATGGGTTCAGGCTGGGGCATGACTCGGCCCTCTATCTCAGACAGCAACCCTCAGTCTGACGCAAACGGGGACGATAAGGCTGAACCGGGTCGGACCGTCGGACCGATGGTTCAACCTTACATCGAGGCAATCAGCGATGTCTCCCCAGTGTACCGCAAGGAGACAAGTCCCGGGAGCATGCAGCGGCTCAATGTCTTGGTTACCGTGTCCATCCCAGGACGACGATCCCCACGTGAGTACGGGACCGGGGGAAGGATACTCCTCCGCCGCAAGAGCCGTGTGGGTATTCCAAGTGGCCCTCGTCGGCCAGCGAACCGGCTCTCGTCCATGGCTTCAGTTGGCGAAGCACCCGTCGATGGGAAACGGCTGTATGACCTCCCCGAGGAGGAGCCCGTGTCGCCCTCGCAATCCGACGAGTCCCATCGCGCTGAGGTCACAGCCGACTTGAGCGAACGTATCCTTGACTGGAAAGGCCATCAACTGGAGCATTTTGGTCGGCTGCAGTACTTTGATTCGTGTGTGTTGTTCAAGGCAAGACGGTGCGCCAATTTGGTGTCTATCTGCTGGAGGAGGCTCTGCTCTGTACACTTGAGGATAAGAGAAACATGTGAGCCGGTACCTGAGTGTCCCTACTCCAACTCCTCGGACGAAGGCACCGGAAGCAAGACGATCAGAAGTGCCCCCTCCGCACTCAAGCTCAAGGGAAGGATTTACCTCCGCCATATCAAAGCGGTGGTGGCCTCCTCCTCGGCTGAGGCTGCGCTGAGCATCAAGATGCTCGATAAAAACTCCCCGACTTTATCTTGGTCTTCCATTCGGAGGGACAGGCCGAAGTGTGGAAAGATCGAATCGAAGGGCTGATTCATAACCTCCTTCATCCTGACGCCAAAATCCCTCTTCCGCTTGATACGAATTTGAGTGGACGCATGGAGGAGGGGCCTCCGCTGCTGTCTTCCCGGTCGGACATTTCCACGCCCTCAATGCATCAGAGCATCGCACCCCAGGATGAGGTTGCGTCACCTGATTGGACCAAGACCCGACAAGTCTCGCCTCGCTCGGTCTCGACTGCACGACCCTCCCCCATCCCGAGTCCGCAAGGCGCTCCTCCCCCGATTCCCACCCCGCAAGGTGCACCCTCCCTGGTTCCATGTAAAGTCGAAGCTCTGGACCGGTTTAGCTTTGATGGTTCCGAGGCCCTTCCAGGAGACCCCACTCCCAAACTCTACCCCCCGTGGCGATCGATTTGGTTCTCGTCGTCCCCATCCCACCCATGGCAAGGGAAGGCATGCCCACTTCCGATGCGATCAAGCTCACCCTCCTTCGTTCCAGCCTTCTCTTCCTGCTAGACGCTATGGGGGACAAAGGAAGAATCAGTATTGTCGCCTACCGTGTTGCGCACAAGCAAGATGGCGGCTTTGTGGCCAAGACACGACTCCTACGTCCCTCTTTTCCCACCTCGCGCGATACTATTGTGGAGTTCTTGGACTTGCTTGCACAGGCCCACGATGGAGCTTCGATGGGGCCCTTTGCCGAGGATCTCTCCCAGTTTCCGGGAATGAGCGAGTATGTTGACCTGTCCAGTGGTGGGAACGTCGGGGTTGATGTCCTCCTCCAACGCGGGAGCAAAAACCCCGTCTCGGCTCTGCTGGTATTGGATGATTCCCCCACCGGGCCCAACAAAGAGGAGATGGACCTTCTTTCTCGCCGAGCAGAGGCAACAGGAGCCAGAGTACATACTTTCGGTCTGGGAGCGAAGCACGATCCCACATCGCTTTGGTTGATTGCATCTCAAACCAAGGGGAGCTATACCTACCTTCGTCGGGCGTCCGAACTACGAGTCGTACTTCCGGTTGCGTCGGCTCGCTCCTCTCCACTGCCTTGACGGAGGTGACGCTGCGTATCGCGATCGATCCCCAACGAGCTGTGATGGCTCGCAAACCCAAGACCACTAGTCACTACTTTGTTTCGAAAGATGGGAAAAGCGTGGAGGTCCCTCTTGGTCCACTTCTTTATGGGAGCAAGCGGGACATTCTTCTCGAACTTGAGATGGACTTTGATGCGCTTTACCGCAGCGTGGCTCGTCCTCAAGAGGAAGGGGCGATGGACGAGTACCTTGTTCAGTTTGGCTTGGATCCAGCCTTGCTGTCCACTCCTGAAGTAGAGGAGGCATCTCTTCCTTGCCGATGCCTCTTACCGCGACCCCCGTACGCAACAGCAAGCTAGCCGTCTCCCTAGCCCTGTGGAATTCAGCGTCGATCTCTCCCCGGCATTGACCCATACGCAGGAATGCCTCCGGCCCAGACAGCTGCCTATGCCCGCGCACCGGTCACTCGACGTACCATGGAGTTGCTTACGGCAAGTTTGATCACCAACACCGTCCTAGTTGCCCCCCACAACGCACAGCAAGCTGTTACCGTCTTGCTCCAGTCGCGGCAAATGATTGAGGCGGTACTCATCTCCACCCCGGGCTTTGTTGGTCCCTTGCCCAGCCAGACGGCCTACGCAGCACGGGTTCAAGCGTCCCCTCTCTCTCCGAATGGTTCCCCTCCTTCCTCATCCGCCCCCATTCAGGAAGAACACGAAGCGACAATCCACTCGCTGATGGGAATCTTGGAGGACCTCGAGACACTGCTAGGAGTGCTTGAGGGAAGCCGGGTTGATGGTCACGTCGTCTCGGGAGGGGAGCGGTTTAGACAGGAAGGACGCAAGTTTGCTGCCCAACAGGCTATGGTGCTTCGTACCCAGCGTGCGTGGTCCAGCCGTACCAACACTGAGCACTTGGTGTTCCAAGACGACAATGGTCCCGCCCTCGCCGTCTTGGCTGGGCTCAGTGCACCTGCCGCATCCAGACGCAGCAGTCGAAACGCATCCTAGTTGTAAATCCCGATACTCGGCTCCCTAGCTACTTTATCATTCAATAGCTCAGGCCAGAATATAGCAATGGTTCTCGAAGGTAGTCTCTCAACGCACAAGCACCCCACTTCATCCAATTGATCCCAGAGGCAAAGTGACATGCTGTATTAGTCCCTCTATCTTGAGAAATCCGCACTCTCACACGCCAACCCAAAATAGTCGTCAAGCTTGCCGGCTTCCTGTGACATGTTCTGCGCCATTTCTGCATGCACACTTATGTACTCCAAGGGGCTGGGGGGGAAGTGAGATGATTGTAGATTGTAGTTGGGGATCAAGTGTTAAGCGCTGGTCTGGGTCTTCCCTCAGGACCAAAAGCGAAGACTCCAGGATCTCTGTCGCAGTGTCAATGTCCTGCTTGGTGACAATGAGCGAAGGTGCCAGGCGCACCGTATCCTTGCCAGCCGACAGGACAATCAGCCCACGCAGCCTGGCAATCTTGAGCAGCCGCGCGACGTGCGCCGGGTCCTTAAGGCTGAAGCCAAGCAGGAATCCGCGGCCACGGGGGCTGTTCTCTTGGTCCAACAAGTCGGGGAAAAATTGAACGAGGTGAGCAACCTTGTCCTTGAAGTAAGTGGCCGTCTCCTCGCGAGTCGCAACGAACCCGGGCTCCGCCAGCCGGTCCAAAACATGGTGCGCAATACGGCAGACGAGCGGACCACCACCAAACGTCGTCCCATGATCGCCCACGACGATGGCATCGGCAACGTCGGAGCGCATCAGCGTCGCACCAATCGGGAACCCGTTCGCCAGCGGCTTGGCCATGGTAACAATGTCCGGGTGGGCCGAGAGGGGAAGTTCACTGTGAGCCCAGAGTGGGCCCGAACGGAACAGACCACATTGGATCTCGTCGTAGATCAAGAGCGCACCATGGGCATCACATTTGGCCCGCAGAGCGGTAAGGAACTCCAGCGTGGCTGGCGTCACCCCGCCCTCGCCTTGAATGGGCTCCACAATCACCCCAGCCGTCGAATCGTCAATCAGATCGAGCGTCGACACATCGTTGTACGTGCCCACGTGAACGTTGCCTACCAACGGGGCAAACGGCGCTTGGTATTTGGGGTTGGGCGTGACGCTGAGTGCGCCCATCGTGCGGCCGTGGAAGCCGTTTTGGAAGCAGACCAGCCCGGTCTTGTCCTTGCCGGGGAAACGGGTCTTGGCTACCTTGCGCACAAACTTAAGTGCCGCTATTGCCCGTGTCAGTCGCTTGCCTTGCCAAGGGAAAGAATGGAAAAAAGAGACATACCTTCGTTGGCTTCCGTGCCTGAATTGGCAAAGAAAGCCTTGAGGCGGTTGGTGGGGTCCTCACCCTTAGTCAACCCGAGACCGCCGTGCTCCCCCGTGAGCTTGGAGAGCTTGAGAGCCAATGGACCGGACCATTCGTTGTGGAACAAGTTGCTGGCATGCACCAGGCGCGCCGACTGGGCGGCTGCGATCTTGGCTACCTCGGAATCGGCGTGGCCCAACGAATTGACGGCAATGCCCGAACTAAAATCGAGATACTGCTGTTCGCCACCAGCGTCAGTGGAGGCAAACACCGACATGCCAGACCCATGCGTAAAGATCAAGGGGGGGCGCGCATAGGTCGCCAGCACGGCTGTGTCGTACTCGGCCACCAGACCGGCCACCCCGGGTGCGCCCGGCTTGGCCGCGTCCGGCTCAACGTGCGTGGCGGCTAGGTAACGCGTGGAGGGGCGGCGGCCGTGTGATGAGCACGAGCAGCAAGGCGCGCAGGGAGCACGCGCAAAGGGAGACGCAGCGCCACATCGTAAACACAAGAGGTGGTGGTGCAACGGGGAAAAATGGGGCCGAGCACGACACGAAGACGGACTTACTTTAAAAAACTTGGTTTAATAAGCCTGAACGCCGGGTAGATGGCGATAGGCGCACACAGGCCCTGTGCCATGGCTCGAGTCAGATGTCAGAATTCCCCGTTCCCTCGCACCTTGTCCCCCACCGCTAGTCAGGCCGAGGAGGCTTAGGAGGCGTCAGGCTTCATTAACCCATTACACGCTCTTCATTTTCAAGATGGGATGGTCGAATAGGCAGCGCCCAGGCTGCAATTGGCCCCCGTGGGTTCATGACTCGGTATGTGCAGAGGGTGCATTCATTTCAGTAGCCTTCGATCCAGTCGAGTAACTGGCGATGGGCAAAGCACGACGAATAATGGTCCTACCGCCAAGGTTCTGAGGGTCAAAAAACCAGGAAACATCCCATCTCTGGATTCATAGGTGCTTTGGGGCTCAAGGCAAACCATACTGCAGCTTCCCAAGCCGCCTTTTTTGGCCTTGCTATTATTATACAGATTGAAGGCGATGTCGACCCGCTCTTTCCCTCTAGCGATCCAACGAGACCCAAGGCTCTGTTAACCCTTCCGGAAGGTGTTTGAGAAGGCAGTGCCCAAAGAATCGATGCTGTGAGGCCAAGTTGGATAGTCAATAGTCTTCCATGACCGGCATGACCTGCAGACCACACCCAAAGAGATGGCAGGAAAGGTCATCGACCCGGTCATCGATTATACCGGCATCGATGACGGTCATCGGTCACGTCCCCAAATTCGTTTCGTATTAGACTTACTAACCCGGAACGCAAAATTCCGCCCGCGCCTAGCCGGTGTTGCTCCACGACGTCTCCACCCGTCACCACCACCTCATCAACGTCAGTCTGGGCTAACGAGATGTCGTGCCAAGCCATTGGACGCGGAGTCATTGCCCTCGGCGTGCTCGCCTTCCTTCACGCCGCCTTCTCGGCGTACGAGTGTTCGTACTCTCTGTTCCTACCCCACATTGATGCACTAACACCTTACTGCAGTTCTTACTATTCGCAAGTCTTTTGGGCTGCCACCAGAGCCGATCCCTCTTGACGTGCGTATATTCTCACCACATACGTTTCCCTTTACCCCTTTCCCTCCCCCTCCCTGAAGCTAACTGGTAGTGCAGATCAAGATTGAGACTCTTATCTCCTTTTTCGTCCTCGTTGTTGGAATCACCCTCTCCACCAAGCCCCTCAAGAGAATCACTTGGAGCAGCGAAATGCGGACGCGGTATGTTGGTCTCCCTCGGAGCTTTGGGTTGGTTATACTAATGTCCTGTGTGGTCTAGCACGATTGACATGGCCGAGACTCGCCCTTCGTTTGCCCGGTTCAACCATCGCGGACCTGACCTCTTCGCCAATGCTCGTGCGCTCTTGGAGGAGCCCGAGAAGAGCACGTGATCGAACCTGTATCTCCATCAGCAGTGATGCATGATAGTACTACTCGGAGATTCGAAAAACGGCGGCGCAACCCGGGCTCCCATCTTGGCAAACGGGTTGGCACCATGTCCGAGGAGCAACATGATTTTGACGATACAATGTTGTTTGGATATGCACTGTTAGTGTGCTGGCAGTGGACAATTGCATGGAGGAGGATAGCGATCCCCACTCGAAATGAAAGATGGAGCGACGCAGAATGACGCGAACATTGAGATTCTCAGAGCACGTGGCAAAACAGTATCCCCGCCTTCCCCTCCGAAAGCAACCTATCTCCGAGCTGGAGGACCGACGTATTCTGGTAAAGGGTGTAGTCAGCATGCAAGCGCGGCTTCACCGGCCACGCTACCCCGGCTCGAGCCAGGGGTTGGTGGATGTGCAAGAGTGAACGGGGGCGAGAAGTGTCGAGTAGCTCGTGCGATAGCCCCGATATCATAGTTGGATTGGAAGGCCCAGAATGAACGTATGAAATTTGCTTGCCCACAAAACACAGCACGCTCGCTGAGTGCTGACAGAAGCGCGATCAGCCACGTCGCCATCGATCGTCTTGGCCACCATCGACACCACCTCTCCCGTCCCAGTAACTTCCACAACAGCTGAGATGGTTTCATCAGACGAACTCAGTGCTGCGATCCGTGCTCGCGTCGAGGGAGTGCAGAATGTGGTGGTGTCGGATGTGAGTGGCGGGTGTGGGCAGGCATTTGATGTGATCATTGTCTCCTCGGCCTTCCAGGGCTTGACAACGCTCAAGCGGCACCGGCTGGTCAATGAGAAGCTCAAGGATGAGATCGCTTCCATGCACGCCTTTTCTCAGAAGACCTATACACCGGCTGTACGTGCCTCCTTCGTCTAATCCTTTCCTTCCTGCATGTGTACCGATTCCTCTTCTGTTGGATGTGCTGACTACTGCTCTACCTACTCATTGGGCGCTCGTCGGATAGCAATATGAGGTACGTCTCTCCTTTCCACTTGTATTGGGTATAAATTAACGCCATGCATAGAGTCTGTTTCCCTCGGCTTCCCAAGCTTCATGATGGGTCGTAATCTACCGCAACGCCCTGCACTGGAATCTGCAATATCCTTACAGCCTCAGCAAGCCGCCCTGTTGAAATACACAGGAGCTATTTACCTTGCACCGGGCATCTCAAGTCGACTTGGAATCCTAGCTCTTTCAACATTTTGATGGCCAAGAGGGCAAGCAATACAAGCAATGTCATTCGGGCGATGTGCTTGAGGGTGAGAGCGCGGTGATGCAGGTGGAACGCAGAAGAATGTACTTTTTTTGGTACGATGGTCCCACCAGTCGAACGGGGGTAAGGATACCATGGCTTAGGAACGGAACGAAGAGAGCTGTAGCACTTAGCCACTCAACGAGAGTCTGCGGCCATCTCGCTCCTAATGCATGCCGAAGGGGATGCACTTACTTCGATGCTCCTGGGAGGAGGGACAGCCAGCTTGGGTTGGTACTCATCTTCGTCGGTTGTTGGAATCAATCGCGGTCTCTCATATCGGTTTGGTCTTACACTGGCAAACAGGGTCTAGCGGGACGCGTGGGCATGACAAAATAAGAACCAGTGCTGGTGGAGTAACATGGTTAACTCAGCAAAAAGCGGATGTGGGCCTGATGAATATCTGCGGAGGATCCTGACCTGCGCTGCTTTGATCGGTTCATCCGGAGTTCAAGAGTGGAAATGAACCTGTGGTGAAAAGTTGCTTTGTGTGTACATGCAAGGCGGAGACGTTGATGGCCTCTCTTCGAGATTTCGCGCGTAGAGTAGGTCCTTTAGAGAATATGCTCACAGTAGAGATGTCGATGATCTCGATGACCACATCACATGTGCATGCCTACCCAGCCCCCGAAGTTTCGCAACCGCGGGAGGGAAATGTCTCCTGTACTACATCACGCTCTTAACCCACGTTTCTCTCATCTTGGGTATTACATGCACAGGCTATGCCCGTACAGAGAGGAGCCTAATACAAGACATGAGGTTCTCGGCAGTCCGCCCCGGACACACCCACCTATGTTCCCCGCGAATATGCGAAGAGAACATGAGAAACAGGCGTCGCCTGGTTCCTTGACATTGATGGCGCTACCAAGTAACTCTCGCAACATGAACGGTTCGGTTTAGACGCAGCGTTTCCCTGTCCCAAGCTTAAGCTTTGTCAATGATATGGATGTAGTATAGCGGTGCCAAATCTAACTGCCATGCATCTTCGTCCACTTTTCCGTACATGACCAAGTTTCCTCTCCAAAAGATCTCTCTTTCGCTACTCTTTTCAGCGAAGGACAACTTGCACTTCCTCGAAAACAGTTTCTCTGATCCCGCGTTTACCCCCGATTGTTACGGACATATTACAGTTCATAGTATCAACTTTCAAAAGCTTCGAGTGTTAGTACTAATACCAACACTGGAGATGCTGTACATGTGCGGCTGTATGATCGAGATCTAAGCTTTTTCATCATCCAAAGGGGTTTGATCTTATCGAGGTATCATCGACTCATGATCATCTCACAAAAATAACTAGGATAGATTCCGTTTACATGTTATAGGAGCCGGAGGAACGGAACACAACACGCCGGAGTATTCACAAAAGTCTCAAAAAGGGCGAACCATGCGTCTTTGCAAAATCACTGTGCGGTTTCTCTGTTGTGAAGAGGAGAAAAGTTGAAAAGAGAGGGGGGGTATTCCAAGTACGACGATCCATGCATGACTGTGCGCGTACAGGAAGAGCGGTACCCGGTAAACGTTCAACGTTGAACACTTCGCCGTGGACCCGACTCTTTAGGGGACTGATCCCCATGGTGAACGTCACCCCCATATGGACTTTCGCTAACCCCAACTGCACGACCCTCTCTCTTCAATAACCAAACCATCAAGTGGTTCAATTCACGAGGTGCGTCCGAAAAAATGGCTGTGGTTGATACTTACGTATATCGAACGTATCTAGATGCCCTTCCTTGTGCTGATGCTTAATTTCCGAGAAGACCTTGTTGCCGGATGGCGCGGGGCACATGCACATGACATGTAACGACCTGTGACGTATGGCGTGATATACGACCTCATGCATCATGGAACACGGGACAGCCTCACGGAAACTCTGTCACATGTGTGTTTGCCTTCTATACCTGTGCTGCCAAAAGCGCCGCAAGCCTATCGAGACACACTTCTCAGAATGACCCTCCGAGGAAGAGGTTGAGTAAAGCTTAAAGGGGTACCGGGGAGGATGATACCAGTGAAACAGCTGCAAGATCACAGTGGCCTAATAGAGCTGCATCTCGGCTATACTCGAATAGCCGGAATGCCCGAAGAATCCCATCAAAAGTCCAGAAGGGACGCACCCAAAAAGGCTCTCGTTCTTTTTCCTGGCCATGTTGCATGACGAGGACGCGAGCGTACTATGCATGCAACGAAAGCTGGGAAGCAATATGAGAAGTTGTTTTACCACTGGAATCAACTATAGCTAACCACGATCATGAAGTTATGCAAATATGGTGTTCGGACTCACAGAGAGAAGAGAGATGAGAGAAAAGTATTTGAGAATAAGGGGATGCCTCATACGTTGTGTGATCGTGGCCAGAGAGGCACAACTGCCACTTATTGCGATACAAAATCATGGTACTCAACGTTGATTATCATGCTGGCTCTTCGCAATCGCGTTTTTATATGGGCTTGCTCTCTATATATGCCAGCGCCCCCTCTGTGGACGATGTGCTCTTCCGGCGATATCTCCCTTATTCTTACGAAATCGATTCGTGATATCGAGTGATCCGTTTATGATGCATCTCGCGCTCGTCTCCGCGTATAGTGCCTATGGTATAGTAGTAATAGTATTTGTATGCTGTAGTAGTGCCCCATATATCATTTTTGCCACACTTGGGCAAAAGCATCATGTGCATGATGATGCGCAGGGGAACCGTTTCATCTACAGGCTCTGTCACATGTCATGTTCCCATGTCCATGGATCCTTCACGCTTGCCGAAGATGCCAACATGTCGATGATGTCCAAGTGGCGGATGTATACATGTGAGTTGAAGCATCGTCGTGCACAGGAGGCTTGTGCGCTTGCAGCACATGTATGTGAGTGTGGCCCTAATACATGAGTGTTCGATGATCGATGATCGATGACATGTGACATGTGACAGATAGCATGCATGATGCATGACATGTGACATACATCACATGTCACAAGTCGTGTATCACGTGTGTCACACAGCCTCAGGAACAAAGCTGCGTATTTGGATCTTGCATCGTCACGCGTATCCGCGTGCGAACCACACGTTTTGATGTGGGGCGCCACATGCGCGACGGGGCCGAGGGGGGCAGAATGGGTGGGACGGGGGGTAAGTGCAGTGCGTGGCGGGCGCGGGAGAGTGCATAGCCTGCGGCGTTGCGGGCCTGGGGGTGGCGTTTGGGCAGTTGCTAAAAGGGGTTTACGCATGCATTATGGCGAGCTCTAGATCCATATGCCGTACAATATATCCCTTTAGCAAAATGGGTTCAAAACATGGCCTCCATTAATCCAATATCCACGTGCCATCCCAGCCACACAGGGACGGTAAGGGCCTCAAAGGCTTCTCAGTATCCCACAGGTGCGGTTTCAACATGCTGTTGTATAGCGGATCAAGCTTCAATTAGCTTCAAGCTTCAAGCTTCAAGGAAGACTTACTGATGTCCGATGGCCGATAGCCGATCGTCGAGAATCGATATCGATATCTGGATAACGTCGACATGCCGATATACTTAGTTCATCGAGTTCATCGTTCATACGTTCATCGATCATCCGCGATCAACTCGAACAACGTTCGGTACGTCCAACCAAGGCGCAGGCAGATAGGCGCATTGGGTGTTTGAAATTAAATGACCGTCTCGAGGGCCGCTGCAGTGCGGCAGCCAGGGCAGGCCAGCAGGGCCAGCGGCTGCGGATCGCCTCGGGGCTGCGCCACCCGGGTCCAAGTGGGCCATATGGTCTGCTCTCCTTGCTAGGTCCGCATGTGTTCACTCGCCACCACATAAAACCGCGGGGCACCAAACGCCCCCTCCCGGGGGTGCTTCGCCCTGTCTCGCCAATCTCTTTCGCTTGTTCTCCTCCGTCCCTCCCCCCTGCGCTACCACCATATACCCGGGGCTGGCATTGGTTCTCAGAATGGCCGTCGACCCACATCATCACCCCAAGTTTTCCATCCTGTTTCCAACAATTGCCGACCTGCCCCCTGAGCTGCAGCCAGTCGTTGCATTCCAGGAGGAGCGCTCGTACGACGGGGCGGTCACTTGGTGGATGTGCCTTTTCATTGGTGGCTGTGTGTTTTGGGATGTTCTGGTTAGCTTCCCCTCCGACTGGAAGTATGTGTACTACGCCGAGTGGCAACGGATCAAGCAGACCGTACAGGAACGGCAATGCTGTTCTCGATGGAAAAGATGAGGGCTTTTTTCCCTACACCAGCCGCGTTCTGTCATATCTTTGCTCGCCTCTTGACCTTCCCCATGTTTGGTCTGGCGTTTGCATACTACCGCCGCCCAACAAGTTGTCAAGGAGGTATGTACCCGTCTCACGCATTCAACGCACACACGCTCCCTGACTGGTTGTCCATTATCCACCGTAGACCTTTCTGCCTACATTGCTCTCTTGGCTCTCAGCAACATTAACGCCCAGGTCATATTTACGCTGCGCACGTACGCAATCACCAGGACGCTTCCCTATACTAAGATGCTATCCGTCGTCCTCTGGATCTTGGTAGCTGGAACAGCTGCGAGCTGGCTCGGAGGGGGGCTCAGTTCGTGTTCACACGTATGTCTTGTCTTACCCCCTATCCAACCCTGTCCTGTGGTGTCCTCTGTCCGTCTCTGTGCCCTTTTGGTTCTAACCCTTGTTCTCAGTTGGCCAAATGGGGTGACGGTGCCTCTCAACTTCCGTGTCGGTATGCGTTGCGGCTCGCTTTATTCTGGCATTTGGTGGCCCGTTGTGGTGTATCTGTTCTCCTTTATCGGCGACGCTGTCATGGTGCTGACGACGTGCGCGATGATGTGGAACTTCTATTTAAAGAAGGACAGTCAAGAGTCGATCCCCAGCAACTTCAGGGCGCGCGCACGGCGAATCACTCACATTAGCCCTGTTGGCGGCCAGTTCCTCTTCGATGCACTCCGGTACTTTAGCTTCGCTGTGGCAGTAGAAAGTGTGGGGCTGGCGTTGAGCTGGACCTACCTTCACCGCACTCATCCTGCCAACAACGCACTGAGTGGACTAGGCTTGCCACTCCATGCCCTGGTCAGCCTGGCGGTCGCGCCACGCTGCGTGGTCAACCTGCGTAAGGCAGGGCAAAAACCAATGGACACGACGGGATTTTCGAGCAACGTAAATGATATGTACTCCCTCCAAGGCGGACGTACCATCCCTGTCGACATCGAAGTTCAGCACATCTCGGTCCCCCAGGAGGCGGATCTGGAGAAAGGCACATTGCAGCCTTCTGAGAGGGAATGGAGCGGGCCACCCGTACCAAATTTGAGCAAATTGGTTGAATACCCTGCTACCTTGCCTCCTGGGCCGGCCCCACGAGCTCACCCTTTCTCCGCCTACACACATGAGCCTGAACCCTCAGCGGGAAGCAGCTTGCCTTGATGAGTAGTGTCCTCTTTGTATACGATACGTCTTGCTATATCCTCTTGTTCACGAACAGCAGCGTTTAGTGGCTAAAGGAGGGCACCTGCTGTAACCACGGTAGATTTCCTAGCGCAATTTTGTGGACTGTAAGATGTTCTTCAACGCGGTTCCGTACTTTTAGCATTGCGATAGCAAGAGAAGCCAGCGATTTGGACCGGCCTTCACCACTGGAGGCACCCCCAGCACCATATCTGAGTGTGCCGTTCCGATTGTACACTCTGTTCAGTCTCTTCGTCCTCATTGCGGTGTATACAGTGAATCGGCGCAGCGCAGGGTGAAAGTGAATTAAACACATCTACATTACACCCTGACGTGTATCTCAACCCGAGACTTGCGTCCGCCCCATCGATATTGACGTACTCTTCATCACCGTGACCAGGAAAGACAAACGACAAGGCTCTTCCCCACGTGAAGTGACTAGAGTGGTACCAGTGAGCGACGGCCAAGTTCCATCCCCCACACCCTGCATGTTCGCCCAGTATGCCTCAAGTCACTCCGCCGAAGAGTAACATCCTCGTGACCCATGGGAAACAGCATGGGGCGGCAAGGTTCGATTCAATACTAGAGAAAGAATCTAGCTGATGAAGGAAGGGACACAGGGGATAAATCAAACGTCTTATTTGGAAGGCTTCTTGTTTCTCTTGGTTTTTTTCACCGTTGGCTTACTCGTGTCCATGGTAGTGGAAGTAGGTGCAACGGTTGAGGGAGATGCCTCTCTTGGACGTTTGACCGGAACGGAGGCTCGCGGCTTGGCCTTACCGACCCTGGCGAATCGGAAACGCTTTCCGTAGGAGCTCCCTTCTCCGCCTCTGTCATCTCCACGTCCGCCGGAGCCACGATGATATCCTTCATGTCCTCGGCGGGGTTGGGAATTGAGACCATGGGCCGGATGGGGAGGAGACGCAAGCGGGGAGCACCGACGATTCCGCGCCACGTCTTGCGTGTCCGAGCACGCTGGAGTAAAGAGTACGAGGTGGAAGCCACCATCCTCTTGGCTTCGGACGGGGCCAAGCCAAAAAGGGAAGCCAGATTCATTATATCCGCTGGTCCACGCAGTCCCAAGGCATCTGCTACTCCGGAGGAGAACACAACGTTTTTGCCTTTGGTAATGCGTAGCAAATCTTTTACGCCTCCAATTAGGTTGCGGCGCGCCTTGCTCCTCCTTTCAGGAGAAAAAGAGTCGTCGTCTCGACGCAGGGCGTAAATGTCCTCAACTCCTGTGAGGGCACCATAACACACCTCGAAAACCGCCCCGTTCTGCACCGCTGCCAACACGCTGCTTCGACGGAGAAGAAAAGGTAGTCGGGGGCGGCGGCAAAGTCAAGGCTGATCAAGTCGATGCTGTTGGGTTTAAGTTCGGTGAGGTTCGTACAAGCCATGCTGAAGGCCGCCTCAGTCGTGGGACAGACAGCCAGCAGATCGTAAGTCAGCAAGGCCGTGGCCGAAGATGATCCTAGTCCATGGCCAGCCTTGTCAAAGCTCTGTGCATCGAGAATTAGAGTAAGCCTGCTGAGCTGCTCCAGGGCCATTTCGCTTGGTTCCAGAGAGGGATGCTGTCGGCGCCAGGCCACTTGGGTTCGAGGATCGAGGGCGGGGAAGGGGGTTGAGTGAGTTTGGTGCGTGGGTCATAGAATGGATTTTGGTGCTGAGATGGATTGAACCGAGTAGAAATGGTATGATTGTATGCAATGTGTCGGTAACCCACTGCAGTCCAATAGTCAGTCCGGCGTGTCGTTGTTACGAAGAGGGGGGAAGAGACGCACACTCGTACAGGTCCAGACTTAACGCTTCGATCCTCGACTTCTGAGCGGGAGTAAGGCCAGAAAGAGCATCAAAGGGGGTCAATGGGGGCGGTTTGGTGGGGGGACCAGCGACCGGCTGCACTTGGGCGGGGGGGTCCTGCGCCTTTTTCCCCTTCTTCTTCTTGGCGGGCGCCGCAAGGGGAGGAGGCTCCGAGCCGGCAGTGTACAGGGCCAGCTGGCGGATGTAGCCGGCGTACTCGGGCGAGGCATTGCGTGCGCCAGAGGCTGCGAACACATCTGCAGGCCAGGGCACGTTGAGGTCGTAGAACATGCCGGCCGAACGAGGAGGAGCGCAACCAGGGATCCGCTGTGGTGGCAGCCAGGAAAAAAAAAGAGGCGACGCCCAGCAACGCCGGTGGCCCATTGCAATTTCATACAGTGGAAAGCCAGGTCACCTGACCGGGGAGGAGACCGAGGTAGGGTTAGGTAACCGGTAACCAACCCGGCAGTCGTACGTAATGCATAATGGCCCGATCGCTGAGTGTGGGTAGAAGATCATTCCAACCCTACTGCTTACGCCATCGACGTAGCGAGGCCCGATCCAACCCTAGCGGGACGTGATATCGTCAGAAATCACCTGGACATCATGCATCACCCATCGCCATGTTAGATCTTCTATCCTCTTCGGCCAGACTGCCCCCCGTCCACAAGGGCGTTACGTGGTACGCGACGTGCAGTGCACCCCCGCGCCTTCTTAGCTCAGCCTGAGCGTGTTCGTCGACGGGCAGAGGCGGGGCCGTGCACGCCCCAACCCAAACACGCTCTCCTTTGTTCTTCCACCACCATATCCCTCACCCTCATGTCATCCACTGAGCCTACCAAGACCGCTGAGCCCGTCGAGGCCCCGCTGAGACGCCCGAGAAGGCCATCCCCGCCGCGAAGGCCGTCCCCGGCGGAGCCGGAGGCCGCAAAGGCAGAGGAGAAGCCGGATGAGAAGGAAGCGCCTGCTGCGGAGGAACAGCCCGAGGATGACGAGGGCGAAGATGAGGATGAGGACGAGGTACGCCCGCTTCCATGCTCTCCATCTACGCAATTCTAACACACAACAGGAGGAGGACGGTGATTTCGTTGAGAACGAGGATGAGCAGGACATTGAGTACAAGTACGTATCCTTGCTGCGCGTTGTGAAGTACATTCTGACTCCCCACAGCAGCGAAGACGATGACGAGGATGATGAAGAGGAGATGAAGAGGAAGAGGAGGAGGAGGAGGACCTACCACAGGGTACGTCCCCCTTTTACTGCTCATAACCACTCGACTGACATTGTTGCCTTGCAGTTCTAAGCGGAAAGCGGACACGGAGGCTGAGGCCGAGGGTGAGACCAAGGCTGCCAAGACCGACTGAGGCTGATGAGAACCTCAAACTCAATTGCAGCTTCGCTAAATTCTACGCGAAATATCACGCGTGGGTCTTGTATCGCTTTCAAGCAATGTACCAATCTTGTCTTCCATGCATCTCATCTGATAGCAGCAGCGAGGTCTCATGGACCTTGACTCCTCTTTTAGAAGCTTTGACGGCCTTCTCTGCTCGTTTTGCTTCTTTCGCTCGTTTCTTGGCCTCTTTGGCAGCTTTCTTTTCTTGTTTGGCTGCCCGGCGTGCCTCCTTCTCAGCTCTCCTTTTCTTCTTCTCCGCCTTGTGTGCGCGCTTGCGCTCTTTCTTCTCCTTCTTCGCAGCCTTGGCCGCTTTCTTGGCCTTCTTGTCAGACTTAGACTTGTCGCCCTTCGATGTCGTTTCCTTTGAAGCGGTAGATGCAGCTGCTGCCCGTGCCTTCTCTTCCTCCTTCTCCTTGGCTAACTGTTGAGGCGTAGGGCCCATCTGAATTGTCCCGCCACGAAGGAAGCTGCTCATGAGTTGACGTCGAACTTGTTCCCGTTTGGCCATTCCCTGGAGCGAGAGAGTACTCCCGGTCGGCGTGTTTGATCCGGAAGGAGCTAAGGATGTAGAGGCGGATGATGAACCACTTGCCAGTGCTTTGGCGCGAGCCTATGCGTGCGTCAGGACTCTATTGGCAACTCGGGATATGGATACAAGCAACGTACCTCAAAAAGACAATCCCACCACTCCACCGCCCTGTCGCGGTTCTGCCCCAGCCCTTTGTTATCCCTCTTTTGAGGGATGGAAAGGGGTTTTCGAAGGCCCTTGCCTGCATGCCCATCAAGGGCAACCCCATGTCCCTGCCATCCGTGCCCCTGGAGGTATTGAGTAGGGTTGAAGCGGGTGGAGTGCACTCCGCGCGCAGCGATGGCACTGATGGATGACCCGCTGTCGGATACGTCTTCGCCCTCAAACTCGAGGCGGCGCCGCTTGGCCAGGTGGAGCGCCATAGGTGGAGTAGGGTAAGAGGCAAGGCAGACGTGTGGCGAGGCAAGGCAGAGGCGCAACAAATTTTTTTATCCCGAAACTGAGCAACCCAAAGCAGCGAGGGCGCTAAAAGCCCACAGTGGATTACGCTATCAGCATCACACTCTCAGGTCTCACCGATCATCACGCATCATTCTCATCCATCTCACAAAGCCAATAATCCATGTCACGTGAACTGGTTTACAGCTTGCTACCGTACGAGTTGGGGGGGGAGGTAGAGAGTAACCAAAAGTACTCAAGGAGACCATTTGTTGGTAGAAGAGGGTAGGCATGACTAGGGCAAGGATGGAGAAATTGTGAGCGCGAATACCGAACAAAAGGGCAGTGACAGGTATACTGAGCCAGGATTCAGTTCTAAATTTACATACCCGTGCCGTCATATACCCCACCCTCTTTGAGGGAAGAGCGGCCCTTGAGTGCGTCCAAGGTCATTGACCTAATATTCGTGTGTCCGTTTTCACATGAATAGTCGTCAAAAACATTTGTAGACTAGTGGTGAAGAGTATACATCAGTGCTGGGTACAACTTATCATAACATCATTCGTAGCCCATCTGGAACCGTCTACACGTTCATTGCTGTGATTGTACTGGCCGTAAAATGTCGTCCGCCGATAGGACATTATCGCCCTCGACCGCCCCGTCCTGGGCAAAGGCCGAGTCAGCAAGTCGCAGGATATCGGTGTGGGGAGAGACAGAGTTGACAAAGTGGTTAAGCATGTAGCCCAGCACGGCCGACGTCCCAGCCAAGTTATTGTTGTGCAGGACCCCAATGTAGATCAAGACAGTGGCTGCATCCGAAATGCTGTTGGGGACAACTCGGTACTTGACGTTCACGCAACTGTGCTGGACGTTGAGTGGGCCAAAGAAGGTGTGGATATGCGAAGCAGTAATGTACGCAGCACGTCGGTAAGGGCCGAGGGGAACGGTAGCTCCAGTCCCCGCATGCCGGAGGCCGAGTCGGTAGGCATGATGCGATCTAACGCGACCTTGACCCAAATTACAGGGACCACACATGGTTGGATCCAGTCCTCACTACTTCTAACGCTCCGTCGCGAGTCGGCCCGGCGTTGGCCCCGCGGGGTGCACAGCAGCCATGTTGGATCGTTGGGCGGCAATGTATTCGATCAGGCCAATAGAAAAGGGTGGGGTATCAGAAGTCTCAGCATGGCCGCGGATGGGAGGACTCCACCAATATCCGCTGGAGTAACAAGCACCCAATCTCCCCTAGTAGGTGGGGTGGCTACCTGGGAGCGGACTCTGTAGCTTAGGTTCTCAGGAGACAGAGCAGAGTGGGTTGATAGGTTGTCAACGTTGAAGGGGTCCAAGATACTCTACACAGGTTAATAATTTGCTGCTTTACCGTTACCATGATCAATGCCATGTCAGGCACATAGAGACGGAGACCCCTAAGGCCTAAGACCTAACTAAATAGCAAGCGTTACCTGAGACAACCACGGCTTGCAGCGTAACCAAAAAACAAAGTGGTACATTTGTAAACGTAACGTAAGGACAGAGAAGTCGAGGGTGAAGCTTGAAGGAATAAGATACAAGGGTGTCAAAGGTGTAGACCGACCCGCGTGTGGCTAAGCGGTTGGTCGATAGTAGAGACAGGATGATCCATAATGCATAACGGCTGCCGCTGGCCAAAGCCTTACACAGGACTGCTTTGTACTGAAAAGATCGGACAAATATAAACCGGATGGATGCAGGGGCTTTACACAGAGGGCAAGACAATAAAACGTAGCGTAGACCCTCACTATACTGCTATCTCAACCTGCTTCTCATAGGGGACATGGTCAACGGGGAAACATCAATGGATTGGGCGTGTAATGCTTAGAGAGCACCCGACTGGTCAATCTTGATGGTGCCGTTGGTCTTGCCCGAGCCCGAGCCGTACGACTCAACCTTCTTGACAACATCAAAGCCCTCAATCACCTCACCGAACACGACGTGCTTGCCATCGAGCCAGGGGGTAGGAACAGTGGTGATGAAGAACTGGGAGCCGTTCGTGTTGGGGCCAGCGTTGGCCATCGAGAGGAGGCCAGGCTTGGTGTGCTTGAACTTGAAGTTCTCGTCGGGGAACTTGGAGCCGTAGATCGACTTGCCGCCCGTGCCGTTGCCAGCAGTGAAGTCACCACCCTGCAGCATGAACTGGGGAATGACACGGTGGAAGGTCGAGCCAGCGTAACCGTAGCCGTTGGACCCCGTGCTCAGCTCGAGGAAGTTCTTGGCCGTCTTGGGCACGTCAGCATCGTACAGCTGGAAGACAACACGGCCGAGGGGCGAACCATTGCGGGAGATGTCGAAAAAGACCTTGGACATGGTCTGTGAAGCAGAGTCAGCACATTCGCGCTTCGTTGTGGGAGGGATGCCTGAGGGATCACGTACGAGCAGAGTGGAGTGGAGTAGACTCGGATGGGGGTAAAAATGTTGGAAAGTACGAAGCAGCGGGGCTATTTAAGCCCTGGCCTTGGAGGCGGTGCAGAAGGCCGTGCGCAACCCTATGAGAAGAAAACGCCCCAACAAGGCGGGCACGAAGTCGGGCGTCGTACTGACGTACTGACGTACTGACTGACGCGACCGACGGCCTCACGCCGATTGATGATCGATGATCGATGATCGAACACTCGGGAGGCGCGCTCGTGCGTCAGTTGGTCTGAGCGCCACGCACACTCCCCCCGTGCGAGGAAGGATGGCTGCTGCATGGACGGCAGCCTATGACGGGTGACAATTGGGGGGATGGCGCACACACTTCCCCCCGCCTTGGCTCCATCGCTTCGGCCTGCTTCTACGCCCTTGTGCGCCGCGGGGCATGTGGAGCTGTGCACGGACCTCCACGCAACGCCCCTTCCGCCCAGCGCACGTGATGCATGACGCGTGATGCATGATGATCCATGAGGCTGAGGAGACCCCCACTGAGTACTCGAGTGCTGGCCCCACTGGCACCTGCCCCTCGTGGTAATCGATAGCCTGGCGGCTTTGCGCTTTGCCACTACACTGGCCTCCGCTCTCCCACCTTCTGCCTCTGGCCACGACAAGCGCAGCAAGCTCCCGACGAATGGGGTTCTTGCCCAACTCCTGAAGCAGAAGGCACCGGCGGGCACTAAGCTTGGTCCCAGCCCGCCTTGGCACGATGTGCATCATATACGCGTGCACCCGCATCCTTTGGCTACTGGTACTGATAGGTGCTACGGGCTGCTAGCGCTGATATAGGTTGAAGATCATATAATCTTCGCGGCTCGGTAAAAACAAAAACTGATATGATGCACGCCTATACTCATCTCATCATCCCGAGTCGAGTGGCATATAATTGACACCCTTGGCCACACCTCGCCCCCCGCATGCCTTTGACCAGGATGTCACTTTCGTCCCTTCGTGGGAAGAGCGAGTGATCGCTGGCCCACCCCATCCGTACGATCGGGAGGGAGTGAGCCAACGTCTCCAACGGCAGTGGAAGGTGCTGGTCAAAAATACACAACAGAACGCTTCACCGGACCGTTCAGGGGCGCCCCGTCGTCCGTCAGGCGCCACTGGAGAACGGCACCGTGTCTCATGCTGTTTTTGGAGGTCGGAAGAAGCACGTCCCGCTACCGCGCCCCCCGCCTCGGCATCATCTTCTTCCACCAGCGCTGCTGCCCGGATATCCCTTTCTTTCTCTATCTTTGCTCAACGGGGCTTGTGAAGGGATGCATCAGTGCTCTGGTCCGTTGCCTGTGTTGGATGGATACCCAATATCCTCCCGTCCCATGCTCATCTTAGTTTTCACTAGGCCCCTCAGTGCCGCTCGACCTCAATATACCTCTCTCAGTCCCGCTCGACCTCAATATACCTCAGCGCATACGTTGCCCCCAGTCTCTGGGGATGTCTGCCCTTTTCACCTGTTCTCGACTTGCTTGAAGCCTGTCTCTATGGTCGTCATCGGCGTCACCAACTGGGCGCTGGGTGCTGGGCCCCGAAATCCTACGTCCCCTCCATTTCCCCAATTTTCATACACTCTCCTGCAGATAGTGCCAAGCTACCGATCAAAGGCAGCTGATTTACCCCGGGCGGAAGTATGCTCCATTCCGCCACACTGCTAGAGCGTGCAAGCGGGAGCACAGCGTAGGGCAGCTGAAGCTCTTAAACCGGCACAGCGCATCGTGCATCGCCGGCCGACGCGTACCAACCAACAAGCGCTCCACACCGGCCCCCACCCTTCCACGGTCGTCCGCCACCATGTCCATGCCCGACCTATTGAGTCTGCTCCAAAACTCGGGCGCCAAAGTGGAGACGCTCTCCTGGGGCCAAGTGCGGGACCGGGCGCTTTCCTCCCGTTCTGACGGCCCACCGACGGCGTCTGCCACCGAGGTAGAGCAGGAGGTACTGCGTGCGTACCTTTCGGACGAGGCAGGCAACAACAAGCATGACATTTACTGTCCCCGTGAGGGCTGTGGGGTGAAGGTGTTCCGCAGATCAGCGGCGCAGTACGCCCTGCGCCCACCTGGGCCGCTTGCCCTTCCTGCTGCCGCTCTGCCAGGCGCAACAACGCCTTTGCCCTCCGCCTCGGATTCAGCGTTTTGGAGTCTGTCGTCGCCATTAGCATTTGACAACGTGGGGTTCAGCAAGGATGTTCCGTACGGGTCGGAGGAGGCCAAGTACCTGATTTGCGGGGCGTGCGAATGCGGGCCGTTGGGATATGTCCTCCTCCCACATGAGATGCGTGCTGGTGGGCTCGCCCACAGTGTGAGCCAAACCATTGATGCCCACTCGAATGCGGCACTTCCATCCACAGAGAAGCATCAGCGCCCCCCAAGACAAGACTTTCTCGTTGCCATTGACAGGGTGCGTTATCCTGCGGCGTGACGTGAAAGAAAGCGGGGACCTTGCTGTTGTCTTGATCCTGGCAGCCGGTGAGCCGATCGTCACTTGAGCCCATAATCGGTGTCCGGTCTTCCGATCTTTCTCGTCGGCCCTAGCAGTATCGTTGACGCTCAGGGTTGGATGAAGCCGGGTGTCGGGGACCAGGTTCAATGAGCTGAAGCCATCATCACCTCATCGATCTCATTGGCCATCATTCTGCGCCATTGAATAAAATTGCCTCGTTCGGCACATCCCAAGGACGCATTACTCTGGTCATGATAGTTTGGCATCAGTACATTGAGGCGTACTAAGTATGTAAGATCTAATCTTTGCTTTGCTATTCTCTACTGAGCCTCACTGCAGAAGTGGATAAAGATGTTCATGGTATTGCCGGTTATACCCCACTCGCACAGTACCCACGGCCATCGCGCATAGTTCACATGACGTACACCTTGTTGATCAAAGATCCATCAAGTGTGTCCGTGTTCTTTCCCCGACTGTACACGAAAAAGTGACCGACATCATGGTACGTTCGATGTGTAAAAAAAACAGATGAGATTCGATTAGCAAGCCAACCAACGGTCATGTCTGTGTCACTGCGTGCTTTTGGCAGATGCGATCTCGGTATCCTTCTTTTTGGGAACGCGATACAGGCAAGGGAAGATCCAACCACCACCGTAGACCGAGGGACCGATGCGCCAGATCTCGGGTCCCTGTTTGATGGATTCGACCACGAGGGCGAGGCTGAGCACCAGGAGCCATGCACCGACGGCAGTGCAAAAGTGCCAGACGGCGTGTCCCTGCAGGAACAGAGCAAGGTAGGAAAGATGGTGAGCACGCAGATGGTTACGCGCATCACGCAGCCGTTGACAAAAAACATTCTCTAGGTTCCAAATGAGGAACCCAAGAAGAAAGACGGTCGTGCCGAGAAAGAGCAGTTTGCGCGCAATGCGTACATGGTGCGCTCCAATCACCTTGTGTCGGTCCATGGGGGAGCGGGAGCTGTACAGCAGCCACAGAACCCGCCCCGCCGCCGAAAGGAGTAAAGCCGCATACGCTGCATGACGCCCCTGGTTAGTGCGCGCACGAACCATACTGTGATACCAGCGAAATGATAGACGGGGAGATGGAATTGGGACGTACCAGTTTGGTGGAAGACGGGGTTGTTGAGAACCACGTATGCCAATGGGATGACAACCGAGGTCCCGATAAAGATGGCAGGCAACAGGATGGGATGGTAGGGTTTGGTGGGGCTGGTTTCGTATGCCGAATAGGCAAACCCGCTCGCAGCCCAGATCATTGGGATTTCCTAAGATGGTCGTCAGTCGATATCGCGCCAAGTACACATGGAGGAATGATGCGTACATCCATAAGCTGGGCACTGTACTTGAGTGAACCATGGAATGCAACCGAGCCCAGACCGACGATCCCGAGCGCTGGGAGTGGTCAGAACACAAATACACCGGCAAAGAAAAGGAGGGGGGGGGAGGGGGACGTACCTATGGAACACACGAGGAAGCGCGATTGCATCTGGTTTCTGAGTACCTGGCGCGCCCCGTACAACGCTAGGTAGATGAAGATCATACTACTCAGAGTGTTGGCTGGCTCGGCGATCCAGCGGGACCATTGGTACTTCTCCTCGCACCAGTACAGCGTGCTACACAGTCAGCAGTGGCCGGCAGCGGGTGGAGTGGGGAGGGGGATGAAGCTCACCATGTGATGTCACCCCAAGCACCGCGGGGCAGGGGATCGTCGCGAGCGATGAAGGCCATGGCGGGGGGGGTGCGAGGGCAGGTGAGGGGGAGAGGCGAAGGAGCGGGGGGGGGGATGGGCTCGAAATAGGCGGCGAGGCAAGCGAAGCCTGCTGAGAAGGATACGAACGTTGCGCTGAGAGGCTGAGTGCAAGACGAGCAAGCTGAGCACGTGGGGTTATTGACTGAGCCCTCCTGCCGCATCCCGGCTGCGGGCGCCGGTGCTGAGTGGATAGCGGCTAGTGGCTAGTGGCTAGTGGGGGGCACGGCGAGAGTCGGCATGGTTCGGCAGTATAGTGCGAGCAAGCCGGCTACCCGATCTAATCGGGCCTAAGGCCCACGGCCCAAGGCAGGCCTAAGACCTGCCATTCAAAAGACCTACTCGATCCGGCAATCGACCTGATCATTGCACGCATGCATCATGCATCACAGCACCACCCAGCAGCGAGGCTGTGTCCCACGTAAGCACACTTAGATGCTCGGGCGCCCGTGCCACGAGGCATCGGACAGGCCCGGATCTTATGACTGACTCAGCGCAGGTACGTCAGCGCCTCAGCAGCAGCCTCCCGCCGCCGAACCAGCACCGGCATTCCCATTAATTTCGCTATTCCACCCGTCGCTTCATCCCCAGCACAGTCTTGGCTCCACCCGATAAGCGCACGTCACACCCTATTCCGCCCGTCCCATTCCGCCACCGCACCGTCATTTTTTTTTCACCCCTCCCACCTCCACCACCTCCATCCCCCCCCCCCCCGCTTCAGAACCACCACACCGCCACACCGCCACACCGCCACCATCCCTTCCTCGCCCCCACATCCCCTTCGCCCGGCGGGTCCAGCGCCTGCTCCGCCCCATGCCGCCATCACCTCTCCTGCCGACTTGGAGCACGTCGCCGCCCTCCTCCGCGACCCCAAGAAGCGCGTCGTTGTCCTTGCCGGCGCCGGCACCTCTACCTCGGCCGGCATTCCCGACTTCCGCAGCCCCGGGACTGGGCTCTATGCCAATTTGGCTGCGTACGACCTTCCCTATCCAGAGGCTGTATTCGATCTCGAGTATTTTGAAGAGCGGCCACAGCCATTCTTCACTCTGGCCCGCGACCTCTGGCCCGGCGTCAATTACCCCCCCACCCTGACCCACAGTTTCTACGCCCTTCTCCACCACAAGCAGCGCCTCCTCACCCTCCTCACACAGAACATCGATGGTCTGGAGCGGGCGGCCGGCGTGCCGGAAGACAAGCTGGTCGAGGCGCATGGTTCCTTTGCCACTGCCAGCTGCATTGCCTGTCGCTCCCTCGCCGACGCGGCACGGGTCAAGGCACACGTTCTCCGCGGCACGGTTGCGCGCTGCGAAAGCCCCTCCTGCTCCGCCCTCAAAGCGCGCGGCGAGGCAGGCTTGGTAAAACCCGACATTGTCTTTTTCGGAGAAGGATTGCCCGCCCGATTCTTTGATCACATGGACGATGTCGAGCGCGCCGATATTATCCTCGTTTTGGGTACCAGCCTGGTGGTCGACCCGTTTGGAAGCCTGATCTACTCTGCCAAAAAAGGAGCCACCTCAGTTCTCATTAACAGAGACCTATACCCAGCTGGGAACAAGTTCCGTTTCCGTTCCACCGGGCGCGGGAACGACGTGGCGTTGTTGGGAAGCTGCGATGATGTGGTTCGGCAGTTGACCAAGTTGCTTGGCTGGGAACAAGACCTGGATAGGATTCATGCTGCCAACCTACATCGGCACGAGAGCCGTGCAGATGCCGCCACCCCCCACCCTCGGCAGGACAGGCCGCAGCGAAGGCTGCGGCAGATGTGGGCCTTGTTACGGACCCTCTGGTGCCAACGCCCTCAGCGGAGGACGAGGCTGGGGAAACGGCCCAAGATACCGCAGCTGGCGCGGTAGAAGCTGCCACGGACAAAGACCTCTCTAAGAGCACTTCAGAGGTGCCACTGCCACTGCCTATCGAGGAAAATGTGGAGGCTGAGGGCCTGCTTGAGAGCCTGGCTGGACTCCACATTGGTTCTGCGTCCGATAGGAATAACGCCAGCAGCCCTTCCCCCCCCACTTCCCGCTCCAGTTCGCCCTTGCCTACTTCCGAACACGATCAGTCTACCGCGGCATCGCCCAATGAGGCGTCCAAGGACCCCTCGAGGCCACCGCTTGCCAAGAGCTAATGGGGTTTCATGGACTGATGGGTTATACCTGGTGTATGCTAGTATATTGATGTTGGTGGGAATGATAGCCAAGTTACCACGCAAAAGATGGACTGCATCGCATGCCTCATCCGGAGGCCAACTGCGCATGGTATCACGCCTGGAAACCGGGCTAAGTAGACATTTCCCCCCGGGGAACTTGATAGTCAGTACTAGTTGAGCCAATCCAAACACCCAAGGGATCTGGCAGCTCTTTGCAATGCATCAAGAAGGCCAGAGAGCAAAACGTGGTAGAGTCAAGGCATTGTTTTGCCATAGGTTGTACATGTAAAGTGAGGCAACGCACCAGCTGCCTGGCTGGGGCTGTGTGACAGTGCACAGGCCAGGCGTTCCACCATTACTACCTCAAGTTGGGGGACACGGGGGGGCGGGAAGTGAAGGGCTAGGTCGAGTGCATTGTGGTGATATAGCAGGATACATACATTGGTGGTAAGCAGGGAACGAGGCGTCAACCTTCAACCTTCGACCTTCAAATTAAAGTTCAGCCAGCATGCGCCACAATCTCCGTCTGGAGCTTGCCACCGGGGAAGGTGTGCTTCATCTGTTCCGGCAGGGCAAGCTCTGTGAACTCGTCCGATCCTTCCTTGGGGACCGAGACGTTGATGGCCGAGCACTTGGCCGTAACAATGTCCACGTCGAGCGATTCTGCCGAGAGGTAAACCTGGCCCGAGTCGCACCCGTCCAGGAGAATGGTAGGCACTTTGCCCGTCACCTGCACCTCAAACGAAGGCGAGCGAGTAATGTCAACCGAAGCCACTACCGAATCAAATACGAGCGAGAGCTTAGTACCCCACAATGTTGATTTGGTTCACCTTGCCCTTGACCTGGACGGTGGTCGAGGTGCAATGGAAGATATTGATCGTGTGGCCCAACTCGGTGTCCTTGATGACAATGTTCCGCTCGTTCTCTTGGTTCTCCACGATCCACTTGTTGCCCTCCAGAGCCAAGACGGGTGGCTTCTTAGCCCGCAACGAGGCCGGCTTCGACGGCACCTTGGGCCGCGCAGATGCAGTTGCATGCGGGTTCGAACTGTCCGTATGGCCGCGCAACTCGGGGTTCTTGTGGGTCTTCTGCGATTCGTCCACCTTCTTGAGCGCCTTGGTGATCCCCTCGCCCTGGTTCAACTGCGCAAAGACAGCATCCATGCTGCCTGCAGGGGCAGATGCGGCAACGGGAGGAGGAGGAGGAGGCACAGGGGCACCAGGCGGGGCAGGGGGCGCAGGAGGCGCAGGGGGAGCAGCAGTCGCCCCGGCAGCAGCCCCGGGCACTTTAAACGAGAGCGCATCACCACCCTTAGGGTTCCACACCAACCCCGTAGTGTGGTACTGCTTGACGTACGCCTGAAGTGCGGTAAGAAGCGCCGCTAGTGCCCGGGTCCATTCAACATGGGTCTTGTCCACGTCCTTAAACTCCTTGATCACACGGTTGGAGTAAAACTGCGCCGCGTCCTTCATTTCGCCTACAAACGGAGCAGGCTTGGGCTCGACCGCTACCCAACCCACAGCGGGCACGCCTTCCGAAACGGCAGAGAGGTGGTTGAACAGTTTGCGCTCCGCACGGTTCTTCTCGCGTACCTCGGTGGTGGCCATCACGGCGTCCTGCAACGGCTTGAGCAACTCTTGGCTCCCAGGCGTCGCAAATCCCTCCGCTGGCTTCTTGCTCTCTGCAGCAGTCCAGATAAGCGCACGCTGCGCCTCAAACGTCTTGGCAAAGTCACGCGCTTGATCAGCCACCAGTCCACCGATCTGGTTGCTCAGCTCCACAAACTTGGCCAGCGGCTCGTTGACTGCTTCGTCAAACGCTTCCACCACCTTGGGCTCCTCGGGCTGAGCGGGCGCAGCAGGTTCAGCCGCAGGAGGGGGGGCGGTGGAGGAGGAGGAGGAGGGGCGAGGGCACCTCCAGAGCCAGCCGCTGCTCCAGCAGCCCCGGCAACTGCGCCGGCGGCAACAGCCGGAACAGCGGGGGCCACCGAGGGCAACGGCGCCGTGGGGGCGCCAGCAGCCTGCTGGGCCTCAGCCAGGTCCTCGAGACGAGAGGTGGCGGCCTCAAGGCGCTTGATGATCGTCGTTAGGTTACCCAGTGGGGACGGGGCGGCCATGGTGGGACGGGGGACGGCGGGAGATGGGAGATGGGAGATGGGGGGAAAGGGATGGTCGATGGGCTGCGGTGGTGGCTGCGTGCTGGGGCGCCCAGGAGCAGCCTCATGTAGGGCCTGGGACAGGGGCAGTGCCACGTCGGCGCACCTTACGTGAGGGCGACACCTCCCACGTGACGCATGATGTCACTAGTCAGGGGGGATCTGCAAATTTCAAGTGCTTGCCCCTCCCATCTCCCATCTCCCATCTCCCATCTTGGCCGCGGCAGCTTGGCATCCCATCTCCCATCCACGAGCTTGCTTGCCGTCGGTGCCAGCACCCGGCCACAGCTGCGTTCACCCACACCCACACTCAGTTCCTATACCACCACACTCTTACGCCCTATACGTATACATCGGCTCCAGCAACAGCCCAACTCGTTTCGTGCTGCCGGCACTTGGACGCCCAAGGCTGCCTCGGGCTCGAATCGATCATATATAACCCTCGGCTCGGCTACTATTTTGGGAGACGCGGGGGGGTGGGGGAGAGGGTAAGGCGCACAACGCTAGAAAGCTAGGACAAAACTGCAGGCCAGGATAGCAAGCGAAGAAATAATAGCGAACAGGGTCACCGGTCACCCCCACGAAGGGGGCAGCCAAGGGTCTGGAGTAAGGAGAAAAGCGCGGCCGAGAAAGGCAAGGAAGCGAGATCGGTATTGGCGGGGAGTAATCACAGTAGGTTCCCCTTTCCGAGTGGAAAAGTCCATCCTTGACAAAACTTTCCACGCGCTTGCCCACGAACGTGCGCACAATATCAATCATGCCAACGACCGAGCTCGCCGCGTTGCTGGTCCAAGCCCACCACTAGCGAGTAGTCCATCACGTTCATGTCGGCCAGGAAGAGCGAGTCGTTCCACAATGCAGCTTGGAGCGTGCGCTTGGAATGTTCCCGCACAAACAGCGGTTCTGGTACGTCATCTCTAGGAAGTTCTCGTCCTGCAGCACTTCGTTCGCCCGCCCCGTGGGCTGGACATAGCGGTTGCGCGTCGAGCCTTTGAGATCCCAAATATTCGACATCTTGTTACCGTAGAAGAGGTTTTCCAGCACAAGGCAATCCATCTTGAGCGACTTGCCCGTCTGGGGGTTTTTGAATCCAAATCGGAAACACCCAAAGATCTTGGCCAACGTCGTGGGTCGATCATGATAAAAACACGCAGACATGTACTGAAAGTAGTGAGGGGCAAACTTGGAAAACGCATCCATCTCATATCGACTCAGCTGCTTGACCACCAACCGGTCATCCCGTGTTTTCAGAAACGCAGCCCCACTTTTCCCTCCCGCCGACTCCCAAGGAACGCAACGAGAGAGTGACTCGTTGATTGACTCTTCGCACCCAGCACTTCGTCGAAGCGCCTCAAACTGCTCGGCATAAAATATGCGGCACCATAAGCGCGACGAACCGATTCGAACTCGAATCGGAGATGAGTGCCGTCGGGCTGGCATAAAGTCGCCTCCAGCTGCGCGGGCGTGGGTGGCGGAGGTGGGGGGAAGAGACGAGGTTCGTTTCCCACATTAGGAACGGGTGAGAGGGCCCTCTTCCCTCCCGCTTCGGAAGGCGCTTCTGCATTGCCTCCGGGGTTGGACAAGCTACGCATCTTCTCTTGGTAGTTCGAACAAGAGAGGGTGAAGGCAATGATACTTGACGGTTTCCTCTTCCCGTACAATCACTTGGCTGTCGGCAAAACGTGTTCGGTAGGGGCCATGGGGTACTCGAGTTGCGGCGCTGGCGCGCCACTGCGCATCATCCATAACCCACTAAGCGCCTTGAGCAGCAAATTCTTCTCTTGATGTGCAGTCTCGGCCTCTGAGAAAGCCGAGTCTCTTCGGCTAGGCGGAAGCGCACTGGCAGACGTCTTG
This sequence comes from Moniliella sp. 'wahieum', assembly GCA_003971905.1. Lineage (NCBI taxonomy): Eukaryota > Fungi > Basidiomycota > Moniliellomycetes > Moniliellales > Moniliellaceae > Moniliella > Moniliella sp. 'wahieum'. The sequence continues at coordinate 92,029 of RSEE01000036.1, read as the reverse complement.
GTTTCTTCAGCTTCCCCATTTTCTCGATCTCGAACGGGGGTTGTGGAAGGCACATCGGAACCTTGCTGGGCCACCGAGTCCACACTCGGCCTCCCCTCGCTGGCAGATGCACCCCTTCAGAAGTGGGCCCTGCGGAGGTCGTAGCCTCAGGTGCTGTGGTTGTGTCCGACTCTGATCCATCGGAAGAGAGCTCGTCCTCATTATCCGCATCCGCATCAGCCCCTGTCTTGAGACTAGCCTGGCCGTCCGAGGCGGTCGACTCGGAAGAAGAGTCCTCGTCACGGACCACCAGGGCTTCGCGCACGTTATCAAACACCTTGACTTTAGCTTGGCGTACGTGACCGGCTGGACACGGCGCATGCGGGCGGCGAGAATAAGTCGTTGTCGATTCTGCTCGCGTTCGGCATCCCGGCTCATCCGGTTATAATGCCTAGCCATGGTGGAAACTTTGGTGCCTCCCACGCCCGAACGTCGGATGGTCTCCCTTGGACGGACTGTTGTGACCGACTCTCGTCTCCGATCTTGCACCCCCGACACGACTCTCATCCCCGACGGCCGAACCCGGTCCGGACAAGGACGACTGTAGCTCGAAGTCCGCAACGTAGTCGGTCGGCGATGGGAGGGGGAAGTCGCGCGCGAAGGCGCCTGGGATGGGACACGACGAGGCGGCGCTGCACCCGGACCCGAACCCGGACCCGGACCCGGACCCGGACCCGGACCCGGACCCGGACCCGGACCCGGACCCGGACCCGGACCCGTTCGACTCCTGCCCTCAGTTGTATCCGTCAAATCCGAGTCGGCGCGGTACGTGCGTGCCAAGCGACGCGAGGAGGAATTACGGCGCGAACTGCCCTCCTTGATGCTGATTGTCGACGTGCGTCGCTCATCGGATCCCGGGTGGTCAAATTGCCTCACAAGGCCACGAACGTGCTTCCCCTCTGGATCCGTCGAGCTGTCCTCCACCTGGGAAAAGCGGTGGCGGAGAGGAGAGCCCTTTGCGTTACCAGGAGATGAGGGTCCTGATGCGCCACCGGCCCGAGACCGGCGCCAAGCTGCAGCTGAGGGCACGGTGGAAGCCAAGTTGAGTTGGCCGGGGCGCTTTTTGACGTACGAAGGGAGGTGGGAGCTACGCTGCTGCGGAAGACGGAAGAGGCTGAAACGACGCTGCGCAACCGACGTTCGCCCGAAAAGTATCCAGCTCTGTGCTCCCCGCCCGAGAGTGGGAAACGGCAGCACGGACAGTACCCCTTCCACGCTCAGGCAAGCCAGACGAGACGTCGTCAGCCTCCTGCTCGGTAGGACGACGACGTGAATCCAATACCGATTGGGATCTGTCTTGCCCTCCTCCTTGCCAGCGGGCTTTTTGAATTCAGCCCCCCTGGCCACGTCTTTACGTGTGGATTCGACCGAGGTTTTGTCCTTCTTCTTTCGCTCCACTGTGCCCGTTCCTCCTCCTTGACTGGCTCCTTGACCACCCCGTCTTTGCCACCCTTGGGGGAACGGGAACGTCTTTACCCTCCTTCTCACTCTTGCTAGTCTCCTTGCCCTCTTTTGCGTCCTTGGCGTCCTTGGCGTCCTTCGATTCCTTCCCTTCCTTGGAATCTTTCGCCTCCTTGCCTTCTTTCTTACGGGCCTTCTTATCCTCCCGCTCCTTGCGCGGTACTTCCCCACCTTCCTGCGAAACCTCGGCGTCCGTACCTTCGGGAGGGAAGCCGACCGCATCTGAAACAGAAGGAGGGGAGACCACAATCGAAGAAGGTCGACGGCCAGCATGATCTTTCGCGCCTAAGGCCGCTTCGATGGATAAGGCTGCCGAAGGAGCTTCTGACGCCGGGGTAGGGAGGGGAGGCGGACCCATAATCCCCGGCGGAGGGAGCGGCTTCAACCGCGGCTTCTCCGTCTCCATCTCCTCCTCTTTCTCTGTCCGTTCCGTGTCGGAGCCGGAGCGGGGGTAGGCGAAGGAGTAGCCCGATCTTTTTCGGAAAAGATTCGTTTCAGCGGTTGGACTGGCGGCCGCTTCTCACGTTCGGGCCCAAGGTAGTGTCGTTCAAAGTCGATAAAGGCCGAGTCCCACGTCACCACCTTCTCTTGCAATTGCCGCATTACACTGCTCAGAGGTAACGTGCTCGTCATAGGGGTCTAGAAAAGTGTCAATGGTGTCAATGGGATGCTCTACACAAAGGATGGAAGGCAGACGTACCTCTTCGTATGTGCTCACGAGCAACCGGGCAATCTCAGCGCGGTCTCTCTTGGCCGACGCCTCAAAGTCAGCAAGAACAGCGGTGCAGATTCCAAGCGTGGGGTTGGCGGTAGGTCCCGAGTAAGGATTGGGGGTGCCAAGAGGTAATGTATGAGCACCATTGTGTGGCAGGGCAGCGTACTAGAGACGAATCCCGGCGCTCCTTTTCCTTTTCCTTCTCTGTGCGCGAGTCGAGCATCAACTCGGTGTGCAAGGCCGAGATGCGGGTCTCGACCGAGTCCCAGAACGACGTGGCACGATGCGAAATGGCAAGTGCCGTCTCGTTCTTCATTCGTGCTGCTGTGTCGGGACGAGTGAAGAGTTGCAGTGCCGGCACACGCACTTCAAGGGAGTTATGATATCGGCATGTACGCGGATGGCCAAGTTGCGCAACGCAAAGTACCGTACATGGTCTGTAAACTCGTCGTGGGGACAGGCTGAGGACGCCACTCTCCCCCTTGCGTAGAGGTGCAGAGCAAGGAACTTGGCCCAGGAATAGGCCCACGACGCACCTACTCTTGCCACACGCGTCGCCGTGCTACATGTCTTGCAGTACGTCCAGGTAAGCAGTACCTGTTCCTGCCCTGGTACGGGACAGACAAACCTCTCGGGGACAACTTGAACTCGAACGTCTCCATGCGCATAAGCATAGTAATGCAAGATCTCATCCTGCCCGCACCCATGGGACCGGCAAGGAGAGGATGCCTGCGCACAGGCCTTCTCCAAAAACTGGCCCAGCGTCATATCTCCCTCTCCGTAGTACGTCATCCTCACCAGGGAAGGAGGCAAGCAAGGCCGCGGGCGGGCAAACTCATTTTGCTCGCGAGGACAGTCAGTTCTGGTGTGCGAGGGGACTAATGTTGCCTGGACAGCGGAGGAGATAGGCTTCCCACGAAGCAAGGTACTGGCCAAAGTGTAACTGTTCCTGGGTGAACTCGGCCTGGCGGAGCACATCATCCGGGTTCTGCAACACCTTGCTCAGGTCTGCCCGCGAGGCTTCGGCCTGGCCACTGCCACTGCGCCCCCACGGGGGTGGAGGTAGGAGCAGGGTTGACCACCCCCGCAGGTGCCACCCCCGCCTGGCCATCGGAAGGAATGCTTCCCCCACTGGCGCTGCGTGGGGATACAGTTGGCGTGAGTGGGAGCGGTGCGGCGCTGTTGGCAAGCGTGGGCACGGTAGGCGCGGACGAACTGGCTTGCAGCTTCCCTGGCACAGGTGGGTGCAGTTTGCTTGGGTCTGGAACGGGGGGGACAGATAAGCCAGCTGCTGCTGCTTCCTCCAAGGTGCATGGTTCCCCCGGGGTGACGGTGAAAGGCTGGGGGACTGGGCGAGCGGTGCATTAGATGTACCTTTATCAGCCTCCTTGGCCTCCTCTGCCGGTGGGGGGATCGTAAGCTTGGCTGCCAACGCGTCCCTTTGTTCTCCTGCCCGAATGCGCGCGACCTCCTCTTCATCGAACAGCTGCTTGAGTCGCTCAAGTGTCGCCAGCGACTCTTGTAGCTTAAACAGTGGGTAGGGAGGGGGGATCCGCACACATGCACTGACATCCACAATGATCCGGTCGTACATGTCGAGCAGGGCGCGGGTGTGGCGGGGAAAATGGGGACGACTACCGTTAAGGTCTGGGGCTTGGATCGAGGTGGGATGGGCGTGACTCCGCTTGGCAGCATGTAACAGTTTGGTAGCCGGAACCGCAGCGAGCGCATGGTGCGCCCTTCTCAGGTGGAGTGGGCCCATGAAAGTAGCGCCCTGGTCAGTTAAAAGCCGTTCCTCAAGGTAGAGATTGCGCGCGGCATAGACCAGAAGTGGAAGATAATCTTGATTTTGCGCAGGGCGAGGGCCTTCGCCCGCAAGAGAACCGTGCCGAAGTCATGCGATTAGGCCCCTCGAAGCGCATCAGGGGCTTGGTTGCTTCGGGCATACCAGTGAGCGTGTAGGTGCGCACATCAAACATGGCTACCGTCCAAGTCGTGGGTGGAGCGCAAATCGGTCAATGGAGGTAATGATTTCTGCTTGGGTGCTGCGCGCAATCGCTTGGACTGCGCTGGCTTGAGGTCAAAAACTACAACCACCCCAGCTGCCTCGAGAAGGTCCATAGCTGAGCGCGACACCGTATCCTGGGCCACGAGGAGGTGCGGCCTAAGGGCCAATATGCGTCGGACAAGAACACGAGTGTACTCTGCTCCTGCGCAACGAGGTGGTCGAGCGATACGTACTCAACGCCCTCGGAGCACCCGAGCCATACGCAATTGGAAACGAGACGATCATAACGCGTGCATTGACAAGTGGGAGTGAGCGCTGCATGGTCTTGGTGGCGACTGCTTGTTGGTGACAAAACCGTAGATGTAGGACGTATCGGTAGGCACGCCACCAGGCAGACGCTTGACTTGACGTACTTGCGGATATCCATGCTATCCCCCTGGGGCACATTGGGCTTGACACGTGCCACTGCCTGCCACGCAAGCGGGAGCAACACCCCGAGCCAGACTTGCCACTGGGGCACACGCGCTTCTTGCAACATCTGGGCCGCTAAGCAACGAAGATGTACAAGCGAAGCAGCTCGCATGCCCACCGCACCCACCGTGTCGGCCGGGAGAAGTTGGGCAGCGGCGGCAGCCTCCGATCCACCGGGCGCACCATGCACTTGCACCCCCAACTCCTCGGGCCAATCGGTAGGAACCTCCTGCGTGCCCAGAGGACGGGCAATGTGGCCTGTCACGAGCCGGACCCGCGGATCGGCCGGGTCAGGCTGCAACAAAGAAGCCAGGTCAACATCGGGAAGGGGGTCCAAATCGTCCTCCAGAGACGCAGAGGCCGCAGCCAGAGGTGCAATCCCAGCGTCGCGCAATAGAGACGCCACTGCCTCGGCACGGGTAGCCTTAACGCTACTCCGGGCAAATAGATGGTTGGCAGCAAACTGCGACTGAGGGGTCTCTACTTGAGCTTCAAGAGGAGCCGATATAAGGGGGCGGCTGTGCGTCCGAGCGAAGGTCGGGGAGTGAGAGGGGGAGAGCGCGGAGACTCCCCCCGTTCGGGGGAGGAGGAGTGTCGCTCCGAGGGCAGGTGGTGGCCGCCGCCCGATCGGCGCATGCACTGGTTGCACACCCGTACCCTCGCCACCTTGGGGCGGTTGAACCGTGCACCGGGGAGAATGTGGGAGGCGCAACGGGCACAAAAAATCTGCCCACACAGACGACAGTGATGCTTCCTCCGGAAGCGGTGAAGGGGGAAAGGCATTCCCTGCACTCCTTTACCGCGTCGTCCGACATCCAATACTGGTGCTGCTCAGCCCTTCGCTGGGTACGCGCACCCCTGGTTGGAGCGCAGGCCATGCAGCGCTGCACTTGGCCCAGGCGCGAGCGGGGCCGAGGCAGTAACGTGTGTCGGGGTGGCCGGCGCCGGAGAAGAAGGGAGTGTGGTCAGAGGAGATTCACTCAATACGCTCACCGAGAACATCGAACGAGCATCGTCAGCCAGGATATCCCGGCTCAGAGGGAAGCCCGGGACAGACGAGTGGGGGCATGTCCCCCGGCCATGGTCATATCCAGCGTGCGTCATCACCATACCCTGCGCCGGGTGGGCTCTCGGGCACAGCATCCTCATCAAAGGTGATCATGGTGCCCCGCTAGCGGCACTGAAGGTACGTGTGCGGGATGGGGCGGCAAACGCAGGTGTGACGGTGGCGCTGGCCACGGCAGAGGGACCCATGGCAGGGAAAGGGAGTAAGCCGTTGCGCGAGATGCGCGAGGTGCGGACGGAGGAGAGAGCGGCGGGGCGAGCTGGTGAGCGGGGGCGGAGGGGATGTGGGGTGCGGGTGCGTGTGTGCGTGGGGACACTGGATGCGGGGGGGGTGGAGTCGGACGGCGGAGGGGTAGAGGCGGGCAGGTGGGATGTGGAGGCGAGCGCGGGGCGGGTGGCCACCGCCAAGGGCGAAGGAATGTCCGCCGGGCTGGAGGGGGGGCTGGCGTGTGTGGGGAGCCGAGTCGGACGCCGGCGCAAAGGCCGAGCGGACGCGGCTGAGCAGCGACGAGAGCGCCGAGGGCGCTGCCTCGTTGGCGTCGCGCAGCAGCCCAAACGACGTCAGCTCGGGGTGCCACGTGGGGGCGGAGGCGGCCATCGCGGCGGGCGGTGGGGGGTGCGACGGCGGGGCTGCGTCGATTGGGGCGGCGGCGCCGGGCGCGACGGCCACCGCCTCGGCTGCAGCGCCATCGTCGGCCGCCGACGCTTGGGCCATTGAGCCGCCCATCGGTCGATGCGTGCGTTGATGTCGGCCGCCCACCCGCCCGGCCGAGCAACATAGCACCCACGGGGGGGCGCATGCCGCACACCCGCTTACCTAACCACCCCACCCGCTTTGTCCTGGGCAAAGTGCCTCTGGGGCCAACACAAAAAGGCCTCATCACAACAAGAAAGCGGCCTGGCGCTTGGACCAGCTTTCGTCAAGGTGATGCGCATCCCCCTGCTTTTGGGGCTTGAGCTTCAATCCATCCATCATCCTGGCCATCCTTCAATGCGCAATTCCTTGTTGGAAAACAATTCAACGTTCAACCAGCAACAAATTTGACTACCTTGGTGCTATGTACTATGCCACGATGTACCATCCACATGCGGCAGCCGTGTGGTGAACAATCTTGGCACGGCGGTGGCCATCATAGCAACAATAGCATCAGCAACAACCCGTGGATTATAGACAGACAAACCGTTTGCAAGAGCCACCATCAAAAAGAAAAACGCATGTGGGCAATGCAGGAAACAGGAGGAGGCGAAATCAGAGAATGGTGGTGGTGATAGCTTGGGCGCTAACACCAAACCCACTCAGTCCACGCCGGCTCCAACGAGGTGACAGTAGGAAGGAGGACATGGCGCCAGTCGGTCGCCACGGGGGCAGGGCCACTCCGCTCCGACAGGGAAGGTTGCGATGAGGACAAGGAAGAGGGGCTACTAGAAAGCGGGGGTGGGTTGATCCAGCTCCGCAGGAGTCTACTTCATCTGCTTCCGATGCAGGTCCAGAAGGTGATGGTGGGGAGGTCATGGGCGCCTGGACTGGCGGCAGTTCGGGCCAGATGGCAAAATAACGTTGTTCCCCTCGCCCGCCGGGAGGTTCCCTGGAAAACCCATATGTGCAAGATAGCGCACGCACGTACTCGGCGCCGGCAATGTCAAAGGTGAGATGTAGCTCGTATTGGCTCAAGTGCATGCCCAAGCCATGGTGAAGCGCCTTCTCCACAGAGTCCAGGTTGGATCGTTGACCATCCTTTGTTCTCGCGTCGGTCGGGGAGAGTAACACATCCTTTTCGCCAGGTTTGTTGGTTGAAGAAGACTCCTCTATCGATGGCAGCGTATCCCAGAGCGTTGCAAACGAAAAGGTACCTTTTGAAGGACGCTCACATGTATCAAAGGTGGACCATGACACCACATCCCCTTGTTGCTCGCCCGAGGAAGAAGCTTGGTCGGCCGGGTCAGAGAGATCGGCGGACAGATTTTGCTCGGACACGGTGCCGGGGGGGGCGTCAGTCAGAGGGAAGAGGGATGATGCAGATGTGGGATCGGCGCTCAATTTGCGTTTGTATGAGGAATGGAACGAGCCAAGGGCAGTGGTGGCAACGGTGCTGATGCTGCCACGGCGGTCCCAGTCCATGGAGCGGTAGGAGAAGCGGCCATCGGAGCTGGATGCGCCAGAGAGGATTGTGACCCCGCAGTGTACAGCGCAAGCGGGGGGCGTTGGGGGGGCTCAACGGAGGCGTGTCGCAAGGAGGCGTCGTCGGGCGCATGGTTTGGCCTTCTTTGTTGGTGGTGGGGGGTGGGGGGGGTGGTGAGGGAGACGCCAGAGACCCAGCTGAGAAGGGCTGCGGACAGGTGGGTGTGCTGTGGCGACGGCGGAAGACTGACAGGCAGTGGTGTGCTACGGGCGTCGCCTGACGCCTGACGCGTAACGCGTGACGCAGGAGGCGATGCATGTCGGATGGCCAGCGAGGGTGCAGTCCTGGGTGGCGCAGGGTAGCCCATGGCGGAGGCGGCACAGGCGCAGTGTGGGGGAGCACCCCAAGGGTCCACGGCCAAACACTGACGTACTGGCTGGCGCTCCTTGCCGCTTTGAAATGTGAAGACGGGAGGCGGGTGCCTGCTGGTGCCTGCTGGTGGAGCACGCAGGATGCATGACTGTGACTCGTCACTTGATCGATCGAGGCGATCCACGCCACCTCCCCGATGCGGGGAGCCCAGTCGGGACCGGCGTATAGAGTCCAGTCCATATTCGAGGGGGCAAGTACTGCGCTAGGGGAGCCTGATCGATGAGGTCATCCCGGCACTAACCTCTCGTAGAAAAGCCACCACTGCTCCCGCCCTGCACGGTGCTTCAGCCTTCAGCGCCTCAGCCTGACTGGTGATCTCACATTCATCCAGCACACCCGACACCGCAGACCAGGCAAGCTGCCCCATCGCATATGGTGGTGCCCAATGGCAGCCACCAGGCAATGAAACCGCCAGTCTCCCCTCTGTACGCGCCCCCACACCCGGATCTCAGTTGTGCTTATTGTCCTGCCAAAACAAGACATCGTTATGTCATTGAATGTCGGCCATCGAGTATCTCCCGCACGCTCTCCCTGCCATCGCCCATCGTCGATCGCATCATGCATCGGCGTGCATCCGTCATCCATCCTCTCGATCACCAGGCCCATCACGAGCTGAGGCATTGACGCTCTCAGATCAGGATCTGAGGCCCAGCAGGCTTTTGGGATGGAGGAGGTACCGTGCCTTACTGCCTCCTGCCTCTGCGTCACGTGCCCTGGCCTCCGCCGCATGTGTCCTGGATCGGGGTGTGGCGATGAACGATGGAAGATTGAATGGACTGGTGCATTGCGTCCGTCATAGATATCCTGCTGGATATCTATCTGGACGCGCTCCACACGGCCCGCAACATACCTGCAAGGGGAAGCCAGCTCACATTTCAAATCAGATTATTTCAATGTTTCATGTCCCAATAAGGGGCTTCTCCACCCCCCTCTCCACCTCTCCACCGACCTACACCCCGCTCTCCTCTCCACCCTCTTCCACCCTCTTCTGCTACCCACCACGCCCATCCTCAGCAAGCCTCTGCGCGCCCAGTACTCAGTGCCTCCACTAGCTTCTATCTTCCCTCCCCCGCCCGCTCTGCCACAACGAGTAGAGTAGGCGGTGCGCGTAAGCATCCTTACATCGTGTCTTCTTCAACTTCGTTGCCAGAAAACGCCAGTCAGCAGTCCACCTCCTTTTGTCCACCTCCTTTTGTCCACCTCTGGTCCACCTCTTGTCCACGTCTTGCCCACCTCTGGTCCACCTCTTGCCCACCTCCTGTCCACCTCTTGTCCACCTCGACTGTAGTCTGGAGTGGCTGGCACGCCCTCCCTCGGGAGCATGGGGCCCTCGGAAGACAAAAGCGTGTAACATGAACCAAAATAACAAAAACAGAGTGCATTGTGCGTCCATGGGCACCTCTCGCCCATGTAATATGTACGTTTGTTTGCCCCCATTCTCCCGGCCCTGGTGCATGGTGTACGATATGCACGACACGCACGACATGCACGACATGCACGACGTGCGATAGCGATACGGCACCGGCGGCGGACCAGGGACTAGGGACCAGGGACTAGGGACGAGGTTAGTACTGGTGCGCCAAGATGGTTCCTGGGGTACTGATTCCGCCAGGTCGCAAGCCCTGCGAGGACATCATCCACCCCAACACGGACAGGATCGAGTGTTCTTGGTACTGGCAATCGCGTCCGACATGGCCTGCGTGCGGCGCAAGACCTCCAACGCATCGTCCCAGTCCCACACTCTTGCTCTTGATCTTCCTCTTGATCTTTACCTGTACCTGTACCTGTACCTGTACCTGTACCTGTACCTGTACCTGTACCTGTACCTGGGACCGTACCCTCCGGTGGGGAGCAATCGACAGACGACCATGTTGCCCTCCGCTCCGGGACTGGAGCCGCTGTCAACTGACTCTCCGCATCCGCATCCGCATCCGCATCCGCATCCGCATCCGCATCCGCATCCGCATCCGTATCAGGCCGCAACGCGCTGTCCCGTCCGCCTGCCGCGCCTTCCGTCGCCCGCTCGATCGCGCGGATCAAATGCGCACTATCGACAAAGTCGACGGGATCAGTAGGTTGGCGTTCTTCCGTGACCAAGTTACCGCTAGGAGAGCGATGGGCAATCACACCTCCCACACCACTGCGTCGGCTTGGGGAGGTTCGTTCGGTTCGTTCGGTTCGTTCGGTACCGAGTTCCTCTGCCCCGGCCGGGATCGGCTCGCCTTCTTCCCCTCCCACGCCATGGGGGGGGGCGAAAAAGTACGCCCGGTTCGGAGAGGAAGAGGTAGACGACGGCTCGACTGCTTCCACGGCGGCTTTGAGCTGGTCGTGCGAAAGCGCGATGGTGGGATGCTTCGTCTGCAGCATCAGACCTAGTTGGGTATAGGTTGCGAGAGCAAAGATGGCCACTGATCTGTGCGTCCAAAGGGGAGAAGAGGACAGGAATGGGGGGTTAGTGAGTGTCTCTCGATCGTAATCGGTAATCCAGAACAGAAGGTGTAGCAATACGGCCTGAGGGCCTGAGGGGAGGGATGCGTGCTTACTTGAGCGGGTTGACTGCAGACCGAAGGAGGTGCGGGAGAATGATAGGCAAGTCACTAAAGCTAAGATGATCCGTCCCGGCCAACGTGAGGATCCATCCTCGTCCCTCTGCCTCTTGTCGAGCTCCATGACAGATCCGTTTCAGCTTATCAAACGACTCTTGCCAGACTGTGAACGTCTCCGAGTTCATGGCAAAGAGGGACGGTCAATCGTGCCTTGCTCCGACATGGGTTCCGTCCATGGATCCAGCATTAGTCCCGACGGAAAGGGGGGTAGCGAGGTTGCGCTGCGCCTCGGCGACGGTGCACCCGCCAAAGGAGTGGCCCACAAGGAAAATGTTGTCAACGTCCAGCTGCCCTTGCCATTCCTTCAATTGCAAAGGGTTGGCTATGAGGCTTTCCGCTGGAGGTGTGGCGTGGCGTGGTTGCGCGCCAACTTGGATCCTAGCCCGCGCGTGCTCTCGAGATACACATCGTACCCTTCCCCGCGGTTGATACGGTGCAGAATGTGCCGGCACTCTTCGATCTCATCGATGCGCATCTTAATTTGAGCCGCACGCAGCCCAGCTTCTTCCTTGGTCGGGTCGGTAGGGAAAGAACGAAGGTTGAACTTCTCAAACAGTAGTTGGGGTACTGCAGCGTTACGTGGATGCAGATACCCCATCCTCTTCCGCTTGATGTACCCGCGCCCGAACCCCGACCCGTACTGCCGCGTATACCGAGAACCTTTCTCCTTGTAGGCTTGCACGTCCGACCGGAACTTGGCTTGCTTCGCCCGCGCAGTTTCCTCTTGTCGCATACGCTGTTCTTGCTCGTCAGGGCTGGACTCGGGTAACTTGTCCAGCTGTTCCCGGCCGGCCGAGACGGATCCACTTCATCTCCCCCTCCGCCAGTCGGGGTGGGAGAGCGAGAGCGTCTTCCCCCGCCCCGGATAGGCGGACCATCGTCCGTACGAAATGCGCGCATGCCTGCCCGATGGCCTGGACGGGTGGAGCGGACAGCAGTATGGAGCGCAGAACCATCACGATGTTCTAGCGCAGCAACAAGAACGCCATGCGAAGCGAGCGTACCGCAGTACTGCGAGTAACTCGTCCTCGACCCCGCTAGGCCATGGGAAAAGATCATCACGGGCAAGTGCTTGCCATTGTGCACACTGGCAAATACAGGGTCCGGTTGTCCTTCAGGAACGGTGTACCATTCTCCCGATGCGTCGGCATGCGTGCCAGGCTGCATCGGAGGCGAACGTTCTTGGTCGTCCCGCCGCAGCCAGCGCACAAACTTGCCTGAAAACGATGGGCTGGCACGGTCAAAGTCAGGAGAATGGTCTTGTTGTTCTCTCGCTTCTCTCGTTGGCGCTGGGTGCGCATCTGTTCCCCCTCGCCCATGGCACGCGGAAACGCAATTGCCTCCATCCGTTCGTCCGCGGGCGAAGCGAGCGGCGCACCTACGTGCACAGGAAGCGTCGCATTCAACAAGGACACCACCGCAGGCGAGGCTAGCATCCCCACTGCTCCATACTGGCCCAGGTAGCCAGAAGGCCTGCAAGGGATTTGCGCAGCGGCCGACTGACCCATGTGGCTGCGCTGTACGTGTCCTTGTGGTGCTTGTGCGGTGGGAAGGCGGTGGAGGTGCAAGGCACGTAGGACGAGGGGTAGTACAGAGTAAACAGAACCGTTTCCAAGTGCAAAGTGGAGGTTTTGGAGTTGTAACTAAACGGATTCAAATCGCTTGGATCGTGATCGTCGTCAACGCAATACGAGTACTGCCGTTTCCTCCTGCGGTCGGTTCGGGCCGATCGGAGGGTTTGGCAGTAATGGGGTTGGTTTTGGTTCTGCTGTCCTTGGCGCGCTGGGAGCACGTGTCGGGCGGCGGGGGGGGCACGGCGATGCGCATGACGCTTGGCATGGTGGTGGCGCGTTCGGGTACGGCCTGGAGGTCCCTCGGTGAAGGCCAGACCGTGCATGTCGAGCCACAAGGAATAGGCCTTGCTTCTGCGGCGGACACCATCGCGCACGCGCCGCTGGAACAGCCAGCGCTGGAGCGTGCTGCGCAGCGGATGGCGGTACTGCGGTTTGTTGAGCACCTCGGGAGGCACAATGTCGGTGCCGTAGGTGCGGGGGCGGCGGACAGGCACCTCGAGGTCGATGCAACCGACTTGGAACGGGCCCGAGTACGACGGCAGACGCATCCGAGGGGGGCAGGATGCGATGCTGCGTGCTCAGCGTGTTCAGCCGCAGGCGTCGAGCTGCGTCCAGGGGGGGGGGCACCTAGTGGGGCTGGGTGGCTGGGAGGGAGATGGGCTCGGACAGGCGAATGCTGAGTACGAGACCGGAGGTCCTGCGGGGGGCGGCGGAGGCGGAGCGCCTGCGTGCCTGCGCACACATCGCAGCCACGGGTGCTCCTGGGCCAGCGGCAAGCCTGCTGTTGGTCCTTGTCTTCTGCTCGCCGGATCGGCGCAGCGCACTGACGTCATGCCGGCCTTCATAACCTCAGGCCTGAGCCTCAGGCCTCACCGGTCACCAGTCAGTAGCCACTAGTCACTACTCACCTGGCGCCGGCCCGGCTGACCGGTGACCAGTTGCGCCGGTCACACTCACATGTCACACGCCACGCATCACATGCACCAACGCCATAACCCTTTTTCCACGCCACATCACCTCCCGGCTGGGCTGCTCGCGCTCACGCTCACGTGCACACCCACAGCTTTCAGCCGCCCCGCCCTCCGCGGCAATTTGCCCTCCGCGCATCCGCAGCAGTCCCCACTTGAACATTGCACCGGCGGGGGCCCTGGTCACACGACGCGTCCCGCATCACGTGCGGGTGTCACATGTCACGTGCCCTGGGTCGAACTGGTTTCAAAGTGTACATTTCAATTCCTCCCGCGTGACTTTTTGGGCACTGGCAGCGCTGGCCCACGTGCCGAATCAAGACAAGAGAGAATGCGCCATCGCTTTAATTTGGGCAGTCGAAACAACAAGTAAGGCACATTGCCTCCTGCTGCCTCGCCCCTCCGATCCAGATCAGCCGACATGGCATGGAGCTCGCGCCCCAAGTCGCGCCAAGTGCTGTGCACCAATGCTCCGCTCCGCCTTCTCACACGGCCGTACCATCCATGCGTATATCACGCAGCGCGTGTATATATCTGGCCGCCGTCGGGAGGATTCAATATTCATCCCGTTCTTTTCTCACCCGACGATCACAGCACACGTGCCTTATCATGCAGAAGCCAGGAGGGTTAGTGGCCGACTGCGCCTCAGCGCGCAACACAACAGATCTTTTATGCTGCCGGCAAGTCGCCGCGTAGAACGGACAGGCAAAGCAGTGAGATCTGAGATGCCTCAGCCCCTCGACGCCCGATCGAGAGTGCTGGTGTGGGTGGGTCAAGTTATCTATCCCCACTCCGCCCCAGGCCAAGGCCACCACTTGACAGTTCCGCACGTGCATCGATCCACGATAGGCTGACAAGACTGATATTTATGCCACGTAAAAAGGCGCGTAAAGATAGAGATAATTATAGCGCACTGCAAATGTGCCACTGAAGAAACACGCAACTGCAATCCTTTGCGCACGCGCACCACAATCTCTCCCCCCCCCTACCTACCACCATTGCCAGTCTCGCTTTTGAGAAGAAAATAACAGCTGTCCGCGATGCATCCTCCTTTCTCTTCATCCCACCATTACACCCACACCACACGACTTGGCAACCGTCACCATGGCAGCCACCCCTACTAGGATGCCTGAATGCTGGGGCCATCGCGGTGTACGTCTCTCTCCGTCTAACCCGCCACGCATCATGCGTACTGTGCTAGTGAAATGCCTTCTCGATGGGCAAAGGAGGACACGCATGGCAGTCACTAGTCAGTGCTGACCGATTTTAATTCAGGCCTCGGCTGCGTTTCCTGAAAACACCATGGCCTCCTTCCAAATGGCTGCCAAGGACAGTGCGGATGCGATTGAAACCGACATCCATGTCACCCGAGACGACGTGATTGTGCTCTTCCACGATTCGGTTCTCGGCAGGACGACCGATGGCAGCGGGAAGATTCGGAGCAAAACTATATTGGGGGCATTGACCAGGTCCGGACGCTGAAACAACCAGTACAGAAGATCCCGACGTTGGAAGAACTCTGCGACTTGCTCATGCAGCCCCAGTACCTCCATCTTAAGGCCAACATTGACGTGAAGCCAGACAACGACCCGTATCGTCTCTTCCGTCTGATGGACAAGGTGGTTAGGCGGTACAAACAGTACGAGAGTCTATTGGCGCCGCGCTTGATCCTAGGTCTATGGCATCCCAAGTTTCTCGCACCAGCTATGGCACTGGTCCCGTCTCTTCGGCGGATCCATATTGGAGGCTCCCCACGCCTGGCTAGACAGTACTTTTGGCATGCGTGTGATGGATTCAGCATGTACTTCCATCCCTTGTTTCGGCTGCTGGACAGGCGTTCCTCAGGATGCCAAGACGGCTGGAAAGGACGTGATGGTCTGGACGGTCAATCGGCCAGACGAAATGGTAGAGGCGACGCGGTGGGGGGTCAGTGCAGTGCTCACCGATCGCACAGACCTATTCAACCAGCTAAAGCAAGAGATGAAGACTTTACCAAGGCTACAAAAAAGTACGTTGGACCGGCATTTGCATGGACCAGGCGCGAGTACTACACACTGTTCCTCGCGCGCACCCAGGCGGTATGGCATGCCGAGACGGAAGACCTGGCCGGAGAGACGTTGCAGGATCCCAGTCGCCCACGGTTAGTGATTCGGACGATACCGTGGTGGGCACGCCGAGTGTCAAAGCTCTTGATACGGACACGGTCGTGCAACCCATTGCCGGGTCCGTGAAGGTCTAAATACTCCCCAACTCGAGATGCTTTAAGATACGACATGCCTGTATACACCCTAATGGGCCTAATGAGAGAGCAGGTGGTAACAGGATATGCAGAACACGGGTAGAACAAGAGGAATGGGAAGCAGCGCACCCCTCTGGCTGGTTGGCGCAGCTGGATGGATCACAAGCGTACCACTGTGGGGCAACTTGCGTTTCCACAGCAACAAGCGGCCCCAGAGGCCGACGAGGAAGGATTCATACCGGCGGTGCATACTATGTACTTGTCGTGACGCATGTTGTCGTCCCATGGGCTCCGGAACGGGCGGAATGGAATGTGTGACATGTGACATGCCCTGTGCCATGACATCACACGTGGCCAGGCTGTCCAGCCCCATCGACCATCGATGCTGTTTCTAGCAGGCGCGCGCAGGCGGCCTGCGCAGCCACCATCCATCGACCATCCCTCTCCCTCCTCGCCCGCCTTCTGCCCGGCCACGCGCGCCATGGCCACCGCCCCAGGGAGCAACAACCCCTTTGCGCCATCCAACTACCAGCCCCCGCCGCATCCGCCCCCGCCGCATCCGCCTCCGCCTCTGGCCAGTCCCGTCCCCGCGCCCTTCGCCCCGCCCCGCATCCCCCGCCCCTCCCTTCGTTTGCTCCTCCCCCCCACCCGCCGCCGGCGTGTCTGCCCCGCCTGTGCCCCCGCTCCCTGCACGCATAAACCCATTTGATACTTCCTCGCTCGCCTCCACGCTTCCTTCCCCCGTGTCTGCCGCCCCAGCCCCCCCGCCGCTCCCCCGCCGGTACCCCCTCACCCTTTGGTCCGGCGCGCACCGGTCAGCACTCTCCCACTGGGTCCACTGCTTCTTCCCATCTCTCCTCTCCCGCCGCCTCCGTGCACAATGGCACCTCTGCAGTCTCCCCCTCGCCCGCTTTGCCTCCTCGGCCGTCGCCGCCGGATCTACCTCCGTCCCATCCGTCTCCCTCCTCGCCGCCTCGCAGCCCGCTCACTCGATCGCCGCGTCGGTATCGGCTACCGCAGCTCGTGCATCTTCTCCCGCCCCTGGCTCCCCCTCGCACGCGGCAGGAAGCATGGGCCTGGAGACAGATGCAGATGCAGATGCAGCAGCGGCGGCGGAGGAAGAACTGCCACCGGCGTATGCAGATGTGGTACGCACCCAGGCCCCGCTTATGCCCCGACGCCTGTCCGACATTCGTTCTGGATCCAGTGCCGGCCAAGGCCGCGTACGTCCCGGTGTCAGCGGAGGCGATCGAACCGACGCACGACCTTCAGGACGGTATGCGCCGCCTCCGGGCCCACCACCAGTCCCTCCGCGCACCTATACTTATGGGGCTGGGCCACCGGGTGCTTATCCGTCTCTGCCCCCTCGAGCGCCAGGAGGCTACGCTCCTCCCCCCCGGTGCCAGCAGGCGTGGTGCAGTTGCCCCCCTGGGGGGTACCGCCACCGGGTGCGTTGGTGGTGAACCCTGGCGACCCACGGTTGGGCGGAAGACCCTGTCCGCTCTGCGGTGGGTATGGCCAGCTGGACAATTTCCTCTTTGGTTCGGAAACTTGTCCGCGCTGCAGCGGCACGGGTCGGGTGTACTAAGGTGCAATACTAATACTGTAATGCTGTACGAGAGCAAGAGCAAGCGCGGTTGGGAGGAGAAAAGGAGGACTACAATATCCAGATGCTCATCGTTAATCAAGTGAGATGAATTGGCAACGGACGTATTGTATTGTGTTGTGTTGTGTTCGATGAATTCAATTTGCAACAGATGTACTGAGACAGAGAGCTGAGAGCTGAGACTAGCCTCCGTCTTACTTGTGTCCGGCCTGAACGACGCGGAACACACCATCCTGCGTGCGCACCTGGACCATCGTCGGCGAGTGGGCATACTTGAGCGCCAACGCCAGCGCGCCCGGGGGGAAGTTATCGGGCCGCCCAGACGGTTTGAAACAGCGGGTTGTCAGGCAAGATCCTGCGAATCTCACCGACAAGTTTTGAACGTGGACAAGAGGTCGTCCGCCTCGTCGCAGATCAGTACCTTCATGTGGGAAGTGGAGAGATGGTCACGGTCCAATAGATGGAAGATCCGACCGGGCGTGCCAACGACAATTTGCGGACGACGCGAAAGTGCTTCAATGTCGGCAGATGTGGATGGGCCAGGAACACACGCGTACACCTTGGCTGTTGTTTCGCTGTCTGGCGCCGCATCTTCCCCACCAAGCACACGGATAGCTTTAGCAATGCGTACCGCACGTTCCTTGCTAGCGGCCAAGATGAGGGCTTGGACATGAACGCGCAAAGGGTCTACCAGCTGCAACGCAGCAAGCGCATACGAAATGATCCGCCCGGCCTCTATGGGGCCCTGGATGAGCACATCGCGTCCACGAACGATCGGGACAGAGCGACGGACTGCAGCGCGGTCGGCTTGAGGTACCCATTCTCCCGTAGCGCACCCACAAGTTCGGGCTTGAGTCCCATCTGGTCAAACGAGCTCACCTTGTGATCGTAGTTGGGCTGGAACTTGGTCGGCGGCTTGCTTGGCGTCGCAGGACTGGCCTGTGGCCCTGGAAGTGGAACGGGCGCATCTTATGCTCAACGGCGATGGGACCGGGGGGTGGGATGGGAGATGCAGTGTGCTCTGGGTCGCACGGAGGGAATCTACCTCCGCCTCGAGAGCGTTGATGCGCGCTTGAAGTTGTTCAGTGGCCATGATGGATTGGGTGGGTTGGAGTAGAAGTAGGAGTATTGGCAAGGGAGGGGGAACGGATAAGCAAGAGCGGCACGAAAGACTCCCCGGTGGAGGGATAAAAGGCAGATGGATCATAGTATAGTAACCCTACTAGTACCGACTTGCCCACAGCTCAGCGCAGAAAGCAGACGACCCAGGGCCAGCATCGAGCATCGAGCGGTGCGCCCGAGCAACAGGGAGGGAGGCCACTGGGCGACGTCGATGTCGATGGCCAGCGCTGAGGCTCAGCGCCCACCGTCATCCCATCTGCCGCCCATCGAAGATCGAACAGCTAAGGCAGCAAGCAGCAAGCAGTCTGCCTCGCCGACGGATCGAGAGAGCTGAGGAAAAATACAGCGTCACCATGTCACCCTTGATGGCCCGTGTGCATTTTGTATTTGCATTCGTGACTGTGTCCAGGCACATGGCACAGGGCAAGTGCCTATGGTTTCCTTCCACTCAGCACCACCGGTTGGTTTATTCTTCAGATCTCATCTTCAGATCTCAGATGATCGATGAGATCTGAGATTGAGAGCTGACACTAAGCCCCCGGGTAGCTTGGACATCCACCACGATGCCGGCGCTTCGGGGATCGGCGCCGAGTAGACTGGAGAAATCGGCCTTCGTTGCTACCCGAGTTGCATGCGGGAGGGATCCACAAGCGTCGCGTCACGGTAACTGTCTTTGAGCTCGAGCTCTTGAGGCAAAAACTTTAGCCTTTAGCTCTATATAAGATCTAACTATAACCATCTGCGCATCAACACCACCTCTCAGATCTCATCTCAGATCTGTTGAGATCTCAGTCTCAGGCGTTCACGGCTGAGCCTCGCCTCAGGGATAACTAGTAACTCTCGATAACTCGTTCACGTTCAACACTCAGGATTCGACGTTCGACCCCCCTCTTCAACCATCCCCAACAGGACGTGTAGGACGCTGCAAAAGCTTGATGCTTACTGCTCCCTCCCAAACGCTTCAAACGCTGTAATCACAACAGGGGGAAACCATCGAGGGCACTGACGCTCAGCGCTCACAGAAACTGTGGTGGTCGATCACTCGATCACGGAATGATAGCGCTGTGACATGTGACAGATCTGCATCATGTGATGAACCACGTTGAACGCGCTGAACGGCGGAGCCTTGATACAGTCAGTTAGCATCGAAACTATTAGCTGTGGTCCAACCTGGTCCAACTTGCCAACACCCAGAATCCGGCCGTGTTACACCACCAACACTGCACTGAATACCCCAAAGCGCATTGCACGTCTCCCGATCATATGTCCCAGGTCAATTTCTCGGTCAAAAAATGATGTCTTCTTGGCCGTGCCATGAATGGCGAAAAGGGGGGAGAGACATATGGGACAAGTCATATGGACTGAAAAAAAGCTCCTTGGCAAAATGTTGAAGGAGGAAATGTGAACCGCGTACGTGCGTACGTGGATGTGAACAGGACAGTGAGAAAAAGTGGTATACCTAGTTGATCTGGGGAGTTGGACGTGTAGGTGGTGTACCTTCTGGGTCGTGGTGGTGGTGGTAGTGGGGCCCTGGGTGTACGTGGTGGTCGTCAGGGCCGGACGGGTACGAGGTCATTGACTGCTGCTTCCACGCAACGTCCTCTGTCGAATGGACGACTGTGAACTTGAGTCCACCGACTGTGTAGAGCAGGTAGCGCTGAGCCTGGCCCGTCACTTCATGGTTGAAGTCCGTCCCCATAAACACATGCCAGCCCGGGCCCAACTGCTGAGTCAGACGAGAGGCGAGCGTAGGGAGGAACTCCTGCGGGCCCAACTTCATCTGCAGCACATCGTGGGTAACACCAACGATCGTCTCCTGGTGCTCACTCACTCCAACCGAACTTTCGACAGTCGTCGTACTCTGCAGCTGGGCCTTAGATTGTCCAGTCAGAGTTGAAAAACGCGTCTGTACACTCTGGACCGTTGCACGCCCCCCGCCGTGACCATCCCACTCATCTCGGCAAGGCGTGTGCCTCCGCCCAGGACTCCAGACTTGAGGGAACTGAAGAGACCAGGCTTGTCCTGCGACTCGGTTATAGGTAGTGGTAGTGGTGCTCTCGCCGCCTTGGCCAGTTGATCCGGACCAAAATCCCGAAAACTTGCTTTGGTGCGAACTGGTGTCTTGATGCGCCTGTTGGTGTTGGGAAGAAAACGAGCCGCCGTGTTCTGCATGGTCGTGCTTCTTGCTCGAAAGCGCACCCATGATGCCCCCCACCGTTGCGGCACCTAGCCCGATCACCGCCGCCGTACCAAACCCATGCTTCTTGTCGGGGACCTGCTCCTGCTCCTGCTGGCTCTGTTGATACGTGACACTTTGCTGCTGTGCATTAAAGTCCTGACCGGCCTCACCTTGCTGGTTGTGTTGCTGCCCAGAACCCGTGCCGGTGAATTCGCCACCCACGGTCGTCGCATTCGTGGTCGATGAGCTCCAGTTCACATTGGTCTGGGAGAAAAACGATTCACTAGTGTGGAACGTCGTCTCGGCGTTGCCAAAGGAGGCGTGCTCACCCACCTGTTGCTGGGTGTTAGTCCCCGGGTAGAACCAGATGGTGACAAAGTGTGTGCGGTAGTCTGAAAAGATAGGTCAGTACTGCATCGACCACAAGAAAAAACAAGCCAGCCAGAAGACGTACTGATGCGGAGATTGTACTGTGCCGCCTTCTGGTGATGACAAGTCCACCGGCCCGCCTCGTCAAAGCAGCGCCAGCCCGTACCCACACCCAGTACCACGTCAAGCTGATGCGCAACCCACACCGTAAATTCATCAAGCGACGAGGAATGCATAGCCAGACCAGTGGCAATGACTTGGATTGACTGCGTCTTCATCGACTCGTCCATCTTAAAGTCGTGCACCGTGATTTGGGACTGGATCTCAGCCACCTTGCCATTTTCAAGGTGGGAGCTAGCACCAGCATAGTGTTCTTGGGTCCCTTGCTTGTGCTCATGATGCATGACGCCCCCAACAATACCCCCGACGGCCAAGGCACCTGCTCCAATCGCCACAGCTGAACCGAGACCATGATGTTGGTCATGCTTCTCTCCCTGGGTTGGGTAGTTTTGGGGTTGCTGGTACGAGCCTTGCTGAATGGCACCCTGGTGTTGATATGTAGAGCCCTGTTGCTGTTGCGTCTGGAAGGTGCCCTGGGCTTGGCCGTACCCCTGCTGCCCTTGAGAGTGCTGGTGGTGAACCACACCCGCTGCAATCCCTCCAGCGGCAATCGCGCCCGCCGCTGCACCCAACGCCGCCCCGGAACCCCAGCCCGACTTGGGCTTGTGCGCGCTAAACGTCTCTTGAGTGTGAACGGTAGTCTCCGAGTTGGCAAAGGAAGCGTGCTCGCCCACTTGCTGCTGGGTGTTGGTCTCCGGGTAGAACCAGATGGTGACATAGTGCGTGAGGTAATCTTTAAACAAACACGTTAGTGCCGCTTTATCCCATGCGAAAGGAGATGCACATACTGATGCGAAGGTTGTACTGCGCCGCCTTCTGGTGGTGGCACGTCCAGCGTCCCGTCTCATCAAAGCAGCGCCATCCCGTGCCGACATTGAGCACTTGGTCGAGTTGGTGAGCAACCCACACAGTAAATTCATCGACCGAACCATCGTGCTCCGCCAAGCCAGTGGCAATAATTTGGATCGACTGGCTCTTCATCGACTCGTCCATCTTGAAGTCGTGCACCGTGATCTGGGACTGGATTTGAGCCGAAGTGATTTGGGTCTGAGATGAACTGGTAGTGCCAGAGACAACTGTTTGGTGCGCGGTAAATGTCGCGGCGGTATGGTAGGTAGTCTCCGAGTTACCAAACGAGGATTGCTCCCCGACTTGCTGCTGCGTGCCCGTCGCACCGTAGAACCAAACCGTCACATAGTGCGTCATGTAGTCTGCATGCGAGTCAGCGCTCACGCCCCTCACACGTGTGAAGCGGAAGAAGAAACGTACTGATGCGGAGGTTGTACTGCGCAGCCTTTTGGTGGTGGCATGTCCACCGACCCGTTTCGTCAAAGCAGCGCCAGCCCCAGCCAACACCAAGCACATCGTCAAGACGGTGGGCAACCCAAACGGTGAAGTCATCAACCGAGCTGTCGTGTTCGGCCAGCCCCGTAGCGATCACTTCAAGCGAGCGGCTCTTCATCCACTCTTCCATCTTAAAGTCATGCACCGTCATCCGTGCCTGGATCTGGGCGGCCGTCGCCTTGCCGCCACCACATGAACCACTGTTTTCCAGAAGGTGTAGATCTGTGGTCCAATCTTGCAGCGGTAAAAGGTACCGGCGTCCTCACGGGCGTAGAGGCATAGTGAGGACCAATGAGCCACTCCAGTTGCCGCCGTACTTGCCATCAAGCTTGTTGGCAATCTGGATTGCTGTCGCACGGCTGCGCGTGAAGTTGGTCTCCTCCTCCAGGTGTGACATCTCCTGAACCAACGTGTGACCTCGTCGCTCTGCCAGTCGGGCATGGTGGTTCGCATCAACTCAAACTGTTGACAAAGAGGGGACCGAGATGTTCTGCCGACAGCTGTTCTCCTGCGGCCTTGCCCGACGGCGTGTTCTTCCAAAAGGTGTAGATCTGTTGGTCAATCTGGCAGCGGAAAACGTGGCCTTCGTCTTCGCGCGCAAAGATGGCATAGTGGGGACGACAATGCCGCTCCACTCGCCCCCGTACTTGGAATCGAGCGTGTCGGCAATCTTGATGGCGGTCGCACGGCTGCGTTGGAAGGAGGTCTCCACCTCGAGATGGTGGTTGGAGCGGACAATCGAGGCCACCTCGTCGCGCTGGGCGTCGGGGAGAGTGGTGCGCAACAGCTGGTACGACATTGCTTGCTGGTCAACGGTTCTGGCGGCCGAGGAAAGGGGTATAGGAGGAGGGGTGGGGTGGTGGGGGCGGGGAAGGACACGCCGGATGGGCGGCTTAAGAAGGTGGTGGAGTCACTAGTCACTTGTGTGGGACGGGTGGCCTGTGCACCCACCTTCCCAGGGTCTCATCCGCGCACTTGTGCCTTTTTTTGCCGAGGAGGAAGAGCGCGCCCACACAGCACTGCGCCACTGTCCGCACGGTGGGCTCTTTTCTCGTGTTGGTCTGGGCGCTGTTTTCCCCCCGCGTCCGCAGCAGGAGTCAGGGGCATTCGCCTTGACCACCGGCTACCGTGGCAGACCGCACGTGGAAGGTCCTCAAGGAGGCCTCGGGCGCCTGCCGTCTGCCGCGGACGGCTAAGTCTGCGCGCCCTGAGCTCCCGGGGGTCCTGCATGGCTGTTATTAGGCGTGCCCGACACCCCCTTGCTGCGCGCCATGGCCTACCCAAGACGCCGAAGGAGCTGCTCCGCACTTTGCGCGTTATGAGCTTCTGCAGAATCTATGTGCCCTCCTACTCGCAGTACACCGCCCGCCCCCTGACTCAGTTGCTTCACACGGGCCAGCGCTGGGAATGGACCTCTGAGCACCGGCGTTGCTTCGATCGGCTCAAGGAACTGCGTTTACTCCAGCCCAGTACTGGCGCCTTCGATCCAGAACAAGCCTTTGAGAACCGAGTCGGACGCGAGTGGGTATGCTGTGGCAGCGGTCCTCTCTCAGCCTCACGAGGGCGGCAGCGCCCCATAGCCTATTGGTCAAGGAAGCTTACGCCCGCCGAGCAACGTTGGGGAGTGGGATATCAAGCGTTGCGAAGGTTGTGCGCCGCAGGGGTATGAGGTGCGTGACGGGTTGCTCTACTTCCAAGGGAGACTCTACGTGCCCGAGTCTGAAGCGCTGCGGTATACCTTGCTCCATGACCACCATGACAAGCCCGAGGCTGGATACCAAGGAAGAGAACGCACGTACGATCAGTTGGCGCGGTGGTACTATTGGCCAGGAATGACTTTCGATGTGCGACGCTATATGTGGGAACGTGCTCGCCGTGTCAGACTGCCAAGAGCCGCCGCCATCGCCCTTACGGTCTACTGTAGCCGTTGGAAGTACCAGCCCGGCCTTGGTCGAGCTTCAGTATGGATCAGTTCGGTCCCTTACCAGAGGGAGGACTTGGGAGCAAGGGCGAGACGCTGAACATGGTGCTGGTGGTGGATCGGTGGTCCAAGATGGTGGTGCTCATCCCGTGCAGCTCTAGCGACACGGTAAGGGGGGGCAAGGGACGGGGGACGGGGGACAAGGGACAAGGGACAAGGGACAAGGCGAAAGGGGAATGGAATTGCAGAGGGCGGATTGCGGATAGCGGGTAGCGGATAGCGGGTTGCACAAGACAATCACGATCACAAGGGAGTATCAGTACAGTAAGATCGATTGCGCTACGCGGTAGGAGGGAGGACCTTGTCATAATCTTGGTCTGGTACATCATCGTCGTCGTCGTCGTCGTTGCCGGTGCCGGTGCCAGTACCGGTACCATTCGCTTCGGGTTGTTGGTCCTCCTCCTCGTCCTTCACCCCCTGCTGGTTGGACCCAACAATCGAACACTCCAACAGGAATTGCACCACCTCCTCCTTACCGTTCATCTCGGCTTCCGACATGGGTCCTCGGCCCGCAGCGTTCCGAATGTCCCACGCCGGTGGCTCAGGGATATCCCCATCCGCATTGGCATTGGCGGTCGCAGCGTGCTCCTCCTCGCGGTGGGCAAGGTGAGGCTTGACGTCCATCTGGGCCAGTTGCGCCGCACTCTCCTCCGACTCGATGAGGTCGACCAGTTGCTTGACGGTGCTCAGGTGCCCATTGAGCGCAGCCCAGTGCAGCGGCGTGTTGCCCGCGTCGTTTTGCGCAATCAGCTGTACCGCCGGCAAGTGCGGGGCGAGGTAGGTTACCACGTCTGTGGGCGGGTGCACGCGCGATGACATGCAGACAGCATAGCACGCGGGTACAGTACGGGTACGGGGAGGATACGGGGAGGGTAGCAGTGTATGGGAGACGAAAAAAACAACAAAAAAAAGGAACCGAGATGTGTCAGAGGAACCTGCCCAAGCCATCCATCCATCCAAGCCTCAGCGGCAAGGGCAAGGGCAAGGGCAAGGTACATGCCCCGAGGGAAAAAAAAACGTACCGTTGTGGCCGTTGGCAGCGGCATAGTGCAACGGGGTGTTGCCACTGTCGTTGTGGGCGGCAAGGAGGACCCGCGAGCGCGTGTCCGGGGCGTCGCCGTGGGCGTGGGCGAGGCGGTCGAGCGCAGCGGCGAGCTCGTCAACGTCCCCGTAGCGGGCGGGGAAGAGCAGGTCGTCAATGTCGTCGCTGGAGAGCGGGAGCGGCGTGGGCGGCATAGCGACGACAGATGGAGAGGAGGAGGAGAAGAGGAGGAAGAGGAGAAAGAGGAGCCCAAGGACCGAGGGTTGGTTCTGTAGAAGTGTTTTGCGTTTTGCGACGCAGCCCAATTTTTTTCGAATGAATGTTTCCTGCCGCGCCGCCCGGCGGAGTTGCGCATTCCGCGCGGGCGTGATGGCCACACCGACGGCCGAGCGCAGCGTGTCGAACGGCCGGGCGGAGGGGGAGATGGCGGCACGCCACTCGACCGTGCCCAGCGCCCGCCAGCATGCCCGCGCCCGCCCTCCTCCGCCGCGCCGGCGCCATCCTCGCCTCCCCGCAGGCCGGGTTCGATGCGCGCCGGGTCGTGTACCAGATGGGCGTGCTGCAGGCCGCGCACTACCTCTTCCTCCTTGCCATCTGGTCCACCAGCGCCGCCCTCCACCCGCCCGCCACCGCGCTCGGACGCGCAGGCCACGCGCCGCCGCCCTCCGCTTCGCAGGCGGAAGCGCTAGCCTCCACCCGCTGCTCGACTGGCGCTACTTCGCTGCCCATCCGCCCTGGCAGCCCTGGACGCCCGCACAGCCCCTCATCCCGTTCCACCCGGGCTCCGTCTGGCTCGACCGCCCTTCCTCCGCTACAACGTCCCCCCCACCCGCCCGCGGGCACGTCGGGCACAACGGTCGTCGTCTTGACCCCCAACCAACTTTTCTCCTTCGGGATCGGGCTCGGGATCGGCCGGGAGCAGCACGGGCGCTGGCGCTGGCGTGGTGGTGCCCGAGGAACGGAAACGGGACGGCGCGCCGGCTCCCGATGCACCTGCACCTGCAACTGCAACTGCGCTCGAAGCCCCCACTGCGGACGCGTTGCTCCAAGCTTGGACGGCCGAGCAGATGCAGGATCCGATCCGGATCGTGGCGATTTTAGTTGGCTGGCTAGTGGCGGCCGTGGGGGATACGGTTTTGTTGGTGATGGTGGTGCGACGACCGAGTCATATGCTAGACCATCTGTTGAGCTTGCAGTTGGTCCATGCGTTGCTCGTCTGGGCCTACTCGCGCTCTTTGCCTGCTTCGCCTCGCTACTGGATCCTCATGGCGGGGCATACGCTCCTCTGCACACTGGCTAGCGAGTTTGGCGCTGCACGCCTCACTGCGCGCCAGTGGGGCGCACGCTCCGCCTTGGCTGCCCAGTCGTTCGACCCTGAGCACGGTGAAGATCCTGCCCCCGATGCGGACGTGGAACAGCACGAGATGTTCGCCCCGGCCTCTCAGGCTCCACAGGCCCCGTCGGTTCCCTCGCCCGCCCCGACCACTGCACAGCACACCAAGTTTGTCTTGTTTGACGAGGCAGAGGAAGTGCGCGACGCGTAGGACACCTCCTAGTTCACGTTAGTCTGTCCGGCTATGGTCAGGCGTCCTATGGTCCTTCCTTTCTCCCGCTCAGCGCTGAGGCTCAGCTTTCACCCTCCTCAACGGGGAATCTCGAGCGCTCGGGACGAGGGGGCATGCATGCATTTGGTTTCCTGTTCTTTGGTTTGATTGGGTTTGGGTGATGTGGATTGAGTGCGGGCTGGCCTGGTCCCCTCTCACGCGCGTGGAGGCTCAGCTTGCGCCGGCGAGGCCCAAAAGTGCTGTGCGTACAGCGCATAGATTTGCTGGGTGGTCACATTGGGACCGTAGGGCCGGACATCGGAACTGGTGTACCCGCTTCGCTTGGACCCCATTCAGAATCTGCAGAATAGATCGCTCAATAAAGTCGAGAAAGATCACGTCCACTTTACACTCCGGGCGCAAGGACTGAGGTGTTGGTCGGTGCCGATTGCACATAGTCTGGTTGAACCACATAGGGGCAACTTAACGTGCCGCGTATCGTCCCCTTGCCCCGGACACCCGTCTTGCGTCACGTACCCCATCGTAGGACCGTGTCGGTGCAGATCCCGCTCCGGCTCGCATCAGCTTGCAGGCGCAGTGCCATGCCGCCCCAGGAAGGATGGGTCGTCGTCGTACTCTCCTCAGTGGGCAGGGCAGACTCCCTTCGGGGTCGGGTGCATCGCAGCTTGGTCTTGTCGCCAGTGGTTATAATGTCCTGCACCTCCCCACGAGCGTAGTGGGCAACACGTCCTCGTACCGCTTTGCCGACGCCCAGGCGGACCGGGTAGAGGAAACGCCAAAGTCACTGTTAGTTTGTCCACGAGCTGCGACGCGTATTGCCACTCGACATCGCGCACGTGGAGAAAGGTATCGATAAAGGGAGAAACGATAAACTGATCGTTCCGCGTAAACTTCCCACGGTGGATGGAAACGCTGCGAACCCGAGTTGGCCAGCACGATCTGGGCACGTCCCCTCGGGGTCGGAGGCACTGACTATGGTCGGTAGCACGTGCTGCGTGAGCAGATGCAGAAGCGACCGTTGGTCCGTCGCCGCATACCCGTCTAGGGAATAATCTTGTGGCGCGTGCCCCAGCACGTGGCTCAGGTTCCACTCGGTAGCTATCTGGTCCAGCGCAAGGGAAATGTTGACTCCGCGCGGGGTGTCCAACCCGCCCTCCGAGGCGAGCCCAGCATGGATCGCATAGTTGCGCCGGTTCGCATCAATGTACGACCGCGCAAACGAAATTTCGTCCGACGTGGCCATTGCACCCGAGGATGGAACGTGAAAGTTTGAGGCGTTGGCGTAGCCAGCCTACCGTCTCGAGGTACCGCCCACTCCCAGCCCCATCGCATACCGTCGTACACCACACAGTCTCGGATGTGCGTGTGGCCACCAAGAACGAGGATGGGCGTGGTGGGATGTAGCTTCCGAATGGCCTGGATCACCGTCGGGAAGTTGTCTCGCGCGACGGGCATGTGGCCTGCCCACAGACAGACAGACAGACAGACAGACAGACAGACAGACAGACAGACAGACAGACAGACAGACAGACAGACAGACAGACAGCGAACGAACGAACGAGACGGCAGGTTGTGTCAGTCAGCACTCGTGCACCCCACTCTACCTCTCCACCTGACGCAAGATAACAGCGCGCATACGACACGTACCTGTGACCAAGAAAATCGGGTGGATCTTGGATGGCCTCGAGGAACCAAGGTTCCTGCACCATCGCTTCCACCCGCTGCACCGCAATGCCCTTGTCGGCGCCATGAAATTGAACAGCACACCGAAACGCCGTGACGCGGCGGCCGAGCGCGGTGGTAAACTTGCGGTACCGCTTGCCCATCGCACCTCCTCGCCCGAGGGGAGGGTGAGGTGATGTTGGACGCCAGGAAGCGGCCAGCGGTGGCAGGCACATAGTGCGTGTACGTGTCGAGAGCAAGCGTGTAGTTGTACAGGTTGTGGTTGCCGGGCGTCAGGACATCGTAGTGGACCATAAGGTGGAACTGGTTGGCAGTGTGGCTGGCAACTTGGCCTGGGGAGGCGAATCGGCCAACCCCGTGCCGTCTGCAAATCGCCCGTGTCGACCAGGAGCAGGTCCACACCCCGCAGCGCCGCTTGCCGACGCAGATGCGCCACGAAACTCACAAAGTCGCCCCAGTCCGCCGAGTAGTTCGGCTCGGGCTGCGTCGCTGCAAGGTGGCCCTGGTACCACCCATGAATGTCGGTCGTGTGCAGCACGTTGACCTGGCCCAGGTGAGCGGCGGACAAGGGAGCGGCCGCCCGACGGCTGGGTCGCGCCGCGCTGCGAGCGCGGCGCCAGGCCGTGCTGCGTCGGCAGCGGCGTCGGGGCACGCGGCCGCACCGCCAACGGCGATGGCGATGGCGAGGAGGAGGAGGCGGCGCACGCGACGGGCGGCGGCATGATGGCGGGTGGGCGGGGAGGGGGAGCGGGAGGGCAGCGCCGAGGAGGCTGGCCTTGTTATCTATCTGCCGCTCCTGCCGCCTCTGAACATTTCGGCGTGGGCGCCAGGCGGAATGGGCGGAAGGGCGGTTATCGATTATCGATGATCAACGTTCAACCAGGCCCAGATGGCCGTCGCGAGCACCGGCAAGCGCCCGCCCACCATCCGCCGCCAGCCGCTCGTCATGTCGGCGCGCACGTTCGATGGCGTGCTCCTTCCCAAACAGGTGGCACTTGACTGGGTTCTTGTGGGAGCTACAAGGACCGAAGAAGGAGGGCCCTTTCTTTCTCTCTCCACTGGGAATTGAACTGAGGGATGGATGTAGTAGTTGCAGCCCTCCACGCTGGTCCCAAGGGAGTAGTGACGCAGCGGTTAGCGTGTGTGATTGCAACTTGTGTGTTGACATCATCTTGAAGTCGTTGGTTCAAGTCCGACCTACTCCTTTCTTTTTGCTTGGGTTGTTGTGTTTTGTGCATGTCCCATCGAATGCGATGCTATCTCTCCTTGCTCTGTCCCTCTACCCCCCTGGGCTAGGCCTTGCCTTGGACAGGAGTGCCGTCTCGCGTTGCCGTGATCCGACCGACCGGCCATCTGCCATCGTCGATCCCCATCGCCCAGTTTGTCCGAGGTGGGCTGGCAAATCACATCCCCCTGCGCTTCCGCCCCTTCCTGTTCCGCCCCTCACCATCCACACGTGCTTTTCAGACGACGCATCCACGTCTTCTCCCCCCGTCTTCTCCACCCGTCTTCTCCACCCACCCCCCAGCATGCGTCTCTTCCCTCGCTGAGCACGCACAGGCAGCCCGCCTCGGCCGCACCCACCGTACGTTCTTTGCTCTGCCCCGTCCCCGGCTCCCCTCTCGCCTTCATGATGAAGACACAGATAATCCATTCCCCGATCGGGGGCGGAGCTGCGCGGAAGACAGACGCGCCCTTTGGGCCCCTGTCTTGCGCACCCCCCGGCCGGCCCAGGTGCTGGTGGACCCAGAGCCAACTGCGCTCAGGCACGCTCCTTGCTCTGCCCCCCCCCTTCCTCCTTGCAGGAGCGGAGGTGGAGCAGGTGTGAGCCACCTGGGCTCAAGCGTTCTGGTGTCCCGCTGGCCAGGAGGCGGCTGGGGCATGCAGCTTCGTCCCTGTGTGACGTGATCAATCTTCTCTCTGATTTTGTTTCGCTTTGCTTCGTTTTTCCTTGCTTCCCTCCGCACTCGTGCGTGGCGGGTTCGTCGTGAAGTAGAGTTGCTGACCTTTTTTTGGCGGTTGCTGCTCAGATTGGCCGTTGCCCGCTTTCTGTCTTGATCCCCTTCATATCCCACCCGATACCCCATCTTCTACCTGCGCACGCACGATTGCAATGGCTGTCCCCCTCTTGTGGGCAGCATCCCTTGTCGCACGTTGCCTGCTTTTTCCTGCCAGCTTGTAATTGTATGTATTGTATGGATTGTGTTGTACTGCGTGCAGCCCGTAAGTAACTGAACGAGTAGCCATGCGAATCGTGCCTCTTCGCTGAAATGGGGCAAGCGACGGACGCAGTGCTGACGGGGGGGTGGTGGATGGAGGGTGTGCCTGGCCAATCGCCTGCTCGCTTCTGCTGCGATCGGACTGGGTCGCTACGGGCGACTGGGCTCCGGACGGTTTGAGGAGAGTGCAGCAACCCTAGCAACGCCCGGCGTCCCACCTGGCGCCGTGCGAGCCCAGTGCTGTTGCCTTCTTGCTTGGCTCAGCTCCGCGGTTGGCAACCGCGTCCTCCTGCCCACCACCACCACCACCACCGCGTCCTCCTCGCCGCCGCCCGCCATGATCGACCTGCCCGCGGATGCGCCCGCGCGCGCCCCCGAGCTCCGGGCGCGCCCCCCGCCCGGCCTGACGCCCGCTGGCTACGCCCCGCCCTCTCTGCCCGCCGCGCCCTACTACAACCTCGGCCCCGCTCCGCACCCCCCTCGCCGCCTACTCGCCTCGGCCGTCCTGGCGTCCCAGCACGCGTGTTGCCAGTGGCCACCGTCCCCACAGCGACATCTCCACCCTGGATCTCGAGCCCATGCGCCTCCCTCCGTCTCCGCCCCCTTCACCTCCACCTCCACCTTTGCCCGCTCCAGTCGCCGCCGCCACCTGGCCTCGGACCTCGACCCCGCGTCCACGGCCCCTCCCAAGTCCAAGGCCAAGTCCAAGTCCCAGGCCAAGTCCAGACCACTCCCAAGCCCACGTCCTACTTGGACTCGATCATGTCCGTCCTCTGGCCTTCGCGCTCCCGCCGTCGCACCCATTCCGCCGCGTTTGGACACGAATCTTACCCCGAGCCACCCGCGGCCGTCGCACCGCCCCCCACACCGGGACACGTGTCGGAGGCCATGTCCTCTCTGCGCCCTCCGCGCGCAGACCCTGATGCCCGTCGCCTCGACGCCCATCGCGTCCCGCCCGCACATCTCCTTTAGCCAGATGGGCAACACGAGCGCGGCCGAGGTGAGTGCGTCGGTAGGCTATGGCCCCGTCGGTGCTCGCATCCCTTCTCGGTCGGCTTGGAGCGGAATCGAGGCCCAGGCGCTCGCTGAGGCCGATGCTGAAGAGAGCAAGAGCAGCAGCAGCAGCAGCAGCACAGCAGCAGCCACACGATCCGAAGCACCACCCTGACGTGCCTCTCGACACGGAGCCCAGCTTTACTCTGGACGAGGCGAGCGAAAGCCGAGAGAACACTTATGCGCTGCTCAGCCAGTTTTTTCCAAGAAAAGGCATCGGGCCCCGCGGGACCCCAGCCTAGCAGGAGGGAGTGGGCTGGATGCAAAGAGCTGATGCAGCAGTGCTACGCCTCCTCCCTCTCCACGTCCACCTCCACCCCCCTCTGGCGCGCGTGCGCACGAGGGATCGGCAGCATGCCGACGCAGAATGTCCTTCCGCGTTCAGTCTCGTCCGTCGCGTCACGGCCTTCTACCCTCCCGACTGCCACGCCCGCCGCGCCCACCGCTGCCTCCCGCTCGACCACCCGTACCACGCAACCCGCCCAGCACACGCCCAACACGCAAGGTCACCATCTACACCCCCTCCGGACAGCGCAGGCGTGCGACAGCCACCGTCCGTTCGCTCGGGGCCAAAGCCGAGCCGGGCCGCGCAAGCCTGTTCACTCCGTACCGTCCTCCAGGCGTGTACGGCGCGGTGCTGGACACGCAGCCTGCGGCCAAACGGCCCCGGTTGCGCGAGGTCGAAGACGACGCTCCGAACCCGACCCCCGTTACGGTTCTCCCGCCTGCACCTGCGTCTGCATCTGCGTTTGCGTCTGCGTCTGCGCCTGCCACAGCCAAGCAGGAGGCGGCTAACGCTGCCTTCCACCCGGGCTCTACCTCCCCGCCCCCAAACCCAAGCCGGCCAAACGGTCGTTGGTCGCTTCGACCATCAAGGACTTGCTCGCGGAGAATCCGTTGCCGGAAGACCATGTGGCTCGCGCCCGTGCCGCCATGACTAATCCGTATGCCGCCCTGGCCCCCTCCGCCGGACCGACGCAGGCCACTGCCGCGTCTGCGTCGGAGGACGCGTCGAAGCGCGTGCAACGCATGCTGGAGAAGCAGAAGAAAGCACTGAAAGAACGCCATGCCAAGAAACATGCTGCTCCCTTCCGCTTCCGCTTCGGGTTCGGCTTCGGATGAGGCTTCTTCGGCCCGCAAGGATGCGGGCAGGACTTGGTCGCGTTGATCCAGCAGACGGCGCAACAAACCCGACAAGGCAAGTCGGGCAAGAAAAGCCAACCAAGCAAGATAGGCAAACCGAGCCAATCGAGTCAACCGACCCACGCGCCCACCGGTACCGCCCCCGAGCCCGGTCCCACCCACAAAGCGCGTAGCCCCAGCCCGAGCCGCAGCCCTACCCGTCGCTCGGCACATTGGACCTCCTCTATCCCGCGCCACTCGTCGCCGTTGAAACATGCCTCGCTCGCTGACTCGTCGTCCCTCTCCCTCTCCACCTCCGCTTCGGCTTCCGTTTCCCTCGCTGACGACAGCTCCACTTTCCCCCGCCTCTGGATCGGGCTTCGGATCTGGCTCGGGCTCGAGCGCCTCTGTCGCTCCGCCCTCTGCGGCGTTCACCTTCACCCCTCCCGTCTCGGTCTCAGCCCCCGCGCCGGCCCCCAAACCGTCGTCCCAGCCTGGCCTCTCGGCCGCCAAACCCACCTTTTCGTTCCAGACAGCTCAGCCGGCAGAGCCCACACCGAAACCCACCTTTTCGTTCCAGACGGCCCAGCCGGCAGAGCCCACACCGAAACCCACCTTTTCGTTCCAGACGGCTCAGCCGGCAGAGCCCACCCCGAAACCGAGCTTTTCGTTCCAGATGCCCAAGCCCACGCCCAAGCCGGTCGAACCGACGGCGGCTGGGTCCGCTGTGCTGTCCGAGCCGCCCACTGCCACCCCAAAGGCGCAGTCTAGCTCCTCCTTTGGACTGGTGACCGTACCGCTGGCGCCGGTCACTTCCTCGCATCCGGTTCCGGACCCTGCAGCAGCCAGCCCGCGCCGCATGCGCTCACCCACACGCACACTCGCACGCACACCCCCAGCAACTCGTACGGGACAAACCTGCGTCGACGTTGCCGGCGTTTGACCTGGGCCTCCCTCTGTCTGTTGGTGGGAGCGCTGGTGGAGGCGCACAGCCGCCTCGCTCCCCGGAAAAGGCTGCGATCGACGTGGCTTTGGCCACACCCCCGGCCAAGTTGCCCTCGTTTGCCTTGGATCCTACGTCCAATCCTACTTCTCTTCCGGCCCCGTCGGCCCCTGCTGCCATCCCACCTCCGGCCGCCTCGGACCCGAAGGCCGCGGACCCGACGGCCGCGGAGGCCAGTACGCCCGTGGAGGGCGAGGAGGGCGAGCGGACTCTGGGGGAGGCACGGGTGAAAGCGATGCGCATGGATGATGGCAAGTGGAGCGTGGTGGGCGTGGGCCTGTTCCGTGTCACCCGCCACCTCGAAACGGGCCGCACACGCGCCCTGATGCGCTCCGAAGGTAACAATAATGTCCTCATTGTACGTACTTGATTTTCTTTCTGCCTCGCCTTGCTCCCTGTGTCTTTTGTTTTTGTTTGGTTGTTGGTGCGGGTTGCGTGTGTGTGTGTTGTATGTGTATGTGCCAAGCTAACTTATCCTATTCTACTCTTCCCTGCCCTTCCCTGCCCTCCTTTTCTTTCTTTCTTTTCATTTCTTTTGCCTTGCCTTCGACCTTTGCTTTGCGCCTGGGATAGAACTTTGCCCTGTATCCCGACTTGACCGTTCGTGTGGACAAGGTCGCCTTGTCGTTTGTTGGGTACGACCAGCAGGGCAAGATGACCCAGTACCGTCTTCGCGTCAAAACCCCCGCCGAGGCCAAGTCGCTCCAGACGGCGTTGCTCGATGGCGCCAAGACCAAGAAGGGTCCCTCGGCCACTCTGAGCGGCACAACACCTGCACCTGCGTCTACGTCGGCACCTGCTCCACCGGCTGCATCGGCTGAGAAGGCAGCGCCTGTCCCATCGTCGGCGCCTCCGATTGCTTCTGCCGCTCCCGCCGTGCCAGCAGCCACGAATGGCTCTCCTGCCGCTGCCGCGCCTGGTGCAGAGGAAGGAGTGGAGGACGAACAGGATACAGGCGTGGTGGAAGAAGTGCGGACGAAGGTGTTCAAGCTGGCCGGGTCGGCGTGGGAAAACGTAGGGGTAGGAATGATGAAGGTGACGGTGCTACCCGGATCGGGGCAGGCTCGGTTACTGCTCCGATCTGAGCCGGCAAACCATGTGCTGGTGAACTTTTTGCTCTACCGCGGCATGGAACCTAAACTGGAAGGTAAGGTGGTTACGTTCCTCGGCCACGAGGGCACGACCCCTGTTGCGTACCGCGTTCGCGTCATGTCCGTCCCCGATGGCCGCAAGCTGGTCCAGGCGATCGAGACGCATGTGCCCCACGAGTAGCCCGCCGCCAGCTGCTCCCGCGTTTTTTTTCCCGATGGTTTGCTGGGTGGATTCAAGCGATGATGGATGGGATGTGCCCTCAATTGGTCAACAGAAGCGGTGGACAGGTAGACGGGTAGACAGATGGACTAGCCTCTAGTCTCTCTCTCACAGCTGATGCGAGTCGCGACGCGGCGATTGGGAGGGCTGTGTGGGACCAAGGATGGAATCGCATAGGATAGGATAGGATAAGATAGGATCGGATTTCTTGCAAGTTATAGTCACTCGCCGGCACGCGACGCGACACCCGCCCGCCGCCACCACCGCTTCCGCCGGCCTCCTTCTCGGCCGCTGTCTGCCATGGCCGACTCGTCGTCGCTGCCGCCCATGGCCAGCTCCAGTCCTCGCAGGCCAGCCAGACCTCCCCCGACCCCACCTCGCCATCCGCTCGCGCCCGCCCGCGGGCCCGCCGCTGCCCAAGTCCAAGTCGCCTGCGCCGGCCCCGGCGCTCCCCCACCCCGGGCCCGATCCCGGCGGCGGACCCGCCGAGGCGCACGCTAGTATCGACGTCGATAACGACATCGCCCTCAACCCGCCATCGACGACGACATTGATATTGACGTCGATGCCGACGACGACCTCATCCTCGCGCACCTCCCGTCTGCGCCGCCTTGCCACTCCGACTCGGACGACCAGTACTACGTCCAACGATCCGATGGCCGCAAGCGCGGTCTGTCCCGCCACCCTTCCTTTCCCGCCTCGGACTCGCCCGATGAGCCCGAGGAGCCCGATGAGATTGATCTGCCCACCACGCCTTCCCGCCCGCCTCGGCTCGCTTCGTCCCCCGATCCGCAGCCCGGCTGCGACCCCCGCGCTCCTTCGACCGACGAGATTGAAGGTAGCCCTGAGGCGCAGAGCGCGGGCGGGATGGGCGAGCAGCAGGGCCAACCGGAAGACGATGAAGATGAAGATGACGGTGATGACGATGGTGATGGTGATGATGGCAGGGATCAGGAAAAGCGCAGGGAGGGGGAAGAGAACGACGAAAACGTGGTGGACGAGGCCGAGGAGGAGGAGGAGGAGGAGGAGGACGATGACGACGACGACGACGACGATTATGACGACGACGACTATGACGTGACTACCAAGTTCCCACCCCGCCGGGCCGGACGCGCGACGCCCCGTTCGGCGCCGGCCAGCGCCGACCGCGCATGCTCAAGTGAGTCAACTGCGTCGGGGGGCACCCGCCGGCACTCCACTCCTCTCACTACCTCCACCTCTACCTCTACCTCCACACGCACCCTCCGCTTGCACCTGGCCGAATGCGCAGAGAACAAGTCGCCCCCCGCGTCCGGCGGGATACACGTAAGGCGGCCAAACCGTCCGGGAAGACCTCACGCCTCGTGGATCTTGTTCAGAAGAGAAGGGGGACAGCGCGGGAATTCCAGGCAGCAGCCGCAGCAGCCGCAGCAGCAGCAGCAGCAGCTGGAGCGACCGCGACCGCGGCCGCGAATGCCAAATCGGTACACCCCCTTATCGCTGTCGATACCAAGGGCGTGACGACGACCTTGGGCGCCCACATGATGGGATTGTTGGACGACGATGGCGACCAATGGCCCGGGACGCAGGACCTGTTTCGTTCTGTCCCGGTTCGGGATCCGGACCTGCCCAGGTCCAAGGTCAAGTTGTCGCCTTATCGAGACCCTCGGCGTTGCCCCACCCGTCTGGCTTCTTTTCCGATTCCGAGCCCGAGGACAGGATGGATGCGCATCAGCCGAAACGCCCCGCGAGGCCCAAGGGGCTTAAACACAAGGTACCGTTTCCTTCTGGGCTTTGGCTTGCCTCCCCTCCCACTACTGACACCTTCCCCAGACGTTCTCTCTTCGCGAACCGGACGAGACAGAAGCGCTGCGCGGGGATGCACCCCCAAGATGGACGCCACGCGCAGCGTGGCGCATGTGCACGAGACCCAGTCGCGCCGCAGGGAACCCCCCACGTTTGGTGTTTCCAGGCTGCACGAGGCGATCCAAGCGGGGCCTCCCAAGCTCGCTCGGCCCGAGCCCAAATCGGTCCCACGACCGGATCTCGGCCCTGCCAAACGCCCCCACGAGCGAACCGCCTGTGGACATGAGCGAAAACAGCATCGCCGCGCTGACTACGGATCGGTTGCGGAAGGACGAGTGGGACGACGAGGCAAGTGATGTCGACACGCCGCTTTCGACCTGGAGCTCAAACGCCAACGCCAAGGAAACAGAACAGGAAAAGGCAAAGGAAAAGGCAACGGCAAAGGGTAAAGAGAAGGGGCAGGGACAGGGAAAATCAAATGACAGGGACGTCAAGCGTCCCTTCACTATAGCTTCTCGTTCGGCTCGTATCTCCTCTCCTCACGCACCCGGCGAGGACGCGGACGCGGACGAGGACGAGGACGATGAGATCGAGCCTGTTCACGTCGCGCAGCCCCATCGGACCCAGAATAAGCGCGGCCTGCTGGGCGAACGTCTCTTGGGGCGATCCAAGCTTTTCCCACCCCCAAAACACAACCACAACCACAACCACAACCACAACCACAACCACAATTACAACCACAAACCCACCTCACCGCCCCCAAGCAAGCTTGACTTGCAGCTCGCCCGCCAGCCCGCTCGGTTTGCTCCGCCCAAGGCCCAACCCTTACCCCGCGCGCCATCCCGCGCCAGGAAGCCCGTCCTGCAAATGGCCACGCCGGGATCGCTGCCGTCGACGTCTTGGTCGGTGGCGCCGCGCCGATGCGGCGCACCCGCGACCGGACCGACGAGCTTACGAGCAGGCGGAGTGCAGAACCGCACCAACGCCGCTTTGTCCCGCCTCCCCGTCCTTTATCGCTCCCATCGAGCAGGATGGCGAGAGTGGCAGCGAGGATGCGTTGGATCACGAAGACGAGCAGGGTAGGCGCCAGGCCCACTCCCCTGCCCCGGCACCGAATCGTCCCGACCAGGACGAAAAGTGGGATTCAGACCGAGTCGAGCGCGATCCCCTCCCCACCACCTTGGCGGGCGCCAGCGACGACGACATGGACGATCTGGCTACCACCCGGATGCCGCCCCCACTGCGCCGGTACCGCCCTGCCATTCCATCCGATTCCGATGACGATCGCATCGAGAGCAGTAAGGTGTTGGCCAAGCAGACTCAATCGTCCCGCGGCGGGTCTGTGTCCCCACCAAGTCGTGGCCTGGATCCCACGGAACACGTGCTGGCCCAAGCATCGTTGCCGCCATCGCAAGCGTCCTACCTGCGCCAGAGCGATTTCCCCCGCCGGGCCAGACGCGCATGGCGTCGCAGCGGAGTGGGATGCCACCCGCATCGCGAGCCGGTGCGAGCGCGAACACGAGCGCGAACACGGGCGAGCCGAGTGGGTCCCAAGCCGTCGACACGCAGACTGACCAAGCGCTCGGCCTCGAGGTGGAGTCGGACGCGCCGCTGTCCCAGCCAGGTACGGCTACCCCGATGCCCACCCAGGCCTGGTCCCAGGCCACGGACATCTCCTCCCCGACTCGGCCCCACCGCCCTTCGTGCCCACAGCGTCCCTCGTCCGTCTTGGCCGGCTCTGACGCCACCCCGGCCCGGCTGAGCCAGTTTTTTGCTTCGACTCAGGCCTCGAGCCAGGGTCAGCCGCGGCCTAGTACGCCTTCGCGACTGCCCGAGGCGGGCGGGCATGCGGTCGACCAACCCGGGAATGGAAGGACAGGTGTCGCCCGCGTTCCCCACCCCATCCCACCCAGACCCCATCACCATCCCCATCCCGCCCACGTCCCAGATCCCGACGCGGTCACCAAAGGCAGACAAACTCAAGACCCAAAGCAAGCTCACTTCCACGGCCAAAACCAAAACCAAGACCAGTTCCGCGTCGACGACGACCCAGCCTGGTGCGAGCAAGGAGGTCGATGGGTTTGCCGCGCTGCGCGCGTACCAGCACGCCGGGGCCGAGTGGGACGATGATCTGCCTGCTATCGCGACGTGGCAGGCGGAGCGGTACGAGGCTGAAGCCGAGGACGCAGAGAAGCACCGCGTCTGGGCCGAACGAAGGGCACTGCTACAGTCGCCACAAATGTACATGAACCAACACGGTCTCTACACCCAAACTAAGCCCGAGGACGACGATCCAGAACACCTCCCCTTTTCCCTCGTTAGCCAGCCCAGCCCCTCCGCACCCGCCCCATCCACACGCTCCGCGTCGGCCTTGCGCCGTCGTGCCGCCCTCGTCTGGGCCGCACGTCGGTCGAAGTGGTCGAAGTGGACGAGGCAGAGGCGGACGCGGACGCGGAAGCGTCGCTGGTGCCATTGCCGTTGCCGTTGCCGTCGGATGCGGCACAACAGAGTATGCTAGCCGCCATGGACAGCGACGGTTCCCAGCCACCGAAGCAGCAGGACGAACAGTCGCGCGGCAGTAGCGCCGCCGCCGTGGCAAACGAAAAGCTAATGCTGGATGGCGCCAACGCTGACGTGGACCCGGGTGCATCCGAGGCGCAGGCTCAGGAGGTGGACCCCGACACCACATCGCCGGCCCGTTCCCGGCTGGCCATCAGACCCAGTGAGCAGGAACCAACGGTGGGCCCCCTGCCCCTTGTTCCTCCTCCTCCTGCCCTGTTCTCCCGTGCGGCTTCCCCCCGTGCCCTCGCTCCAGCCCAGGAGAGAGAGGAGCGGTGTGCGCGTGGAGCGGTCGGTGCAGCGACTGGAACCGACGGACCCGTCAGGGCGTCGCTCGTCGCTTGGCCTGGACGCGTGGGCGACCGGACACGGGGCGGGGTATGCGACCCCCTGACCCGCCCGTTCGCATTTCGTCCGTCCCATCCGTCTTATTGGACCAAGCTAGGATCGGGAGCGCTGGGCCGATCCAGCTGCGTGGGGAGGCGGAGCAAGCTCGGCCGTCGGACGACGTGGCTATCCCCTGCCAGAGGGAGAAGACCAAGCGCACACGGCACGATGGCCTGGGCGAAGAGCATGAGGCCCAGTCGCAGCACCCGTGGGCGATGGACTGGCCAAGAAAAAAGTGCGCCATGTGCGTGCGGGCAAAGGCGCAGAGAAGTAGGCCATGCAGTAGGCCTTGCTGTTGGCCATGCAGTAGGCAGTGCACGAGGGGCAAACGTCGTGGCGCACGCGACGTTCCACCGACCTGTCTGCTTTCGCTTTCCTCTTGCACTCGCGGGCCGCAGCGAGGTGGAGAATGGAGACGGAAGCGGTGCGAGCAGCGGGCACAGACCCAAACGGTGCCCGTCGGCTGCTCCTCACGTCCCCACGTGCTTGGCATGTCTCGCCAGTGGCATGCGTGGTGCGCACGACGCGCTTCCCGTCGCTCGCAGGGGCGTTCCTGTGTCGGAAGAGAAGTGTTGCTCTCGGGACATTTCTGGACCATCTGCCTTAGGCCTCACCGAGAGCGCCTCCATCTGTGCCTGGCATGGTTTGGCGCAGCGTGGCATGAAGACGAGTCGCTCCGTCAGGCGACGCAACGCAAGGTAAAGCAAACCAGAATAGACCCCCAAGAACGCACGAATCCAGTTGGTTTCCACCTTGGAGAGATTGATTCATGGCGTGGGCGGGTGCAGTATTATGTACGCCTTGGCTTCGCCGCGCGTCGCGGGGCCCCCATTGGCGGACGCGTTCCTGTCGATGGCGGGGGGCTGGGGGGGGCGAGGACGCCAGGCGCCAACGAGGGTGAAGTTGATATTGCCAAGCCCCGCTCCGTCCCGCCGAGGTCCTCGCTATCCAGCAACGCATATCTCCACCCCACTCGGCCGATCATGACCACAACTTTCCTTGGGCGGACTCATTGGGCCCTTGCCAGCACTGCGCTGCGCCCTTCCTTCCCCTTGTCCCTCTTCTGGCCCGATCCGTTGCGTCCCCTACTCCCTTCCCTGAACGGACTGTGAGTTGAGGAAGTCATCTTGTTCCGCCCGTCGGCGCTTCCGTGCGCTCGTTCGTGTTGGTCCTCGAGCTGTGCTGTTCTGTGCCCCCCCCCCCCCCCCCCCCCCCCCCCAGGTCTCTTTCTCTCGCATCGTGTTTTCCATCCTGCCCCCCCTCTCTCTCGCATTATGCACCCCCCTGCCTACTACAGTTGAAGGTTGGCCGCGTAAGAAGCTCAGATGGCTGGTCAAAAGCAACAGATCAATTCATGTACCATGCCAGCACCACCGAGCAGTGCATCCCTAGCCCATCTGCACCGCCTTTTGCGCCAAGGCCTGCTGTCTGGCAGCCAGGACTAGGTCCACCACCGCCTGCACCCCGTCACGCGACTTGACCGCCGTGAACACGGTGGGCGCACCGTCGCGCATCGTCGACGCATCGCGCGCCATCACACTCAAGTCAGCCCCAACCAGCGGTGCCAGATCAATCTTGTTGATCACCAATACATCCGCTTGCGAAATCCCCGGACCGCCTTTCCGCGGCACCTTGTCGCCGCGCCACGTCAATCACTGTGTGTCGTTCGTACCGTCAGCACATGTAAGCTTCCCCGCCTAGCCTTGGAGCTACAGCACGTTGCCCCTCCTCCGGCGCTGTCTATCAGACGCTCTCCGTATGGGCGCCTAACCCCCCACTCCAAGCAAGCATAGGGGGGAGAGGGAGGCCAAGAAACCAAAGAAGAAAGAAAAAGAAAACGTACCATAAATGTGAAAGTCGGCCAGCTCGACACTAAACGCAGCCGCCAAGTTGTCCCCGCCCGACTCGACAAAGAGCAGGTTGGTGTCAAACTGGGCATGGAGCCGTTCGAGCGCAGCCAAGTTGGCACTGACGTCTTCGCGGATCGCAGCATGCGGGCACCCGCCCGTCTCGACCGCCGCAATGCGTTCGGGCGGGGTGAGGGCAGCGTGCATGGTCAAAAACTCGGCGTCTTCGCGTGTAAAGATATCGTTGGTCACGACGGCGAGACTGTTCGTGTCACGCAACGCCTCGCACAGTGCCAGCAGCAGCGCCGTCTTGCCACTGCCGACGGGGCCGCCAATGCCGACGGTGAACGCACGCTCGGAAAAGTCGCGCGAACGCCAATCGGGCACAGAGCGCTCGGTAAACTTGCCGGGGTGCTCGAGGACCTCGTGGGTGTGGCCGTGCTCGCCGCCGTGCTCGTGGGAGTGGCCGTGGCCGTGGGAGTGGTCGTGGGTGGGGCCGCGGGAGTGGAAGAGGCCGGCGGTGATGGGGGCGCCCGAGGAGAAGTTGCAGCTCATGGGGGGCGGACGACGGACGAGGCGGTGGGGGGTTAGAGGGAGCTTCGGGGTGCGCCGCTGTGCACGGACCCTGCGCGCGGAATCGCGGCGCGCGGCACGGCGGAATGGGCAGCGTGTCCGGCATGCGTCCCGGCCGCGCCGGACGGTCGTCGGCACCCGCAGCACCGCCATGGCCATCGCCATCGCCATCACCACCATCCATCCATCCATCCATCCATACCTCCCTCCTCCACCTCTACCCTCGCTGCGTCTCGCGCGCCGCCTGGCCACCCCTTCCCCCCGACCTGCTCGACGGGGCGATGCGCTGGACATGTACGTAGCAGGTTGGGCTGCGTCCCCGGGGCCAATCGTGCCAATCACATGGCATGCCGTGTCTAGCGTCGACTGCGCCCGCACACAGACAGGTAGCCACCCATCCGCAGATCCGTCT
Source organism: Moniliella sp. 'wahieum' (assembly GCA_003971905.1). Taxonomy (NCBI): domain Eukaryota; kingdom Fungi; phylum Basidiomycota; class Moniliellomycetes; order Moniliellales; family Moniliellaceae; genus Moniliella; species Moniliella sp. 'wahieum'. The sequence continues at coordinate 49,049 of RSEE01000036.1, read as the reverse complement.
CGTTCGTAGAGCCCATCTTCGTTGCAGTCTTGGGCACCGCCGACGGCGGTGCGAACGGGTGCACGAGCGCAACGGCCACGTGGCACCCCGCCTCGGGCTCGGGTACCCCCGCCGCCACCGTTGGCTGCGCACCACCGTCGCCAAGGATGGCGTCCTTCTGGCATGTCTTCCCCCTCGCGCTCCGCGCGCTGCTCTGCCTCTTTGGCCCCGGCTACATCCACCCCGACGAGTGGCACCAAAGCGGTGAGTTTGCCGCCGCCGTTCTCCTCCCGCGCGACGGCGGCGCCCAGCGCGAAAAGATGGCCGTCCCCTGGGAGTTCAACCCCGTCGCCCCGCCCGCTCCGCCACGACCATCGTCTGGTCCCAGGCGCGCTTCTGCTGGCCGCCTGCGTGTACCGCCACCTGGGCTGGTTCCTGTCCGCGTCCCACATCTTCTTCCTCGAGCGCGCCACCTTCCTCCTCTTCCTCACCGCCCACGACTGGCTCTTTGCCCAGCTCCTCCAGCGCGCCCACGCGCCCGTGCCCGTCCAACGCGCCGCACGCCTCCTGTCCATCACCACCGCCGCCAGTCTCTCCATCCTCCCGCGGCCCTTCTCCAACACCCTCGAAGCGCTCCTGCTTGCCGCCGTGCTGGTGCTTGTCCAGGAACTGGCCCGCCTGCGCACCCTCGCGTCTGCCCTGTCACCGGCTGCCGTAACGGCGTGGCAAGCGCGATGGGCCCTGTTCACCTTCCTCCTGGGCGCCGTGGGCGCGCTGGGCTTGTTTGCCCGCTTCACCTTCCCGCTCTTTGCCCTGCCTGCGGTGCTCTACTTTCTCCACGTCTACCAGGTCGCTACTCTGCCCGACGTCCAGGCCCGCGTGCGCCTGCACCGGCGGCCTCCCCTGTGGGTCCGCTCGTGGCCAATCTCGTGCCCGGTCTGGTGGGCTTTGCCGGGACGAGCGCGCTGCACATTGCGCTCGACACTTGGATCTTCCATGTGCTTGTGCCGGCGCGGGCGGACGGGTTTGGTGGTGGCGCTGGGCGCCCACGGGCACGTACAGCACCTTTTGGCCGCCCGTTGTTGCGCCCTGGAATGCAGCACGCTACAATGCCAACGCATCCAACTTGGCCCTCCATGGCACCCATCCGCGCTGGCTCCATGCCGTGGTCAATGGCCCAATCATGATGGGCTCCTTGACGTGGGGGTGGGCGTGTGCGTCGCTCTCGTCGTCCTCGCGCGCTCCTTCCGTCCCACCAGGGACGCTGACGGCAAGCCCATCTACCCCCTCCCGCCCTCCTCGGGGCTTGGAACACCTCGCTCCCGCTCCTGTGTCGTACGTCACCCCTCTCATCTCCATCTCCCCACACTGCGCATGCATTTCGTTCTGCCTGCCTCGCCTGTTCTGACGCGACGTTGTAACCTCTCCGTTCCTGGGGTGGACGCAGTGCTGAGCTGGACCCTGCTTGTCCCCTGCTCGGTCTCTCGATCCAGCCTCACCAGGAACCGCGCTTCCTCGCGCCCCTCCTCGCGCCCACATGCACGCTCGTCGCTGCCTCCCTCTTCGCTCCGCGGGCCGGCCCACCTGACGCTTCCGACTCCAGTTCCAGTGCCAGCTCCAGCGCCAGCACGCAAGGCCCCGCTCCGCGCTCCCGCTCCAACTCCTGCTCCCAGTCGTGGAAGTGGTTCTTCCGAGTCCATGTGACCCAGGGCATCTTGACAGCGCTCTTCTTTTCGCTGATCCACCAGGCCGGCGTCATCCCTTCCTTTCGCGCCATCAACCAGGCCGCTATGCTGGCCGCAACGGGACGGGGCGAGGAACAAAGTCTACTTTGGCCCCCGAGTACCGCCATCTCCACCCCGCCGCACGAGATCCTGCCCCACCAGGCGTGGCGCGAGTTTTATGCGTCCCACCCCGCGGGTGCCCAAGGAGCAGGAGTAGGAGCAGGAGAGACACAGGGGATCGACGTGCACGTGTTTGCGTGGCGGGTGTACATGCCGCCGTTGCATTGTTACGACCGTTGATTCTGCCTCGCGTATCGGACGGGAGCAGTTCCAGTGCCAGTTCTAGCTCCGTGTCCGCTCGTGCGGTCGACGTGCGCGTCCGCCTGCACGACCCGCCCGGCGAGGACTGGATCGACTTTCGACCGCAGATCGAAGCGCACCTCGGTCCCGCGGCCCAACACCTCGTCCTGGTCAACGGTTGGGAAGATATGGTGGACCAAGCGCTGGCCATTCAACACCCTCGGTTTATCACCTTGCTGCCTAGCCCGGCTTGGTACTTCCCCCACCTCGACACCACCTATCTCGACGCCCTCGCGTCCTTTTGGAAGACCTCCCGCACTTGGATCCCCCCGGCCTACGTCGAGCTCGTCCGCGCGGTCATTGCGGCGTAACGCGCAATGCTGTACCTGCCTGGGCGGCGACCCAGGATGGTAGGGGGAAGGCGCGTGCGTCAGGTCCTTAGGCCTGAGCCTCAGGCGGGAGGTCTCAAGCCCCTCAGGTTAGGTCTCGGGTAGGCCTCAGGTCTCATCGATCTCATCGTCCGTCCGTCACCCTGGCCCCCTCACCCCCTGCTTCCACCTTGCTCGCACTATGCACGTGAAGGCAGGGGTGGACGAGGCGGCGCAGACCAAAATGCATACTGGACACCGCAGATTGCGTGCCAAACGGTAAGGAAGACGGGGAGGAAGGGGTGCTTGTTGGGCTCCAACCCAACCTCTCGAGCCTGTGCTCACGCAGGCGGTCGGCAGATGATAGGAGAGGTAGGATGGCGGGGCAGGGCACGCTTGCCGGTGAGAGCGAGGCCAGTAGGCGAGATGGGCGAGATGGGGGTTAAAAATGGACAGCAGACTTTCTCCAATGGAAATCGTTTCTGTCGTGCTGTGCGGAACTGTCTTGTGCAAGAGGCGCGGCGACGGTGGAAGCTACCGACTGGACTAGACATTACCTACGACTACCTGGCCCTCCACTTTGGATGCTTTGTCTCCATCTCGGCTCGGCGACGGGCCATCCGTCGCGCCAGCTGTTATTCCTTGGTGCCGCGTCCAGGCCGTCTTCGCGCCGTCGCAAGGCGCACGGCCGCGGGAAGAAAGAGGAGCGAGGAGCGAGGAGGATGGGACGATGGAGGACACGTACGAGAATCGGCGTCGGATCCATCAGCTAGGCGGGGCGCGCAGCTCCAAAGGCGTGTCCGCCATCTGCGCGTTCTCAAACGCGTCGGCCCACACCTGCCGCACATACTCCACCTCCGCCTCGCTCGGCACCGCGTCGTGCCCGAGCCAGGCGGCGATCCACGCACTCAGCTCCGCCCGCTCCCCGCCCGCCTCGGCATCCAGCAGCGCCAGCGCCAACGTCAGCCGCGTCGGCCGGACAGACAGCTGCCGCTGCCACCCCACCAGCACCACCACCTCGTCCTCCGCTGCCCCCTCCAGCGGCGGCCCCCGCCCCGCCCCACCGCCGCCCGCGCCAGCTGCAGCTGGTACACCGCCAGCGCATACGCCTCGCACAGACGCGCATCAAAGTACAGCGCTTGCCCCGCCCCGAGCGCCGCCACCGTTCCCAGAACGCCGCTACCACCTCCTCCGACTGGGCCGCAGCGGCAGCGGTCGGGTTTGCGTACGCGGTCGCCGCATCGTCCGCCTCTGTCTCCGCGTCTGCGTCTGCGTCTGCGTCATACACCCGCGGCGTAGGCGTAGGCGTAGGCGAAGTTGGAGATGGAGATGGAGATGGAGATGGAGATGGAGATGGAGATGGAGATGGAGATGGAGATGGAGATGGAGATGGAGATGGAGATGGAGATGGAGATGGAGATGGAGATGGAGATGGAGGAGATGGAGATGGAGATGGAGATGGGGGGGCCGCCGGCGCGACCGCCCGTGCTCGCTCCCATGTCCGCGCCGGCAGAAGCGCGTCCACAATCGCTGCGGTGAACCAACGCCGGGCAGGGGTGTTGACGTTGGCGTTGGCGTTGGTGGCGGAGCGCGGGTTGGAGCCGGTGGCGGTGCCGTGCCCGTGCGACGGCGTGCGCGCTGCTCCTCGAGCGGATGGGCGAGCTGGGCCAACTTGGGCGCCTGGCCCAGCAGCGCGTGCGGAACATCTGCGCGGCCAAGGCTATGGGCGGCAGGGCGTGCCAGCCGAGCCGGGGGCCGACGAGCAGGTGGGCCGTGTGGCGGGTGAGCCAGGGCACAGTGGAGCGGGCGAGGGCGGCAGTCCAGTTGGCGCCCCTGCCCTTGCGCGGGTGGTAGAACGGGTAGGAGGCCTTGCAGGCACACCGCAGCGCCAGGTCCAGACACGCCGTGTCGGGCCGGATGCCGTGGCGCACGACCGCCATGTCAAACCAGACGAACGCCATGGCGGGCGAGGTGGGAAAGAGTACCTCCAGCGTCCGCTTCAGCAGCATCGACGTGCCCTGCAGCAGCCCGTCGTCGCCGTCGCCGTCGCCCACCACACGCAAATGGTTCGCCAACAGCGCCCGCCCTTCCGGCCACTGTCGCACCCGGATCAGCGCCACCGTCGCCAACGTCAGCACCTCCACGCTCACCGGCACCTCGGCCTCTTCCAACAAGATCCACAGACTCAGCACGCCATCGTTCGACTCGAGCCGTTCGCACAGCTCCATCGCCCGCTTGCCCACCGCTTGCACGCGTGCCACCCCACCGCCCGCATCCGCCATGGGCGACGCAAGGTAATCCTGCACCGCATCTAAAATCGTCTGCACAAACCGATCCACCACCTTGCGTTTCCGCTCGGGCTGGGCCATCTCGGCAACGCCAAAGGCGTGCGTCAGATCGGGAAGCGCAACGTGCGCCTGTTGCAACAACCGTGCCAACTCGCGCGTCGCCACCTCTGTATCTTCCATCTCCAACGTCGCGTGCTGCCCCATAAACTCTTCCAGGTGCCCCAACGCCTCACCTGCCTCCCCCTCCCTGTCCAGCGCTAACAATGCCTTGCGCACATGCATCAGCGTCTGCCGCGCTTGCGTCACAGGCTGCCAGTGTAACTGCCACGTCTCCCGCGAGGGCCGGGAGATGAACTTGCGCGGTTGCGCCGCGTGCGAGCCAGCAAAACGAGGCGCCATCGAGGGGGGGGAGGCAGGACTGGGGGTGGTACTGGTGCTGGTAGTGGTGGTATTGGCGGTAGTGGTAGTGGTGGTAGTATTAGTAGCAGTCGTGGTATTATCCGCCTTGGTGTCGGTGGGGTCGAATGTGTCGCGCAAGGCTTCCCCAGTAGGTACGATGGCGCGGCCAAACAGGGCCAACGCTCCCGTAGCTTCTCCGCCCCGGATCCCGTCTCTGCCCTGCTCCTCTGCCTCGGGTTCGTCTTGGGTGGGAGCGTCGGCAGGGGGGACGAGGGGAATGGGGAGATGGTCGCGCTGGATGAGGGTGAGACGGGTGAGGGGGTGGCCAAGCTGGTGATCCAGGGCGCGAATTGGGTCCAGCGATGGTGGACCAGCCAGTGATCGGTCGCGAGACGAATGAGATGGGCGCTGCCCACCACCGAGCCGGACCCGGCGGCGAGGGAGAGGTCCAAGGACGACTGGAGGAGGAGCACATGCTTGGGCGTGCGCGACAGCTCAATCGCCCTTTTGAGCAGAAACGTGGGCCAGACCAGGCGCCACTGATGGCCATGGTCCGGTGCAGATCCTCAAACGTCGTGCACGCCAGCCCCACACACCACGCTACAAACTCACGCTCGTGGATGCCGCGCGTGTGTGCAGCTCCAGCAGCAGGTCCTCGGGCGCGATGCTCGACGCGGCAGGCACACCGCCGTCGGGCCAGCGCTGGGCGAGGTTGTACAGCTGCTCCAGCGTTTCGGGCGCATGGTGCAGCGAGGCGAGCTGGGCGGGGCTGGGCCGGAAGCGCGTGGCCAGCGCGCCCTTGAAGAGGCGCGCGAGGGGGATGGTCTGGAGGTCGTGCTGGGTGAGGCGCGGGGGGCGTGGGCGGCGGGGGCGGGGGGGGGGTGAAGCGCAGCTGGCGGCGGGCGGCGGGGCGCGGAAGACGCAGCTAATGGGGGGCGCGGCGGGCGGGAGGCGAAGGCGCGGAGCGGGGGAAGGAGAAGGGGCTGGGGATGGGGATGGGGATGGGGATGGGGATGCGGCTGCGGAAGGCGGTGGCGGTGGCGAGGGCGCGGGAGAAGGAGGAGGTGGTGGGGGGGGCAGGCGCCGTGGCGGGGACGCAGGCAGGCATCGGACCCGCCGGCGCGCTGCTGGGGGAGTGAGTGGGACGAATGAGTGGTGTTGGTTCCCGCTGCTTCTTCTCGCGAGGCAAATATCTGGGACGGACATCCCCACAACCCTAGCGCCCCCGCGCCACCTCCCCGCTAGGGTTGCCACGTGCCGCTTACCTCAGCGCCGCGCCACTCGGCCAGTTGCCGTCGTACGTAAGTCGAGGCCTTCTTCGCCCATCGCCATCGCCGCCATCGCCGCCTCCACCACCGCCACCGCCTCCCGTACCCCCCCGCACCCCCCATGGCCTTCGACGAGCTCCAGGCTCCGGCCACCATCGACAGCATCACCGACGGCGTCCGCAACATCCGCGTCGACGCCACCGCCCTCACCCCCCTCTCCCCCGAGGTCATCCGCCGCCAGGCCACCATCAACATCGGCACCATCGGCCATGTCGCCCACGGCAAGTCCACCGTAGTCAAGGCCATCTCCGGCGTCCAGACCGTCCGCTTCAAGAACGAGCTCGTGCGCAACATCACCATCAAGCTCGGCTACGCCAACGCCAAGATCTACAAGTGCGACAACCCCGACTGCCTCCGCCCCGGCAACTATGCCTCCTTCCCCAGTGACACCGAGGACCACCCCAAGTGCGCCCGCCCCGGCCCCGGCACCCTCAACCTCGTCCGTCACGTCTCCTTTGTCGATTGCCCCGGACACGACATCCTGATGGCCACAATGCTCAACGGTGCCGCCGTCATGGACGCCGCACTGCTCCTGTCGCCGCCAACGAGCCCTGCCCGCAGCCGCAAACGTCGGAGCACTTGGCCGCCGTGGAGATTATGCGGCTGGACCACATTATCATCCTTCAAAACAAGGTCGACCTCATCCGCGAAGAGGCCGCCCAGGAACATTGGCGCCAAATCAAGCGATTCACCCACAAAACCCAAGCTGCCAACTCACCCATCGTGCCCATCTGCGCCCAGCTCAAGTACAACATTGATGCTGTCCTGGAACAGCTGGTCACCACCATCCCCATCCCCATCCGCGACTTTACCGCCCCGGCCCGCCTGATCATCATCCGTTCCTTTGACGTCAACAAGCCCGGCGCAGAGGTGGAGGAGTTGCAGGGCGGTGTGGCCGGTGGCTCGATCCTCCGCGGCGTTCTCAAGGTTGGCCAAAAAGTGGAGGTGCGGCCCGGTTTGAGCACCCGAGATGAGCAGGGCAACCTGCTCACCATGCCCATCCAAACCCGTGTCGTCTCGCTCCATGCGGAACACAACAACTTGGACTTTGCCGTGCCTGGTGGCCTGATTGGCGCTGGGACCAAGATGGACCCGACGCTGTGTCGCGGAGATGGGATTGTGGGACAAGTACTCGGCGAGACGGGGTCGCTGCCGACGGTATACCATGAACTCGAGCTGTCCTACTTCCTCCTGCGTCGGCTGTTGGGTGTCGCGTCCGACGACAAGAAACAGGTCAAGGTGCGCAAACTCGAGGCGGGAGAGGTACTGATGCTCTCCATTGGATCCCTCACCACGGGCGGAAGGGTGCTGTCGATCAAGGCGGACATGGTGCGCATCGCACTCACCAAGCCCGTGTGCGCCGACTATGATGAAAAGGTCGCGCTGTCGCGGCGTGTGGACAAGCACTGGCGTCTGATTGGCTGGGGCAACGTCAAGGCCGGCCAGGCTACCCCGCTCAAGGAACACAACTGACGAACGAATGGCTGTCTGTGTACCGTCGACTTTATCCTTGCATTCACGTCTGCTGCTCCGATCGTACGCTGTGGTGGGGGGGGGGAGTCAGAAGCTAGGTTGGTACAGGTTCTAGTTTCCCAGTCAGTCTGTATTGTACTAGGTAGGCCAACTAACAACAGCAAACCCGTACCGCAGGACTATTAGTAAGGATTGCAGAGCTGGTTGGTTTGGATCATCTCGTTCCATTTTGCATATATCCCACCAGTATGCCCGGGCGAATGTGGGTAGGATGGACACGGGTATAGGATTGTCCGGGCGAAGCCTGCCAGCGCCGGCAGCTTTCGCCATCAGCAGTCTTCGCCATTCGAACGCGAACGACTTGAGCACATGTCATGGGCGAGGCTGCTAGTAGCTTCTGGAACTCAAGGGTAGTACGCTTTGCTGGCCCCGCTGGACGACCACAATCGACCTGTATTTTACTGCTTCTGCCTCTGTATTCTCCTGTGCCGGGAGATGTTGCCATTCCATCATCACCCCATCAATCCATCTATCGCATATAATAGGCAAAACATTTTCCTTCCCGCCGCCGGCACTTGCCTTCTATCCATATCTCTGTCCGCTTCTCTTACCGGTATTATTACCGGGTGGTTTGCTTACATCCTTCAGCCTCTCTTCCTATTTTCCACCCTCTTTAGTTCATGTGAGTGTAGTGGGGGGCTGTGATTTTATGCACTCTGGTTGGGTTGTTTGTGCCTGTGCTTGGCTTTTTCTTAACTTGCCCACGCAACACGGCCGCACTCACGTCACTCTCGTTGTGGCGGTCGCCACCCATCACACCTCAATGCTTTTTGTCCGCCGGCAAATCCTACCCATTCCTTACCTGTTAGCGTCATACCGAAAACCACGTGCTGCAAATGATTATAACCTCCCCGTTGTCCCTACTCCACACACATCGGATCGGATCCACCGCCCTCCTTCAAAATGCTTTGAGCCTCACCTGTTTGATGCGGAGCCACCTCTTCCGTGGAGCAGCGTTCATATGTTTCCACCCCCCCCCCGCCGCCCTTGGGGTGCCCACTGTGGAAAATGGACGACTTTCGCGCCTCCCCTGCAAAGTCCGTGTGGGTAGCATGAGGGAAAATCGCGCCTGCTGTGCTATGATGAGCATTGCTGGGTTCCCTCAACTTTGAAGCAGAGCAACTGTGCGCGCGTCTTCGCTCTTGTGGGAGCGTAACTATAACTGCTTGGCACGGGCGGATGTAGTGGGGCTGTGGGTCCCACGAACCAAAACTCAAGTGAGTGTGTTCCCTTGAACGAAACTCTGGCCGCGCAGTTCACGGCTGACCCACAGCCTATTACTTCAACTCTGTCGTCGACCGATCCGACCTGAGGGGGAGAAGCGAGGTGAGAACCCGTTTTCAGCAGCGTGTCGACTCGCATGACAAGAAAACACCTGATCGGGCAAGTCAAGGGGACGTGAATTCCTTGGCCTTACAGGGTTGCCTCGAACGGCGGGTTAACTTCACCCCCACTTTTCGGCACCTATATCTATTCCAAAAAACTCGCCGATTGGACACACAGGGAGTATGGTGTCATTTTATGTACTTGTGGATCAGAGAGAGGAAGAATGTCCTGTATGGGATGAAGAATGAGGAGCGAGGGGAGGGGCGAATTCAGTTGTTCGAACATCGGTTAACTCAGGCTCTGATGACTGATGAGAACGCGCTCATATACAGAGGAAAAGGCAATACTACTAGCAACAACCAGTCATTCACGGTAGAGCTAGCAGTGAGTCTCGTCGTTCCGCTGTGGAGAGGCGGCATTAGTATACACTTAATGCGAGAGCAAGTTAGATCCAGGAGAGAACTGCGCGAGATGATGATCAAACCTGCCTCACTGCCATAGGAGAAAGGGAATAACGAATGTTTTCTCTGTTGCTGGCGGGTTGCATCCTGATCGGACCACCGTCAATTTGGACTATGGGTTACTTCCACTTTTGTTCATGCCCTGTACCCCGTCCCCAACTAAAACTGGGTGGCGCAGGGACCACCTCTGTGCATGGATCTATTTGGCAGTCTCTCGTTCCAGTCGGACCACATCGCCTCCACTGCAAAAGGCATCGTACCGCAGGGTTGGAACGCGTCTGCACACCTCTATGTTCACTATGGTCTCCATCATTCTTCGAGAAGGTAGTAGCTTATCTGTTGTTTGTTTTCGAACATAGAGTGCTTGAATCCGATGTTGCTCACCTCCGTTAAATCCGAGCGGCGCCTTTCTCACTGTGATGCCCAAAATTAAGGCCACAGGGATATTGCGAAGACGGGCTGGCGAGCTCATGCGAGGCTACGCGCCCTATTCGCTCCGTGTGGGCCAACTGACACAAAGGCGAAGATGCCATCTCCCCATGATGGAAAACGTGAGGCAGCGGCCCATCAAAAAGTGAAGACCCTCTTGTGAAGGAGAGCGTACTGTTTTTACTTGCTGGACTCCCCTGATTTAATTCCAATCTTATCCGAGTCCAAAGCTCGTTCCCAACCCCAACATAATTCCAATCTTGGAGTCACCGTACCTTATCTCCCTGTGGCCCAAACACTCATCGGCCACATATATCCGTCGCAACGAGAGCTAGTCGTAGACCCTTATACCTCTGTTTACCTATTCTGCTCCCTACCCTCCCATTTCACCCCTGTTGAAAATGGAGCCCAGCACGTCTCCATTGGTTTTCTTGTTACCCGCCGAGGGGAAACTTTCTCTCTTCGTGGCACTGCTTCCTATTAGTCTGTAGTCTTTCCCTGATATCATCTCAATTCGCCGTACTTCTCTTTTAGTCCCCCCTGTCTCCAAAGATTGGGGCTTTCCCCGACGACTCATTGGTGTCTCTACTTCCTTCGTAAATTTGTTCAATAGGGACGATTCCCTCGCCTTTTACTAGCTACCCGTTCGTTCGGATTTCTGTCTTTTTACCCCCCACAGTAGCTCAGCTCCAGATTATCGGCGGTTAACCTGGGATTTAGTACCCCTTTAATTGAGAACAGCGTCGTCCTCCGCGGCCTCTTCTTCCACCACCGTAATTAACGGTTTCACAAGGCTACTTACTCTCCGTCCAGACTAGTGCCTGCGTACCTCTGTCATACACAAGGACCACCGCATTTATAGGCCGGGATCCCTATCTCTTTTCTTTAGGATTTTCCAATGTGGCCAACCACCAACATACCATGGTTCCACTCTTGCGACTTGCAGGAAGGAACTGTACCTGTTAGGCCCTCCGATTGGGCACCCTTAAGCTGGGGTTTGTGCATGATGAAGGGGAAAGGCATTACAGAGTGATGCGCAACATCCCCAGACCTGAGAAAGTTCGTGGCCTTGATTGAAATCAGCTTAGCTTTTTCACAACCGCATTAGTTGCAGTCTGTGCCCTCACTTGAAGGTTCTTGGTGAGATATAGGCACCCCGAACGGAGCGTTGCTTTGCAACAATACAGTCCAAACTACTTGTTGACATCCGTCCTAGGACCGCGCGGACCCTGAGTCATGTGAGTCAGTTTTCATTCCTTCCGAGCTCGCACCAGTCTTCTAGACGAGTCAGTCGCAGAAGCTCCTTAGTCCAATACGACGTTCAATGCTCACATTCTGTGGTAGTAGCGAGGCCGACACTACTGATGATATCAAGGCTGGCTGCTACAGCGATCAGTATTATGAGCGGGCCTGCAACTACACATCCCAGAAGAAAGGGATCCACTTTGAAGTAGAAGACAAATGACGCACGTCGCATGAACTAACAGTGACTCAAGATGATATCGGGTAGAAGGTTAAGTAAATAAGAGCAAGGCGCAGAGGAAGACAAAGCAATTGCCGCTCGATGTAAAATACAACTCGGATCAATGAGAAGATTGCCTGAATTAACCCCCGAACGGCGGTTGAACATCTTCCCTCTCCCAATACCAAGTGTACCTATAACAAGTTAATGCGTATGCAATTAACTTGTCCAAAACCGAAGTCGACAGCAACTCACAGTCCACCACAAAAAAGCAACGTTTCGAAACCGGAAAACCTGAATAGACTGTAACTATGCTGAGGTTTGGCAGTGGGGTTATAAGTCCAGCACCAACTATAGCGTAAAAGACATCCGATGGGCCCAGAGAAAAAGAATGTCACTAAGGTCACGTCAGAGCGATGTACATCATCTCTATGGATGGACATAATAAAATTGTGCTGACATCCGATCGACCTAGATCGCCCGAATCCTGAGTAAGGCTTCGTTTGAGGGCCGAATTGGGAGACAGAGGGCTTAATGATTGCCACCACTTAGAGCGCGGACTACGCCCAAGACGTCCCGGTTCTAGGACACAGGAAAACTTCAAAAGCGATCTTGGATGTAACTACGATAAACTGTTGCCTAGGAACGTAATGCCACTTGGGGACACCCGTGTATGACTACGCGATCAGTTCCAAATCCGTCGTCAAACCGGTGAGCCTGAAGTCTGTAAGAAATGTCCCATAGTGAGCAGTCTCAGGTTACCAGAGTGAGGCTAAAGCGGGGCGTCAACATTTCACAAGCCCCGTGGCAGGGATGAAGACATAACAGGAAGAAGGAGTAAGAAACTACCACACGTGTTCCGTCAGCGATTTGTACTTCTCCTGTAGACTAAGCAACGAATGGCAACGATTCCACTTGATGGTCTTGTAGAGAGACCGTGCCATGCCTCTTCGAGATTCAGATCTGACTTTCCTTTCTTTGCTCATGAGCATCAAACTTCGGGATGATAGTCTGCAAAAGTCTTTCGCGATGGCAACATGTTCACTGCATATATCCAGTGAGAGTATTTATCACACTGCTGTTTGGTTATCCCACGAGGGTGTCACAGTAAAAATCCGGAGACTTTTGTGCAACTACAGTGGATGGTGGGGGAATAGTCATAACATTTACTGCATAACCAAGTGGGGAGAAGAAGACAATAAAAACAATTGCTGTAGTGCCACTGGTTGCATGTCACTAGTATAGCACCAAATCAATCCATGCTATAGGCAGTTACATCGTCGGAGTGTCGCGAAAGGAACGAGTATTGAATCCTGTCAAGTTATCACCGGAGATGTCATCAATACAAAGGACGATAGCGAACATTTTCCCCAGACCAGGTCGTTTCCTTGCCCTCATATAAACGTCCCCTAAGAAAAAATGTTCTCCATATTCGCTCGTCCACCTAGTCATACAAAAAAGACATCGAAAGAAGTTTTCTCTGGGTACCGTTAGCCGGTCCACCTGATATAGAACTGAATCTCGGCTCGGTGTATGTGAACACATTTCGCGAAATGGCTCTGGCGAATCATATGCAATCAACCATTTATAGCAGAGAAGTACAAATTACCCTAATAGTGGTGTACGAAAAAATAGTGAATATATATCCCCAGTAATGATAATTGAATGTCACGACGATGTTTAATGGTCTGACATCCGTGCTTCGGCCAAGCGCATGAAGATCTCTCTAACAAGTGAAATACAGATTTTATATCTGCCCATTGGGGTATTTCATACCAGGCACATGACGGCCTTCATATCAATGCAGTGTGTGATGCTTCATAAAGACACTATGCAACACTATGGAAGAATTCTTTAATGCTCGGTCTAGATACAAGTATATGACGAGTGAACATATTGCCCGATATAGTGCAAACAGTGAAATTCATTCCCAGATGCTCCCGTGAGATCAACGGGAGCATTTACATGAACCGGGCCATATGCATCAACCCTTGTGAATTACCACCAAAAGGGTATGAAAAGTTCGCGCTCTTTTCGTTAGACGATCAACCCTATCTGTCGACAAGGAAGCATTCATGCGAAGACTGTACAAGTCAGAGACACTACGGACCCCCTTGGGGGATCAATGATTTGCGGCGGTTTCTGCCACGGGCCCGCTTTGGAGGCTATCGTATTTACGTGCTTGAGCTGATTTGTACATCTGAACAGGCTAAGACACGAGGAAAGGCCCCTCACTGTATGGCAGAGGCGGCTGCAAGTGTCGCGCTGCTGTGTAGCTCCGGCAACATGTCTGAAGCGTTCGAGCTCAGGGACAGAGAGTGGCAGCGGCTGGATCTGGAGTAGGGCTGGGAGCGGCATCACGGCTGCGGGGTTTGTATGGGATAAAACCAAGTTCCCGGAACAAATGGTTTAAAAGCACGGCCATAAGCTGTAGTGGGTTTGACCATTATCCGTGTCTCGCTATAATAGAAGTACTTAGCTTACCTCGTGTTTCGCCAAGGTTATATATCCAAGCAATTCGCACTTGTTTAATCCTAAGTTCGATCAAATGCATTTTTTGGGTGGGTTAGGGTGTCCATTCCGTCCTGCAGCCACATCAACTTTCGCCATCGCGGCCTTAAACGTTGCGCTTCAAACTTGATGCCCCTTCAGCACCCAGGACCACGCATCCACTCTCTCTCCTGTGGCCACCTCCTCCTCCAAAGCAATGGTTAGGTTAGGGGCGGGTAGCAAGGTCATGACCAGGGCGGTATGTAAGCATAAAAACGTACCGCCAAATCGAAATGCGACGACGCATGGTGGACCAAGTCGGCTTCAGGAACACCGTCAACAAACTTGGACAACTTTTTGTCACACGACCGATATGGGGCAGGATTGTCCGTCAAAAGTGAACTCTTCGGGACCTCGCGGGGACAAGCCGCTTGCGGACAGAAAACCAAGCCTAAATCATTATTGTTGCCGATCCTGCTCCTAGGGATGCAGACAAACCCATACCGCGAAGAGTCATTTGTACCATTTCTGTCAATGGCGAGTCAGTAGCCAAAGTGATCCTGGGTATGCGGCGAGAGCTGAAGGTCCTGACCTTTTGACCACCCGAAGAGTCTTGATGTCGCATAGACTTTCCTCGATGAGCATGCATGTTGCCCTTGTAACGAGCGGATCGATGAAATACTGATCCAATTCTCCGGCAAAAGGGCCACATCAGAGGGGAATGCCAGCAAATTCGTCCTGATTAACGGAGCTCTCTTTCATCAGTGTCCATTGTGCGGGGAAACAAGGTGTCAGCGTCAAGACCCAGCGCAAAACTTCTTCGTTGTTCATCGTCGTCGTCTGCGGGTTCAATTGACCCCGCATAATCATTTCACGAACCAACACGGGAACGAGGGGGGGGGAGGGACTACAACGTAACTCTCGGTTCGTATTCCTTTTTCCCCTCTCCTCCGTCGGAGTCGCTGCCGAATCGCTGTTGATCCCACTGCTGCCACCAGGTGGTTCTTCACGGGACGGTTCGTCACCTTCGAAAGCAGTCTCCACCACGGGCTCTGGCTCAGGGTTGATACGTCGTGTGTCCCTCGGGCGGCGAGTGTCGGCCTCGCTACTACCACAGAATGTGAGCACTGAACGTCGTATTGGACTAAGAAGCTTCTGCGACTGACTCGTCCAGAAGACTGGTGCGAGCTCGGAAGGAATGAAAGCCGACTCACGTGACTCAGGGTCCGCGCGGTCCTAGGACGGATGTCAACACCCCCGCTGACCGAGGGCCCAGTCATGTGGACTGGATCCATCTCCTCGACGCGGAGTTGAGCAAGATGGCTTGTCAGGGCGGGACGGCCGAGAGGCTTGGTGAGGACGTCCGCTGGGTTCCTTTCGCCGGGGATGTGTACAAGTATGGCCTCGCCCGAGTCCACGTGTTGCCGTACATTGTGGTACCGGATCTTCAGCTCTCGGAGCTTGCCGGTGCTGCCAAATTTGTGGGCGAGATCGACGACAGCCTTATTGTCGCAATACCAATGAATGGGTGTACCCTCGCCGATGGCCCCAAGCTCGATCATGATGTTCTTGACATAGTTGGCGTCAACCAGTCCATCATATCCTGCCGTATATTCGGCGGCGGCGGTACTGGTAACGCTCTTCGGCTGAAGAATGGATCGCCACGACACCGGCACACCGTACACCATCAGTAGGCATCCAGATGTGGAGCGTGCCTGGATGGGATCTCCCGCCAAGTCGGAATCTGTATACAGCGCAATGGCCGGTGCATCTGAGGTTGGGGTCAACCTCAGGCCCTTTCCTCGAGTATGGTACAGGTAGCGAAGGAAGTCATCGACTGCTTGATGATGCTGCTGCGATGGTCGGCAGCGGCTCTGCTGAGGGCCGTGATAGCGAACAGGGAGTCAGGCCGGCCCATTCGTGCAGCCCACAGTCCCGATCCGATCTTCCCCTGATATGCCTTGCGCAAGGCTGGGAGGGATGGGGGTTCAGGGTCGGCACGGGGCGGTATCATCCGTACGGGATGTGGGAGAGTCCGGATCCACGGGGCTTTGATGTGGTGCTTTGCCACCACTTCCTCGATGAACTTTGGTTGGCTCAGGTACAGCTCCCCACCGATCCGATCGTATTGGCATCCCAGGTGGTAGTGAAGGGGACCGTTACCACGAACATCAATGTGTGTGTTTATCTCGGTCATAAACTCCTCGTACTTTTGGTGTGACTTGCATGCGAGGCAGATCGTCGGTGTGGACCGCCAGGAGGATCTGCTCACCCGGTGGTGCAGCGCGCACGAACAAGCAGGGCTCGGTCAAGCTTTGCGTGAAGCCGAGCTTGTCACGCAGCAGGTTCCGGATGTATCGTGCCCAATTTGCTCCGCTCTGATGTAGCCCGTATAGACTCTTCTTGAGACGCCACACGCGACCACCCGCTTCGGGGAAGTAGGGGGGTGGGCGGATGTAGACTGCTTCTTCGAGGGGGGCGTTCAGGTACGCTGCATTGACGTCCGCCGAGAAGAGGCCAAACTTATACTTCTCGGCCAGCACGACGAGGGTCAGGATGGCAGGTGTGCGCACCGATGGTGCGAACGTCTGGCCCCAAGTCTCGGCCGATTGTTGGTGTCCGCCCGCGACAAAGCGCGCGCGGTGGCGCAGGAACCGGCCCTCGGCGTCCGTCTTTGTGGTGATGCGCCATAGTCCTATGAGGATTTGTGCACCCGGTGGTGGGTACGTAGCCTCGTAGGTGCCGTATCGCGCGAGTGTGGCCACCTCGTCGGCCATAGCCTGCTTGACCATGGCAAAGGAGGGGTGAGTCTCGAGACCCTTGAGCGTCTTGGGAGCGAGGGTACGCCATCCTTGGTGAGCTGAACCGTGTCCGGGTGGATGGGTGCGCTGAGAGCAGTCATGGCGGCGTATTCGGGAGGTTGAACTGTGTCGGCAAACGGGTGCTGCCGCGGCTGGCGGAGTAGGGTTAGCGTCTTTTTCACTGTTGATTTTAATTTGAGGTGATTTGGAGATGTCGGGTGGGAAGTGGTCGGGGTGGAGATGGGGGTAGATGGGTTGCCCCATTTGTACGGTTTCGACCAGCGGTAGGTGAAGGTACCCAGGGATGGTTGGTATGTGGCGAAGAGCCATCCCTTTGATCCGCGCTGATGGTGGTATCCTACCAGCATACCTTCCTCTGCCCGCGCGCTGAGCTTGTGCTCGCGGCGTGACTCGGGCAGATGGAGGTATGCAACGCGGCCAAAGGGTTGCATCGGTAACGAGTATGCGTGGCCTTTGTATCGCTCAAATCGCGATTTGTTGTCTTCCCCGGATGTTTTGAGTGGCATTTGGTTTTGGGTGAAGCACGCAGCGTGGAGGCTGTTTCCCACCAGTCCGACGTCGGAAGACCTGTACCCAAGAGCAACTGCCTTGCACGAGTCGTTATGGTTCGGATGGCACGCTCAGCCACACCGTTGCTAGCACTCTGCCCCGGGATTGTCCGTTCTGACGTGATGCCTTGCTCGTCCAGAAAAGGTTGCAGTGCGCTTGTCAATTCGGGGCGTTGTCCGTGCGCAAAGTCCGCAGCAGTCTGTCCGGGCCGTTAGCGTTGCTCCCGCAATATGAGGTTCCGCAGTTCCTTCGTTGCAGCGCCCTTTGTCGGGATCGCTGTGGTGAAGACGTACCGCGTGAAGTCATCAACGGCGACGAGGGCGTATCCGTGCCCCATGCCGGTTACCCGGGGGAGGTCTACTACGTCGACGTGGAG
Organism: Moniliella sp. 'wahieum'; assembly: GCA_003971905.1. NCBI lineage: Eukaryota > Fungi > Basidiomycota > Moniliellomycetes > Moniliellales > Moniliellaceae > Moniliella > Moniliella sp. 'wahieum'. The sequence continues at coordinate 31,215 of RSEE01000036.1, read as the reverse complement.
GACCTCGAAAGGTCTTTTGGATCGGAGGCGGTCCCGGCTCGGATGGGGCGATGCTGTCGCTAGTGCCACCGCGCATGTTGGGCAATCCCACTCTGAACGACAGAGGGAGATATGCTTGGCTGTGACGCGGAGGCCTGCGGTTTCCGATCGTGTAAGCCAGGGGAGGAGGTCGATGGCTGCGTGGTTCCAGCGTTTGTGGGCTTTAGAGACGTGGTCCAGGGCCAGGGATGCTGCGAGGGAGTTTGGGGTTGAGGGTGGGTCGGCCGGTTTGATCGGTTTGGTCGCCATGGCCCGCAGGGGTGTGGGTGGCGTACGCGGTTGTGTAAGATCGTGAATTGATAGTCACTGCCGGTTACTTTTCGTAGGGTGGATCCTGGTTACCAAGCCAGATACCCTCTGGTGGGCGAAGTATGATGCGATTCCGGTGTTCGACAGGTGTGCTACACTGACGAGATTCGGCTGAAACGGGGCATGTATAGGCTGTTGGGAGTTTTATCTCCATTTGGTGTCCTCCTAAGCATCGGATACGGATTGTGGCCGTGCCTCGTCCTTCCGCCTTTACATGTGTCCCGTTAGCAACCTCTATCTCGTCGTCGCAAAGGGTCATGGATGTGAAGACGGATTTGTCTTTCCAAATGGATGGGAATGCCCCACTGTCATATAATGCCCGGATGATTCGCATTTCGCCCCCGAGTTCCTAGTAGTCAGCTGTGCCCGCATCAACGTCAATCACTTCAGACTGAGGGAGAGCTCGCTCTCTGAGCGACGTGAGCGTTGGCTCGGCCTGGGTTGCGCGGAGGGACAACAGGTTTATTAGACGTCGCGCTGCGCCAGGGTTGGTTGGTGCGGTCTTGCCCCTTGGTCTTTGTGTCCGCGAGGTTGTCGTCGCCGGCTTTGCCCCCGCTGGAGTTTTTCCCCCGCGTGGGTCGTCCCCCGCTGTCAGGTCGAGTCCAAGGCGTTCCTCCGTTGACCGGCTTGCCTCCGTTTCTCTTCTTCTCCACCGGGATACGTGGCGGCTGGTATGTCCATCACGGCCTGCCGTAACTTGTCTAGACTCGAGCGCTCTTCACGCTGGCGAATGCTCATGTCGCGTAAGCCGAGTAGGATCCCAGTGCGTTCCTGCTCTTCGTAAGTGGGATGCCCGCTCGCGTCAGGCTTGCACTGATCTCTTCCATGTAGTCGAGGTAGTCTCGACCCGATCGGTTTCCTTGGTCGGCCGAAAAGTAGCGAATGAGTAGGCCCTCTGTTTGCGGTAGGCGTATATCCATACCGCTGACGCAGCATGTTCAGCGTGTCCTGGGTGCATGATATTCGTGGTGGGTGCGGATCGTCCGGAAGAGGGTTGTCGGCATGGCTTCCCTAAGAAGGTTGTGCAAGCGTCTGTCGAGGTCCTCGGTGAAGTAGCGGGAGCTGCGACCATTCTGGACGACGTCGCTTGCGTGGGGGTGGGCATCTGTTATCGCGAAGAAATTCGTCTTCCCAAGCGCTGTAGGCGGACGGGTCTTTGTTCAGATCAGGCCACTTGATATCTTGGTGGGAGACTCGCGTAGTGATCTGTAAAGGTCGTACTCGGGTCGCGAGGCTGCGCCTGTAGGTGCCCCCAAAGTTGCGTTGGTTGAGTTTCCATTGGTGGATGTTTTGCACCACAAAATTCGTAGCCCGTCGAACCCAGTTTGTCGTGATAGACGTAGGTTCGTCCTTCCATCCAAGCCACTCGGCTCTGTCGTGTATAGCTCTGTTGATCTTCTCTTTAACGACATCGATGTCGTTCGTCTTCTTGAACCACAGGTGCGCTTCGGCGCAAAGCATCATGAGTTCCTCGTTGTCGGTGCCAATCGGTGGCGGATCGCGACCGGTTGGTGTCCAGTAATCGCGCTTGTTCACCATTGTGGTGTCGCTGACCGAGAGATCGGTGTTAGCGTTGGCGCCCATGGTTGTGGGTGTAGTTTGGCCAGCTCAGGGATGAGCAGATAAGGATGTAACTCTGTCGGCCTCGCTACTACCACAGAATGTGAGCACTGAACGTCGTATTGGACTAAGAAGCTTCTGCGACTGACTCGTCCAGAAGACTGGTGCGAGCTCGGAAGGAATGAAAGCCGACTCACGTGACTCAGGGTCCGCGCGGTCCTAGGACGGATGTCAACAGCGAGCGGCGTTGCTGGTTACTGGTTGTCCTGACGGTGCGGGAGGGAGGCATTGTAGAGTGGCAGTACTGGCTCAAGAGAAAGATGATGGCGGGAAAGGTGGTAGGCGGGGGCATGCAGTTCGCCTAAAAGGGATGCAGCTGTGTGGTCGCTTCCCCACCAGGGGTCGGATTCCCAGGGGTCGATCGAGCTGAGATTTGCGGAGCGTGAATTGACTATACACCTCAAATTGAGGCCTGGGGCCGCTGTTTCAGCGATCATCCTGCATCACCCCCAAAACAGAAGCATGGTGCGGAGAGCATGCTGTGCTGCTCTGCGACGTGAAGCGGCTGAAGCCCGTGCGGGGCAGGGTCGCTCGCACGAAGCATGTTAAAAGTACGTTAAACGTTAACTGGTCACCGGTCACTGGTAGCCGTACGGTAACGTCAGCCTTCGGGCTCCGGTTGCAACGAGTGCCCAGCCCTGCAAAATAAGACCCGCATACTGCCTGGCATGGGGAGAAATAGGTAAACGGACAGACAGTTCATGTTGAGCCATCGGGTGGCTCGTGCTTTGGCCAATGTGTCCCTTCAGTTCCTCCTCAGGCCTGGGAGTTCTGTTGTTTTCTCTCTCCTGTTTTTCCTTGTTCCGCAGCTTAGCCCCTGTGGCGACTCGCTGCTTGCTGTTCCTTTGTAGGTGTTGCTGGTTGGCTTAGACCACCACCACCACCAGTGCGATTGCATAACCCACTTCCGGACAGAGACACCTGTTCACCTAGCTGAACTCTCCTACAGCGACACCATCACCATCTCCCCAAGAAACAAAATCTGCCAGCCGCATGCGATATCGCCAGAACCTTCCCTCAATGGCAAGGAAACAAGAGGGTGCAATTCCTTCGCCCCCCAGGTGCGCCGAATCTGGTCGCTCAATGCTTGGCTGATATCAGGATCAAAAGAACGCCTGGTACGCTCCCTCCGCAAAACATTTGGCGATTCAATGGTTGCTCGAGGCTAACCGCCCGTGCATTGCCTGACAGGATATGTTACCTCCAAAGCCATCGGCATCAACCAATCTGGGTTTAAATCGGTACTATTCGGCATGTTGCGCATCTCAACCATGTCCTGGTGGAGTACGCATTGAAAATCCCTCCAAAGAGCCAGAGTAACCTCAATTTGCGCCTGGGACAAGCGAGCACAGAGCAGCGCGAAGCCGACATACTGGCCCAAGTGATAGCTCAACGCCGCCAGGCTGCTGTGGGTGCTGCTCCTTCAGCATACCGCTGGGAGGGCGCGAGACGGCATAGGCCCATTACGCGGACCATTCGCCGGTCCCACGCGTCTGTTTCGGACGCTACCAACGAAGATGAAGAGTCTGAATAGCAATGCCGCATCAACTGTGAAGCGGATGTATGAACCACTAGCGACGAAGACAAACTCTCTCTGTTGGGTATATAGTCGAGCACTGGAGCACCAGTGGCGTTGATATTTAGTAGCTAGCATGCAAGCTATAATAACAGTGGAGGAGATGATGTCTGCCTTGTTCGCCTTCTACCCTTTTGGTTTGTGTTTTCGCAGCGGAGGCTCTCTGATCCTACAGCTGCTCCTATCGCAGCTCGATGGCGTAGTGGTAACGCGTCACTGACCAATCGGCGATGCCATGGGTTCGATTCCCATTCGAGCCTCTCTTTTCCTCACTATTTCCCACGGGCTGTGCCTTCTCACTATAGATATTTCCAAGCGGAGGCACTATACCGGCAAATAGATGAATGCTACGGCGCTGATTCTGGGAAAACACTAAAGGAATTTTATATATGCCCCATAGGAAAACAACGTGCTTTAAACCCGAAGAGCCAGAACATGGAAATTTCTTATACAAAGTCCGCAGCCGTGATGGCTGGAAGCGGAATCACACGCGGCTGGATGTAGCTGTGCTTCGACCTGGCACCGGGGAGGTACACGCGAACTGGGTTGACTGAGGGACGGAGAGCTGAAGACGGGGGCTTGAACGTCGAGGTTGACACGGGGTAACCCGGGTTTATGGGGTACGATGCGTTAGGAGACGGGAGGTGGACTCACTTTCCCCTTCATCCTTCTTCTAGGCAAACTCCACTCTTGCAACCTCCTGGCGGAGACCCTGCCTGGCGTTGCCTGACAAACAGTACTAAAGCGCTACTCGCAATCCTCGTGAACGAGCGTTCCTTGGATTTTGGATCTGTATCGCGTTCAGTCGTCGCGGTGAGTCTTGCCCCGATGGGCAGGGAAGGTCTCCGCCTGGGAAGCCAGCAACACCGTCACAAAGGCGCCACAGTATTTTCGCTTTATTCGTATTAGTGCCACGGATAATTTGGGTGTGTGCATTCGTCTGATCCTGTGCAGTCTTAGATTGGTCTGGGTGAGCGCAGGCCGGTCCATGGCTTCTCCGTTTGCTTATGCATTAAGAAAGCTCTCAAGGAGAGAGAACAAAAGATACGGATGCGGATCGCAAGCTTCTCAACATCATATGTCTCAATAGGGTGAGCTCACATTCCCTGATATACATGATCTACCAAACGGTGCTTTCTCTTTCCTTCTACGACTGGGATAAAGGATTGGTGGAACGAGGGACACCCGGTTTTTCAGAAGTACAATCCTTAGGGGTCCCAAGGGTCAACTGAATTTACTTGTTTGATCTGTGTTTGGTGAATTGGAGCAGAACTAGGGACATGGAGTAGTGGCCTCTCGGTGTATAGCAGAGACGGCTGCAGGAGTGTGGCAAGGCTGCCACGGTTGCTTCGGTTTGGGCAGTAGCATTAATGTACCTGAAGTCTTCGAGGCTCAGGAATAGGGTGCGGCACGGGGGATAAACGCCGCCAGAGACCGTATTCGATCTGGCTGAAGTGGGACCCACACGAGTCGTCTCTGAGGAGCGGAGAGACCAGGACGGGTAGCGAGGAGGCGGCTAAGAGGAGAGACAATTGCCTGTACTGAATTGATGGGCGAGGACAGGAGGTGAAGACGCCAATGGATCGTGGGGGAAATCCACTAACTATATTGCTTACGGAGAGAGACAAAACAGGGAAACAACGCAAAAGAGAATTAACACGAGGCAGGGGAAAAGAGAGGGCGGTTGACGCAAGGACAACCTAGCAAGATAATGGTGAACACGGGACGAATATTGGTGCAAATATATACCTATTTCCACCCGGGTAGAAGGAGACTAATAGTTGGGTAGCGCGGATCATCGCTTGACCATCGGCGATCGAGAACTTGGTTTTGGGTGTTGGTTATCCAACCAATACCTGGGACCGAAGGGGTGAAGCCGATGACGAGGGCGAAGAGATCGTGTAAGTAGGCTCAGTCAGGCTCGCCGGCCCGTCTTGCGCATAACACTATTCGTAGTCGTCATTCCCTCTCACATGTGCATTTATTTCCGTCTAAATCTGCACTCTCTACAGTATTCCCGCACAAATTCCACTGCGATTCCACAAGGATCGACCGTTCCAGTCGGTGATAGAACCTATCCGACTCTTCTTCGATTTCTCGTTTTGTCTCCCGAATTATCAACCTGTGTCGGACTGTTGTGGTATAATTATATACTGTGGCACGATATAATAGTCTTATCTGATCCGGTGTATACACAACCTTGCCACACACGCGAAAATAGACGCCCCAACTAAGTGGGCCTCACCTGGTCTCCACAGCTCCGTTCGCATCCAACACCATCAATCGAGCAGGTTCGATCAACTATGAGAAATCCGTTCTTTTCTCAGGGAGCGCACCCCTAAAGTGGAAGGCCGCGGAGCCTGAGATGGAGAGGGTTCTAGTTTGATAAAAGACCAGTCGTTGCTTCGCACAAACCGGGATCCGGGATAGTATGTGATTACAGCACATCTCGTTCTAGGGAGAGAGCCCCAATTCTTGCTGGGGGGCGCAGAAAACGGGTATGAGCGATGACGGGATTGGTGGTATATAAAGGGGGAAGATGATATAAATGACCATCCACAGCCACGAGAGGCAACACACCAGCCCCTGGACCACATGCCATGTAATTCCTATATCCCTTTAGCGGGTATTACTATACCCTTGGAAAAGAAGAACAAAACGAGCGTTTCAATAAAGTTCGTGAACAACCAGCGCGGTGGGTGACTTTTCCGACAACTAGGTAGGCAGTGGACAAAACCTTTGGATGGGATCTGTGGTGGACTGAGTAGAACCCTCAGAGAGGCCTCTTAGGTATAGACCAAAATGTTCTTGTCTGAATTTTTGCTGGTTGAGATAACATTGTGGACTTCGGGAAGAAGAAAACTCGTCTATTGGGGTTTTGACCATTATTTCCCATTTGGTTTCGGCTTTTCTTCCTTAATTGCGGTTTTCGATCCTACTTTTATAGCTGGGACTTGGATGCAATCTCTTTTTGTATGGCATGTGCGTTTTGAACAATGTTTTCCTTGACGCCATTTGGTCCTTTCCCCCGTTAGTATAAGCGCTTTTTTTTCTCGTTAAGTCCGTGTTGAAGCCACAACGAGAGAGACGACAAGTTCAACATGTACAAGGGGACTCTTCCCTTCGCTTCATGATGTGCTGGACAAGAGGACAATATGTGCTTGGGAATGTACCAATCGTTACTCTGGATTTTCAGAGGTGGTACTGCACACATTGCTATTGGTGCATATGTCGTTTTGCTCCGGATAATGAGTGAAAGCTCCCGACTCTGCTCTCCAGGAGGTCGGACCAGATGATGAACAACACAATGGTCAGGTCTTTCTAATGGATCCTGGACTTCAAATCACTATAGCTTAAGAGATGAATCGACGCTGTGCTCTTGGTTCTCAAGCCCAAAGTCGTTGCTTCAAAATCGAGGGGGGGGGTTATGACAAGAAGGTGCCCGGTAGCAACTGCAGCTCCGTTGATCAACGCAGTATCTTTGATCAGATCAAGAACAGAGCTCTAGTACTCCCATTGCACGTTATGATCCCCTCCATTCGTCTCAAGCTTTTTCTCCCGAACGGCGATCACACAGGCGGGATCCCCATTAGCCTCAACTCAGGATCGCATTATCGATCATGCAGCTATGTGACCACTGCAAAATCTGTGGGGCCACCAAGAATATCAACAGGATGACTTAGACGCCACATTGTTGGGTTTGGAGAACTGTGAAGATGCGCTAGAGTGTGGGCACCCAACAGTCCCAGAAAAGAAAAGCTTGTACTGGCAGCTACGCTGACATCTTGTCGTTCTCACAGTCCATAGGTGATGACCCTGCCATATAGTTGGCGAGGAAAACAAGGATACTCGGCCGGATCGATAAGGATTAGTGTACACTCTCCGTCAGCGCGTTGACAGTGATGGAGGGTAGCGTTTTTATAGGGTTCCCCTGCAGTGGACGGCCCTCAGCTGATCGGTGACGGTCGCTTAGCCAGGCGGAAGAGTTGCTCTCGCAGGTTGTGCACCCCTGCATCTCCCTTATCTGCTTCCCGCCTCCTTCCCTTCAGACGTTGCTTGAAGACGTGCGGCTTAGCACTTTGCCTTCACGCCTTGAGCGATTTTATGGGGTCAGCTTGCGTCGCACTCTGGCAGACAGAAGTCTCATGCGGATTAGTCTGGTTGAGACTGAGACAGGACAGTCACGCGTGACATATCGTATCGGCCTACTGCTGTTTGTTTCCCTGCTGCAGATCATTCTGGAAAGGCTGCCGGCTGATACGTTGATCGTCCCAGCACAAGACCCTCGGGGGATCGTTTGACTCACGATCGATGCGCATGACCAATGGAGCAAGCTGGAAGGGAACAGACATAGGAGTGGGCAGCGCGCACGTGGGCAGAGGCGATGCGCTGATCCGTCCGGGCAAGGCGGACGATACGGATGCCAGGATTCATTAATCGTTGTCTGGGTAGACAAAAACGCGCCGCTGAGGCAATACTTACTGCGTAGCCATTTTCATTCTCTATTCACTCTTCCCTCTTCCTGCGTGTGCTTCGTCGATCATCGACCGTCGCCCATCGCAGACCCGCCGGCTGCGTCGCCACGCCAGCGCAACCCTACCCTAAGCGAGCTAACCCTAGCGCGCCGTGCTGACGTGGAGGCCGCCAGGGTGCGCGCTCTGGCATGTGACGCACAGCGCCACTCGCACGCTCGGCAGCGAGCACGGCACTGGCGCTGTGCGGCGGCCTTAGCGCGTCCGGCCCCGCGCGTGTCAGCGCAGCAGCGCGCCCGCGCCCACACGGGACCCACACTGCCCCCTGGCGCGCTGCCTGCGGTTGCCCCGCCTTTGGACGACACGCTGCACAGCGCCAGTGCCGGGGCTAGGGGCCGCACGGCGCCGGTGTGGGCGCGGGAGTGGCGCAGAGCGGGCTGCGCAAGGCTGCGCTCGCGCGTCGCTCGCAGGCAGCCCGCCGATCTTTCCCTTGCAGGAATCTCCCGCGCCCACTTCTTAAGCTCCCCCGTGTCACTCCACCTCCTCCTCCACCACCACCTCCCCCCCCCGCCCCATGTCCCTCCCTCGCAGATCGATGTGCTTGTCGTCGGTGCTGGCCCCACCGGGCTCGGCGCCGCCAAGCGGCTCAACCAACTGGTGCGTCGCCCTCTCCCTGTCTCACTCGACGCGGCTACTGACCCGGCCCCAACCAACAGAACCTCGGCTCGTGGGTCATTGTCGACGCCAACACCCAGGCCGGCGGTTTGGCCTCGACCGACACCACCAAGGAGGGCTTCCTCTTTGACGTCGGCGGCCACGTCATCTTCAGCCACTACAAGTACTTTGACGACACGCTCGCCGAGGCCCTGCCCAACAAGGAAGACTGGTACGAGCACCAGCGTGTCTCTACGTCCGCTCCAAGGGGCTCTGGGTGCCCTACCCCTACCAGAACAACGTCTCTCTTCCGTCGAGGACCAGGTCAAGTGCATTGACGGCATGATTGATGCCCTCGAGGCTCGCATCCGCGCCAAGGAGCCCCCAAGACGTTTGACGAGTGGATCCTGCGCAACGTCGGCGAGGGTCTGGCCGAGATCTTTATGCGGCCGTACAACTTTAAGGTCTGGGCTGTTCCCACGACCAAGATGCAGGCCAAGTGGCTGGGTGAGCGTGTGGCTGCGCCCTCGCTCAAGGGCACTGTTGCCAATGTGCTCCACAAGAAGGTTGCTGGTAACTGGGGCCCCAACGCCACCTTCAAGTTCCCTGCCAAAGACGGTACCGGTGGCATTTGGCTCGCCGTGGCCAAGACGCTTCCCAAGGAAAAGCAGATCTACAACAAGAAGCTCGTGTCGGTCGACGCTGCTGGCAAGAAGGCCAAGTTTGACGATGGCAGCATTGTTTCGTACAAGCACCTTCTCGACTGTCCCGCTTGACAACACGGTTGCCTCGATCGAGGGTGTGATGCTGCCGAGGAGAAGGAGCTTATGACCGCTTCGTCCAAGGACCTCTTCTCGTCCAACACCCACGTCATTGGCATTGGTGTCCGTGGTACCCGCCCCGGCCGCATTGGGGACAAGTGCTGGCTCTACTTCCCTGAAGACAATGCGCCCTTTTACCGCGCCACGATCTTTAGCAACTACTCGCCCTACAACTGCCCCAGACCGATGTCAAGTTGCCTGCGCTCCAGTACGCCGACCCGTCCAAGGGCAAGCCCGACGCGGCGGCCAAGAGGGTCCCTACTGGTCGATTATGCTCGAGGGTCCGAGAGTGCGCTCAAGCCGGTTAACCGCGAGACGCTCCTGCAGACTCGATCCAAGGGTGCATCAACACGGGTCTGTTGCTTCCCGAGGAGAGATTGTCTCGACCTACCACCGCGCGTTTACGCCTGGCTACCCTACGCCGACGGAGCGCGATGGGGCTCTGGAGAAGATTCAACCGATTCTGGAGAAGTATGATTTGTACTCGCGGGGCCGGTTTGGATCGTGGAAGTACGAGGTGGCGAACCAGGACCACTCGTTCATGCTGGGTGTCGAGGCGGTGGACCGCGCACGCTGGGCATCCCGGAAGTGACCTTGACCACGCCCGACTTTGTCAATGGCCGCAAGAACGTCGAGCTCGTCTGACGGCCGACAACAAGGTGATGCGCCGGCCCTGCGCCTGCGCCGTAAGGCCTCTGCAGGTCTGTGGGCGCTCCTGGCGTCCGGGGCAACAAGACTCACTATGGCTGCACTGCACTAATGTACATTTTCTTGCGCTTGGAGGTTGCTTTTTCTCTCTCTCCTCGTGGTAGTATAGCGCGGGACAGAAGCCGAGATCGCGACGGCAGGGCAGGGCCGAGGAAAGGAAGAGGCTGGTCACAAGCAGCGTATTAGCTAGCCTCCCACACGACGGGTCTGCGTGGCATCAGATCGAGATGGGATGGACGAGCGAGGAGCGAGGATGGTGATGTATGTCACCCATTTCACGATCCCACTGGTGCTGGAGTGTGGTGGCATGTGGGGCATCATTTGGTTTTTTTTTGATCGGCCTGTCGCTGGCAAGCGGAACTGGCTTAGAGTTCCGCGACTCGCCTGCTCCGGATTGTTGTCTCTGACTTTCCACCCTGCACATCAGGTGAACTTCCTGTTCTCTTCTTCCTGTTCGTCTCCTGCTCTGGCGCTTGTCCTTGTCCAGCGGTTGCATTGAAGGTTGGACTAGCGTCACCGTCAGGTACAAAGCTGTCTTTGACTGTTTCCACCCTGCCCGGTGCAATCGTCCTTAGCTGGTAGCGTAGCTACTTTCATCGCACTCCCCTTATCGCCCAGTCCCCCAATTCTTCCGACGCGACAGACAAGGCGCCACCACAGGCGCTGTGGCGCCGCCTGCTCTGAACGTTGCAAGCGGTGTAAGCCGCCGTTCAACGCCACAAAGACCCATATGGGCGCGTCGCGTTCCTGAGAATCCACCCAACCAACCATCATCCCCACCCACCCTAACCGCGATGGCGTCCGAGAAGAATGTGGAGAAAGATGAAGACGGCGATGGAGACGGATATGGCGATGGAGATGGAGATGGGGATGGAGACTGTGACGGTGACGGAGACGGGCCATCCAATGCCTGCCAGCACCGTCCCGCCCTCCGCCGGCGCCGCCTCCCCAGATCCCAACGCGACTACCGCCCCGCTGAGCCTGCCCAGTCTCAACCGCCTGCTTTCCGTCGTGCTCGCGTCAACGGTGGGCAAGCTCCGCCTGGCGCTTTCGCCAGCTAACTCAGTAGGTCCCATCTCTCTCTCTCCATGCTCATCCACGCACACATCATCCCCGAGCGCATGGGCGCCGCCGAGCTCACCTGGTCTGACCTATCCTGTCCTGACGCGACCCACAGAGTTGTTGCGTCCCTCTCCGCGCCGCTTTCCGAGCCCGATGGGTTGGCGATCCGCGCCGCTGCGGCGCGCGTGCTGGGTGTGGTGGCATGGCGTACGCCGGGCCGTATATCGGCCAAGATGGCATCGCACCTGGCACGGGTACGTAGTGTCCCTCGCTCTTTTCCTGTCTGCAGCAAGTCATCGACCACACCGTTCAATCCGGTTGTACCTCCTACACCGAGGAGATCAAGCTGATTGAAGCCGTGTTGCGTGCGCTCGGTGCCATTTGGCGTGTGACCGCCCCCCTGTGTGGCTTGCGCAGCTTGCGCTACGGCGCCGGGCCCGGGCCTACGTCCCCCTCTGGGGGCCTGAGGAGGACGAAGGGTTGCCGTTGATGGCGCAGCGCATGCTCGCCGACAAGCAGGCTGCTTGGGCTCCTGGATTTTACCCCTACCGCGGCCCGGAGGCTGGTGATGAGGACCAAAGCATGGCCGAATGGATTTTGCTGCGGTGCATGTGGGTCGCCGAGCTGGACAGCTACGTGTTGCCGGGCAACCTGCGTATCCTGCTCAGTTGCGTGTTCCTCACCGAAGATGTCGTGGTCGGCTCTCCGGTCCTGGTCACCCCGCACTCGCACTGCTTCAAGGCACGCCATCATGCGGCGACTTTGGTGGCAGAGATTATTGCTTCGCAGTTTTCTCCCGACCTTGCTGTTGAGCTTGCGGATGCCGAACAGTTCCGGTCCAAGGAAGAGTTGGCGGTCTACTATGGCTTGGGCATCGACGACCCCCAAGCCCGCCATCCTGGCTGGACCAAGGGCCCACCTGGACCCGCCGGTTCGACTGAGCCGCTGCCGAAGTGACTCTGCGAAGCTGTGCGAATGTGTGCGCAGGTTTGTTGACCCGTACCGCCACTCGGTCTTCATTCCGACCTCTGCTTGCGCGTGACCCACTCCCGACGTAGCGGGACCGGTACTAAGCGCAAACTGTCGTCCGATCGCGATTCCTGCCCGCGTCCCACCCAGATCTTGAAGATGACAGAGGACAAAAACGGGCCGTGCAAGGAGGAGCCTCAATCGCCTCAATCGCCTCAATCGCCTCCGTCGCACCTCCAGTATGATCAGGAGAAGAATGAGTTCGAGCCCTATGTGGTAGACCCTTCGCCGCTGCTGGATTGTGTTGAATCCAACCTGGCTGCCTTGCGTGGTGAACCGGTACGTCGTGCTCCGTCCTCCGATTTTCGCTGCTTTTCGCTGACGCCCACCGCAGTCGGCGCAACTGCCCCTGATTGACATGTTAGTGGCCTTATGGGCTTTCGAAAATCACGATGGATGTTACTGCGACGGCGTTGTCACTGTCTCAAGCCGACTGAGCAAATGGGGCGTGCTGTCTCAAGCCAACTGACCAAATGGGGCAGTGCGGCCGAGGGAACGAACTGCTGCGCGTGTGGCTGAAAGAATGGTACGTCGTTTATCAATATCACCGCCGACCCTCTCCCCCCCCTCTTCCTGAGACCGCTGTTGGTTCGCCGGCGCTTCTGGGTTGTTGTAAGTACGTGCTGCTGACCCCACACAGCAAAGCGACAGTCCCGGCGTCCTCGCACGTCAAGCTGTCGGACCACTCGTTCGTCATGTCACCGCCTGCCTCCCACTTCAAGTCAAGAACTTCTATGACAAGTGGCTGCGTTTGGGCTCGTACCCATTGACGACGATGATGGCTGCCCCGCATCGGTTTTACTACGGTAATTTCTGCGACGGTATTTCCGGGGTTCCGAACTTCATCGTGGCCTGTCTGTGGAGTCGGCTGGACAAGCAGCGGGCGCTTACTTCGGCCTTGTTGGCCAAGCTGCCCACGCGACCGTTTTACCATGGCCCTATCCCCTTGACCCCGGCCGAGGCAGCGGAGCCGTTGGGCCAATTGGCGCTGCTGCAGCGGGAAGAAGAAGGGTTGCTACGTTGTCTGGTTCGAGGGTGTCGTTTCAGGTCGTCGTTGCAGGGTGATTGGATCGAGCCGCCCCTGCCCACGGCGTTGTTGCGCTCGCCATCGCTCGGTGTGCGTGCGGAGGCGATCAAGACGCAGGTGTGGACAATCAAGAGCAAGCCCAGCTCAGGTATTCTGCCGAACTGTGGGCTGTGAAGGGATCTGGTATTCTGGACCCAGGCGTGCTGTCGTCCTATCTGCTTCCTCCTGCTGAATGGGAGAAGGACGCTCGCTGGTGCGCGCTTACTCATTCCGAAAGCATGCTGAACATCGTGTTCAAGATGTTTCAGATCGAAGGCCACATGGGGCCCGATTACCAGCCCCCGTTCCGTCCGACAGCCCGCTGGTGCGTCTGGTACTTGACGCGGTCTCGGCCCAACTGCATCCGCCCTCGCGACTCGAAGGGTTCCGGAAACCGTACCTGATGTCAGAGATGATGCGTGGGCGCTCGATCGATCTGCTGGCTTGATGAGTTTCCGCGGGGGCGCGTTTGAGGAGGTGTGTTACGAGGAGCTTGGGGTTCCGTCTTTTTTTGCGTTGGCAGGGGAAGAGCAGCCTATTGCGATTCGATGCGCGGCTCTGTACTTTCTGTGCGTTCTCCGGTTTAGCCCAGACTGCCCGCGCACGTTCCACCGCGACGTGCCGCCTGCAGAATGGCTTGAGTTTTTGCTGCGGCAAGCGCGGGCAGCGGTGAACTTGGCGCCGGATATGGAGAAGCGGCAGTTGGAGCTGTACCCACCGTCGGACTACAGTGACGACGATGATGATAGTTCGGTGTCATCGGAGGGGACACTCGTGTGGAGAAGCTGGGCGAGGCGTTTACGAATACCGACTGGATTAAGTGGGAATACGGAGAGTACGACTATGATGTGTGTGCTCGTGTTTCTTCTGTGTGAAAGAAACGTTTTCGCCGCAGCAACGGGCAGAAGACCATGTGGAAGGCGTCCGCCCTCTGTCCTTGCCTCCTGTCCGCGACATGATCCGTGCGTTTGGGAAGAGCAGCATTCGTTCGATGGTGCGGAAAATCGATCGCTTGACGGCGGTTCTGAGTGCTTTTGAGCGCCGCATGGACTCGAATGAGCTCTAGTTCGTATACGGACTTTGATCAACCAATGAAGGAACATGATTGTGTACTCAGTTTGTGTGCATTGTACTTTTTGTTTGGTTATTGTTTTGTTTGGGCGGGTGTTTGGTTGGTTTGGTGTTGCTTTGATTTATGGATTTATCCCGCACACCCTGGTGCGAATCAGTGGCCCTGGGTTGGTTGAACCCATTTTGGCCCACCCGCTTCGGATTCCAAAACCAATAACTCACGTCACAGATTAGAGCACTGCAGTGCTGCTCTGGAGTGTTTGATTTCGTTTTGGACCTCTCCTGTGCATTGCATGAACGTTGAACTATGCAAATGCGTTGAACTATGCATATGAACCGTCTCGTCCCAAGCAGTGAGAGTCGAGCGAGTATTCCCAAAGCCCTATGCAGTAAGAGGATGCAGGAAACCACGGAACGTGGCACCCCGTCCGTTCCGTTCCATTGTCAGTGAGTATAGTGAACTTGGGTGCTGGTCAAGTCGAAGAGGACGAAACGAGATGTGTATCTCGCTGGCATCTTGCATCTCACATCCTGCATCTCGCATCCTGCTCCCACCGTACCCGGGTCGCAGGCATATTATGCATCATGTCCCTTGAAAATTCACTGGGAATCTTCCTCAACCTTCCCCTCCCTACTAGGTTCACTGTAAGCACCTACCGTACGTTGACCTGGATGCACCGTGCGCACATGTTATAGCTCAGCTCAGTTCCTTTTATAGCCAAGCAACTAAATAAGGACTCTAATTCACACATCCATTCACACGGATCCTGGGTCCGTTCTCGGTCTGAGGTGTCCAGCGGCAACGCGGCCACGAAAGCCACTGATGCCACATCAGGGGAGAGGGAGAGAGCAGAAATACTGCAGTGTCTACGGCAGCCGAGTTGCGAGTTGCGAGTTGCGAGTTGCGAGTGCACCACGTTCACCCTATTACACGTTACCCCCTTTAGCCCTTCATAGTTGGCCTGGGAGTTCTGCTAAGCCGTTGCCCAATCAATAAATGGGCTGGTGGAGGGCCTGCGCTGCGACTTGGATGTAGGATCAAAGAAAGGCGTTTCACCCAAAGTAGTGACGCGTGTACCATGACGAGCGAGGTGGTCGGGGTCCGGGGAAGGGTCAGCGGCAATATCGTAATCTGCGACGTTAGCGTGGATCGAGACGCGGTTGTCCCAGATGCCGAGGTGCCCAGTCCCGGACGCGACGGTTTCCAGTTAAAGCGAACTTGCAAGTCGCGACTCGTTTCGTAGATCTGGAAGAGCAAGTTGAGAATCGCCTCGGACTCGGCCGGTTCTAGACCGACGATGCGCGTCGTGTAGTGTCGGTTGACAAATACGGCCTGTAGTGTGGGGGAGAGGGGCAGTAGGGAGAGGGGGAGGGGGAAGAAGGTGAGAGGAAAGAAGAAAGAAAAGAAGGAAGTGATATTGTCAGTTTTTGGGATCTTCAACTCTCGTCGGTTATGGGCACGAGCCTGATGCACCACAGCGCAAAGGAAATATGCAAAGTGGGGTATGCCGGATGTGCATGTGCATGTCACGTACCTTCCAACCTGTCGCAGGTTGGTGCGAATCAGGGCATGTTCGCGCTCGATGTACTTAGGACCGGCGAGGGGGTTGGTGCGGTCGACGTACGGGTGCGCAGAGCGGTAATGGCTGTCTTGCCATCGAGGAACTGCTGTAGCGCAGGGGACAGTTTATCGTACACGCCATACCCCGAGACCCAGTAAGTGTCACCGCCTGTGATGGGGATCGAGTCGTTGTGGAGATGGGTGTAGGAAGCCGGCTGCAGTTCGTGGGTCAAGTCCGTGTGCCAGAGGGCTGTGCCGAACTGAGTCTTGAACCCATACTGTGTGTTGGACTCCAAGCTGCCAGCTTGGGCCAGATGACCGTCGTGCCCTCCAAACCGGGTACATGGGGTACCTTAGGATGCACCTCGACTTGGCCCCAGTACTTGCCCAACTCGAGTTGCTTGCTCGGTGCCAGATCCTGGTCACGGAAGACCACGACGCGTTCGGCCACCAGAAGCGCCAGCTCGTCGCGTTGCTGGTCGGTCAACTGGCTCAGCTGCAGACCGACCAGTTCGGTACCAATGTAGGTGGTGAGGTGGCGCACCTCCTTGGCCGCGCTCAGCAACGCCTTCTTTTCCGGGTCGGCAAACGTGGCGCGTTCCACATGCTTCCAATGTTCGCCGCGCACCTGCAGTCCCTCGTCGAGGAAGACGGGCGGGTTGGTCGGGTAGACAGGGTAGCCTTGGCTCAGGTCCACCCCGTGCCGGGCAAAGCGGTCTTTGGTCGACTGGGCAGGGCATTCTGTCGGTCAAGCTTGGGCTGGCCCGAGGACAACGGGATTTGCAGGATGCGTTGGCCCACTCGTTCACCGTCTCTTTCACGCCCGAAGAAGGGGCCGGCGCTTGGCTTGTCTCGGCGGCCAACTTGATCTTGCCCGTTGTGCTCGGGAAGGCAGAGGAGGGGGCGGACGTATGGGTGGAGGTGGCAGTGGGAGGAGCCATGATCTCTGCTGCTGCTGTTCGAAAACGTAGGGCGGAGGAAGACGAGGGAGGTGGGGGAAGGATGGAGAGGAGGATGTGAGCCAAAGAATGGAACTCGCAGGACGAAAAGCCGGGATAAATAGACTGAGGGTACGGAGGAGCGAGGGCACAGATCAGTGATCGTGCTCTCTCTACCCCGCCCCGCCTGTTCTGCCTCCGCACGAGGCAAGATGCGGAGAGAACGGGGGGGGGAGTAGCAGTGGGAGCGGGAGACGCTGGGGCTGGTGAGGCCTGAGAAGAGAGGGCGTGATGAGGGAAGCAATGTCGTTATGCGGACTGGGGGGGGTTATGCTCATGATTATCGCCGAGTCTCTGGGCCATATGGGGTGTGGACTGTGGAGCTACTATGCAATATCTTCCTGTGGGGGGGGGGCATGGACTGGGGATTCTGGATCCGATGACGACGGGGGTAGTGGGCGGAGGCACCACCGCGTCTCTGCCGGAGATTGGGAGATTGGAGATTGGGGGTGCTGAGGGCGGGGTGGGGACCGTGTCTGGCCGAGGGAGGGTGCTTAGCTCCGGCATCGACGGGCGGGGGGGCGACTGGAGGAGGGATGGTGGACAGTAGCACTCGTCTGTGGCAGCAGATACGCGAGAGAGGGGAGGGCATGGCGTGCTGGGCAAAGGACGCGGCGAAGCGCACAGCGCGTCTCGTGTCGCGTGGGGATTCCATCTCGAGGACAAATACATGTGCCAGTGCTCACCGCCTGAGCGGCGCACGCAAGAGCACAGTTCCACTATCGGGCTGTGACATGTGATCACTCGATTGATACTCGATATCGAGAACAAGCGCGAGGGATGCATGATGCATGATGGCAGAAACGAAAACATTCAATTGCGGAGGCCCCGGCGTGTGATATCGCCGTGGTGGCAGCCCCATCACATGTGACGTCACCTGGGCGTGTGGGCTCTGCGCCGCGATAAAATATGAAGTACCCACGCCTATGCTCGGTGGCGCCGGCGGGAGGCCAAGCGCGCGGCAGCAGCCTCTGGTGGGGCTTTGCCTTTGCCGTTGCCTTCGTTGCCTTGCCACCGCCCTGGCCTTGCCCATGCCCGCCTCCGCCCCTCCTCCGCCTCCATCACCGGCACCTCCCTCAGCCGCGCCCTGCCCCATCCCGACTGCTCCTCCGACCCCGACCGCAGCGGCTGGGACGACGGCGCGGACGCCTTGCAGCTGGAAGACGGTGTGGAGTGGACGCCGACGACCGCCCTGGCGGTCTTGACCTCTTCCGCCGCGCCCACATTCTCTGGCCCGAGCTTTTCCCCCTGCGCCGTAGCCGTCCGCGCCGCCCCAGCGACCGCCAGTGGCCGGCAGCTTGCCCCACGCCTGCCCCCCGCGCCTCCGTCGCTCGCACGTCTCTTTGCCCCCCCCGCGCCGACCTCTCCATCCCTCGTTCCTCCTGCCCGCCCAGACCTGACCCCGCCCGACCCTTACCCTTACCCTTACCCATCGTACAAGCCTCCCACACGGCATTTTCCTCGTCTCTGCCTCGCCCACACGGGCACCGGAGCCCTTCGATACCCCCTTCCCCATCGCGCGCTGCCTCATCCGTTGGCAGCACCCTGGTCCGCCGGCCCTCCTACGCCGCTGTTGCAGCCCAGTTCCAGTCTCATCCCAAGCCCACGCCCACACACCAGCGCCCAGCACCAACAGCTGCACCCAAGGCAGCGGGGACGTTGCGGCACTCGCCTTCGCTGCCCGGAAACTTTTCAGGGCGAATAGGAGGCTCCAACCACCGTCGAGCATGTCCTTCTCCTTCCGTTTGTTCTACTCGTACTACGTTACGTTCTCCCCCTCCGCATCGGATCCGCCGCTTGGGCCTGCTGCCCTTGCCCCTACTGCAAGTCTAACTCCAACTCCAGCTCCAACTGCAACTCCAACGTCCCTTTCCACGCGACACGACCCTCCAGCTACCGCTCCCAGGACATACGTGGGATGCGGAGTTTTGCCGATGTGGCCCGACGTGGTAGCAGCGCCGGTGGGTCGGTTGCGCATGCCCATTATCCTACCCATCCAGCCCATACCCTTCCCCCTACCCTTCCCCTACCGTTCCGCGGACGCTTTCCCGGACGCTTCCCCGTACACTTCCTCCTACGCTTCCTCCTACGCTTCCCTCTCCCCTTTCCCGTACACTTCCGCGTCCGCTTACCCTTGGCCGTGGGGTTAAGCCTGAAGCTAGCGCAGAATGCACACGGAGCAATCATGCGCGCCGTCGAGACGCGCGTGTTCGTCCGACGCTCATCCCGCCCACGGATCCTGTGCCACAGGAAGGCATGCGGTTCGATGCGGTGCAACGTACCTGGCTCCGCACCAGTGTCGAAGGCCAGCAGGAGGAGATGGTGTTGTTGCGTGCGTTTGAGGAGGAGGAGGAGAGACGCGCAAGACGAGCAAGAGGAGAGGGGTGACGTGGTGGAGTAGAACAAGACGCACATGAATAAGAACACTAAGACGCACATGGAGAACCACACGGAGAACCACACGAAGGACAATGCGATGGAGAAGAATACGAAGGAGGAGGAGGAGAAAAAGGTGGTGGTGGGTCAGGGCTGAGGCTCGGTCGGGACCAGGTCGTAATAGCCTACGGAAGTGGCACCGTGGGTGACGGTCATGACCAACCAAGGGCGGTACCGGAGGGGTTAAGTTCGCCCTTGCACCGTTCCTTTCACCTGGCCGAACAACTTCATCAGCCACCAGATGCGCATCTTGGGCCTCTAGGTTCTACGCTCTACGCTCTATGCTGTACGCTCTACTCTTTAAGCTCTAGCTCTAGGCTCTAGGTTCAAGGCTTTTGGCCCTAGGTTCTAAGCTCTAGGTTCTAAGCTCTAGGACCTTGGGATCCTGTTGGTCCGCCACCCCGAGCCGACGTGGAGCGCAGGAACGGCGACGTGGGACCAAGCGAGGCAAGGGACGGGGGGGAGGAGGATAGTCTTAGGCTCGTACTTGGGCTCGTACTTGGGCTCGTTTTGTGTTTCGTGCGGGATCGTCCTTGGGTTTGCGCACCGTGGTGGTATGTCACATGGGACATGGGACATGGGACATGAGACATGGGACGTGAGACGTGGGACGTGGGACGTGGGACGTGGGACGTGGACGTGGGACGTGGGACGTGGGATCCTATGAGCCTGTGGTTCTATGGTTCTGTGGTTTGTGGCTGAGCGACATTGTGACTCTGACAGAGGGCCTTTGGTGAGTGGCGTGACATGCGACGGTTGTGACCGAGCTAGCCTAGGGGCGGAAAGGAGAGGAGAGTCTGCCGCCGAACCGATAATCGATAATCGACCCCCGATCCCGATCCCCGAAACGCTTTACCTGAACCATGGCCACGACAGCCACAGCGATGCAGCTCAGCGTCAGGATGCGTTTGTTCCTTCGAAACCCTAAGGATTGGCAAGGATAGATGGTCAATGATCGAAATGATCAATGGTCGAAACGACCGGAAGGATCTCCCACTACGCGCTACGACAACAAGATATATATCCTTTTGTGCTCGCATTTCATCCCGTCCACCACTGGTTTGGGAGACTGGTGTTAACCACTTACCACTTACCGCTTAGCGTGTACCGCGTACCGCCTACCGTTTACCTACCCTCCTTCCTACTGACTATCCGGAAGGGGAATTCAAGAGGACGTCGGCACCCGAGTTCCGTACATGGCAACATCGAATCGAACATATTGAACTTGAACCAGTCGCATAAACGAGCAAGACGAGCAAGACGAGCAAGACGAGCGCCGCTACGCCAATGTATTTCGTTCTCCTCTCCTCTCTTGTCAGGGTGAGGATCTTGACGTCCTCTCCTCGCTTATCAAGGATCAGGATCCGGATCGCTGGTGTAGGTACCGGGGAAGACGCCCTGTACGCCATGCACTTTCCTGTCCACCAATCGTCTCGGGACTCGGTACGGGAGACGAGCAGGATCTTGTCGCCCGCCACAAAGGAAAGGTCTCCGTCCGTCTGGGCGGTAAAGTCATAGGGCATCACGTACGCTGGCAAGTCTTCTTCCAATTCCACTTCCACTTCCCGTTCCAATTCCAGGTCCGGTCTTTTTCTCGTCTTTCTTTCCTGTGTCTGTTTGTCTTGTTTCTCCTCCGCCACCTCTGTTGCGGGTGATAGCTGCGGTTCCAGCACGGACGATCCGGGCGGGATCCGGGTCAGGGTGATCAGGAAGGTTCGTGCCCGCACGTCCGGCCGCTTCGAGGATGCGGGCGGAAGAGGGGGGGGGCGATGTAGAGTCAGAGCGTCGATCTGCTTTGCGACCTGGCCCAAGGCTGCGGTATACTCCGACCTGATCGTAGGCGTTGGACCGAACCTGGGTCTTGTGCTGGGCAAAGGCAAAGCGTTCAAAGTGCTTGAAGGAGAGGTAAAAACAAGTTGAGTTGGAGGAAATATAGAGTGGACCAAAGCGGTTGCATAAGTTGTGTGCCAAGCGCAAAAACGTAGGCAACTGTCTTGAGAACGGTGGTAAAGTACTTGTAGTCCTCTTTGGCTATGTAGTACTCCTGCTGCGCTTTGATCAGGTTCGATTCGTCACGGGACGATTTGGACGGTTGTTCTTCAGCGCGAGGTAGGAGGCTGTGCGACGTTCTAAATCCACCAGCTTGTGGTTCCGTTTGGTAACATGTTTGCGGATCATCTGTACGATCGCTTTCAGGTCACGAAGGGGGGGATCACTTGCGTTTCCAGCACCTCCATTTCGCGGCGTCAGCGCCTCAGTGAGATCCGTGACGAACGTACGGTACTCCCGCACGTGGCTGAGGTTCAGCTTGGGGCGACGGCCACTCAGGTCGGGAACGGGATTTGGATTTCGATCTGAATCTGAATCTGAATTTGGATTTGGACCTGAATCTGAATCGGGATTTGGATCGGTGGTGGTTGCGCCTTGGGCACCCTCGGTCCCGAGCGGGGCGGAGGCCGAGTCCATGTAGGCGCCCAACTGAGCTGCGGAAGAGAGCATAGCCTGGAGCGAAGTAAGGAACGAGGCGGCGTCTCTGCGCAGTCGGAGGGCCGAGCCCTCGATCGTGTCAAACCGGCTGGCCAGCTCATCGTATTCCACGTCGGAGGGCTTGGGCTCGTTGGAAAAGGTGGAGGTGATCATGTACGGGGTACGCGCAATGGCCTTGGTGAAGCCGCGCATGGGGCGATGTGGCGGAGGGGATGGAGGAGAAGCAGCTGGAGGTGGAGGATGAGGAGAAGGAAAAGGAGAAGCAGAGGGAGAAGCAGCGGTGAAGGAAACGTGCGTGTGGCTGGAACTGCGCATGGCTTATACATCACACACATCCCCTGGGACTGCAACACTACTGCAACCCGCAGTGCATCCTCGCTGATCAATATTTCATTTCCCCTTAAGGTGGGCGAGGATTCAGAATTCAGATCTCAGATTCGGATGATTTTTACACCTCGGCCCGCTCGCGCCACACCACCTCGCCCGGTCGTCGGCCCATCCACGCATGGCGTTTGCGCCTGTACCCGTGCGCATTGGGCTGGAGCACGACGCACCCCACGTCGGGAGGCACGTTGAGCGGCGGCAAGCATCCGGGCTTTCGGGTGGCTGATGACGCGTGCAACTGGGTGTGCTGTAGGGCGAGGGTAAGCGAGTCGATGGTCGTTGGTTCGTCCTCGGTCCCCATCGCTCTGTCCGCTCAGTCCGCTCAGTCCGCTCTGTTTGCTCTGCACGTCCATCGCGCACATACATCCCCATCTGCACCACGACACGGGCGATGTTATGTGCGTCGTCCAAGCCCGAGTGAGCACGTCCGTCGAACTCAAGGCCAAATTGAGCTAGCATGCCAGAGATCGTCACGTCTTTGCGTGCTTTGTTGCCATGGGTGCGCGGGGCGTCCAGTCCCCCCCCCGGGCCCGCTAGGCGCGTCATGAGAATAAATGCCTTGCGTACATCCAGTACCGGTCCAGTCAGCCATAGCGGGCAGATCCCACGCTGGGCCCTTGTCCCAAGCCGGCTTGCTGCGCTCGCATCGGTATCGGTATCTGTATGGTTTCCGCTCGCCGTGGCCGACAACCAAGAGGCCTTGGGAGCAAAGTCAGCCAAGTCATAGGGTCCATGTGTGACCCAGCACACGCCCGGAGCCAAGCGGTACTGGTTGGATCGTCAGCTTTGTCTCGTGGGAGGAGGAAGTGGTGGTGCGCAAGCCAATCAAATGTATGGACAAGACCACAGGCCAAGGTTCAGCTTGGTCCACTGTGGCCTGCTCGATCCCCGTTAAATCACGACAAAATTGGCTCAGTCGGGGACGCCAGACGGGCTTGACAAACCGATGGAACCGACTCGTTTCGTAGTATTGCTTCCTCTGTTCGTTCCAGCCAAGTGCGATGATGGGCAGTTCAATGACTGCACCACTATTCTGTCAGCCCGCCTGTGTCGAACAAGCAAACAAACAGACAAACTATCATACGGAAAGTCGCGCAGATGGGGGGGGGGGGGGGGGGTCAGGGCTCACTTTCATTGGGGTAGTCGTATCGTAACGACGACGTTGCGCGTTCACACGTGGCTTCAACATCGACCACAAGAAAGGTATGAATGGCAGGAGCCCAAGCACGGGCAGGTGTTGGAGAGACAGCAGGAACGGAAAAGGGTGCAGATGAGAAAGTAGAGTCACCACCACCACCAGCGGCAGCAGTGGCAGCAGTGGCTTGCGCGCCTTGTGGTACCGCTGCTTGAGCGCCAACTTGTTGCCGGACGTACTGCACCCTCTCTGCTGCAACTCAGCCCGCAGCTCCTCGACCGTGGGCATAGTACTGGACAAGTGGCAGGGCAGCGGATCGAGCCGTCGAACTGGCCAAGGGGAATGCCCACGGTGGTAGGCAGGACGGGGTTGAGAGTTGAGATGGAGTGGGTCGAGGTGGAGCGGTAAGCGTTTAGACGAATCAGCGAAGGTCCTCAGAAAAAAAGCGCTTAGTACGCTCACCGGTGATGGTCACCGATCTCGATCACCAACCGAGCACTCGTCACGATCTCATATCGCACCCCAAAACAATGGTTGGCCCCTCGCTTTCCGACTTGCCAACCGTCTGCTCCACGCGCCCTTTTTCAGGTGACCTCCACATGCTCCCCCGCGCACGACCCTCACCTACACCTACACTACACCTACACCTACACCTACACCTACACCTACACCGGCGCGAACCAGGCTACACCGTGGTGTGCTACAGGGGAAACTACAGAAGGCAAGAACAAAAGAAGGGGAACGAATACGGCTGCCAAACGGTCGCAACAGGAGACAGACACGTTGTGACGCCCTAGTTACTCCTGGTCCAGGAGGAAAGTAAGGTGGCACTTTCCGCAGTACTGGCGTACGCCGAGGGCTGTTTGTGGTAGGACATGAAGATGCCAGGACCGCATGTGGGACTGGGGCACTCACGACGAAGACGCTGAATCTTACCTTCGGCATCGACCTTGTAGTACTTGAGGGTCGACATCTTGACCTTCTTGTGCTTGTGCTTAATCTTCTTGGGGGTAGTGTACACCTTCTTTTACGTTTCTTGGCGCCGCCACGAAGACGGAGGACGAGGTGAAGGGTAGACTCTTTTTGGATATTGTAGTCCGACAGAGTACGACCATCCTCCAACTGCTTGCCAGCAAAGATCAGCCGCTGCTGGTCGGGCGGGATACCCTCCTTGTCCTGGATCTTGGCCTTGACATTATCAATCGTATCGCCCGACTCGACCTCGAGCGTGATCGTCTTACCCGTCAGGGTCTTGACGAAGATCTGCATCTTGCTGCTGCGCGATCGTCAGTACGAGCAGGGGTCGAAACCGCAGCGCCAAGAGGGCGGCAGACGGAGGAGGAGGAGAGAATACGCACACTACCTTCTCGCGAGCCGGGTGTGGGTCGCTTCCTCAAAGGTCGTGGAGAAGAAATACAGACAACGGAGGCAAGGCCGGGGCATTCTACGGCCAAGGGGGCGCCTCCCCTTAGGCCTCGACCAGGACTCTGCACGGCAAAGCAGCCCTGTGTAAGACTGCCCCTCTGCCAGAGCGGACGGCACGAACCCTAGGGGATACTTGGGGTTGGGATGTGGCCTGGGATGTGATGTGTCGTGTGACATGTGACGTGCCATGTGACCTGGGACATGCTGCTGCTGCCTCCGCGTGGCAAAGGAAACCTGCGCACTGGCCACACCCTGCCACACCTATCCCAAGGCACAATGCACCAATCATCTTGCCATCTCCAGGCGTTTGCGGGGGCGGGGTGCTGCCGGGGAGGAGAAGGATTGAAATTGACGAGATGGGTCCTGCGGGAGGAAAGCGCAAGGGATGGATCCGGTGGGTGGCTGACGCGGATGGGACGGAGCGGGGACGCAAACGCAGGCCAGCAATGATTAATGATTGCTGATTACTGATGACTGATGTCATGTGTCCGTGTCATGGATGATGATGTCGATGATACGCAGAGAGGCGATGGAAGCAGGCAGACCAGACACCAGACCCCGCGCGGCGGGTGGCCGCGTGGAGGGGGCGATGGGATGGCGATGGGTGAGCGCACGTGATAGTGACCAGTGACCAGTGACCAGTGATGCGCCTCACCGCTGACCTAATTCGCTCGTTGCCGGCCGAGTGGGTTGCCAGGCGGCCTTGAATTGAAGCTTGGCTGGCTTAGGCTGCCCACCACCCCCCCCCTAACACCTCCACCCCCCAGGCGGCAGACGCGCCGCCGGCATGGCCCTTCTCGTGCGCGACAGCGCCGCCCACGACGCCTCTGCACATACCCCACACGCCCTCGAGCCTGTCTCCGAGCTGGACGAGCCTGATCCAGACCAACCCCAGCACAGGCTCCAGACGCAGACTCATCCGCAGACGCAGACGCCCTCCCCGCCCCCCCGCCTCCCCCGACCGCCATCCACCTCCCCCCCAGCAGCCCCAGCAGCCTGAGCATCCCTCCCCCGACCCCGATCCTCATCCCGCCCCCGACCCTCCCCAGCCCGAACCACAAGACCCCGCCGACGAAGACGAGGACGCGCTGCATCTCTCCCCCCCCATCCACGTGCCTCCCGCCGGGCACGCCTCCCATCCGCACCGCCCTCCGTCCCGCCCACACACTCATCAGCGTCGCGTCCGATCCGCGTCTCGGTGGGCGGAGTCGCAGTGCGTGTCGCAGCCCCTCTACCTCTGCCTCGGCGCCACGTGCGGCCAGTGCCGGTCCGCCGACCCGGGTTCGGTTCAGTGCCGCTGCGCCGGTCGAAGGCTGGACCCACTCGGGCCAGCGGTACGACCGGCACGGCGGTCCGACCCATGCGCACTTGACGGCAGAAGAGGTGGCGGAACTGCGAGACCTTAAGATGGACCTGGCGCTTCTCGAGGCGCGGTGGGCCGCTGCGTCCCACCGTGCTGCCGAGCAGGGCGACCCGATGCCCGCCGCGGTCAATATGGCTTTTGGACAGACCAATCCTCATACTGGGTACCAACCTACCAGTCTGCGGATCGCCAATGCCGATGCGCGTGGTTTGCCCCGCGACAATTTCCCCACCGGCCCCAACCGGGAACAAACTCCGACGCCGACCTTGACTCCATCAGGCTCGGGTCCCCCGTCGCAGTCGCAGCCGCACACTCACATGCACACACACACGCAGACGCAGACGCTCAGTCCAAGCCCGGCCGCACTGGGATCGTCACCGACCTGTGCACCGCTCTCTTCCTGTCCCTCCAGTTCCCCCACTACCGACGTGAATCTTCCCCCGTCGCTCGTGGCGCCTGGCTTGGTCCCTCCTCCCACCCCGCCGTCTGGGCCGTACGATCCTTCTCCGGCGCAGCACCTAGGTACTGGTGGACTGGGTGCGCACTCGTCCCTTTCTGAAGGCAATTTACGCGGGGCTCGGTCCCCGCCTCCACCCACGTGGGTAACCTCGTCCGAAGCAAGCGATACCGAATCGGTAGCTGACTCGGTCCTGAGTGAATCGGACTACCGTCCTCCCGGTCCGAGCGGTCCGGGCGGCACGTCGGGTGGTTCGTCACCGGGGCGGTGGCCTGGTCCACGAGGATCGGCAGACCGGTCCGAACGGGAACGTGCGCTGTACCTTGGACCTGGAGCGCGTGCTACGTCTTCGCGTCCCCGGTTGGGGCGCAAAGCGCATGCGGAGAGTGTATGTCATGTCACGGTTTGGACTGCTGGACGCGCCCACACCCCCGCCCCTACCGGGCAACTTGGCATCCTCTTCTCCGTCCTCTGTCCTTGCGGGGCCCGGGGTGGGGGGGGACGAAGCACGTCTTCCTGGGCCCAATCGTCGTACGCTGCTGCTCCGCCGCACGTGCAACCGCGTGCAGCCAATGCCCATTCGGCCCATACGCCATGGATGGGCTCATCGTATACGGGAAGTTACGTATCGGGTCGGTCCCCGCTCCCTTTTCCCGTTCGGGAAAATGTGCGACCCACCTCGGGCTTAGGCTTGGGCTTGGACGATTCTCCTTGCCCTTCCTCCTCTGCATCCCCATTCGTCGCTGCCTCGCCGTTCCCCTCCCCTCACCCAGCCCTAGGCCCACGGTCAGCCCCACATTCAGGTCCGGTTTGGGTCCAGGTCCAGGTCCAGGTCCAGGTCCAGGTTCATGTTCAGGTGGCTACGCCGGCGGATCCGGGGACGCACCAGGTCGAAGTGGGAATGGGAATGGGAATGGAATCCCCAGTTCGCCACTCTACCCACCTCCTGTGTCCTCTGACGTATCTTCCGGCCAACCTTCGCCGTCGCTACCGCAAATCAGCGATGCGGCCGCAGTGACCGGATCCTACTTCCCCCCGCAACCTGAACCGAGTTGGTCCCGCCCAAGTCTGGGAGCGCGGCAAGGATCCTTTTCCCAGCCGCATCGCGAGTCCGAGTCGGCGCCGGCGGCGGGGACAGGGGCAGGGGCAGGGGCAGGGGCAGGGGCGGAGACGGGTAGTGTGGGTAGTCTGGGTTCTGGTGGCGGGCAGGACGCGCACGCGCACGCGTGTCGGTGCACTTTGTCGGTGCACGCCTGCGGCACCTGCGAGTCCCGTGGGCAAGCGGTTGCAACGGGTCTGCATCCAGGGTCCCCGGTAAAGACGGCCAACCAGGCAAACAAGGTCAACCAGGCAAACCAGGCCAACCAGGCAAAGAAGGCAAAGAGGGCAAAAGCAGCGTGGAGGCATGGACGAGCGTAGGAGGCAAACGTGTTCCGCTGCACGACGACGCGGCTCCGTCGCTAGAACGAAGGGGATCGCAACGGGACCGTGATCGGGAACGAAGGAACGGGAACGCGCTCGGGCTCGTATACGTGCTGGTTGCACCACGTCAAACACCGCTCGTCGTGCCCGTATCAACCGTCTCATCCGTATCATCCGTATCTACTGCAGCTGCAGCTGCAGCTGCAACGGCGGACCTCCCTCGACGCACTCTGAACCTGCACTTTCTCCCCTCGCTCCGGTACCTGCGCCGTTGCAAGGGAAGTCGAGCGGGAGGAGGAGGGGGAGGAGAGAGCGAAAGCAAAAGCGAGACCTTGTCGCCACCGATCCGAGGATACAAAGTGTTCGGATGATGCAAGGTCTCCCGCTGGTCCAAGTACCTTGAGCTTGATACGAGACGTACCGAACTTGTCGGGTGTAGAGTCTATGTCAGCTACTTGTCCTGCCCCCGGCGGGGCCGAACGACAGCCCACCTCAGTCTCCGATCCAGGTGGCGCAAGTAATGGTTCCCTCTTCTTGCGAAACCAATGTCGAACGTGGCCCCAACCGCAACCGCAACCCCGCCCGGGCGCCAAAGCCGAACCCGACCCCGAACCCGAACCCGAACCCGAACCTGACGCCAACGCCAACCGCCAAAGTCGAACGGAAAGGGTAGCTGAGAAGCAGGGAGAAAGCGACCGGACCGACGAAGGCGAAGGCGAAGGCGAAGGTGAAGGTGACGGCGACGGCGACGAGCCCGCTCGAGGCCGATCGCGCACGCCAATCCAACCTTCGCAAGCGGTACACGTCCCGGGGACCGAAGTTGGACGTTAGCTGGTCGTCGGGACCTTCGAGCGGGCGGTTAGCCTCGACGGATTTACCGTGGCCGCTCCGCAGCAGCGGGCGGCGCAGGCACCCACACAGCTACAGGTACAGCTACAGGTGCTGTCTCGCTGGTGGTGCTGGTGTACAGCTGGAGGGGGTGGGAGTTTAACGCGTTGTAGGCAAATGGAACCAACCGACCGTCCCGATCCTGGTCTCGGACCGGGGCGTTACGTCAACCTAATCGACCTTTTTCCTTTTCGCCGCGCGCTGCCTCGGTCCATTCGGCATCGGAAACTGAGGCGGAAGGACGAACGACGGTCACGACCAGATCCAACTTGGTCACGGCGACACCGACCACGGTCATACCACCCCAGCCCTAGCTCCGGCCCCAGCCCGGCCCAGGTACCCAGTGGGAGTAACTGACGGACCTCCGATTCTGGTGCGGCTCATTGGACTGCGCCGTCCTCAGCCACTGGAATGGGATTGGAAATGGGATTGGGATGGGGAATGGGTACGATTCGCCCGCGTCGGAATTTACGAATCGGGGTCCGAGTACGATATGGTGCAAATGTAAGCAAGCGTACGCCAAGCCCCTTGCGCCTTGCGCCTTGCGCCTAGTAGGGTACGGGCTAAGGGTGGCAGCACGAGTTGTAACCGGTGCCCTGGTGTCGTTTGTGGTGCCTTTCTGTGCGGGTGGGGGGGAAGGCACGGGTCCCTAGGACGCGCGTTCCCGTCTCCCGTGTCCTGTGCTTGTCGGGGCGTTTGTCGGTGCATTTGTCGGGGCATTGTCGGGGCGTGCGGACGAGGATGGGATGGGTAAGGTGGGCGGGATGGTATCACCTCGGCCGAGTTACGTACCAGCGAGCCTCTGGCTGTATCTCCTCCGTTGTGTGGGCCCCAGCCTGTATCCTGCATCTGCCATCCTGCATGAAATGCCTCCTGCCTTTCTCCCTCTTTCCTTTTTTCTTTCTCTCGGTCTTTCTAGGTTCCTTTCAACTTGATCGATCTCGATCGATGATTAGATGATCCTCCAGTGTGCAGCATGCAACGAGGAACGGACTTCCCTGGCACTCGTACTTTCCTTTCTTCTTTTCCTTCTTGTCCCTCCCCGGTTTTGCGTTTTGTCTGTGATCGCCTCGCCCTTGTTCCTTCCCTTCACTCTCCCTACCTCCTTGCCATTTCCCATCCCCATTCCCATTCCCATCCCCATCCCCATCCCCATTCTCATTCCCATTCCACTCGCACTTCCCATCAGGCCTCATGTGTACCACCCCACCCTACCCATCTTGCGACTTCCCCCCCCCTCCCTCCTCATGGCCTCTTCCCCCATCATCGACATCTTCTTCCAGACTTTCACGCCCCCCCCCCCCCCGCCCCTTCATGTCCCTTTCTATGCTCATGTAACTTCCCTCTGCACGTTAGTCCTTCCTCCCCCCACTACCCTCCGTCACGAGGGTACGTCTCCCCGTTTGGCCACAGTTTCGTCCCAGGTTAGCCCCAGGTTAGCCCCAGGTTAGCCCCATGTTAGCCCAGGTTCACCCCAGGTAGTAGGATGGAAACGGCGAGGACACATGTCGTGGGCGGAAGTGAGCCGGGATGGGTGAGTCTCAACTACCGGCCATGCTGTAGGTACACGCAACAGACGAGAAGAGGCATGGTATGGCATGGATTTGGGGGTGGAGGGGGAGACAGTATTGGAACCCACTGCCTTGGTGGGGGAAACGCAGCCCAGATACTGCTATAGTATAGAGAGAGACTCATGAGGTCGATGAGGAACCTTGACAGTCTCTACACAACCTGTCTGTTCCAGGTTCCAGGTCCTAAGTTCCAGGTTCCAGGTTCCAGTGCCCCCCTCCTCACTCTCACCGGCCACCCTCACTACTTGTCAAAACAGTACCACTAACAAGCTCCTGAGGACCAACGGGAGGGTTCTTGAGCGGGCCGGGCGGAGGTGGGGGGGCAGACTAGGCTCACGCGCTCACGCACATTCATGTACTGAGTATGATACTGGCGGACTGGCAGTAGGGTTTGCCTGCAGCACTACGACCGGAAGGTGGGCGGAGAGAACGCAGGTATCTCGCGAGGCACGTGTGCCGATCTCGGTGTGCAGGCGATGCAAAAAGATGGAAAGGGTGGAAAGGGATGGGGAGGAGAAAGAAACAGGAAGAAGGAAGGGGGGCAGGGAGGAGGAAGGATCTCTCGGGAATCCACAAAAAAGTGCTTCAATTGGTATGATCAACATGTATGTACAAACCTTCAACATCCAAATGGAACCGGTACACGGAACCCAATGGAAAA